>JAPMUY010009069.1:27500-717500 GCA_026901105.3 Galaxias olidus
TCGGAGTATTCGGCCTTTTTGGAGACCCTGGATGGAGCCTTGTATGGGGCTCCTGAGGGGGACTCTGTAGTCTTGCTGGGGGACTTCAACGCACATGTGGGCAATGATGGAGACACTTGGAGAGGCGTGATTGGGAGGAACGGCCTCCCCGATCTGAACCCGAGTGGTGGCTTGTATTCATGGACAGGATCTCACGGCGTAGCCGCGGGGGAGGGGGGCTGCGGGTTGGTGGGCAGAGGATTGCATCACTGCTTTTTGCAGATGATGTGGTCCTGATGGCATCATCAGTCTGCGACCTGCAGCACTCATTGGATCGGTTCGCAGCCGAGTGTGAAGCGGCTGGGATGAGGATCAGCACCTCCAAATCTGAGGCCATGGTTCTCAGCAGGAAACCGATGGATTGTCTACTCCAAGTAGGGAATGAGTCTTTACCCCAAGTGAAGGAGTTCAAGTATCTCGGGGTCTTGTTCTCGAGTGAGGGGAAAATGGAACGAGAGATGGGCCGGAGAATTGGAGCAGCGGGTGCGGTGTTGCAGTCGCTTTATCGCACCGTTGTGACGAAGAGAGAGCTGAGCCAGAAGGCAAAGCTCTCAATCTACCGGTCTATCTTCATTCCTACTCTCACCTATGGTCATGAAGGGTGGGTCATGACCGAAAGAACGAGATCGCGGATACAAGCGGCGGAAATGAGTTTCCTCCGGAGGGTGGCTGGCATCTCCCTTAGGGATAGGGTGAGAAGTTCAGCCATTCGTGAGGGACTCGGAGTAGAGCCGCTGCTTCTTTGCGTAGAAAGGAGCCAGTTGAGGTGGTTCGGGCATCTAGTAAGGATGCCACCTGGCCGCCTCCCTAGGGAGGTGTTCCAGGCACGTCCAGCTGGGCGGAGGCCGCGGGGCAGACCTAGGTCCAGGTGGAGGGATTATATCTCCACACTGGCCTGGGAACGCCTTGGAATCCCCCAGTCAGAGCTGGTTAATGTGGCCCAGGAAAGGGAAGTTTGGGATGCCCTGCTGGAACTGCTACCTCCGCGACCCGACCCCGGACAAAGCGGATGAAGATGATGATGATGATGATGAAGATGATGATGATTATAATAATAATAATACATGGGATTTATAAGTGTCTTTTTAATAACTCAAGGACACTGTTACAAAGGGAACAAACAAGGGGTAAGCTAAGAAAAACAATTGAGTTTTGAGACGGGAAATGCTTGGCTATCCATAACTGTTACTCAATGTATGTGCTTCTCATATAGAAACATGGTGCTCTGGTTTACATTTCTTTTACATTTCTTAATTCTCCTGTAGGGCTACACACCTTTACACATTGCTGCGTTGCATGGACACCAACATATTCTGAATCTGCTCATAAAAACTTATGGTAAGTCATTGAAATCATAGTAGGATAGTAGGTATAGTTTAAATATGTCTCACTCACTGCTCTCTAGTTGGTGTTGCTTTGCAAATAGTTCACTGAAGCGATGGAATTAGTATGGGTATTACATGAGGTGTCAATAAACCAATAAAACATTTTTTATCTATAAGGCTCATTCCTACAATTTTTATTTAGGTGCCAAGGAAAATCTACGGGACTACAGCGGCCATTTTGCCTGCCACTATCTCGGCGTCAGGGAATCAGAGAGACCAGAAGAGCAGAGTGAACTACGTGAGAAAGATTTCTTATTTTTATCTTCATGTCTTCATTGTCTGTCAAGTCTTTGACATTTAAAATGGTGACACATAGCACAAAGCTGCTGAGGTTGAGATCATAACAAAGTTATTAATTTTAAGAAAAATAAATAATGATAACAATGTAATATAATAATAATAATAATTACAACTTTTAATCATATATAATGGTAGATGAAAGAAATAGCAAAAACGCACTACCGTCTAAATTTTGGTAATACATACTGTACATTTTGTATTCATCCCATTTTAACATCCCAGAATGCCAAGCAGCCCAGGTCAGAGAACCCAACAGGAACAGGAAGTTGTCATCCCTTTTCCAGTCCAAGAAGAAGTGGGGCTCAGCTGAGGAGCTGGCTCCTATAGAAGAGGAGAGGGCGGCGCCACATCAACTCATGATCCCTGCCTTCAGAACCAGGAAGTTCTCCCGCTAAGGCTCCACGGCACCGAGGCAGTTGAAAGCTGTTACATTTTATTTTTCATTTAATTGTATTAATTTAGTTGAAAGAATCTACCGAACAATGTGTTATCTGTAGTCAAATGGGACCAATGAAATTATATACAGTATATGAATGTAATATTCATTTTACATATTTAGCATTTTATGATAATGCTATACAATTGTTGGGGAGATCCTTTTTATTTGTACTAAGAAATGAACAAATGTACAAAAAGAAAAATATTCTCATTAATTTCCATTTACCTAAAGGTTTAGGCTGAACTTTGTGACATTCCAAAGATGATCAAACAACAAAATTGCACTACCTTATGTAGAATTAGTGTCCAAGAATATTTTTTTGATTAGAAGGGATTCATGGTTCTCAACAGACTCAAACTTCAGTATTCATTGCTGCATTTTTTGTATTACAAAATGTAATTTCTTGTTCATGATATTCTGCCTTTGTGCATGCTTTACTTGGCATGGGTGCTCAAGCTAAACATTCACTTTCGACTGAACCGGCCCTCTGCTATGGCTTGTTTTGCACGATATTTATATTTCACAGATATTTTGGTATTAAACAAATTTTTCTCATACTGTTGTACCTATTTTAAAACACTTACATCAAAGTCCTCACATTAATAACGTTGAAGCGCTTCCCAAGCCTCTTATATGGTTTTAAAGTCAGTTTCAAATCTCTTTATGAAATTAGACTTTATTTTCATTACACACCAGGGGTAGCCTAACAAGATTACACCTCACTATGGTTTTAGCTGCGGACCAAGTCATTTGTTCTTTCACAACAGGACCACACTCGGATAAAAAAAACTGCAGAAATGAAAACTTGTAAGAAAGAAACTTTTTACTTTCTTTCTTTCATGGTAGTAGCCTCTTCACTCATTTTTTTTTCTAAAAGATGTCTTTGATCTCTTACATTAACCACCTGACTTTGGTGGGCTACAGATGGAGTAAATATGGGCCTTTCTTACTCCCCATACGGCTTTAGACCCTAATTCCAGATTAGCCACAAAAGGGCAGCACTTGCTTTTGGGGCTCTTGGATATCAGAAGACACGAAGGGGAACAGAGGCAAGTGATTTTGAGGCTCATTTTTGAAGGGGGATGTTGAGCTGGAGGGATAAGAGGGAGTTTCTGTAATAGATACTTATCTGGCTGCCCTCAAGCCCTCAAACAAAGTTCCCCTCTGAAGAGATTAGAACCCAGGGAGGGCACATTAACTCTAATCCCATGCTTTGAGGCCTAGTACTCCGCCTCCTCCTCCCCACAGACCCACTTTTTTTTTGCCCCTTCTGCTGTAGAGGGGATACCTTGTATCTAGTCCATGTATGAGGGGAGCCTGTGGCTAGCCATTCGTGGCAGGGAAGGGGGGTAACCGAGCCTGTGTGTGTGTGTGAGGGTGGGTGGGGTGGGTGTATGGGAGGTGGGTGGGAGCTGAGTTTCAATAGCAAGCTACCCTTTAATGAAAAGCATGGAGGGCTGCATACTGCTGTGTAACTGATTCCCCTTCTCTGAGGAGATTAGGAGCTACATTGTTGGTTCGGTTGCTCATTTCCATGAGAGCAAGGGCCTCCCTCCAGCGCCTACTCGCTATTGTTGTTTTCGAAGTTGGCAACAGAACCCACGGAGCCCCTGGCTTCCTTCTAGTCCTTTGTTTTACAAATAGACCCAAATGTAGATGTCACGTCACAGATGCCCTGCACCCTCATTAGCCATCACTCTGAGAGGCAATCAATAGAGGAGGAAAGACATATAAGTGTTACATGAAGCCTGTTCATTGTTAATTGTTCATCATTCATTTTTTTCTTAGTTGAAATTACATAATGTTTTACTGGATTTGTACATTGTATTTCTTTGAGCTGCTTTGCATATCTGGTGGTATACTGTGTACTAAATTACAGAAAATTATCTCTCAACCAAACTTAACAATTATGAATAAAAAATAGGAAAAATTTGGGAATAATAACTTCAGAAGAGAAGGACTGAAAAACAGTGCATTAGTCATATGATGCCTACATCATATAACCGTAACATTTCCATCTGTGCTGCTGCCCATGTTGACTGGTTAAATGGTTCCAAATTAGAGCTTCCACCTGGACTGCCCGCCCTTCAGGGACCTGGGCCCCCAACTGGTGCTGAGGGGAATGGGGTTCTGTGGGGTCCAGAACTTACTAGCGCGCCCACATGGGAAAGACGCGGCATCCTCCAGCACCACTCACCACCATGATCACCACAATCACCACCACCAGCAGCAGCTCCACCACTATCATCACCACCACCACCACAAGCAGCTCCAGCTGTCACACTGTCAGTCACAGGCTAAGGGACGCCGCCTGTTACTCACCCAGTGGTGGGCCGTCAATCAGGACACACCCAGGGGGGAGGAGGAGGAGAAGGAGAGGGGGAGGGGGGTGTTGCTGAAGAGGCGGGACGTTAGGCCAGCCCTTTAACAAAGACATACTTACATTTGCAAGCGGTTTTCAGCGCCACTACTCTGTAAGAGCACAGAATGATAGAGTGGTCCTGATAAGAGCCAATGACAATTGACAGAGGAGGGGGTCTGGTGAGATGGGGGGGGGGGGGGGGGGGGGTGGTTGATAGTAGAAGAGGTGGGAGAGTCTGATAACACTCACACTTTGCTTAAAGCTCTCCATTTGGGTTTGTGTCCTAGGGAAATCTCATTACCGAGAAGAATGGGAGCAGTGAGCAGGGGACGGTTACACATTTGTTGTCAATTGACCACTACTCTCCTTTATGTTGAGTGAGATGATTTCTAATTTCTTCACTATATCCTTCATTTCAGTTTTCTTTTTTCCATTTATTGGAACTATACATTTGTTGGCACTATAGTTGTCACTTTTTAATGTTACGAGAGCAATATACTAACTGTATGCTGGCAAATCAAATCCAATGTGAGAAATACAAAATATATACATCCATGGATTCTCACCGAGAAGCAGGAATACTAATATTGTAAAACCACTGTCATTAAAACAAGGCCTTATGCTTACATTGTCTTATTATCTTTCAGAACATGCACTAATCTTTAAAATAAAAATAAAAAGAATAAACCCATAGGGATCACCTGATATTATCCTACGTTTCATGTCAACTTTACCCTCATACAGGATCTAAGCAGGGAAAAAAATAAACGAACAAGCGATAAGTGTTGAGTGCTCTGTGGATTCTCTGTAAGCTTTTGCTGTCTTGTTCTCACCTACCTATCATCTATTCTAATCACATACTTAGTCCTTTTGTCAGCAGAGGCCCAGGTGATGCGCCAGTAACAGAAGTCACACCTATTCACAATTGTCAGTACTATCTAATTAGGCTTCCAACATGTGTTTTGCCTTTGAGAATTTAAAAACACATTTTGAAATGAAGGTCCTTCAAGACAACTTGAGATCTAGCTATTGAAATGACAACAGTGATACAGTAGGATTAATCTTCTGCCTATCTTGTAATGCTATCTCACAGGGAAACAAGGAACAATCCTTTTCCATTTAGCCACTTTTTTTTTGTTTCTTTGCAAAAAAAAGTGAAATCCTGAGCGCAAACACAACCAACCTAACTTGTCAGTGCAGGACCAACACTTGCATTGTATACTTGTTGCTGAGGAAAGGAAAGGCTGCTACCGGAACAAAAGCCTTTGCCTCTGGGCTGTTTGTGTTAGGATATGTAGCTCACTGACGGCATGAGCCTCTTTCTTCTCTTTGCACTTCATCTCATTGTACCAATAGTACAAATTTGCTCTGTGGCAGATTGACCCCACCTTATCTCTTTCCACGTTCACCTTTATTTTTTTCTTCTACTCTTTCCACCCATCCCCTATCTTGCTGCCATTGCAAATATTACATGTTTTTTTTCCATGTGGAAGTGTTTTTAAGTGGACGATTTGACATAACAATAACAAAGAACATGGCTAAATAGGTAAGCTTTAATTTTACCTAGGCTGCAGGAAATCACAACAGATCTTTTGGATACCTTGAAGGGGGTAGTCAAGGGAATGAGAATTGTAATCTTCTCCTGCTATCTTTAACAATCCCTTGAACTCCCCACATTAGCATCTGTTATCTTACAATTATCATATACGTTAGTCAACACCTGCTTCACGCATTTAATTAGGGACATCGAGCCTATGCTGTAACCAAAATAAAATCAACCAACATGTAAAGGGCGGTCTGTTATTGTTCAATCACATAAATTAACAACAAAATCGTCAGTAGGCTATGCATCATTGACGGAAAATGTGTAAAAAAAAATATAAAAATAAAAATAAAAAGTGTTTGTAGTATAACGTTTTAAGAAATAACCCACGTTTTTGTATAATCTCTAATACCCTGATTAGCCTATAGACAGCTGAAATGCCTGCATTTGCAAAAATGTTTAACTGACATTTTTTGTTTTTTGTTTATTAACATTTCCATTATACTTGTATTTATTATAGCCTGCCTGTAGATTAAAAAAATAAATAAAAATAAACAATAAATATAAACTGTCTTGTTTTATTGCGCTGGGGTCAGACATTATTTGAACTAATTTGGTTGGTTAATTAAATTCACAGATTTACAAAGGGAGATCTATCCTCCACAACTAAGCGTCCAGCGAAACATTAAAGAGTGGCATAGGATTGCTAATCGAATTGAAGAAGGCTATCATGAAAAGGGAATTAATTGAATTGAAGACGTCTTGCAGGAGTTTAACGCTAAAACCTGTCACTTCACATTTTTTACTGACAACACGAATGTTTATTCTTTTCCAGTATCAAACACAGTTATGAAATAAATTAATCTTTTAAAAAGTATGCACTAAGTATTCACCTATGCAATAATAATAGTATATAATTCAGTCATGTCAGATCAGGCGCTATTTTCTGAATTATTAACAAATGAGGGACAGTTTAAAGGTTGCTTTACAACGTCAGAAAAACTTGAAACATCATGTTTAGTTATTATTATTTAAACTATCACAACTTTACTGGCTATATTTACCAACCCGTTAAAAAGAACAGTGGAGCTGTCCTTTGATGAGATTTTTGTCCGAGTGAAAGATAGCAGGTCTTTTTAAAGTAGCTGTCAGTCATCAACGTTTGCACCGCCCACAGCTGTTGACTGGGGTATATTAAGGGCTTTTGGGACTCCTAGTGTTGTCATTCCAACTCTAATAGCGAGGACGTATAAGGATGCCTGCGTCACAAACTGGATTTGGAAACTTCTTCATGGAGAGAAACATCAGCATGCCAGCTGGGTACCAGATACCGGTTTTAGGATGCCCACCCGGCGTCCAACAGCAACAACCACACCATCTATTAGCAATGGCAACTGGGGTGCCTTTGGCATATTCAGGGCTTCATGGATACAATTTCATCCCCTACCCACACCATAGACACATTGCGCACATGGTAAGTTTATGGACAGTTGGCGTCTGATAACATTAATAATTCAAAGTTGTTACTATGATATAATAACATGATTATTGTAAATCAGCACTATACAACTATCTTTAACACTAACATTTAACACTTTACTAATTTAAAGTGATAATTTACCACCTGAATAAGTCGTGCGTCATTAGTCATCGTTTCAGAACTGAACCTAATGCTTTAGCTTTTCATTTTCAGAACAACGCTTTCGACCTGAAGGCAGCATCTCCGTACCATCACGCACTGCTGGCTCGAGGAGGACCATTCTGCCCTCCATTCCGAGCCGGTGTACCTGAGGATCCCAGAGGAGTGGCGAAAGTTGCGACGAGAGAAAGCACCAGTGCACTCAAAGCCTGGTTAAATGAACATCTTAAGAATCCGTATCCTACTAAAGGCGAGAAGATCATGCTTGCCATCGTCACTAAAATGAGTCTCACGCAGGTGTCCACCTGGTTTGCAAACGCACGGAGACGCTTAAAGAAGGAGAATAGGGTTAGCTGGGCATCAAAGGGGAAATCCGACGACGAGGACGATGACGAGGCTGAGAGCGAAGAAGAGGAAATTCCTCTACAGACAAGCCGCTTGGACGATGAGGCTGAAATTAATTCTCAGGCTAATGGTCACGATGACGAGAAGATTGGAAATGTCGACTCGAAGCCAGCGGATGTATGTTTGGAGAAAAACCAATCCGTCGATGAAGTGGGGCAGGTGAAGAAAGTAAACAGTGATTTAGAGCGTACAGCGTCTGGTCTGGAGATTAAAGAGAACGTTGTCTGCCAAAAACCCAAAATATGGTCTTTAGCAGAGACGGCAACGTCAGGAACTTCGAAAAAGCCGCAAGACAATGCATATCATCCAACTAGCCTTGAAGTAGGCAAACTATGGGCAGACTGGGCTTCAAGAAACGGACTCTATGTTCCCGTATATTCAGCTCACGAGGTTCTTTGAACGGAGAGAGACGATATATAGCTACATCTTTTGCACTTTAAAATTCCAAACTCCAGCAACTGGAATATTTTTTTTGTAATTTCAATGTGACGTAACATTTTCCCCCGACCAAAGGCTAATGTATTGTTTTGATGTAAATATATGTAAATATATTTTTGAATGACACAAATTCGAATAATTTTTTCTGAAATAAAATGCACCAATCCTATTTTAATTGTGAATGTCATGCCTTTACTCTGCCGTTGCCATATAATCTGTGGAGCTGGTTAAACAAGGAGAGTAGGCATAATGGTGTTTTCCATTAAAATGGCCAACTTGTTCTCCTTCTCCTTAGGGCTATTCGATGTTCGACGATAAATGGTGCAGCACACAACGGGAAATGATAGGTCAACATATAAATCAACGTAGGCCTCTCAACATTACAAAAGTGGATATAGTAGGCCTAAGGATTACGAAATAATACAGATTATTGCAATTGTCTTAACAAACTCTTCAGCAATAAATTCAGAGACGGCATTCTTTGTTTGAAAAGATTTAACAGATGACTGATATGCAAACTAACAAGGATTAGGCAGCTCTATTGTAGAGCGATAATTAACATAATTACCCTTTGGCACTCTGATAAGATATAGCCCAAACGCAGACGCTGGGGTACTCACCTTCAATTTGGGGGAGGTTATGTTGTCTTCTTCATCTTTATTTGAAATTATACAACCCGTTATAAAATGCAATGACATGGGACAAAGACTTCTTTAGTGGGACACACCACTATGCCTTTTCCCTGCATATACAAACATGTGCTGTGCTGCACATAAAATCACTTTAACACCAATATTATAGACAGAGCATGACTCATGATCGAAACTTTAGGCTTTAATGAGGATTGAGATAGTTTTTAAGGGCTTTTGCATCATCCAATAGTCCAATGATAATAAAACCCCATTGAGTAGACCTAAATGCAAACTCACAATTTCAAGAACGCCCATGGGATAATTTAAATGGTTATCTGGGTCTTGGTCCTCCCCGGTCCAAAATAAGACGTTATAGCCAAACACAGGTTTATAATTGGTTTTATGATGTAGGCCTTCAAATATAGCGCGATCAACAGAATACTTGTACAATTATTATTATTTTTCTTTATTTATACAGGGTTGACTGACTGAGACTATATGTCTCATTTGTAGCAGTTCTCAGTTTACAATGCTCGTATGCAATTGATAGGTTTTAAAGGCGAAAGATTATGAATAAGAAAATATACAACAATATTTAACGAAGTAAGCCTAATACAATTCAACAAATGTAATTATTTTTTAACAACTATTTTTACAACTACGACAAATATTTTACAGATTTCCAGTCCTGTAATATGAAGTCATGACAAAAAACTGCGTAAAGGCACATGCCCGTCACTGTAAAAATAACTTTAGTGAAACCATACTGCCGCCCTGCGGTAGCTAAGCGTCATTGCTACACCAATAGTAATCCAATAGTAAGCATGCGGTTTATTGCCGGTTCAACGTCATATGGCAAAAATGTAATTAAAATATAAAAAACACACCTTAAAATACATTTCACAATCGCATTTGACAAAAACGTACATAATGAAACACAACATTTTATGAGCATTAGATCATTAAAGTGAAAACTGGGAAAAATGTATCTGCTGCTCAAAATCCTTACATCTAATAATAATTAATAATAATCCCTTTTATTTAGTTTTAGCGCTTTTCTAGATACTCAAAGCGCTTTACACACATTGGTCGCCAATTAATAACACAAAACAAGCTATGAATGGACCAACAGCTATCAAACGCAACACTCAGTCTGAGTGATACCACCGCAGCCAATTTGCGCCAGACTTGCTCACCCAACATATTACGACAGACTTGCTCACACAGATAGGACACACATACCAACTCCAGTTGAATTGGCAGTGACTGGTCAGGGCACTGGTAGGAGGATGCAGCATGTTTTTTGATGGTGGGAGGAAACCGGAGTACCCGGAGGAAACCCACACAAACACGGGGAGAACATGCAAACTCCACACAGCAAGGCCCTTAGCTGAGGTGGGGTTTGAACCTAGGACCTTCTTGCTGTGAGGTGCCCAAACATCATCATACTACAAACGACATCTGGGATACTTTAGGTCAGTCACACTTCTATACACACTTATATACACATATTTTACCATCTAGCAGTAGTTATATAGTATAACCCAAAGGGACACCAACAATAACAACAATTTACGAGTCAACATGCTAAATGTAGGTAATGTATCGAACATTTCCTATGGACAACTGCTATACTGGAACGAGTCAAAACTCGAGTCGGCTTGTGACACAATGTCTGATTTACCATGCTCCTGTTCCAACATGTGTCCATTCTCAGTCTGGACCGGTGGCTGTGTTTCTTCATTTTCGACTGCCATAGACCCCGGGCCATTGTCTGCCTCGGGATGTGCTAGCAAGAGTTCTCCAGGATTTATATCTGGCTGTCCAGCCGCATTGTAGTTCACCTCTTGTGCCTTCGGTTTGATGCATGATTTCACACAGACAGTCTATAATAAAACAAACAAACACACACAAAATATTGCATTTAATTTGAAATCCAAAAATATAGATTGCTCACAATGACATGTTATGGGGGCAAATCCTATCTCATATAATAAGCCAGCACCTACCCTTATTAAACATACAAATTAGCAGTCAATCAAAATGATCACAAGTAATAAGTACAACCAGAAAAAAGCACAAAGCAACACCTCCATTTTTGAAAAATAGTTGCTATAGTCATCTGCACACATTAACTAAGACAGAGTAGAGAAAGTAAATATTTACCCGGCATTTTTCCCATGCTGCTCTGGAACCTAAAATAAAAAGTAAAGATTATATTTACCGCCATAATTATGCAACGTGATTATTAATCCAAATAAAAGGGAAAGCAGTATAAAGTCAAATAAGAGGAGTCTTGAGTACCTTTTTTTTGCCAGACGAAACAGCCAATTGCAAGCAAAACCGAAACCATAACCACGGCTCCCACAATGGGTCCAACGGGAACTTTTTCTTTTACTAAATTTTGGGGGGACACAACATTAAAAATAAATATATTAGAATCGCTACAGTAGAGTAGTGTAACTAAAACCTGCTACAAAGAACAAGAACATTTCAACCCATTACACAGGCCACTAACTCGAGTAAGTATACTCATTACAAAACCGGAAGGACCGTGTGCCTCCTCAATGCTGCACGGTTTCACATCCCATAACACTACTGGGATACCCACATACCACATACAGTCTGTACAGTCTGAGCTGTGTAAGTGTAACACTTAACGTGTAAGGAAGTGGTTTTAAACCACAACTGACTTCACACTGAAAAACAAAAAAGGGGTTACCCGTATTTATTTTTATAGATGTTTGCGCTCTGTACTTACCACAGATGGTGTCTGCTCGATTGGTCCCCTTTTCTTGAACTTTATCCCCAGCCTCACAACTGCAAAGATAATTATTAGATGATAAGATTTGTGTCTTTTAGGAAAAACTTCAACATGAGACTTTCGGGTCTTAAATATTGGAATTAGTCTGACACGTTTTTTTGTGTACATTTTACTCACGTTTTCCATGTTAAACACTCTATGCCATTACTGGAATAAGTGCCTAGTGGACAAGTCTGGCATACCGTATCCTGAGTGTGGTTACCTGAAAACATATAAATGAATGTGAAAACATTAAACTATGTTATATTAAACTATGAAAACATTTGTGTGAAATTTGTTTGAAAATTGTGTGTCACCGATTACGCGTTCATATAATTTTAGCAGCTTACTGAAGTGAAGTGTGTGATAATACGTGTATGCCAGTGTGTGGATGCATTGTTTATTTTTTACCTTTTAAAATAATCTGTTGTCCAGGTGTGCAACGGCTGTTTGGTATGCATGTAATGCACTGTTCACTGGAACAGTGGAAGTCTGTCTTACAGGTACACTGACCGCGATGTGTGAGGCTCTTGCCATTTTTTAACTCTAAGTTTTTATCTGCAAGAATAATAATATAATAATACACTGTATTTATATAGCACCTTTTTAAAAACAAGGTTACAACATGATTGACGAAAAGAATAAGAAAGTAATAAGAAGGGATTCTGGACATTATCTCTGAACATCCCATTCCAGGAATGAACAGCATGGTCTTATCAAACTAAATGAAAGGCCAAAAGGTTTAGCTGGCTCGCAAAAATATATGTGTGAAAATGATATAGAACAAGTCTTACTTGGGTCGCAGTATGGTTGAAGCTCGCACTTTTCAGCTGTTGTGTATTTATCCCGATATTCACCCTCCGGACATAGCTTGCACAGCGGGTCTGGACAGGTAACAGGGGTGACCATCCTGGTGCCTACAGATATTATACAGATGAACGTATGAACGTCGCAGTAAAGATTACAGCAATGTGTGGGTGTGGTGTGTGTTGGGGGGGAGGGGGGGGGGGCTGATTTAAAGGATGCTGCTGTGAGCCCCATAATAGAAAGACAATTCACCATTGCTCAGTCTGGTTTGAGGCAAAGTGCCTCAGGTAGCTCTTACAGTAAAACACTTCTGTCATGCTGAGCTTCTTGGAGGCAGCCATGCGTGTACAATGTATGTAGACTTTCTGGTTATGCTCAAAAGCAAAATGATTTAGAATGCTCACTGCAATAAATTGACCAATGGCAGGACTATCCATACCCCAGTCGTTGGACATTAGGAAATGTATTATGATCTAAAATGAAACTTACCTGGTTCACACATTTTGCAGCACCTGCCACTACTTTCATACTGGGTTTCTGGATCACAGGCATGAATGGTGGTTACTGCCTGCAAGAGAATGAATGAATTAATGGATAAATTAATGAATGAATGATTGAGTGTGTTAATAAACTGACAGACAGACGGACGGACGGACGGCCAGACAGACAGACAGACAGACAGACAGACAGACAGACAGACAGACAGGAAAAAAAGAAAGAAAGAAAGAAAGAAAGAAAGAAAGAAAGAAAGAAACCCCGAATCCCTGTGACTTTTGTTTGTATTCAAGTGATGTCAACATGATCGGGTCTGTAGACGAGACTTTGGTGGAAAGTACCAAAAATTCCACAACATGTGTCACATGGCAACAGTCTAGCATATGGTTCAGAAGTTGCAGGCAGCAGTAGTTCTAACGTTTATATAGTAAAACACACTCTAGTCCTTTCATAAACTAAAATATATTTTAACAGCTTTAGTTAGATAGACGGTGAACGTGGACCAGTTTGATTGTAGACAATGCATCGAAACCGAAAGTTCACATGAGGGCGAGAAATGCGCAACGTTTGTACATAATCAGTACCCTCGGTCTACTGTCTATCTAGCACACAATCGCATATATTCGTAGAAATTGTGTCTTGTTCTTAATAATAATAATACTACGAACGTAAAACTCCCCAATTGCCATCTTTACTTCTTCTATTCAAAGACATAATCATCTATGGGAAGGTAACACTGCACTCACCATGAGAAGGAGCAGCAGGCGCATTTTTATGGCTTCGTTTGCATCCAGCAATCCAAGGAGGAAAGAATAACCCAACATCTTCAAAGCAATATCATGGGCTCCGGCGCACCGGTTAGGGTTAGGGTTTTATGATTTATGAGTGAGGTTAATAAGACACGGGACAACTGTAGTCTACTATGGGGTAATAAGGGGCGGTGGCTTATCTAACAGAGAGGGGATTTCCTTTCAGTTGCAGGACAAAAAAAAACAACAAAAAAAAACACGTGTCCATTTCCTATAGCTGCAACAATGGAGTCTCTCTTTTTTTTCTTTAAAAAAAAATGTATTTGTGTTTAAAGAATTTGTGGGTATTGGCTACATGACTGGACAATATTATATTATAACATAACATAACATTATAACAGTTAATTCGGTTGTCACAGGGGTGAGTTGTCACACTGTTCACATCTGGAATACTTGAAGCACTCTCAAAAATCAAATAGCTACTTTGTGTGACTTGTTCTACAGCCAGCTTCCTGTTCACCTGTTCATGTGGTCATATCACCCTAATCTGAGGTGAGCACAAGTTTCTTATAAGTCTCCTTCAAAAGTAAAAAAAAAGACAATTTACATATTATGCAATACAACTAGTAAATAAAATGTATGAATGTTCAAAATTATAATTTTGCACTAAGTAGAGGATAGAACATGTCTTTTGATACTTTCGCTTCAGTCCTATGTTGACCCAACCTCATGCATTTGCCAATATTAGCACAAACGTCAGGTTGGGGCAGGTTCTCTCAATGACTTCAGGGCAAGTCGTCACACGTGATAATATTATTAAATGTTACTATAAATTGATTATTATATATATTTATAGTTTAAAGCAGCAGACATATCCCTGACTACAAGGCTCTGGCCTGTGTGTGTATGTCCACTAACCCAGTACACACTTACTGTGCCAGACATTATATCCACACATGATTTGCCAGATTCTCTAGACATGATTGTTTTTATTTTGAGTTCTATAATAAAGTTGAATTTGGCTTTAAATTTTTAATTATAATATATTATTCCAAATGTATCAGTTGTGTTCTTAATTGTTGATAATCCAATGTGACAACCCACCCGACATAGTGTGACAACTTACCCATATATGGGGCAAGTTGTCAGAAGTGCACACTTTCTATTAAACGGTTTACCGCTCCTTACTAAAATAAGACATGAAGCTTTAATGAAAACGAAATATGTGCCCAAGACCTCAATTTCATTTGGTAGGCTATGGCATTCAGACCATTTTGATGTGTTGTTCCCAGTAAACGTTAGTGGGGAAAGTGTGACATGCCCCGGTCTCCCCTATGTAGGCCTGGATTCTCCGAAAGAATAAGACTGCTTAATAAATAGATCTCTTGAATTTCCAAAGCAGTCACAACGCTACTCTCCGATTGAAAAAAAATAAAAAACCCAAAAAACGAGAATGTATGATCCATGATCATGGGAGGTCTTCCCTTACACCATAAAAAAGAGGAGAGGGCGTGGTTTCATAGGGACTAACCTGAAGTGGAGCAAGTTTTACCGAAAGGTGAGAATTGGTTCCAGTGTAGAGACTAGAGACAGTAATCACTTCCCTTTGTCAATACTGTCTAATGCGCTTACGTAACATACTCTGGAAACTCCGGGAATTTTGCATGGATTGTATTTATGTAGAATCAGCATAATACATGTTGCCAGGAATAGGATCGAGGAAAAAGGACGTTACGCTATCTGTGATGGGTGCTAGAAGCACAGATGGTTTGCCACAGGTAAGAATAGCCTGATTTCTGATGATAAGAAGCAAAATACACAATAGACGATCTAGGTTAAATATGATTTGTTGGAGTTTCATTGGACATGCACGTTTAAAATAATTTTTGTTTAACAGTTGCAATAGTATAAGTTATGAGTTCCAACTAATAGGCTAGTGCTTGTAATAATCCTGACCTTTGTCTGTATAACTTCCCTGGGAATTCTACAACCCCAAATACTTCCTCAATTTAGTCAAGTTTCACCATGATTGATTTTGTAAAGAGGAACCAAGGTACTCTTAATTAAAAAAAGACTCATATTTCTTTCAGACATTTCCTGTAAAGAGATTGTTGAAAAATGTAGGTGTTGATTGTTTGCAAGATAGTGGTTCCCACTGAGAACGTTCGTAAAAAAACAAGTTAATGTTTGCCTGTGTCCAAAACAGCAACTCAAAAGTATTACAAATATATATATTTATATACGGTTACAATTGAGTGCTTAGCCAACAACTCATCACTTCCCTATTATGTTTCATGAAAAGTACAAAAGTGTTTAATAGCACTTGCTTAACTCTTATACAGGTGATTCGGTCGGGGATGCACTTATCTATTGACCTGACGTGTGTTTTTTTCACCTTCTCTTGTTGAAAGCACTATTTTTGTAAGTCGCTTTGGATAAAAGCGTCTGCTAAATTATTGCAATGTAATGAAGTGTCTTATTAGATTTGTATTACTTCACTTATATTTGTTTTCTTCTTTTTATTTTTATCTAAGTTGAGCAACGAGATGCAGCTGTGCATTATGAACAAGGTGAAGAGTGGCGAGCTGAGCGTTGAGGACGCCTTGGACCAGGCCAGGAGGGGGAGCAAACAGCAGCAGAGCCTTATTGAAGAGGTATTTCAACTGGGATGCCTGGGATTTTCATATATGGATACCATGGCAACAACAACTGGCTGGAATCTATCCAGGACTAGCAGTCTGAATAAGAGTTTCTGTCTACTTGTCATTCTGGTGTTTGTGTGTGTGTGTGTGTGTGTGTGTGTGTGTGTGTGTGTGTGTGTGTGTGTGTGTGTGTGTGTGTGTGTGTGTGTGTGTGTGTGTGTGTGTGTGTGTGTGTGTGTGTGTGTGTGTGTGTGCGTGCGTGCGTGCGTGCATGTTCGTGTTATTGTGTTTGTTTGTTGTTCTTCCTGTATTATCAGTTTTCAAATAAACCTTCTTCCTGTTTGCGTCAGTCAAAGAGAAGAGAATAATGATAAGTGTGCTTCCTCATTTTGTTTTTGCCAGAAGGTAATAATCTTAATAACTTGTCCACCCTTCAGAGCCAAGTCAGACAGTACAACTTCAGTGTCCACAAGCACAACCGCTACCGGTGGCAGAAAAGAGTCCTTCAGGTGAGGATCAATGTGCACTCCATACACTGTACAATAAACAACAACTTAAGTAACACTTTATTTTAGTTACCCTATTTTAAGCCCTCGTTATTTATGTTTACAATTATGAATATGTGGTTGCTAATAGGTAATAATACTATTATATCATGCGTATCTTGCAACATTGCAATATCTTGCAAAAATAATTAGCCCAATACAATAAAGGCCTTTTATACTTTTTCAAACCCTTAGAGTGCCAGGTTCTGGATTTTTTGTGCCACTGATTATCGGCATTTTGGTTCGATTTTTTTCCTTTGTCCTATAATATTATTCCCTTTCCTTGAGCACCGGGAGTTATGAGGGACACTCAAAAAAGTAGTGCACCTCATTTTTGCACATTTCCTGGATGGAATCAGGGTCATACTTGTTACATTTAACCATCCAAATGCATAGTGAGGTCATACTAAGCATATTCTCTACCATATGGTCATTTTGCAGATGCTTTTATCCAAAGTGACTTACAATTAAATTACAGTCCCCCTGGAGCAATTTAGGGTTAAGTGCTCTATGGAACACACTAGTAGTGGTGGTGTTCCCAGGTGGGCTTTAACTCATGACTTTTTGGTCACCAGGTAGCAGTTACCTACTAGGCCACCACTATCTCTATAATCATTAGATGCAAAGAATCCTAATAGGTTATTATTAGGGGTCTACCACAGAATTTATCTCAAAGATTGACATAAATTGTGATTGTGATGGTACTGTCAGTGTTAGATGCTAAATCCCATGCTAAATATTTGCACTGTTTTGTCAGATCGACTTCAAAACTAAAGTGATGTGCAGCATAGAAAAAGGCATCGTAAAGCGTCAGCTCGCTTTCCCCTGCGTGAAGAGCTGCGAAGACGGCGTCGGCTCCAGATTCTCCATATCGTTCAAGGAACGGCATGACTACGAACTGGAGGCGACCTCTCTAGAGGACAAGCAGAAGGTGAGGGGCGGCGGGGGGGGGGGGGGGGTGAGAAGGTCCTTGATGGGGCTTACAGGCTCCTTGTTAGGGTTCAAGCGGAGGAGGACTTGTCAAGAGCCAGGAGTTAGTGACCTTTGAAGGAAGAAATTTAATGTGTTATACATTAATTAAAGGGGCCATATTATGCAAATTTTCAGGTTCATGCCTTTATTTAGGGGTTCTACTAGAATAGGTTTATGCATTTTAATGTTCAATAAACTATTTGTTTTTTCTAAACTGCCTGAATCTGCAGCACCCCTACTCACCCTAGTCTGAAACGCTCTGTTTTAGCCCCTGTCTCTTTAAGGCCCCCCTCCCCCTCCCGACGAGCCAAGTCTGCTCTGATTGGTCAGCTGGCCAAACAAAGGGAAGTTGCCTTTGCGCTGACAAACCAACGTTTTCTCGACATGGCGAAACAACCGGCCTCCGCTCTGACTAGCTCTGGCAGAAACATTATTCAAATGTGTGACTTAGTGACGTAGATAAGTTACGGAAAAAAACACTGGACTACAAACCAGGCGTTTTAGGCAGTTCAGAGGCAGTGTTTACTGTGTGAGAGAGTAGCTCCCTTTGGCGTGGACTATGGGGTTTGTAACTTTTAGACCTTTTACATGCACAAAAAGCTATATAACATACTAAAGGAAAGAGAAAAACCCAAAAAGCATAATAGATCCCCTTTAATTAATTAATTATAATGGTACTTTAATTGTGGACTTGCAAACAACTAGTGTTTTGTAGATAAGCTCAGTCAATTAGAATATATACTATTTGCATTTTGGATTATTGTTTTCAAAGGGAAATTGAAGCTGTAACACAGAACTTCAATTCCAAAGCGGCCTAATTTTATGTGATTGATGTCCATAGTCTAAAGCTAGAAGTGGTTTTAGTTTTGATCATGTTTCACAGAATACATTTAGAATTTTTTTTTGCTTTTATTTAGAACGTCTTCTATTATTAAACCAAAGCCTTTTAATCCCTGTTCCAATTATAAATAGCACTATTGAACTTAATTTGTCATTCATCAAAATGACAGCAATAAGAACCCTTGTCTGATTGTTTTGTAGATGATGCAGCTTGTGAATCAGATCATCTATAGTAACATTTACGGCCAGCCAGCAGAGGGCGATATTGAGGCTACTCAGAAGCCTCTAGCACCAAAATGCTTTCGGAAGGGCACTTTGCTACTGCACAGAGGCGGCCTGGCATCATTCAAATGGTTGAGGTATGGATCTCTCAACAGTAACTCCTAATCTATTATACCAATATACAGACGGTTCTGTCTCTAAGCCACTACACATAACTATGTTTATACATTTAAATGATTCACAAAGCACAATAATTAAACGTAAAACGCACAATACATCTGATGATATCTTATCAATAATAGGCTATGCACCATGACTTCCATAACCTCAGTAAAGTCATGCAGCCTCAACATCAGTCACCCCGGCATGACCTCTCTTCTCTGCTTTGCCCCAGATATGAGGCCCTGCTCCAACCAGGTCGGCTTACATTGGTTCCCCAGGCCTCGGGTGGTCGAACTGGGGCAGCTGACGAAGAAGGGCCCTCCACGGCATCGACGCCAATCGTCATCCATCTTTCCGACTGCGACGCCATCACGGAGAAATCCAAGCTCGGTGACGTGTTCACCGTAATCACTCACAAGAACGAGTATCAGTAAGTTGGGCTGGAAATCATTTTATCTTATTGACTATACATTTAGAAAGGGATTATCAATTCAAGGAACACAGCATTTTTCATCATTTCAATAGGTCATTCTTTTTTCTTCAACTGTACCAATGCCATTGGCCTTTATATAATATGTAAGAAAAAATCTAGATTCTGTAATAATCAACAAGGTGTAATTAAGTATTAACTAAATGAAAGGTTATGTATGCCACGGCTGGCGTTAAAGCATATTGAGTTATTGGGAAACAATTGAGCCGCAATCATTTTGATAGTTTATGGCCCATCAATGTCATTCTCCAAAGGATCAGAATGAAGTGTTACTAATAAAGTTATGCATTGTCCTCTCTGGCCTTTTGTTTAACAGTCGCTCAGACGCATCCCATTGGAGAAGTGAAGTTGATTTATGTGTCTCACGTGGATGCATTGCAGGTTCCGGGTGCCTTTGACAGACACTATGAAGAGCCCTGAGAGTCTCCAGAAAGAGCGTGACTCCTGGATTCAGGCCATCAACAAACTGTGTGTGGACTGGACATGCAGATATCAGGCCGAGCAGGGTGATTGGGACCCTGACGCTACGCAAAGCCTGGTCAAAACCAACGAGAAGGAGTTTGATTTTTTTAAAGTCAGAGAAGGAGTGCTGGATCTCATCCCCGGGGTAGGGAACCATGTGCCGAGTGTTTACCAGAATCAGAGCCCATCTTCTGGGTCCAAACCCGTCCCAAAACCCAGAGCCCTTGTGAAATCTTCTGATGCTGTTCCAGGATCTCCCCACGCCTCCCCTGTCTGTTCCCACAGCTCGACTGTAGGACCCTCAGGCCAATCTCCAACCTCATCCCCCCCTACAAACTCTTCGCGCTTTTATGCCGTCCCTTCCTCTTCCTCCTTTCCTGTTCCCTCATCTCCTACATCCTTTCCTGTTCCCTCATCTCCTAAATCCTTTCCTGTTCCCTCATCTCCTACATCGAAACTCAAGTTCCCGTCGTCCCCCTCCATGCCGGCGTTGTCTTCTTCTTCCCAAGCTCCGTCCTCCCCCAAAACCGAGGCGGCGGCAGCACCCTCTGCTCCTCTTCCTCTGCCAGATCCTGTCTCACTCAGCTCTTTGGTGCCACATGCCCCTAGCATACCACTGCCTCCGCCGTTACCCTTTAAGGTCAAAGTTCAACCATGTTCACTGAAGACCAAAGCCTTTCATTGGGACTTGGTCCCTGCAGACAAGGTAATTCCAAAAGCAATATTATGTTATGTATGTGTTAATTGCATACCCCTGGGTTGATTTGCATATGATTTTAATTGACATCGAGAAGTTTTACATTGCACTTCAATCTAAATAGTTTTTTTGTTGTGCACATCTGATTTCGCCAACCTGCCCAGACATTTCTTATACTACTTGTGAAAATGTTTTTTTTTTTTTCCTACACTGCTACCATTGTTCTTTCATACAGAAAATGTTTGCCCTAAAAAAATTGTGATATCAGATTGTTTCTTGGCAGATTGAGAACTCTTTTTGGAAGACAGGAAGTAACAGGAAGATTGAAATGGATACTTCACGCTTGAATGACCACTTTGCTGTTCGAGATTTGGGAACAGTTGGTGCGACAGATTCCAATCATAATCTCAACATTATGTTAAACCAGAAGATTGCACACAACTTTAGTGAGTACCACAGCCACTGCATTGTTGTGTATTGAATGAAATGTATCCATTACCTAAATGGTGTTGTGCTACCAATTTGGCACACATATTTTAGTTTCTTAGTAATTCTAAGTCTAGCACTTTTTAAGTAGGGTTTAAAATACATTTTTCATGTTCATTTAAATAATACAATACTCTAATGTGCCATAACATGAATCCGTTTGAGCAAAAATGTTTTGGACAGGAGAAAGACAGTGATGAGGAGAATGACCTCTAGATGGCAGCACTTTATTGTCAAACGCAAAAAGCTAGATGCAGTATTCACAACTCTGGCTCAGACTGTCTTTATGTGCTAAATTTTGGAAGCTTTCGTAGTTTAATTAAAACAGCTGTCCTATATCAAAGCCCTTGGAGATGGGGCGGATATCAGATAAATTTCGTTGAATTTTGTAATTTGCTTTGTGAAGCTGATTTAAACAAAATATTTCTGAACATCAATTATTGCATTCAAATGGGATATTAATCTATGATGGATGTCATCCCGAAATTAGTGTTACCAAAGAATGCAATGATGCTACCACAGATGCAACACAGCTGAAAGGATGGATGTTCCTTTGGAAATGCTGGGCGTCTGCAGGGGGCAGGTTGCCACTGGCTATTCCCATTCATCCACTCTGCAGAGCCTTGACAACAGGGAGCCATCTCTGTGATTTCTACATGATTCTTTTTCATACATATATTTTTTCATTAGCTTAATGTTTGAGACTGCCATAGTTTTTGTTCAAGGCCAAAGCTGAGGCAGGGGTGGCTTGCGTGCTCTGCAGAGGTCTTCACAGTAACAAGAAAAAAGGGGAAAGTGAGTTCTCTCTCTGATGTGGCAAAGGGGTCGCTAAGCAAAACCAGCACGAGGACTTAAGATCGGCGGCACAATTAGGCTCATGCCCATAAAATATGGATGGAAGTGCTGTGCGACAGTGGCGTAGTGTGTCTGTGTGTCTGCAATCGGATACACCATTAGTTTACTCACATTCTATCCGACCTGGAAAGTTTGTTTCTGTCAAGAGTCTTAGCTTGACGAAAAGTGCCTGAGGGCAACCCTAGGCAATGCATTTCTTTGCCGCAAGCATTGGGGGAGGAGGGTTAGCGACATGAAGAGCACTCACACACGCGCGCGTACAATCATAACGCTAGTTTGCATGCTTATTATAAAAAGCTCCCCCGCCTTTATATCCTTACCATTCTCGCTAGCTGTTTATTTTTTTTGATCCCACTGTTGAAGTAGTTACCATGCACTGCAGCACAGCGAAATGTGTTCTTTGCTCCTTTTCGCCCCCTCATAATCACCAAATATGTATTTAAACTTCTCCTAAATCATGTATAATAAGTCTGCAATCAATAATTCACATTGAATCTCATCGCTGTTAAAAGGGGTTACAAGAGGAACGATGACACTCGTATCCAGGGCGACGGGAAGAATACACTGTAAAGACACATATCGCCAACAGATGGACGCAGACACGGCATCCAGGTGGCAGTATTATGAGATTAAAGCGCCTTTTCCTTCCGCCGATGAATTGCCAGTCTCTGTGGACTCTAGCTGTACTAGTAGCTTTCTCCTTAACTCATGTTACATACTGTGGCACACTTGGTGGAGTTTACTGCACTGTAACCGTCTGATTTGAGTGCTGGGTAAGCACGCAGAGGGGGTGGACGGCCTTGGTGTTGACTAAATTTGGATGGTGGTTGGAGTTTGTGTTTGCCTTCCAAAACAAAGTGTGACAGATGAAAGAACAGAGTGCAGGTATTCAGAGTGAATGCTGTCTGCTAAAGATCCACATCTAATTCTTTTTCCCACCCCCTTTCTCTCTCTCTCTGACATGCCTCTCTTCCTTTCTCTCTCTCTCTCTCTCTCTCTCTCTCTCTCTCTCTCTCTCTCTCTCTCTCTCTCGCTCTCTCTCGCTCTCATTTTCTTTCACCATAGCTCTTTCATAGTTTGTCGTTGAAAGAGCAGAGGCTGGCTTTCCAGATTTGTTGTGTTGCCCTCCTGAATAACGAGCAGGGAACTGCATAACATAATGTGTATGGTGGCTAAATATGTGTTAAGTTAGAGAAACATTTCTGCATGCTATGCAAAGCAAAGCAATATAAACTAAAAATGCTTCTTTGCACTACTGGTCCAAGACAATAACTCGACAGACTGCCCTTTTGCTGCACATTTAAATCTTTGTTAAATGAAGACGGTTGTCCAACCTGAGAGCCCCTTACCGAACATGCTCTTTCAGATGGGTTTAGTGCTCACCCAGTTTCCTCTTCACAATGACATACAGAAATTACTGTTTGGTCATTAAAAAACCAAATTTTTCTTAGATGGAGCCAATTGCGATACACTCCCGCTCTCGTTTCCCAGTCTCTAATTGATCAGGATTAGGTCACTCAGTTTGTTAAAGAGCCAATCAGCAGAGGACTCTGTATGCAATGCACTAGCCACGTTGAAAGAAGACAACATTTCAACAGAATACTGGTATTACCTTAAACTTGAATTTTAAGAGGTCAGGAGCACTCAGTACGATGATATTTTTTGTCTTACTAATCTCAAGGTCGTGAACTGAAGTTTAATGCTTTGTTTTTTGCTTTTAAATATGTGATATGAAAGTGTCTGCTAGCCCACTGGGAGAGAATTATGCCTTAATGCTTTTGTAAAGGACTCATAGATAGGGAGGGCCTCTTAAGTGCTATAACTCTAAACCATCAAGCAATATGGATTTTACATTTCTTACAAATTATGAAATTATGTAGCATGATTTTGGTGTTCTTTACAAGGGATCAGTTTTTTCACAAATATGTTTTTATTAAGGAACTATAGGAATGTTTTTTGCAGTTAGTGGAATGCCAGAAAACAAAATGCATTTGTGTTTCATTGCTGACCTTGTCCTTTGAACTATTTTGGACTATTCCCGTTGGACGGATCCCCTTGTATAGTGTCATTGTATGGAATAGTAGAGAAAAGTGAGGGACCGTGTCAGATTCACTTTTTGAATATAGGTTTGTGATGGTCTCGCCACAGCTCGCTTCTGAAGTGAACACCGGAAGAATCCAGGCAGCAAGATTTTCCATTCAAAACACATCCTTGAACTTCATGTCGTTCAATTAATGCATGAAACCCTCACTGTCACGAGAAATTCTTCCCATTCAGATTTTTTTCTCCAAGTCCTCTCAGAGCCGCCCGCTAATGAATTGCATTTTTCCAACAGCTTACAGCATACTCTTAGAGTTGTTAGGTAAAACCAATTAGAAAAAAAACTCATCAGTTCTGATTCTGATAGATTACAAATTAGGCCGCATCCCTAAGGCACTAGAGGGAAGGTAATCAAGCAAAACACCTTTTGTCTTCAAAAAAATGTTTGGGGGGTAAATTATTTCATCTCTGGCAAAAAAAAGTCTCTGTCAAGAGGGGAGCTTTTATGTACCACTGAACGTGTTGAACCCCCCCCCCCATTCCCCCATTGTCTCTCCAGATATTTTCCTCAAAAGTTTCCACTTGCGGCCGGAGGAACTGAAGGACAAATTGTTCATTGTTAATGAAGACGACGGAGGCCTTTCTGACGAGCATATCACCTCCCTAAGGAGGTACGGCATTACATCTGAAAAAATAACAACATTCATAATACACTGCAATATCTTTCCATTTGTATTCCTCTCTCATATTTTCACAACAGTTGGACAACAGAGAATTGTAGTCTATTTTTTTGTATCAAAATGGTGCGCCCTAGTCAATTTTGTTTTGGCTCAGATTTTACATGCCTTTCAGCAACTCTTTGGGATGGAGAACCAGACCCACACTTTTTCAGTTCATTCTACTAATAGGGTTTAAATGAGGCTCATGCACATACCCGGGTTGATATGCTTTGTGCCAGGCTGCCATGAGTAGTGGTGTTGAATGGCAGGGACACAAAACTAAGAGTTTAGTGGAGCGTTAGCCATGTAACACTAGCGAGGGCAGTTAAATGGAAGGTACAGACAGGGCACCATGGAGACGGCGAGAGAAACTTCCGGCAAGTCACTGGCAGTTTATCCGCGCAGCATGCGGCCTAAAGAGCATATGCCAGAACCTTTTACAGGAGCAGCTCACTAATCAAACTTTGATGCCGAGGTATTTGAGGAGATGGACTCTATAGAGTTTGCCCTCTGGGGTTCTACACTGAAAGCGGGTAAAATGTCTCTCTCTAGTTTACTGAGGACTGAGTACTTCTGAAGGCTGACCTGTCGAAGGAGTACTGATCTAATGTACCGCCCCAGGGGGGATTATATTTATTCAACAGAAACGTAATATTTATTTGAATGTGGCATTGCGTGGGCCTAAAGAATACAATCTTGATAGCAACCTTTCCCAACAGACCTGCTGCAATATTTAAAGACTGGTTGGATATTGCTAGTTAAATAGCTATTCCAGCGGCACAACCTTAGGCTCATAAAAAAGTGAATGTCCTTGGGTTTTGTGGGGAAGTCGGCATGCACTTAAATGACAGTAAGTGAAGTCCATTTTAAAAGTACCTGGGGTTCAACCACGGTGTGAGCTTAGTGAACGGACCTGGGCATCAGCGTCCATGTCTCTTCATAGAACCTGACGAGAGGGCTCCGTCAGAGCAGCTCGTCTTTTCTCTGGGCCACTGGAAAAATCAGAGTAGCAGCGAAATACCTGGCCACTCAAGAGGGCATGGTAGAGGCTGTGCGGAGGGGGTCAATGTGCGGGACTGTGCGTGTCGAGGAGAAAAGCGGTGTCTCAAGCTGTTCACTTTGCACTTTCAACCCCTGAGAGCCTCAGTGGCAGTTTACTGTAGGTTATGACGTGTGAAATGTGTGTCGTGGCCTCTTTACACCACACCCCCCTTACTGCCTGGGGGCCATACCCTGCCATAGCCTACATTGGTTCTGTTCCTCCCTGCTCGCTCCAGTGAAGGCTAAGCATCCAGGCCAGCACTGCCCCATTCAGTTCATTTTTGCCCAGAGATGTAAACATTCCCAAGAAATCTATCCAATCACAGAAAGAGTACTGCTGTTCCCATGGTAAGTTTGAGTGTAATGGTTCTATTGCTTTTGAAAAAGACTACCGTAAAGGACTGACCTTATAGGATGCAATGTTATTTTAACCGTTGTGGTTGAGAGATCGCTTAAACATGATTTAATATTATTTAACTATATCCCTATTTTCCTCTTTTCACCACAGGTATGTCCCAACCTTAGGTGACGTGGAAATGTATAAATCCTTTGATGGACCTGTGTCTGAGCTTCATATTGTGGACCAGTACATGTTGGAGGTACGACACCTTTTAATTAAAATGCCAATGGCACCTGCAATTCAGCTTGCCATCACTGTGACACATCACATAATGATATATAAAAAGAAAACGTCAGAATTTCCCCTTTTGTTGATGATCTGCACTTGGGATCCATTTGCTTTCTGCCAGGTCGAGCACTTCCTACTCCCTGGAGGGGTTTGGTGATTGCGTAGTGATTTCAGCTGCCTCCTCTGGCTTACACCATGTGGCTTTTTGCCTCAGGAAACGCCTGACAAGTTGTAGACCTAATGTGTATGCCGGCAGGGCCATCAGATGCAGAGCAGTGTTAGCCAGTCAGTATTGATTAATCTCTGACACAATGGGTTTCCCTGAGTAGAGGAAGTGTTGTTTATTAGACAAAGTGAAATGTTAAAAAATATGCACTTATGTGTGCAAGAAATAATGAGGATAAGGACACGGAGTTGCATTTTAAAAACCACTTGTTCGCAACTTATTTTTCCTTCTTTTTAAGGATAATAAAAAAGTCCAAAATACATAGATTGCATTTATTTAAATTGTTTATGTGAAATTCCGTAACTGTTACTCAGTGCTTATTTTGTCTTGTACCACAAAATATTACTTATATACAGTATAAGTAATAAATATATATTTTTTTCCGAGTTTTTCATATCATAAAAGAATACACAATTTGACCTACCTGATTAAATAAAGATTATTATTAATGTAGTCTTGAGTACTGAAAACTAAAATCTTCTTTGTAATTGGAACAAAGTTAACCATGCCTACCTGCAATTTGGGGTTGCATTTTCAAACTGGTGACCTAACACAAAGGGGCAGATATGGCATGATATTTGAAAAATACCGGTGGTAAGGCTAGCAGAGACCATTTCAATTTAGAGAAGGCCGAAATCTTGAAAAGCATGTTGCTTGGTTACACATGTGTTCATAGCTGCCTATATGTTCCCTTACTCCAACAACAACATCTTCGGTAAAATGAGATGACTCCCAGAGTTGACTTACTTTTAACATCCAACTCTAGTGATAAAACACATACGGCCAGAGAAGAGAGGTCTACAGAGGATGACACTTTAGGATGTCCTCGAAATACTTGATTGCACGCCAGTCGCGGTTGCTAACCCTAACCTTAATATCTTTCCTTGAGCATCCATCAGACTAGAGGGCCCCTTTCGGCTTTCGGGAGATGCACCTGAGCGAGAGCCGTCTGACAACTCGCGATGATTTATTAGAGGTTAGCCCCAACCCAAGAGGTCGACTAGGCAGCTCAGCCAATCATTTCAAAGGGTCGAGCCTTCGATTTCTCTGCTAAATCAGCCCAGGCGACAGGCAGGCAGGCAGGCAGACAGACAGACAGACAGACAGACAGGCAGGCAGGCAGGCAGGCAGACAGGCAGGCAGGCAGGCAGGCAGGCAGGCAGGCCGTGAAGCCCACGATACTCAAGTATGGAGCCAGAGGCAATCCAGGGGCTCTCCATCCCAACAGGAGAGATCGTAGTAAGTGGAAGCAGCCAGCAGCTGCCAAAATGACTTTCTCTCCCTCAAGTGTCTCTCGCAGCAGAGCGACGTGAATGAACACTTTGAAATAGGCATGTGGGATGTTGGGATAGTCTAGTACAGTCTCAGGTGGGGGAGTGGAGTAGGGGATGTCACTGTGCGTGCACCTGGGGGGTGGGGGGTGTAGTTTAGGGTCATTGCTCTAATATACATGTTTTTGTTTTATCTTCATCAGATGTGCAAAATTCCCTTCCTGAGTGCACGACTTGACCTGCTGTTGACCCTGAGAGTTCTCCCTACTAGCATCAGTGACTTGCTGCCTGTGAGTTACCGCAGGGTCCTTGTTAGTACAATCCACGGTTCAACTTAAAAGTCGAGTTGAATTCTAAAAGGGAAAAAGTTTTATTCCATTTCTTTAGTGGTAAAGGTGAAAAAACAAGCTGCTGTTAAAAAAGAAATTTAAAAATGTAAATGTGTTCTTTCAATGGGAATGCTGGATTTCAGACACATCATCTTTTTTTTTTACATAAATGAAAAGAACTGGTCTAAAAAACGAGACATTAATACAAAACCTCTTTCCCTTATTGCTTCTTACTCGGAGTCTTTCTATTTGAATAATCATGTTCATTTTGTTTCTTGATGGCTAGAAGTCACCGGAGTGTGAATTGTCCGAAAAGCACTCTACAATGCCTATCTTCATTCTGAGCACATAAAACAGCTAACTCCATAATACATGCATCTTTAAAATATGTCATCTTTAACTATAATAGAAATTTAAATATAGTAAGTGCATTTGGTACACACGCATCATATGAACATATTTTGAGTGAGTAAAAAGTTTTTATAGTGCCACTTTCTACCATTCTTGGTTGTTCCTTTTTCAACCAAACCTGTTACCATTGAATTTCTCGCATGTTTTAAATTATTTTGTCGATCAAGAATTTATTAAGTGCCTTCGAATAATGCAGGCCAGCATTGTCCATATGGGCCGCTGATCATTAGCTAATTTGTACATTGGAGTCTTTCTGGGTTTTTGTAGCACAGTTTAAGGCCCTTTAGATAATGTTGCCAGAGAGCCAGGAATATCTTACTTCGATTTACTTTGTCCATGAGTAATGATTATTGAAATTAGAATTTAAAGATTTATTTATTTTTTATAAGACTTATGGATAAATAATATTATGTTTAAAACTATGTGACACCATGGCATGACAGTTTAAAAATAACATCTTGCCTGAATGTCTATGAGCAATAACACATTTGTCAACATCCATCCATCAGCTATACCGCTTATCCTATGCAGGGCCACAGGGGGGGCTGTAGCCTATCCCAGCCAATACAGGGCAAGAGGCGGGGTACACCCTGGACAGGTCGCCAGTCTATCACAGGGACACAAAGGGACAGACAGCAACTCACACTCACACCTACGGGCAATTTAGAGTCACCAATTAACCTGCATGTTTTTGGACTGTGGGAGGAAACCCACGCAAACACAGGGAGAACACAGAAAGACCCTTGGGTCAGGTGGGGATTGAACCCAGGACCTTCTTGCTGTGAGGCAACAGTGCCACCCACTGAGCCACCGTGCTGCCCCGTGCTGCCTTGTTTTTTGTCAACAAAAAACCTTTAATGGTTGTTAACATAAAGGACATGGCAAAGCAATGTTTACATTGCTTTGGGTGTCTAGAAAAGAGCTATATTAAATGTAATCAATCATTAATATTATTACCTAATATACATCATACTATTTACAATTAGTTTGTCTCATTTATTTAAGCACATTATTCAAACCCCTTGTCTTAGACTTTGGTGCAATTAGTAGCTGCCTTCGTGATCTTTTTGAACAGTGAATGGAACAGACTGAATCTTGATCCAGGTGTTCTTTATCTAAAGCACCGTCACACTCTTTCATGCTTTTGTGTCTGACGGATATTTCATTAAAGTCACACACTCGGATTATATGTCTCCTTCTCCAGCCTCAATTGCTCCCTTTTTAGTTTCGTTCTCATTGACATTTCAGAGAAAGGGGAAACGGGCCTTGCTGTAAACAAAAAAAGAAAGAAGAAAAAAAAAGGCTTTTGTGCATAGATGCTCGGGGTCACAAAAGGTAAAATTCTTGTTAATCTCCAATCCGTCAACATCGATGCTCCTATCTCACAATACAAGCTGTTCTGTTCCACCAGACAAGGAGGGAGCTGCGGGCTTCTTCTTCTCCCCAGGAACACTGGGATTCTCCGACACAGCAGAGCTTTTTAAACCTCGGACATTAAGGAGGATTTACTTGCCATCTGACAGGCAGGTCGCTAGGGCGGAAAATAGAGAAGTCACCGCCCAGGGAACGATACCCTCGCATGCCCAAGGTGCGCTTCGCTGCCACCCAACGATGCTGCCAGAATAGGAATTTTCACTCAGCATTGTGGGCTTGGCTCCTCTGTTTGTTATTTGTGTTTTTGTGTGGTTGTGCCTTAAGCCGATGCTTACGACATGAAATAAGAATCGACTAATGCAAAAAGCTGGAGAAGGGACCAGAAAAAGACCACGAAGGCTTTTGTTGATCTTGTGAACCATGGAAACCATGCTTTTCCTGAGAGTGCATTTGCTGCCCCTGTCCTTATCTGCATACCCAGCCTAAAACTTGTTTCCTGTACTGTTTGGTTGGAGATGGTCCCATTGCTGGGCTCTGGGAGGCTACACATAAAACACGAACATATGGTTTATGCGTGGTATCTCACTGTAGCTATGAGCACCTGTTTAATAGTCAAGTACTTTTTTGTACCCAGTTGCCAGTATCCTCTCTGGCCTTAGAATAAAGCCTAGCTCAGATAAAAACCCTGCGGTGAACCTGCAGGGCTGTAAACAAACAAACAAACATATCAACAACCATACCTATTTTTTTATTTACTGTGTAAATATATATTGTATATATGATATGATATGTGTGATACATGTGTGTAAATACTGTGCTTATTAAACCTTTCTGTGAATATTTTGTTCTTTAACCCTTTGATGCACAACATGGGTCTAAAGTGACCCGACTGAGTTTTTATTTTCTATATCTTTGCAATACATTTATTTCATAATTCAGTATTCCAGGTATTCCTCAATGAACTTTTTTTTCTTTCTTACTTTTTTTATAAAAGTCATGTTTGTATCACTACCCCTCTAATGCACAACATGGGTCAAAAATGACCCGTATTCATTTCCTATGGGATTTAATGCATGGCTGAGTATTTCTTTGCTATATCTTTTAAAATCTATTCATTTCAGAATTTATTATTCCAAGTATTGATTAAATATCTTCTTTTTGATTACCACAAATCATTATTTAATTATTTTCTTTCTTACTCTATGAACAAAAACAGTTTTTCCACTAATATTTCAAGTTGAAGCACATGGGTTGAAAATGACCCATGTATGTAAGTGTGATAGTTTTTTTTTTTTTACATATTATAGTAATTAATTTTGTTGAAATATATACTATAGCAGTGATTTGGACCTCACAATAATACATTAAATATCTAAAATATGTTTATTTGTCACTTTGTGTATACGATACACATATTGCACAAAGATGACTAATAACTGAAACAGACTAACTGATATTTAACTGTAGTGCACCTGTAGTGTAACTGTGGTAAAGGTTAACTGTGGTGAGTAAAATAAAACAGATTAAATAAAATCACATGGGTACAGCACAAATTGCCATCTCAGGGCTTACATGCCTGACAAATGACGCAAATGACAACTACATGTTTGTGCTTCTTGCTCAAATGTCTTGTGCACTGTGAACACAAGCTGCTGACTTTTCTGTATTTAGCAGCTGATCAGATGTTGAACATCTTCTTCTTCACTTCACTCTCCTGTCTGATATCCTACTGTGGCTAGGTGGTGGCTGCATTTTTATTTATTTATCTCCACACCTATCTTCCCGTTGCCATTGGGTTCAGTGGCAACATGACCGTGGTAAGCTATGTGCCGAAGAAGGTAAATCCTCCGGAACACCATGAATGATGACAAAGCAGTGAATGAAAACAGTGTGAACCCCTTCCCACCCCAAAACATGATCCAGTACTATAACAAAACAAAACAAGTAGTGGACACAATAGATCTGATGGTTTGCACCTACTCATGGACGTGGAGAACACGCTGGTGGCCCATGGTGCTCTGGCACAATGTGTTGGATGTTGCCAAACTTAATGCCTACAGCAGCTTCACTGCACAACACCCTGGTTACATGGGTGGTGTGACCAATGCATGGTTGCTATTAATTAAGGAGCTGGGCAACAAGCTTGTTGTGCCACATATGAAAAGACGACTGGAGGGCACTTCCCACCTCCAAAAACACATTACAGAGGCAGTGAGTAGACGTGGGTTAAAAAACCTAAACACAGCCATCACCCAGCCACAGGAGGATATCAGACAGGAGTCAAGTGAAGAAGAGGAAGAGCTGCTGGTGTTCAAAGTGCACCAGACCTGTGTACAATAAGCACAAACATGTAGTTGTCATTTGGTGCATTTGTTAGGTATATAAGCTTTGAAATGGCAATTTGCGCTGTACCCATGTGATTTTATTCAATTTGTTTTATTTAATTGTATTTTGTCACATTCAACACAGTTAACTACAGTTGCACCACAGATACACTACAGTTCAATATCAGTGTAATCGGTTATCAGTCATCTGTGATTGTCATGTGTCACAAAGTGACAAATAAACACATTTTAGATATTAAATGTATTATTTTGAGGTCCAAATCTGTGCTATAGTAAATATTTAAACAAAAAATTATTATTATAATATGTTTTTCTTTTTCTAAATCACACTTTCATACATGGGTCATTTTTGACCCGTGTGTTTAAACTTGCTATATTAGTAGAAAAACAGTTTTCGTTCATAGAGTAAGAAAGAAAATAATTAAATAATGATTTGTGGTAAACAAGAACAATATATTTAATGAATACTAAATGATAAAATAAATAGATTTAAAAAGACATAACAAAGTAACACTCAGTCATGCATTAAATCCCATAAGAAGTGAATACGGGTCATTTTTGACCCATGTTGTGCATTAGAGGGGGTTTGCATAGCTTGTGTATCAAAGGGTTAAGATGTTTGGATGGGACATATTTTTTCTTAAAATAAAAGTTGATTTGTTGGGCCTTTTTTACCTTTCAGTCTCCAAATAGTAGAAGTTTGCCTTTAACATGGGGTAGAGAGGATATGCCTATTGTTCCACTCACCACCATGCTCTTTCAAGTCAAGTTAAAAACGACAAAATGTAGTTTGTCTAAAAAGTATTGCTTTCTGTGCTTGGATATAAAAAACATGTCACTTCTAACACATCATTTGAGGGTTAGCAGGTAGAAAGTAATGCGTGTGTGCGTGTGTGTGTGTGTGTGTGTGTGTGTGTGTGTGTGTGTGTGTGTGTGTGTGTGTGTGAGAGAGAGAGAGAGAAAGTCAAGAAGACAGAAATAGAAATTGGGCTAAAAAAAATAAAGAACAAGAAAGAAAGATAGATGTGCGTTGAGATAAGAGAGAGCCATGACTTGTCCCTCTGCCTCTGTGTTTGTCTTTCAGCTGATTAACCAGAAGATCAGAATGTGTATGCAGCTTTGTGGCTCTGGGTCATTTGTTTCCGTGCTGGAGTACCTCCTCGCCATCGGCAATTACCTCAACGAGAACGCCGGGAAGGAAAAGGCCAAGGGATTCCGCCTTTCCTCCTTAACAAAAGTAGGCGCCATAGCTATGTTCTGACCTTTGATGGGGTATGTAGCGCCCAAGCTAATAAGACTTCTCATTGGTATACACAACAGGGTTTCTGTAGTTCCTCTCAGGTTCAATCTCTCCATCGTCCATCTTGTTATAACTTTTTTTTTGTCTTCTTCTTATTTTTCCGCGGTTAGCCGGGTCCGCTCGTGTTGTTCTCTGCGTTCTAGCTTTGACACCTAGGTGATTGTCTCCCCGCCCTGGTTTCGCTTGTGAAATGGAACTTCTCGTCGAAGTCATCGCCAATTATTGTCTGGTGGTTGTTGTGAAGCTATACTGTACACTGCAGCACTCATATATATATATTTTTTTTCTTATTTATCTCACTAGACCTTTTTCCATTGAGTCTCAAAGATTAGTATATTTTTATGGGAACTCACAACTAGTGAAAAAGTAATGTGCACAGTCAACATTTTTGTAGCCTACCCCTTAAACAGCTTACAGCAACTACCAGTCTTGGACTGCATCCTCATCGATTGCATACTTCTCTGTGTCTTGGGTCCACCGCTTAGTAAAAGGGACGCTGTTCGAGCTAATCAGCCTCAATATTCCCACTGAGGTGTTTAAAGTACTAACGGAGAGGTTCATGTTGTCGCTGTGCAAAAAGGAACCACAGGAATCGATGACTGAATGTTGATGTAGTGTAAGAAAAACCTATCCAGGGTCAGTCTGCAATGTGTGTGTGTGTTTTGTTTTTGTGTTTTTTTTTACCTCAGTCGATAGTGAGTGAGCGTCTTATAGGCGGGTCCTTGGAGCCAGGCCTGGCCCTGAAATGGGTAAACAGCATAGCCTAGGAAAGCCTGTAAACTTTCATTGCAGGATTAGAGAGGTCCCCCTTGCATTTCAATTAAAAGGCATCAGCAAGAGTACAGCAGGCCTTGCATTTTAGAGACATCATTAACATTTCATATAAATAGCTTTGTTTGGAATGCATATATATGTAGTTTCCACATTAATGTTGTGGGAACATCCGGAAGATTCTAGGGAACAACTCACTTCATTTCAGTATACCCTAAAGAGGCAGGGTTTTTGTTTATATTGGACATCAAGAAGGTTTTTATTACATGCCATTTCATTACATTATAATTCTCATCCCACCAAAACGCATATAAGTACGCAAACACACAAACAAAACCAAACACACGCACAAATACAACTTACAGAAGATCTGAGACTCGCTCCAAGCCTGACTACTTTTAAATCCAGATTAAAAATGTATTTGTTCTCTATTGCATATTAGTGGGAATACTTCATCCCATGGGAGTTTTGTCATTCTTAACAATTTTATTTTCTCTTATTATTTTATTTCCTGTTTCTTTTAATGGTATTTTGTTCTCTTCCTTGTATGTTTTTCTGCTTGCCTTGTGTAAAGCACATTGAATTACCTCTGTGTATGAAATGTGCTATACAAATAAAATGTATTTGATTTGATACACAAAAATATCAACAAATCAAATAACAAAGTCAAGGTAAAACCTTGTGATTTGTTGCAATATACTGTGTGCAAATGCCTCAAGGTAAACCTAAAGTAAATATCTCTCTGAATGGGTAAACAACAGTGTTGTGGTCCTATGTTTTGGTCTCCACAGCAAGTCACCTCAATTCTAGTTATTTTTTAAAGAATGTGTGCATTTTATCTTTTACTGTTGAGACCCTTTGGTTTGGCAAGTATTGTGATACTTTGTGGTTTAGGCTTTTTTTTCAGGAATATACAGGTTATGTGGGGCCTTGGCCTTGGCCTTTTGTGACTCCTTTCTTTTTTCCTCGACAAGCTCTCTCAGCTCCGTGGGAAGGACAGGAAGTACACCTTGATGCATGCCCTTGTGGAGCAGATCATGTTGCTGGAGCCCGGCCTGGCCACTTTTTTCCAAGAGCTGGTGGAATTCGAAACCGTCCCAGGGGGTATAAGCTAAGAAAGATTTGATCAAAGCCCCCCAAAATTCAGCTCTTTTTTTTTTTTTTTTCAATTGGTGACCAGATAGATTAAATACCTGATTCTTGTGTGTGTCTGTTTTTTTGGCTAGCTTCCATCAAGGGTCTCACCGCAGAAGTTGATGGTGAGTAGATCACGTTTACTATCGTGTTCAGAAATGATGTGTCTGGTAACACCGTGGTCATTGCAACGGGGACGACTATGGCAGTTCTCAACCAATATTTCTAGCATTTGTAAACATTCCTATTTCAATAATGCCAAAACTGCATGTGTTGTTTCAATAGATCTCAGATCTAACATAATTGATAAACCATAATAGTTGATTCAAATAGTTAAATATTTTAAAACCAGTTAACCAGTTAATTAGGCACAACGCCTAATTGTTTTTGTAACTAGAAACGAGTTGTGATTTGTTCCCTAATAAAATATTTTTAAATAATTAAATAGGATGGATGGATAACCAAAATATTGTATCCTGTAGTTGTGAAGAATGAGTTGCAGAAGGTCATCCAGTATCGGAAAACGTACAAGAAAAAAACCCTGGGCGTTCAACACCTCCGCTTTTCCAAGGACCTGAAGGTAAAGCAGGCTGTCTTGCATATGAATCTTTTCATGTGTGTCAATGTGGGACTGTCTGCTATGTGAGTAAAATTGATTTGCTAATAGGAACCCTGCTCTGTAGATTTGTAAGGAAGCATCCATGACTCAACAAAAAAAAAGAAATGTTTTTAATAGTGCCCTTACAGTAGAAAAGTGCTATTTTTAAGCAGCTTGGCTTCCATGGGAAAACTTGGCCAAAAACAAAAAAAGCAGTTGTAGACTTTATACAGTTGCACTCTTTTGAGTCTTAACAAATGAATACAGGCTTTCTTTATTGCACCCAGGCGGCGATTGAGAAGTACAACGGCGATCTCTCTCTACTGACGAAAAGGTGTGAGGGGATGAAAAAACTCTACGCTGACATATTGGTAATCTTTGAGTGATTATTTCAATATCTTTGTTGTTCAGCTTTCACGAGATGGATGGTCCTCCATTTTGGGCGGCAACATCCAGATGCTTCTCCTGGATTTTTTTCAGCTTATCTCCCCACCAAAACCGTAGGAAGAACACAGATATTTATTTCAGAGTGATGAGTCTTCAAGGTTACTCCTACTTTTTTCCCCCTCAGGCTTACTTGCAGCATTGGAGAGTGCCAACATAGACGTATGACCTTTTCATGCATTAGATGGTTAAAAGTTTGTTTACTCGCTAATATGTAACACATCTCTGATTATGATTTATCCATATAAATCAAATTTAAACACTAAAACAATATTACATAAAGTCATGTGATCCATAGATAATATAACAGTAATTTGCTGTTATCACCAAAACATAGACTTTGCGTCTTTTGTGGGATACAATTTCCCACTAGAATGAAAGAGTGAATTTTTCTAAACTGGCTCGTATTGCTGGAAGAATGATGCATTATCAGCCAGAGTCCATCTTTCCTGGGAGTGTGGGTCTGAGTTGCGAGACTTGACACAAGGTGAAAGGTGAGCCGCAGGCAGAGATGGGGGAATTGTTTTATACTTGGTCCACAATTACATTGCAGGGCACACACAATCTTCCCTATAGCAAAACCCCACATGCATTCACAGACACTCACACAGGTTCAACAGCCAACATGGGCACAGATGCGCACAACCGACCACACACCGGCGTGTGAACACACACACACACACACACACACCCAAAAGCGAGAATTCACTCACACCCACGCGCAAATGTGCAAACACACACACACACACACATCAAAAATGTGCAAATACACACACACACACACACACACATACACACCAAAAAATCCCTGCAGCATTGTGTGCTTGCAGAGACAAGAAGACAAAGAGCAAGAGAAGTGACCCTCACACAGCTTATATCTCTGACATTACCAGAGTCTTTCCATTGATCCCTTGAGGGACAAAAGGTGCTGCAGTCAAACAGAGGAGGCAAGATATCGCTGGCCAAACACCCAACACAGAAAGTGTACGCAGTTAGCAGACATAGCAACCAGACTAATTTTAAGTTCAGAACTGTCTTTTTATTTTTTTCTTTCCACAGCCAGATTGTTTGCTCCGTCTGATTGCATTAGCTGGACAGGGCTGAGTCACCATCTCAATGGCCACCCTTCCATATTAATTAGGTCACCTGCTATTGAGTTTAAGTGTAGGTTTGACTTCAGGGGGTAGATGTCGGCCTAATTAGGTAAGTGTACTTAAGTAATTGATTCCATGCCTAAGCAGGAAGCCAGTTTATTATGCCAAATGGATTTGGGTATGATTGATAGTTTTTCATGCATGCCAATGATACCAGTTAACCTCAAATGATTGACATAATTGGTTCATTAGCGAGAGTTGCCTAGTATCAAAGAACAAGAAAGAATGTTTTTCTCAACCACATGTCTTTTCTTTCCGGAAGGTCAAATTTGGAGAGCCAATGGATCAAGACTCGCAGGAGCTTTTCAGACTGGTGTGCATATTTATCAGTGACTTCAAGAGGGCATATGCTGACATCATGTGAATATGTATTGAATTCCTTCCTTGAATTTTTTTGGCACACCTCAATGCTCTGTCAACAATTGGACTCGCCAAATGAACCTGCTGTCTTGTTTAATTAATGCCATGTATATAATATTATAAATGATTACCAAAATGTATAGCAATAACACACTACTACAATATCAAAACCCCCTTATCATGTGGAAGCATATTTCTTTCATGGAAACTGTCTGTTGTAGCTTGTTGAAACAGCTGTACAAGAAGATTACAATTTAGGTGGAAATCAATTCTGTGAATATCACCTCATTAAAACTGCAGCTGCACTGGATTAACGGAAGTCATAGGTTGGTGTGAGATTGTGGTCCACTGAATATTTGTCAGGATTTGTTTTGAGAAAAATCAATATCAACAGATTTAAAGATTGAAAGCTTGCCTGTGTTTTTGTACTTTACTGCAATGCCAGACTTATTGTAGACTTATTGTGGCCTGCTGGCTGGTAAACAGAAGGAAAGAAAAATAAAAACTCCGATCGCCACTTGAAAGTTGTGTCCATATTTACTTTGAATGTGCCGATATTCAATCTTGCCTTGGCTAGCCACATATTTCTATGCCCAGGATGAGTTTCCAGACCCTCTTGGATCCAGGACAACATCTGCAGTGTTAAGTCTTCTAAAATGAATTTGATTCTCCTATCCCTGGCTCTGGTCAAATGGGCACGTTAATAAGCTGCTTCAAAATGTTTGGAAATTGATTTGGCATTTTATAGCGTCTGTGTGTCTGATATATTAATAGAGATATATGAGAAATCCATAAAGCTCAATACCATTAGGTTTAATAAATTGGGGCCCCATGCCGAGGGAAAGGTGAGGGTTTCATACACTATAGTGGAGGAAAATCTTGAATGTTAATTAAGAACACCTATATTTTTAAATACAGCAGGAAAATCATGTTAAATGTTTACATTGCAAGACGTTTTGCTTTGGGTTTCCTCATTTGTCAGGTTGTTGTTTTTCGGTTTCTGTTTTTGAAGTTTTGTGGATATTATTAGTCTTCAATGCCATGTTTAAGTGAATTGTGGAGGCCGGCCTGCTTCTCCATATGCCTAAACATGGAATGAACATAGATATAATCCTACAGTTTTATTTGAATAGTTTTCTTTCCAATTAGTTTGTCTTCATGGCAGGAATAGAGGTTTGTAATTTATCCCGTGTCTGAACTCACCTATTTTACTCCATGCTAGAACAGCAGTTGATCAGTGCTTAACATAAAGGCCTTTTTTATACACGTGCATAAGAAGAGTTAAGAGAAAATACAGAGTTGGATTCACTTTACACTGCACTAGAAAATGCTAAAACAACTTAAGCGCACAATCTGTGAAATATCACTGCATTTTACTGTAGACACAAGGGTCACGATGTGAGTTTTTGAGCCTGAAAGTAGCAGCTTGTTAGACATGCCATCACAGGTGTTATTCACTCAATCCTGTTTGTGTCTTTAGAGGGATACACACCAATTGAGGAGTCACATGTGTAAAATCACTTAAACTAATTTGTTTTGAACTTACCAACAGTTTGACTATTAGCAGGTTTCTTTGAGTTACACACAGTTGCAGATATATATTATGGTTGGTTATGAAAATAATTGTAGGTGTGAATTTTTGCTGGTAAAACAAAGGTGTGATTGGTGGCATTGCATGAAGTGTTGATTGAGTTTCACATACCTAGTCTCCGAAAATACCTATATGTCTGACATACTTGTTCTCATGACAAAACTATTATATTTCGCCAGAAGTGTTCTTTTGTCTAAATGAATTTTTGCTGAATGGTGGGAGGAAGAATAAGTAGATAGTGTTTAGTGTCTGTTTGAAATTCTACTAAAGTTATAAGGTTTTTCACAGAGATCCAGGCTTTACAGTAGGCCTAACCCCTAGGACGTCTTTGAAAGCCCAAATTATTTGAAAATAAGACTTCGCCTCAGGCTGTTGGTGTTTTCAGACTGATCTGTGAATTCTACTTTTTCTTTCTATATTACATTGTGCAGCCTCCATAGCAAACGTCCTGTAAAATGATTCCCTCAACTAAGACTTACATTATCAAATTATATATAATGTCAATATGTTTCTATGAAAATGTAACCTTGGTTTTTCCGTATGATAGTGTTTTCCCTCTGAAAATTCAGTCAAGTTGTAATCTCACTATGTAAAATGTTGGTTTCTCTGCATTTATGTGCTGTGGGTGCTCCAGTAATTTTAACCCCTCAACCCCCCCGTTCGTATGGATATTGGTGAAAAAACATGGCAAATGTTAAATAGTGATACATTTAGTGATCACTAAAATATACTGAGCACAATACTGGTAACCACAAAGCCCTCTCCTACATATTTTATTATGATATGATATGATATGAAAAATATATCAAAAACAATGATTCCTCCATATTTGAGGATCACTGACTTGCCGAAGGATCTGGGTTCGCCAGTTTGCAAAAGTCATTGGAGAGTCTGTGTACCCTAGTGTGCCATTTTTATCCTTTCTTTGAACAGATATTAGCATATACTTTATTTTTTCAGTGAATGAGCTTTCAGAAAAAAAGAATGTGGCCAATAGACAGCTTATTCAATAACCTACTTAAATACACTGATCAGCCAAAACATTAAAACCACTGATAGATGAAGTGAATTACATTGATCATCTCGTTACAATGGTACCTGTCAAGGGGTGGGATATATTAGGCAGTAAGTGAACAGTCAGTTCTTGGAAGTTGATGTGTTGAAGCAGGAAAAATGGGCAAGCGTAAGGATGTGAGCGACTTTGACAAGGAACCAAACTGTGATGGCTAGACGACTGGGTCAGAGCATCTCCAACACTGCAGCTCTTGTGGGGTGTTCCCAGTATGCGGTGGTTAGTACCTACCAAAAGTGATCCAAGGAAGGACAACCGGTGCTGACCCCTGTCCATCGCCGAAAGCGCCTACAATAGGCACGTGAGCATAATAACTGGACCATGGAGCAATGGAAGAAGGTGGCCTGGTCTAATGAATCATGTTTTCTATTAGATCATGGGAATGGCCGGGTGCGTGTGCGTCATTTTCCTTGGAAAGAAATGGCACCAGGATGCACTATGGGAAGAAGGCATGCTGACGGAGGCAGTGTGATTCTCTGGGCAATGTTCTGCTGGGAAGCCTTAGGTCCTGGCATTCATGTGGGTGTTCCTTTGTCGTACCACCTACCTAAACATTGTTGCAGACAAAGTACCCTTCGTGGCAACGTATTCCCTGATGGCAGTGGCCCCTTTCAATAATAATGCACCCTGCCACACTTCAAAAAGTTATTCCTTGTGCAACATAATAATACAAAAATAATATTTGAAAAGGAATGGTTGTCTGAAATAAACAGTTTGAAGAAAAAAAGATAAAACAGCAGATAAGAATTTCTATTTTCAAGCGTAAATTAGTAAATACTATTACAGTAATACCAATTCTGTAGTATTTTCCCCTTCTAACCCGTTTATTGATGCACACTCAATTTGCCTGACTTGAAAGATGCCAATCTGCTTTTCAATGTGCAAAAGGACACTATCAAGGGACTTGGTGGAAATGCTGACTTTTCCCTAGTTGCCCCTAATTTTGAATATGTCTTAGACACAGTGTCTCAGAGTGCTCCAAATGCCCCTCTAGAGTGGCATGCCCTTCATCCAATAGGAACCAAGTAATTTTAGATGTTCACACACTACCGCTTGCATATGACTTTGAAAAGAAAACGTTCTGCATTTGCTATACCTGAAACTTGTGGGGTGGATCAAATCAAATACTATAACAATATAGATGAAAGAATCTTGGAGATGCGTAGACGTTTAGCCGGAAAGTGCGCAAATTGACATTGTCAGAGGCGCGCGATTTACGCAGCATTTACGCAGCATTCGATACAGTGAACAGCCGTCAGTCATTCGAGTAACTTGCAGGCAAATAGTAGACTATTGGCTACACACCAATTTGGGAGTGCAGTATTGTCTTACCTTTAGTGAAATGGACACCTTGTAACCTACCTGGTTAAGTTAGAGTTGCTTCCTCTCGCTTGATATAAATAACGTACAAAATAAAATGAGGCTTAGATACTATTCGTTGAGTAGTTTGTTTCACAAATTGTGCGCTCTTGACGATTTACATTTTGGAAGGAAATTTTCGATGACTCTTTTCAATATGGCACATTGCTGCATGGATTCAATAAAATAATTTCACAGCGCCAGAACGCTGCTCAGACTGGGGAACAGTGCGCTCGGGTACTTACTGAGAGGATATAGCCTCTATTTTTTATATGGTGCCTCTGAAGCTGTCTGTTGAAGCAATGGTGAACTTACTTATCCTGGTGATGAGTTTGACTTTGATGTCTGAGCTTGTGGGCGCTCAGAATGAAACGGAACCTATTGTCCTGGAGGGTAAATGTCTCGTGGTGTGTGACTCTAATCCGACAACGGATTGGAAGGGTTCATCGTCTCCTCTTGGAATTTCAGTGCGCGCTGCAAACTCCAAGGTGGCTTTCTCTGCAGTACGGAGCAACAACCATGAACCGTCTGAGATGAGCAACAAAACAAGAATAATTTATTTTGACCAAGTAAGAGGCTTTAAATAATAAAACACACTCTTTGCAAGTTACTTTTTAAATCAAATCAAACATCAACATTATTTTATGATAGTTTTTTAATTAATGTGATGTGTTTTTAATTGAGGTTTAAGTACTGTTTTCATAAAATTCTCAAAAGCCAAACGTTTAGAGATCATCTAAAATATAAAAGTACTGTATGGAAATTCCTGATATAGCCTATATTTTACAGCTACAGTTCTAAGGTCCAAATGCCGTTCACGTTAGCTAGCAACTGTATACTCTCATCCAACCACTGCAATGAAGATGGGATATTAGTAACGAGATCATTTTTTCTGAGGATAGGACATACATTGCAGAGGTAGCGCTTACACCATCTCATGAAGTCACGCAACCTGCCACCTTCTTCACTAACACACACGCACACACACACACACACACACACACACACACACACACACACACACACACACACACACACACACACACACACACACACACACACACACACACACACACACACACACACACTGACACACACACTGACACACACACACACACACACACACATCATCTCAGAGGATGATTTACATGATATGCCGTCAAGTGTCTTCAAAAATATTGTTGGAACTGAAGTGCTCCTCCCATTATCATATCCTCTCAATAATATTTGCTGTTTCGTTGTCAATCCTTAGGGACTGATCTGAGAAAAAATAGAATATAGTCCAAGTCAAAAATACTTGCCTTCTTCTTATGCCTGTTGATCAGTTTTTTTCTCATGAAGTTATGTTTAACTCAATACCAATATGCGTCTTTTGAATATTGCTATGAAATAAATGGTGATTGGAATGTCACAGCTGCAGGCAACGTGTCAAATACAGGAAGAACATGTGTGGGTCTTTTTTTTTATACAAGCCTTCAAACTCGAGAAGAGGTAGAATTAATGAAAATATGAATATCCTACCTTACTTGACAATGTATGTCCCCACATCCGATCTCATCAATTTAAATTTGAGTTATATATACTATGTACATTAGAACCTTAAAATTTCTGAAATATATGAGAAATTTATCTATACTCTGTTATATCAAATATTTCCCTTTCCCATTCTATGTTACCCAATAGGGGGAAATATCCGAACTCCTGAAAAGTAATTTACATTTCATTTCAAATAGGAGACAGAAACACTGTAAAGAACAAGAATTGTTGTGTGTACATTTGGTAGGAGAATGAAGTTTGATGATTGTTTACGCATTGTTTTGGCTGTACTCCAAGCTAATTATAACTTCTTTGATGATCATTGGTTTGTTGTCCTTACTGTTGGTTTGCCAAACCTCTCTTGGATGCCAGAAACCGTGTGGGAAAGCAAAATGATGGATGGGTTATGTCTGTTTGAGAAGGAGTCAGTTTTGGGTCCATTCAAGTCCATTTTCTCATTCTTCATTCGTGCTGCTTACCATGAAAGATGCTTGGTCCAGCTTGTAAGGTTTATAGCATCCCATTATGAATGCAAGTCACAAAATGATTTTGCAGACCCATACGGTTTGTATGAACTTTCTATATATTAGGTTGATTCAGAATGTTTTAAACACTATTGTATCAGTGGGAGAAAGAGTGTGAGAGAGAGTGGAAGAGAGGGAGAGGTTTTTTTATTTCACACTGTACATATTAACATATAGGCCTATTATTGTAATGTCGACATAACAAAACTTTGGGGTTTTCTTTTTTTCCAGGTACTCGTGAATATAGGCAACTATTTCACCTTGGAATCAGTGTTTCTATCACCTAGAAAAGGAATCTACAGTTTTAATTTTCACGTCATTAAAGTGTACCAGAGTCAAACCATTCAGGTATGTGTCTGGTAAAACACTTTCACACATACTGTAACACATAGCAAACTAATAAGACAATGAAAACATACTTTTTACAGAAATGAAAAATATGCATTTACAATAACCTTATTACATGACGAATGCACCTTGATATACCAGTTAACTGCTTAATAATTTTGAGTTTGAAACTTGCCACAAATCTAGAGCCGTACCTTAATATGCTTGTTCCATTCCATTCAATACATTGTCACTTCACATTTGCAATCCTGGAGATTAACTCTGCAGTTGATTTTATTATAATAGAGTAAAATATTATTGTTTGTGATATACTCGAGTGTAATATTCCCCCTTAATGGTTGTTAATTGTTGTTTGTGAACCCCAAGGTGAACTTGATGTTGAATGGAAAGCCGGTTATATCAGCCTTTGCCGGTGATAAGGATGTCACTCGAGAGGCAGCCACAAATGGAGTTCTGCTTTATCTGGACAAAGAGGACAAAGTCTACCTCAAATTGGAGAAGGGGAACCTGGTCGGTGGATGGCAATACTCCACTTTCTCTGGCTTTCTGGTTTTCCCCCTGTAAAATGAAAGAATGAAGAGCTGACTTTTCAACAATGTGTCGTCACTATATAGTTTAAACATTGCTGCATCTGTTGGATCGTGCCAAATGGATGTGAGAGTGAGATGGCCATACAACAGAGAGCAAGAAAATAACATACTGTTGAAGGTGTGGACATTCCCTGGAAATTTGAAGCCCCTTCAGAAATTCAGTAACAGTAAAACTACACTTCGCTATGCTTGTCGTCTAACTCATAAGAAGAACAGGTTCACGTAGTGTTTGTTTGAAGTATCCTTCTTTAAAAAATAACATGTTAAACTATTTCATCTTTATACGTTACACTCAAGGAATGGCTAATTGAAACATATTTATTAATCTTTTGAGCAAAGAGCAGAGATCTCTTATTCAGTGCATTCTGTGTGTAAGAACAAGTGAATGACAGCAGGCCACAACAGGTCTGGGACAATGTCACATAATGGTAGTTAAAAAAAAAAACAATAGTAATGTGTTGGTAGTGTACACGGTTACCAGAGGTCAAAGGCAACACGATAAGTTGTTTTGACAGTCAACCGTTTCCTATCTTATTGTTTCTTGAGATATTGTGGAATTCAATCACCATGGATCAAAAGCGACACTAGTCTTGTAAAAAAAAAAAAAAATCTTATGTTAATGTGTCAAGGAATGTATGGATATATTAGGTGAATTTCTTTAACCTGGAAGTTGTAATTAACAAGTTTCCAGTCAAGTCCAATGTGATTCCTATACTTCTATCTATCAATAACGTATCACCTGCTTGTTTTGTGGCATAACAATTGTAGTCATTGTTATTGTCATGGCTGTTGACAAATGCACACATTCTCCCTCTTGCAGCTTGTGGGAATTATTAAAAAAAGATGGTACAAGCGACCAGTAACAGTGTTTGTTTCCAGAACAGTGGAGTATACAAACATAGCAATGCTCTTTTGATATCAAATCTGCAGATATCTCTTAACCTTATTTTACTCTGCTAAATTTACCCAGCGCCAGCCATTCACACATGCTGTGAAAGTTGTTAAGTGCATTATTTCAGGATAAGTTTAGCTTTATTTTTCAAACAAGCCACCTGCTACCACTCCTCAAAAGTACCTTGGTGAACTTTCAGTTGTTCGAATGCTGATAGTGTGCAAGGAACTGTCACAAACATGGTCACCTATTCAAACGATTAATATATAAAAAAAGGAACCCCATACAGTCCAGCCAAAATAAATAATTTTGGCAACATGAATATATGTTGGCAGTTATCCAATTATCTCATGGCTGCATTGTTTGTGAGTGATAGTTCTGTTTCCTTATTCTACCGCAATCATTGATCCCAGATGACGTTTTGTTGGAATTCATTGGTAAGACATGAATTATTATTTCAAGGGCTGATGTATGGACTCAAAGGTGTGATAGGCTTAGTGATTTGTGGGGATTTGAAATGGAACACACTATGTGTATGAGGTGTGAATGTGATAATCACTTGGATATGAAAAACCAAACTGTCACTTGATTGAAAATGAAAAGTCTCTGATTAATTAAACAATTGAATTAAAAAATATGTATTTCTATTTCTGCACTGATTATAGCCTATCTAAATTAATAGGAAACAGCTTGACATATTTTGTGATTTTATAGCACTACAGAGTTTTTGATTTATAGATAATATATAGATAATAATTTAGCACTTACGGATTAGGTGTCCACAAAGTTATTTTGGTCAATTTGCTGTGAATCACTCACTATGCTTGAGGCAAGTACAAAACCAAATATCAGCGATTTAGATTTTTTAAATCTATTAAAATATAATTTTTATTCTGGAAATCTACAGTAACCTAAATGTGAAAATGTACAAAAAATATAACTTACTTTCAAATCTCTTAATAACTAAACATCCATAAAAGACAAAATGTCCTAGGGTCTTAAAATATTGTATTAAAATATTGGTCCAGCAACAGGAACTTTTCATCAAATATAGTTTTTTTTTAAGAGTAATTCAACAATTTGTTGAACCTTCTTGTTATCTTGAAAAATATTGAATGGATATTCGTAAATACATCACTTCGGTTGAATGTTAGCTTGGCATATCAAGTTGTCATCATGTACAGTTCACTATATATTAACCACCTGTGCGAGGATAAGAGACCATTTCTGAGTTCCATCACACAAATGTTTTTTCTATATTACTATAGCTGCTGCTATTTATAGTAATATGATTTCAATAATTGTTTTGCACCTGGGTGCTCCATAAAAAGTTATGGTTTGATCTTGCATATTTCAAAGTATCTTGACTTGATGTGCAACTACGGTACATCATTGCTCATAATACTAGGGCAGTCTAGGGGAAATATTTGGCTTTGCTGCTGAATGGCTTACCAGAAACAATGGCAAAAACATCCTTATTTGGTAGAGGACACGTGCTGAGTGCAAGTTGGTGACGTCACAATGAACCTGTGCACAAGGAAAAGGCTTAATGATTAATACAACAGTCAGACTTGGGGGAGGGGGACACACACGACTCAATGTAATAAGTCAAATTATTGAATGCACAAAGTTGTGTAAATAGATTAACATGTTAAGTAATCTATGTTGTGGATTCCAAAGTGATGTGAATCTTGAGTTATTGAAATAAGTTCGACTGTGATGGTTTCAATTAAATTATCATTACAAGAATTTGAGCCTATCTTTCCATCTTCCTTCATTGATCATGTGAGAACATTTATTTTTTTCATTGTCAACCATGACATTGATGCCATGTGCCATGTGAACAGCATTTAGTTTATTGTATGATATTTCTTGACACAGTAATACATTTTATACTTTTAGTAGAACACCATTAAAAGTACTAAATAATTTGGAAGACAGCAACAAATATTTCAGAATAAGAGCCAAAACGCTTAATAGCTATGGAACATTTTCTTTTGTAGTATTTTGAAATACTGAATGTGCCAAATACAGTGAGAAAATAGGAATGAAACAGACAAATAAGACAAACAGTAATTATGTTTATGAACTCAATCTTATACTCATTTGTTGGAGTTGGCCTTTGGTCTAAGCAATATAAAGTGGCCAGGCTACGTGAGAATGTTCATGTCAAGTGTACATCTGTATAGTATTCTCTTTGTTTTCCTGCTGCTTGGTCTTCTAATAAATGGTTGAACACACTTCTTTTGAAGTATCTCATGGACTCAGAGACGGCGCACCATTACATTGAAATAATACAAAAGTATATTATAAGGGCATTGATAAATCAGAAGTTTAGCGAAAGCCCCCAAAAACCTTTGGCATAACCTCAGTGTTGTTATTTTGATTCATTTCTTGTATCCTTTTTCTTGGAGTGTCCCTTGCTTGATACTTTAAATGACATGTTTTGCTAGGTGCAAGCCCGGTGTATGCAATATATTTCTAGGTTTTGCGTTCTGACCTTTCCACTGAACACCCCACAGTCTTCATTCAGTCTGTGCGTGATCTACATAAAAGGGTAAAACGTGTTTCAATCAGCTGTCGGGAGTATCTGCGGTGTTGCGCTACCCTTGATTGCATCCTACGGGACACATAACCTCTGAAATGAATAATAAGTCAGAAATAATGCTAACAAACAAAGGGATCGTCTGCTGGAAAATTCAAATCAGTGCTCTTGAGGATTTTCAGTGCACTGTAAGGCAAATTGCTTTTGCAATAGAAATGTCTGCACGGGCCAAATGTGAAACGTCCACAATGTTGGCTTGCTTATCACAAAATAAGATAGCTTTGGTTGACTACTAGTGTAAGCATACTTATTTTCATGTATTTTCTTTGAGCTAGGTATTGAATCTAAAATAATACAGTGCACAAAGGCAGCATACTGTGGGGTTTGTTAGAGCTTTTCTTTGAGACAATAGGAAGAAGAACAAGTACACAGAGGTACAGTGGGAAAGTTACAGGTCAGGAAAATGTCCAAGGGGGACTTTAATGCAGGGACCTTCTGCAGTTCCACTGTCAGGTCTATCCAGGGTATCCCTGCCTTCGGGCCAAGTAAGGTTTTAGGAAAGGTAATACAGCTGAGCAATTACTGTTGTTGTTTGTTCCTCTCCCCTCAGAAAGTCAAGCAATTTAATATTTTGGCAACTCTTCATTTCCTGTTGATCCCACACTCAAAACCACCCCATAAACCGTTGTTTTTGCTACAACAATTTTGCAGCTTGCCAATTTGGCTAACCTGCAAACATAAGCTAAATGTATTTGACAACAAGAGATATAAAACGGAATTTCTTTTATGTCAAGTCACAGGATATCTTTATGCATGTCAAGGCAGAAAAAACCTACTATCACACAGGTGCATTTTCTTTTTTGCTGATAAAGAAGTTCTAAAGTTGGCTGATTCCTTTGAAACAACAATGATAATATACTATATAAATTGCATGCATACAAAAAGGAAAGACACACTTGTATGAAGTGCATAACACATGAAAAGAAAAAAGTATTAAAGCTGACAAGTACTTAAAGTAGAACATTTCTCTGTGATCTTTCAGGGTTATTGTTACCTTTAAACACTTATCCACAACAGGAACGCACGCCATCACGTTGCTTGATTATCCACTATTTTATATGGAAAGAACGAGTGGCTAGGTGGATCAATCCTTGCATTTCCTAGAGGAGGTTTGCAAATGGTAGCGGGGTTAATGAGAAACAAAAACAGGGCCAAGGGGATGACAATCAAATCTGTCCCAGTTGACTGTTCGGAAGTCCCCATCTCGGCTCCTGCCAGTGAGAGACCACTTAATGATGAGAGGACTGGTACAGCATGGGATGTTAAATGGCCGCTCTCTGAGTAGCCTTGTGCAAAGGAGCCTCGCTTTCAGAAAAACACATTTGAATTGGGCCCCCTATTCAGCTCCATTTCAATCGAAGTGTTTGGTGTATACTTTATGAAGGAGATGACAGAGCTGACATTAAGATAATCTCCCAGCTTATATTATCTCAATTGAATGTGTGTTGTGTACTTGACTGTTTTTCCCTCAGCGCTCCCCACATCATAATGAATATCCTCTTCGGGCATCACATATGGTACAAGTGTATCTAATGAACAAAAGGAATTAACCCCTTCTCACAAACCACCACCATCCACAAGTTATCCCTAGTATTCTAAGTTTGGGATGAAGCTCATCACTATAAAGTACAATGTGGCTGACAAAACTAAAACCTTCGAGATGTATGCCATGCTTGTATTTTGGGATTTATCGCATTAGTCAAAAATAAGCAAACAGATAGTTAAAGCAAAAAAAAAAGAAGCTTTAACTAGGCCATTACCATGCAATAGAATAGCTTATTCTAGGCGCTCTTCATTCGGAGCAGTGAAATGCACTATACGAGGGCCCCCCAAAATTAACTTTGAATAAATATGGATATAACTTGTTGATGATTAATAAATTAAGATTAGAAAACCTAAGTCTATACTTTAAAAAGAAAATACATTTTAGACTTATATGTGATTTGTAATGTATTATTTGGGTAACTGACAGACCTAAAAACGTTATATTTAGATATACCCTAGCAGCCCAGTGCCAAATAGACACACAGCTCTCATCAACCACATGCGTTTGATAAACAAAAGAGCAGCAACCTTCACGCCCACCAATTGCAGAAGGATGCCAACGCCAGGGACCTTGCTGGTCATGACTGCTTTCATTTCATCCCTTAATTAAGTGAGTCAGTCAGCTTCACTGTAGCCATGCCACACAACTGAGTCGTTGTGGCATTGGCTAGTGCCTGGTGATGCCGAGGCTGTACCGGAAACAAAGTATACAATGGCAAAGTATTTTCTGTTTCCTGTACAATAGCTGCCCAGCTGCCCAACTTGAATCATGTTGACCAAATAAAACTTTGTTCCACAGGAAATGCATTTTTTTTCTTGTATTACAAAATATTTCTTATGGACAAGTAAGACTACAGCCTACAGACTACAAGTATTGTCCATGTCTACAGTATTTATAAGTGATAATTAAGTAATTTTTTGTCTTCATCATGGCTCTTCAGTATGTCAAACTGGATTTCACACTTTTATTGAACTGAATCAACATTCTTGTGCCTGAATCATAAAGAGTTTGTGCTCAAGGCCTCTATATTCATTTAAATTGGGTCGTATTAAGGCACTGGCTATTTGCTTGTTGATTTCAACAATATTGTTCCCACTATCACTGCAATGTGCTCTGTAACCTATGCTTTTCACTTCTGTTTAGAGAAACCAAGACTCATAAAATAACATGTTTTGCTTCATGGCAGTCCCAATTTTATTTAAGTAGGAATAAAAAAACGCAAAAGCATTACTCAAATATCAGACTACCTTGTCTTCAAGTGTATTTTCCCATCCTGAAACTGAACTTGAGCCGAGAAAAATTAAATCTTTCTTCAGCACACTAGACACACTGACAGACTATATAAGTATGCAAATGAGCGTGGGATAGCATAGGTGGTTGACAGGCCAAGGGATAGCGTTAACCGCGTTCACATGCAGTGCAGTCTTTTGGAGAACTTCTGCGTCACGTTTTGGCTGCCGTTTCTGAATGGCAAATGAAAAGCTCATTTGGTGGGATTCAGTGACTAGGGTGCCTGGGGTAAATTACACTCGCACTGTATGATGATGAGGTTTCAGCCAGTTAATTTCTCACATTGCCACCTCTAGGCTTGAGGCAGCTGTCAATATCCAGAGGGATTTGGCACTGTGCAGGAGAAATAAGAAGAGTTTTGGCAAGGCACTTGGTATTGAAAGGAGCAGCTATGAGAAGGAAGGAAATATTGAAAACTGCAATCAGTCTGCAAGAATTTTTAATTTCTGTGAAAAAAATGTTTTGGAGACATCTACTGAACTGAAAATAATAACTGAAAATAATACACTGCCTTGCACCATTAAAAAGAATAGATCACAGAAATTCACTGCAGAAACATCACTTATGATCTATGTCCCATGTGGTTAACACAGGTTAACAAGTGAAAAACAACACAACACCCCCCCCCCCCCCCCTCCCAATTCCGCTGTCTCTGAAATGGGTAAAAAAAATTACTGCATAGCAGAATTAGCACTGGACATTTAACATAGACTGGGTACACTGTAAATCATTGGCAGTTTAATTAGAATACCATTAAATAAATTACTCTAAATTAATGCATGCAGAAGTATTACATTAAAGTACAAAGTCTGGTCTTTAGTATCATGTCAAAAAAGACATTGGGTTAATTTTTCTGATCCAGCCTTTGATTACCCAAATTATTATGTGTACCCATTCTCTTCTCATGATGTCAATAATAACATACCACCCTATCATACAATATTTGACAACAGCTAAGAAAACAAGAATTGCGAGGGGTTCTTGAAAGATTCTAGCCTATTCATATTGTTCATATGGGTTCAATGTCATCAAAAAAAAATCTTATTTTGATGATATTAACCACATTAGACATCCCAGGCTTTTAAGGTATTGCAGTATTCCTCCGAATTAATTTATAAGTTGGCCCGCATTATCTGAGGACCAGGGCTTCTTTTTTCCTGGCTCTATTCTGCCAGGAGGAATAGCTATTGTCTCTTTGTCGGTCTCTCTGTATGAAATGAGCAGGAAATTCTACTTAGGGATATGACAGCCTGAGAAAGATTCACATCAAGAGTGCATTAGCGGATTTGATGGACAGTAAGCAAGCTGTGAAGGGGTATGAATATATAAAGCATGTGCCAGTCAGAATATATGAGACAATATACAGAAAGTCCTGAGATGGATATGGATGGCAATTGTAATAATACCAGTTATTGACCTTTCCAACTTTCCCTTGGTGTGACTGGGCGTGCTGCTACTGCACTGTATATCTGTATATCTGTGTGACCTTAGCTACACTTATCGTTCATATTTCCCATCAACGTTGTAATTTGTGCTGTCAACAGCCGATTTGAACAAATGTTTGTGGGAATTTGAATGTCTAGAAAAGTTTTTCTCAGAGGTTTCTGTACTGTGCTACATTATTATCAGACATGGCATGTCAGCCATGTCAAGAATAAAAACAATAAAATAAAAAAGGTTCTTCAAAAGAGGAAATGGTTGTATATTTTTATTCCAGTAATTAATGGAGTACCTAAAATATATTATGGGCTCATTTCAGTGATGTTGGTGGGCATTGTGCCATATCCCTTTGAATTATCCTTTTTTTATATTTCAACTGCCACCCTTGTTGCCCTTGAGGATCTATTCTTGTTGTATTACACTACATTTATAAAGCACAGTGCAGGTAGACTTTCCATGCAATCTGTGTCACCGCAGTCAGTCTTATCTGAAAAGAATAGGAAACTAAGAATTTCTACTTGAGTAGTCTAACCAAATGAAGTCCATAATGCAGACACTCTTGTGATCTATTTCTCTGATGTATCCAATAAAGAATAGGCCCAGAGCAAATGGGCCCAGCCCCCACCTGTAAACAACTATTACGATAAGAATAAAAAAAAGTTATTTTATAAATTTTGCGTGGGGTAGGATGGGGGGCTCACGTGTTTGCGTTACGGTGCTGACTGCATGTGTTTTCACGTGGTAATTGGAACGCTTCACAGGTTAAAAATGGGGTGAAATGTTGTGTTAGTGCAATATGGCTCATCGCAAGACACCACCGGTGGCTTCGATCTAGGGGGAGTGATTAAGGACACAAAAAAACGGAGGTGAATTGAGGTTGACAATAAAATAAATGTCATGAGAAATTCCAAAAGTTCACCTCAGCTTCTGCCCTTTCCCTTAAGAACCAAATACATGTGAAGCAGTGCAGAACATTTTTCGACTAGCCAAGAAGACACTTGGTGTGGTATAAAGGCCAAACATTTTCAGAAATTTGCCATGCTCTTATCCTATAGCATAACCATTTGTTGATAAAATTACTACAAAAACTCAAAACCCTTTCTCTCTCTCTCCCTCTCTCCCTCTCTCTCTCTCTCTCTCTCTCTCTCTCTCGCTCTCTCTCTCTCCCTCTCTCTCTCTCTCTCCCTCTCTCCCTCTTTGTCTCTCTGTTTACCTTCCTCTCTGTTAGGTCAGGTTAGGTATGATTAAGTATGGGTATGGAGAATATAATCGGATAGCAAATTAACACCCAATTATATCATTCTAATCAATTGAAAGCTTTCAGGTCTGAGGCTTGTTTGGTTAAATCAACACCTTAGCTGAATGGAGCAGGTTCCATCCCAGAAAGCTGTGTTTGAATATTGTTCATGTTCTGCAAGGGGTCCTTCACGTGATTAGCTATGTGATAATTGAATGGTGCGCAGAGCATTAAGCCACAGCCATGGCAATGTCAACAACTGTTTTACAGTCTGGGGACAAAACAATAATAATAATAATAATAATAATAATAATAATAATAATAATAATAATAATAATAATAATAATAAAGTTATTCATTCAAATCTAGGAGGTTAAATCATTATTATTATTATTATTATTATTATTAATATTTATTCATTCATTTAGAATTTTTTTATGTTTTGTGGCAAGTTTGTGCATAGGTATAAGTATGTATCTGTGTGTGTTTGTTAAAACAATATATCTGGCTTATAGGCTAAAAATGGAATTAACATTTCAATGGTCAAGTACACAAGAACAATGTGTTTCGAACCTTATAATAATGCTGTGACTGACAGAAAAATACAAGTGCTTTCCAATCACTTCAACAAACCGTAATTAATTAAAAGTCCTTTAAAAATCACAGCAAAGTATTGACTCATTGCTCCCACTGAGTATAAGATGTTTTTTAAATAGATTATAATCAGAAAAATATGTGTATTATTAAAAGGCGGCAGTGACTTTTCATGCCTGTATTGTTAAGTCTACCAAGCTGCGGTTTAAGTCCTACACTTAAAACACTTATTTTCCATCTATTAATTAACAAACAAAAAGCACATTTATTTTTCTGTCAACACATTTGTGATGTTGCTCTGACTTATTTGTTATCCTCAGAGGACACATTAATGCCTTGAGGAGAACTTTGTGGCATCAACCCAAATGGGCACTGAACCTATTGAGAGGGCCGGGACTCGCTCTCTCTGTTCTACCACAGGACCTTTGAAATACCACTGTGCTGTTGGTCTCTTCTGAACCAGCAGTCATAGAGATAACTTCGATCTTCTCAAAACAGAACGTAAACCAAACTCTTGCTCTTTTATCAATCGATTTAGGACGCTTTGAATACCATTGCAACATGTTCAACAATGACTACCATCCTTTATTTATTTCATTTTTACAATCATTATGAACATCATTACCATACCCTATTTTGACATTTTAAAATGGATGATTCTTATGGACCTGAAATAAACGTACATAGGCTAGTTTTCTTGGGTAATTTTAGTACAGATCTGACAATCACAGTATGCTCTTCTACAGTCATAATAATTTGCAACAAAATAAATTATGATTATGAGTTTTTTTTTGCCAACAGGCGTGCTACAAATAACAAATTCCAAGTATTGTGGGAAATACTTGCTCATCATGCCCAGAGCTTTGCCACGCAAATATTTCCCTTTATTTATGAGATCATGACAATCTAAAATGTCCTTGAGCCAACCCGCCATAGCAAAGGCCCATTGTCTCCTATGATGATGCATCTATAATCAGGGAAGAAAAATGACTTGTTCCAAGCACCCACCCCAACGTGTTCTTTCATTAGGGTCTGCAGATTTAAGGGTGATTCTTTAGTTTTTTTACATTGTGGATTGAAATCTGCCTATCTTTAACGCATCAAAACATCTTGACAGCAGGACTTAGTGTTGCTATGTAATGTTTATGATTCTAATGAGCTACTGACAACTGAGTCAAAACATTAACTTTTGGTAGCAGATTTGGGTGAGGACTTTGAGGACAAACACCCTTTGTTTGCAAAAACACTTGAAATGTTACAAATTCTGAGTGCATCAACGCTGAATAATCAAATGAGTGTGATTGATTGGACTGGAATGTGCTAATTGTTCAGTCACCCTACCCTACAAATAAAACTGCGATCCCCAAGCAATTAAGCATAGGCTAAGCATAAAAATAAGCACAAAAAATAACTATTTGTTGCTTCTACTCATCAAACAAAGCCAAGCTAAAATAAAAGCTAAAAACAAGCTGGCTACCCAATGGAAAATATCACAATTGATTGAAAAGTTGCCTAGAATTCCTAGTTGTTCAGACTTCATATTACAAGAACAGAAAACATACTAATAATCATTATAGCTACTCTATTGCCAATTAGCTATTATCTGATTCCATAATATCTTTGATAATCCATACCACACATGACTTTATTCTAGCTTGAGAACATCATATTTACGAAACGGCTCTTGTTTACAGCAGTTTGTTTTCAAAGAAATCTGTACCCGGATATTCATGATGCCGGATATGAACAGATATGAATTGGTTTCATGAAGATGCAAAACAAACTTAGATTATTCAAATTTTTATTAAAAGGACAAAAATAAAAACAGATATACAATATAATGAGGCAAATTGAAAAGCTTGAAAACATCTTAAATCCATGAATTTTATCTTAATGAGGCATTTTACCTGCATAATCCCAACAGCGCGTTTTATTCAGAACCAGAAATGTGTCCAGCTGCTTACCACCAAATCAAATGTGGTATTTAAATGAGGTAGCAAGTTAGCATTTCTTTTGCTTGTGACATTTCAACACCTTTCTCGTTGTGTTACACTTTTTCCAGACTAACACAATTACTGCCTTATATTCCATATGTTCTGGTAAAAACAAAATACACTGAGCAAATGCATAACTTAACTTGTGATATGCAAAAGTATATTTTTTATATTCTTAGCCCCAGTTTGCATGTTAGTCCCCTAGGACCCGACTTGATGGATCTATGACTCAGCCCCTTGGACCAGGATTTTAATGTTCTTAGCACCTTTTCCATAGTCATGCATCTGTTGGTCGAAGCAAAGAACAACAGAGAAACCCTGCCATGTGTTAGTCTACTGAAGAAGTGGGAGAAAAAGTCTAGATGGCTACGTGGAAAGAATAGCTGTCAGTGTACACAAACAATTACCTCCCCGGAGAGAAAAAAAAGAACAGTCCTTTTTGTATGAGAGACCTGCCTGGGAACTCTTAGGATTTTCAATCGTTGAGATTTCCGCATTCCCACAGATGCACAATACAGCAGACTGGTCAGGGGTTTTGTGTGCTGCAGAACACAGTGAAAATCTATCTGTGTCCCTCTCTCTAGTTGGTATAGACGCAGCCAGCAGCTTGCTTCCTTTGTCGTAAAGTAATAATTAAGTTGTTGTTGTTTTTTTGGGGGTTGGGGCGGGGTGGGATGGGGGGTGTGGAGGTCAAGCAAGTGCTCTATCTCTATGTATGGAACTCCCAAGTGTAGTATGGTTATTTGTGTGTTGGTTCAACCATGGATTGTGGGACATGGGTGCATGGTGTCAGTCAATGAGGGATGAAGGTTTGTCTCAGGGGATGTCTTGGGCTACGTCATCCCGCTGGAGAAGAAGACTCATTGTAGGATCACTGAAGAGTAACTCTTCTTACATTTTAGTACACTTTCACTGATGTAGTCAATGGGTGGTGTTACACTTGCTGCCATTGTTCTTGTGGTTTCCGCATTACCATCATCCTCGTATTGCACAGTGATTTACGAACCTGATGTAATCTCTAATGTAATAACATTACAGGTGCAATAATAAATGTGCAATAATTCTGTGTGAAAATAATGTAATAACAATTATTTTTTACTTAACTGCATAGCTAAGTAAAAAAAAAAGCTTAACAAAATCTGTATATGTGACTCCTAATAATGCGTCTAACCATATTTATCAACACCTTGGGCCTATTGTGTCATTTAATTGCTTTACACAGGTTTTACTTATTAATGTATTTTCTCAGCACCCTAACTGGGAGTCTGAGAGGGTGGGTGGATTGGATTGGAGGATGCCTTGACATTCCCACTGGATTAGACCAAGAACAGACCGTCTCCAAATGAGAAAATGTCCCTCTCCCCAGATCCATCACTGTCTATTGTTATTATTAGTTTAGGTATGAAAAAAAACTAATTCAGAAATCAGAGATAGATAATTAAAAAGCTGGGCTTAAGCACGTTCCCATAGGAGAGCACGAGTGTATCGTTCAGAAGAGACTTATACTGACAGAATGCATTTCCTGTGTTTTGAATCTTGTGAATTCTTGGATGAAGCATGTCTACCGATGGTATTACTGTAACTATCCACCACCGTCTATGTATGCTTCATGCACTTTACACATTGTTCAAATGACAAGGATAGTGCTTCTGCTTATTGGGAATAACATTAAGGGAAAAAACATAACTGTTGTTATAACATCATCATCATCATCGTCATCCGCTTTGTCCGGGGTCGGGTCGCGGAGGTAGCAGTTCAAGCAGGGCATCCCAAACTTCCCTTTCCCGGGCCACATTAACCAGCTCTGACTGGGGGATTCTAAGGCGTTCCCAGGCCAGTGTGGAGATATAATCCCTCCACCTGGTCCTAGGTCTGCCCCGCGGCCTCCGCCCAGCTGGACGTGCCTGGAACACCTCCCTAGGGAGGCGGCCAGGTGGCATCCTTACTAGATGCCCGAACCACCTCAACTGGCTCCTTTCTACGCAAAGAAGCAGCGGCTCTACTCCGAGTCCCTCACGAATGGCTGAACTTCTCACCCTATCCCTAAGGGAGATGCCAGCCACCCTCCGGAGGAAACTCATTTCCGCCGCTTGTATCCGCGATCTCGTTCTTTCGGTCATGACCCACCCTTCATGACCATAGGTGAGAATAGGAACGAAGATAGACCGGTAGATTGAGAGCTTTGCCTTCTGACTCAGCTCTCTCTTCGTCACAACGGTGCGATAGAGCGACTGCAACACCGCACCCGCTGCTCCAATTCTCCGGCCCATCTCTCGTTCCATTTTACCCTCACTCGAGAACAACATTGTTATAACATATTAGAACATAATTGTTTCCTGAGCAACCACACCAAATATTCAGTGACATTTTGGCATTCAATTCAAGGACGCCAAAACTCTAACCTGAAATGATCTTTAGGGATTGTTAAACAGCTTTGTGGCACAATAAACCAGTTCATAAATATCACATCGCTTTGTGCAACTGCCCAACTATTACTACCCTTGATGAATGGCATCATGAAAAATGTAAGTCATTGTTCTGTCAAGACCAGTTAAACTGCCTATCCAGCTTCCCCGGGCCAGTCAATACCCTGCCTCTCTGAACAGCTAGAAGCCCTTTAGAAATTGTGTTTCACCTTGACACATGCAACAGTCATATGTCTCTCCCTTTGAACTGAGTGCCGGCAGCGCAAACCTACCTAGGAAGAATGCCAACAAGACAACAACATTGCCCCAAGAAAGCTCTGTATTTTTGGAAAGATTTCTGACTGTGTACTCCACATTATTTTGTGTGTTTGAGTTTGCACAGCTTACTGTGGTAGATCACAACTGTCATAGTTTGGATAGTTTGAGAGCTGTTACCAGACAGTAAATCTAATAGTATGGGAGGGTTACAATTGCAAAACTAAGATGGATGCAAGAAACAAATTGGTTCAGACACATAAAAGACAAGATTGAACCATTTAAACTATTGACTTCAGTACTTAAGTCAAACTAAGGTTACTATTACAGAACGATGCTTTAAGATTGTTTCATTATTTATTTAGAGATTAAAGGGAATCAGAACTAACAACCCTTTTTTAAATGCTGACCATGATCTGCAGCATAGCGAGAAACAACAGATGGCCAGGAGTGTATAATTGGGAAGCTGCATTGCTTCTTCTCAGTCTTTTCTTCTCAGTAATTTGGAAGAAATTAAAGTCCGCCACTGCCTCTATTTCTCAGCTTGAAGCTCAAATCTCATTTTTCCAGACTCAAACATGATCCTTCTCTTCATTCAAACACTTTGACACGTGTTTAATATCTTCAGTATAGTAACTTAATCCATGAATCATTGCATCTGCGGGTTGTACAGTGCGCGGATCAAAAACGTTATCTGTCAAATGAGAATTTTGTAAGCTTGAAGGCAAATTAGACTTCAAATGGATTCATGACTTTTGAAGTCCATGATATGGGCGTGTACAGCAAACAGAAAATGGTGGGGAACCACACTTATAAAGGTTGCATGGTTGGATTTACCATGTGTTCTAATAATATTTAATTATTATAATTATTTTGTCCGTCCACTTAAAGGGATATGCCCTAAAAGATGTGCCATTTATCAGCTATCAACTATAGTTGTTGTATTAATTCCACCACAATTGGTTAAATAGTGTCCAACATACAGTACAACACAATACTGTGTACAGAAATTATTGCCTAAATGTCCGCCTAATTGCAACACTTGTGATATATTTGTGTGATTGCAACCAACAACTTCCTTTGTACAGTCGAACCAAGCTTTTTCAAGCCAGTATCAATCATTCTTTACTCTGAGGCAATTTTGGAACACCCATTAAGTCATTCATTTGGTCTTTTTCTTTACCAGGAGCAATATATTCTGCCCAGTCTTTTAAATATTGAGAGGTAATGAGAAATTGTAATTGTTGCTTACTGCATAATAGCAGTAAGTCACCCTCTCTCTCTCCTGATTAATAATTAATGCAAAGACTCCAGTTAGCAGGATGTCCCCAGTTTCATTTTTTTTACCTGCTAGTGCCTCCACAGTGTTCTCTAATGTGTTTCTGTTAGAGCAAACAGAGAAAACATATTTGTCACTCTTGAATCATGCAGCAAACAGCCAAATTGACCAATTATTTACAAAAGAAAACTGCAGATTCTGCATTGTGCCAGTATCTAAAAATGTGCCGAATGGGCTATTGCAGGAAACACACATCCATTTAGCCAAGTACTTGGCTTGCCTCTGTAACTCACAGGACTGATTTAGTAATTGGCCAGGTGCTGCAATCTTCAAGGTAAGCTCAACAGTACAGCCAAGAAGGTCTTGGGAGATACCTGCACTTATACACAATATAGCTGCAATCTGCTTACAAATGATGAATATACACATATATGAATATTTCCTTTTTTCTTTTTTGTTTTAACGAGAGTAAACAGATTTTCACAGTACAGGTGCAATTAATCTCTATTATGTTCCACTGTTCAATACCGCACTATAACAATAACAACTTGTCAAAGTGAAAGGACCACTACACAAACACAATGAGAGAGTTCATAATATTGATGAATATGCTTTAGGTTATTTCGAAAAATGTGTCCATTTGTAAGTTATCAAAGTTAGTCATAATATATATGAATTTTGAAATCTTAGCTGTGGATTGGATGCAAGTTGTATCAACATTAAAGGCAAGCCTGTTTCTTTATTTCCAAAGAGATTCTTTCAGATAGTCCCTTTCATAGATCTCGATTCACTTCAGCCCAAATTTCTTTTGGCTTCTTCTCCAACATTCAAGGCAGATAAAGACCGAGAGTGAATGATTCCTGCAGAATTTATAGTCTGTGACTGAAGATCATACAGCTTTTTATTTTTGAGCCCTATTCTCACAGGACAACATTCCTGAATGATAGACCAGGATACATGTAATTTTCAGCTACATGTAAACATGTAACATAATCCTATAATATAACATATACATGTAATGTAGGATTATTATTCTTGTATCATAATGTTTTGGTGTAGTATTTGCTTTCCATTGCCAGAATAAAACAATCACACATATCAACAGTGCTTGCTAACGTATTACAATCAAGTGGTCATTACCTTGAGTCCATGCGAACGGAAGACGTCACGTTGGACTGCTTTAATGCTCACTTTCCTCTGGCAAGTTCGACACCTGTCGACATGCAAGTAGGCCTAATTCACCCTGACAGCCACGGGGGAAATGATTGATGTCTGGATGCTCTTGATGGGCCGAGTGCATGCCACACTGCACCAATCCCATGCTTGTTCTTGAATCTCATTATGGGTGTCGGGGTTGAGGGGGTAGGTGGTGTTGGAGAGGGGTGTGGGGGGGTGGTGTGTATCATGATGGCGATGTAAGAAATGTTGCTAAATCAACGTTGTGTTTCAGTGTTTAAATGCCTTGCTTCAAATTAGATACTGAGAACAGCAACAGCGTTTTTGATTTGTGCCAGGAATGTTTACCTATAGTATTACATAGTGGGCAACCACTATTAAAATACCTAAGCCCATACTTTATGTGTCCTGCTTATAATCTCAGCCTGGCGGCATGCATGACCTGAAATGCAGTGATGTCTAAATAGCAGAACAGTAAACTCTTTATCCTCTCATATGCCACACACACACACACACACACACACACACACACACACACACACACACACACACACACACACACACACACACACACACACACACACACACACACACACACACACACACACACACACACACACACACACACACACACACACACACACACACACACACACACACACACACACACACACACACAAAAACACACACACAAACTCTTTTAGCTCGAAAGAATTTTAAACCTCCAAATATCTCTCTGCAATTGCGTCCTTCATTGGTATTTTAAGCAAAGAGTTGTGAGGTCTTAAAAGTCAGCTGGCATTAATTCCGCTGAGGCAAAAAGGCTTCTAGTTCTCACAGCAAAGAGGCTTAAAAGGAAACTTTTTGTATTTTCAAGTGATTCAATATCCCCTCCTTCTTTGTGTGTAGACTCTTTATTTCTCAGTGGACAACAGAACAAAAGATAATTGAATGTGGATATTGTTTATTGTGTTTGTGTACGTGTCTCATATCCAATATTTTACCACAAAATTTCCCCCCCAAAATAAACAGAAGACATTCTTCAAAATTAATTTTGACAAGCAAGTGATAAGAAATAACTGGCTGTTGTTTTCAAAGTCTAACATAAGGTGTGTGGGTGTACAGTGCATTGAGACAAATGAAAAGAGGTAAGAAGATGCATACCCTCACCTTAAGTATGATAAAAATAAAATAGCCTGAACGAAATATCGTGCAATACTCAGTGTATTCTCAAACTGTGCATGGGCAAGAGAAATGCATTTTATGTAAACCAGCAGGATTTTTAGGTCACTAACCAACTTGGCTAAGCGTGTGAGAGTGTGGTGACCATTATTTCTAACATGGCTGTCCAGAAAAAATGGTGTGTAAATTATGGTGTGTAAATGGTACAGAAGTCTACAGTCCATGACGCACACATTTTTCTTCAAATTACTTTTTCCATATGCATCACTTCAATCCGGGCTAATTTGGAGATCCAGCGATTTGCATGCGTGTTACGGTGTGAGGAAGTTTGAACAAAGCCCAGCTTTTGGTACAGAGCAATGGCTGCCGTCTGTGGGGAGCTGGTGTCCAAGACCACCCGGTAGTAGCTGCGCTCCTTGCAGAATTCCATGGCCTTCTGGGCCAGCTGGCCGGCGAGACCTTTGCGACGGCTGGAAAAGGACACCACCATGTGGGGCAGCTCGCCGTAGCTCCTGTCATCCTCCTCCAGACCAAACTCCAGACCAGCCCCTCCAGCCACGCCGTCGTTCCAACGGCCCGCCCTCTCCTCTCCCGCCATGCCTCCGTCTCCGCCCCTTTTCCCGACCACCGCCACCATGCCGGCCACTTTGCATTTGCCGTCGACCTCGGACTCGGCCACCCAGAAGCCGTTGTCGGGGTTGTCCAGGAAGTGGGCCTGGATGTCGGCCATGTCTGTGCTCAGGCGGCTCTTCCTGTAGCTGTCGTAGATCTCGTGACAGCAGTAGTACACGAGGCCAGCCCACGCGCTCAAGAACAACAGCGCCTGGAAGTAGGAGCTTCCTCCCAGGATGTAGCCGGCCATGGAGATGCTCAAGGACACACCGATGTGGTCCGGGTGGCTCATGGCCTTGAAGAAAGCTGGGTAGACGTGCTCCAAAACCCCGTTGTGAAATAAAGACATGACAGCATCACGGTCAGAGGTGGTGTACTCCCGAATAAAGAAATGAACTGTGTGAAAGAGGATAAAGAGAGGGGGGAAAGTGGAAGATTTCAATCGGTTCAATAAGACTCTGTTTTAAGGCTGTTTTTGCAATGAGAAGATCCTGCTGCTGGATATCACAATGGAGCTCATGTAACTGTTAGAAAGAAATAGCCTATTTCTACACACACACACACACACACACACACACACACACACACACACACACACACACACACACACACACACACACACACACAAACTATTTGTAGTTAATATAAAACACCTGTAAACATTACATGAACTGAATGTCAAGGATGATGGTCATGACAACAATCTTCCCTAAGAGAAACGATAACGAGAATTGTGGACATCGATCAATTTGGATTTTGATGAAATAATAGTAAATGCATTCCATTAGAAGAGTTACACATTCAAAACAATAAGTCCTTAAAACTTATGCACTTAACACATCTAAATAAAAGTTCAAACGGAAACTCATTGTAATTCTATCCTAAACACAATTACTACTAACTACTAGTAGTTAGTTAGACAAGAAGAATTTAACTCACGGTTGTTCTTGTGTGCCATTGTGTTGGTTCCCTCTGCTAGTCTCTCTCTCTCCACTCAGCACAGCACCCCCTTCCTCACCTTTTCTTCCTCTTTTTTTTTTGCTACAGCTTGTGATAAATACCAATTTACTAAGAGGATTGAAAGTTTTCTGGGCATGCTCTGTCAGAAGGTTGTACTAAACACACACGCACGCACGCACGCACGCACGCACGCACACACACACACACACACACACACACACACACACACACACACACACACACACACACACTCTAAAACACATACATACATAAATCACACATGAACGCAAAAATCATGTAGAGAAACCTCATTGTGGTGTACTAGAGTCTGTTTCATTTCTGCTGATTACAGAACTTCCCAGTTGTTTGAATCTTGTAATCATTCATAATCTTTTTTGAAATCTTTTCAAATTGAAATAAATCCCCTTCTACATAGCAAGTGTATACTTGCTAATTGCTTTATACATTGTTTTTAATTAAGGAAAACGGTAAACAACAAATTAAAAAGATTAGTCTACGGTAGTGTGTTAAATGAGGTTTCACACTAAGTGGAAGATGGAATGCGACGCTTTGGTTTGATCATGGTATGCCACAGTTATATGAAAACCTGGCTTATATGAGCTTAAAGTGAGATGAATAATGTCTGGTCACCTGACGTCAGCACATCCCGTGACCTCAGTGACAGTGTCTTCCTCAATAGCCCGGTGGCACTCTGACGAGATTAGATTTTCCCCGCAGGCAGAGGGCCCCTACACCTGTTTAAATCAATAGCACTGGCTCATGAATTGCAGAGTACTGGCAAGGTCGACGAACTTTGGAACTTTCTACAACCATTTTTTTTCTGAGTTCTTTCTTCTGGACATTTCAATTCCACACCGATGAGAGAAGGGGTACAGGACTGTACAACTCCCACTGCTACCCTGAACCATTAATCCCTTCTGGGGAACTGATATAATTTGCTTTGTTTGAATTGGACAGACTGCAAATAATGTCACCCTCAAGCAAGCACTGTTTAATTCCAAATGGCCAGAGAAAATAACCTTATAAAGGCATTATAGACAGACAAAAAAAAAAAATACAGCTGTTTTATCATGTAGCAGTAGTTGGCTACTTCACTGTTATGATTTCAAAGTAGAATTTAGAATGACTAAGAATTTATTATTGATCAACTGACCATTGATAACTGATTACTAAAATTGACACTGATCCTTCTTTATTTTTTGTTGTGAAAATTATCCATGCTTTTTAAGTTAACCTGAACCCAATATACCTACAAAAATGAAACTTTAAAACCACTTTTCCTGGGCAACCTTGTCATTGAGAACAACTGCAAGTGACAATAAATAATTCAGGATACTGCCTTTAATAACTGCATAATACATTCCCTGCTACTCATGGCTCCCTCCTATTGGGCAAAAGCATTATGAGGGATTCCTCTCCGCTGTTGTGTATTGCGACCAGAGTCAAATTACATTAAATTGAGATATTGAACACTTTATATCTTAGCTGCCACTCTTATTCAGTTAATATTTTCAGCTTTTCTTGATTGCAGTCATGAGGAGTGGGAAGATGGAAATATATTCATGATATTCCGTATTTTTGCAAAGCTAAGTATGTTTACCTAAAATAGTGGGCAGTATGCTTGAAGCTTGGCAGTAAAAAAAAAAATAGAAACTGTGCTATAATTGCGTACTGTGGTAGTGCTTTGAAGGTCTTCCAGTTTAGATACCCACGTGAGTCAACTTCTCCAATTTAATTTGACTTTTAATTTAAAAGTTGATCAATCCATCACTGTGATCAAGCCAACTTTGATTTAAAGAGTTGCAGGTGTTAAAGGCTAGATTCAAATACATCTGTGAACAAAAAGGTATTGAAATCACAAAACAACACGATCATGCTAACCATTAACGAGATTTTACCCCCATCAGTGAATGTAGAAACGCCCCTCACACTCCCCCTTCTCCTCCTCTGCCCTCCTACCCCACCTGTGGGTGTTGAGGTGATTCTCACACTTTGATGTGAGAGCCACAGGTAGTTCACAGCCTGAAAAGATTACTGTGGTACAGAGAGACACAAGACCTCTGAGTCTGCTCCAGACAGTTTCTCAAAGTAAATCCATTGCATTGAATTTGAAAGAGCCAACCGTCTAGCCACAAACTCCACGTCACTGACCCTGGTTTCCCTGACAACATTTGAATGTTTATGGGCATCCAATGAGATTTGCTCAAAGACAACAGATCAATTGATATTTCTGTAACTGATACTTTTAAATCCAAAATGATAGAAATAGAGACAGTTTCCTACAAATGTCAATTTTTTTTATTTATATTTTGCTTTTAATGTAACTGGTTATGAATTCTCTTTTTAATTATGGGTTCCAATTGGTTAATTTTTAGCTCTCAATGTTGTCTCGTTTTGTCTGTAACTATCTGTCTGTAACTATGGTTCTTTTTGTGTGTGTATGCGGCAGCCTGTCTTGGCCAGGTCTCCCTTGAAAAAGAGATTATTAATCTTAATGGGATCTTTTTCGTGGTTAAATAAAGGTTTAATGAAAATCTGGTTCATCCTATGTATGGTACTGAGGGGATTCTGTTGTGGTTGACATTATTTGGGGGGGCATACTAAAGAGAGAATAGTTTTCCAACTTATATTATTCACATTGCCTTGTTTTAGTGCTATGATATTTTAAGTCCATAAAATAGCACAGTTACAACATAATTCCCCGCAAAAATGTACTGAAGTTTACACAAGTTTAAAATTTTAAAAGTTCTATAACAGAAACTTTTACCAGGCATGGAAATCTCTCTAAGTGCTCGACTATTTAAGACTGTGTCGCTTTTATTACAGCTAATGATTGATGCTTTCACTTCTTTCTCTCCTGGTGATTTTCTGGAGTGTCAATTCTCCCTTTCATACTTTAATTGTCACTTGAAGTCATGCAGACACCGCATTTGCTCATGTTTCACTCTCTGTGGGGTTTTGGATTACATTCAAACTTCCTACTTCCTACTCTCTAATGAGTAGAAGATCAGAAGTCTGTTTGCAACTAGAACGAATGTATGGAATGTGAGCTTGGCACTTTGAACAGTAAAAGATCTTTTGCTACCTTAACTCTACTGCTAGGGATGACTGGCTAGTTGGTATGACCATGGGCCTATATATCCTTAATCAATAGGCAATGGCAATTCCAATTTAAGACCCTGAAGCAATTCATATTTTGGGGTTGAATCCCGGTCTGGTTGCATTCAAGCAAGTGCATCATCACACAAAGGAATGAGTGGCATTTGCTATTAAACAGATTAAAAAAATCTGGGGGGGGGTGAGAAGAATAACTTTATTGCAGCCCAGGCTTTTCCAGAGATCTCTCCAGGGACGGCATAGCCAGAAAAAACAGAGGAACAGCAGCGGTCTGAGGCTGGCTCCATCTATCTCACTTAAAAAGCACGGCCCACCTCTGCGTATAGCCACCTAGCCCGTCAACAAAGCTGTGAAACGCCGGGGATTATACCTGGTTTCTCTTTGCCGTGGAGCAAAGCTGTGAATTATCACGGGGGTTGTTTTTCATTAGGAGTGGCTGCTATTGTGTTATTCCGGTGATTATTGACTTGGGAGATGGGGTGGTGGTGGTGTTCAAATCCCTGAATAGCTGTGGGCTGTGTATCAAAACAAGGAGTTTCCCCTATAAACTATATCAGTATAAAGGACACATCACTGACACTATAGTGAGCAAAGCAAACAAGTCCTGTTTTGCATGACGATAGCTTAGTAGAAGGGGTATAAACAAATATTGAGATTTATTGTGGCACATCCAGCAGAGATTTGCATATCATCTGTTTCCTCAGTGAGCTTTGTAAACAAGGACAATGAATTTATGTTGTGTATTTTTCTTTATGATTTATTTTTGTCATGGCTTCTATTTAGTAGCCATATAATTGTATCTTTCTAAAGAAACCGTTTAAAACTTTATGGTCCCTTGTGAACGATGTGTAGTACATCTAATGGTTGATTAGCCATTTATAGACAATTGTAATGTGCCTAAAGAAAGAGATCAATAGAGGAATTACAAAATAAATTATCTCAAAACCTAAGCCTATACGTGCACATAGTATGATTAAGCAAAGCATCACAACTTCAATGACACTGTGAAGTTGAGTGACAGGTGGCGCGAAATATCTCAAAAACCTAAATATAACCTCTGCCAGTTTTCCCAAAGAGTAAATCAGGAGGAGGGATAAACTACGTGTAAATTAGCTCGTTTCCTACCGTGAATTATCTTTAGGGGAAAACTGACTTCTGCTGTGATTAACAAATGCGTGCTGTGTAAAATAGAGGGGGTAAAACACTTTTTGTTTTCACTGTAGTGTAAGTTGCATTCATTCAAATTTGTTACATTATTTAGACTGTATAATAAATAAAGGTGTATAGTTTTCAAATCCTATTCAAATTAATTGGTTCAGGTATGCAGATTGTTCCCCTTTTTAGTCTTTTTTTCTTTTTCTCCCTTGCATTCTTGTCTCTCTTTCTTTCTTTAATTGTACAAGCATTGCTGATTGGCACTGATGCGACACAGTCGGATGGCTTTTACACCCTTTCTCACAAATCAGTTTGAAACCTGTCAGACTGCGAGAGAGTTAAGATCTGTTATTGCACAAGAAAGTTATTTATTTTCGATTAATGGTAGTGTTCCTACGAAGTGTTGATAGAGACTGTGAGAGGAATTTCAAACAGATCTGCCAAACTGTGTAATAGAATTGATTACAAGGAGGAGGAGGTATCAATGGATAAAAAAAAACACATAACAAATACCCCGACCATGAATGCAAATATGTTAGCACTATTGCTCCTTTTAAGAAAGAAGAAAAAACATTTGCTGTAGTAAATCAGATTATAAGACTCAAGATAGGTTTTGCATGTGCTCTGCTGTTTAAAGCAGATACTCCTGTTTCCAAACAGTTTAAGTTCAAATAAACATGTACGTCTGTTTTGAAAGACATTAAGTATTCCTGTCCTCTACATTCATACGATGTGCATTTATGGCAGAGACATTTCACTTATGACAACGTGCTACTTGTTGATGCGAGCATTTTAAACCGATTCCGGTTTCAACCAATTGGGACAATTAGCGTCCCTCCATTTTAAATTATAATTATAATTAGCATAGCAGATGAGGCTGCAGCTGTTACGTCACTTTGTCAGATGTTTTTTAAATATTGAGGTCACATAGCTTGTCTGTATTTTTACGCGCTTTTGGGTGTGAAAAAGATTAAATCAATCATTGTCTAAATTTACGTTCTGCACTAAATGAACCAGTATGTAAATGGATTTATAATCATGTTTTGCTACTCTTGATCTCTCTACAAGCAACCAAACAGTACAACCTATGGGAATATGAACACTTTTCACAGAACATTTCATAAGAGTAAGTCAGCAATGTGTTGTCAAGATAAAGCTCATCCTTGAATGAATTACAAAAATGTTTTTTAAACTACCAAAAAAGCCAACCAATCTAAAATAATAAGTTTGTCCTCCTATAAACATTTGTTTGTATATTTTCCATTCTGTGTGTAATGCATTGAACCTAATGAAATAATGTCCCCTGGGTGTAGTGCAGTGCCCCTCACACTTACACGGAAGCATGTTGGATTTTCTCTGCACTGTGTCTTGTTTTAGTCGGATTATTGCTTCAGAAGTTGAAGGTTTTCTGGCCCAGGGTTCAACACCTAGGGGTAATGGTGAAAAACCTGCTGTTACAACCCTCGTTTTTTGCTGAATATCCTAATATTTTTTTTTTTGCAGAACCAGCATGTTTTCAGGATTCATCTTTTGAAAATCATTCCAAACAGGTACTCTAATTAATTATTCATTTTGTGTTCATCAAGCTGTGACTGTTCTCCTCCAAATTGATTCTTATTCTACTAACAATCTCCCCCATGGAGGAAGGAAAGGTGCCAAAGTGCCAACATGCGGAGCTAAGAGGATATTCTTGGAGGATTCATTTAGGGGGACAGACAGGATGCTACAGTATTGTACCTGTTATTGGTAACTATCCTACTATTATATTCACTTTCCTTTCAGGAGATTTAAACCCATCAATCAGCCATATCACCGTTGACGACAACGAACCATCAAGCCCACAGAATAACAGCCTTTCTACGACAATATGGCCACCTTCCAGCATACCACCATCCCTGAATTGATTTTGCTGCATCTGTTCCATCAGTTTGGTGTTAGTGTCATACTTGACAGAATGAAAACATAAGTTTTACAAATTTTACAATATAATTTGTTTGGTATGAGACATTTATTTCTGCTGACACAGTAATCTTTTTCAATCCTTTGCGTTCATCTTTTAATGTCAGGTTGTAATAAGGTCAGATAGTAGTCTAATTAGATGTGGTTGCCCAAAGACCATTTATTGGCAAAATGACGATTGGCTAGAGGCGTAAATGCAAGTTGTTTATCTAGGTCATTCAAAACAAGGTGTTGGAACAAAGTCAAAGCATGCACATACATATATATGGGAGTGAAAAATGCAAGCAAACAGCTTGGAACTTCAAATGCAGAGTTCAAAGATTGATTCATCTGAAATGTTGATGATTGACATTTTATACTTTTCAAATGCACTTTGTCTTTGTTGAAAACATACATATTAAGGATTTATAGAAGGAACAGCTGTAAAATTTCAAATTTTCTCCCATTACAGCTGATATTGATGGCAGACCAATTAGAAATAATTGGATGAAAAACAGATAAATTATAATTAATTTCATTCATCCAACCATATTTACCATATTAGGCAGACATTGCATACGCCACACAGAAGAGAGAGCAAAGGATTGAAAACCAGAGGACATAACCAATTATTAATCATTAATGAAGTACCAAGTAATTCCTTTGTACACAAGAACAATTCTTTTGTGGTTAGGCATTGTGCCCTACCAAAATAAATCAAGCTGTTTTGAAAGAGCAGACAATTGCATATAGCTAGCTCTGCTGTGGACCACTCATAAAAACTATTATGTGTCCTTAAAAGTCATGTCGCACCATCCACTCTCAGTGGTTCTTTTCGGATCTACAGTCTAGTTCTTTTGGGGCAAACCATTGGTTATAAAAGAAAAAATGGAATATGGCTAGTGTGCTCCCACTGGCTTTAACTATGTGCTTGAGCAATGAACCTGTCTGCCTTTGGAGGGGGGTTTAATGTGGCAACACAGTCTTAAATTCACTCACTCAGTTTAAAAATTCCCCTTACACTTCCACAAACACGTTAACACTTTTTTCAAATCAACGACTATATCAAATCCCCAAATTATAAATGATTGAATGTAATCCCAACAAAACCTAACACTACCTATAAATTACAAATAATGTACAGTACTGTGCAAAGGTTTTAGGCAAGTGTGATGTCTTTAAAGTTAGAAAAAAAAATACATAAAAGGATAAATGTAATTATTTTTTTTTTAACAATTCATAAAATACGAAGTGAGGGAAAAGCAAATCTGTATCAAATCAACATTTGGTGTGACCACCCTTCGCCTTCAAAACAACATCCCCTGCCTAAAACTTATGCACAGTACTGTATATATTTTACAGAGTCATTTATCAGTAATGACACTCATCAAGTTTGTACGGTGGCCCTGAGAGGCCAAACGCACTGCAACTTAAGAAAACACATGCAAACAGACAAAACACAAGCAATTTAAGAAAAAATTTACATCACTTTGACAACACATGCACAGCATTTAGAAAATGCGCTGCAAATTCAGCATGCAAATAGATTGTGTTGTGTATTGTGTTGTGTTGTCTGAATTTGAAGCACACTTTCTAAATGCTGCGCACGTGTTGTCAAATTGATCTAGATGTTTTCTTAATTTGCTTGTGTTTTGTCTATTTGCATGTGTTTTCTTAAGTTGCATTGCGTTTGGCCTATCAGGGCCACCAGGTCACTCTAAAATGTAACTACAAAAGAGCACATAACAAATTAATAATAATATTTATTTGTACAGGGGTATAGGGAGACTATGTCTAATTTGCAGCAGTACAAAGGCAGAATAAATATAAGAAACACAAAAATAACCAACAAACATCTTTTTTTTTTGACAAATATCAATATTTGTCACAATATTTACAATACAGTACAATATTTAATATTCAACTCCCATATCCTCCAATAAAAAGAGGCCAGATGCTCAAGGATCCACCAACACCGTCATCTGTTCATATTTGGAGCTTAAGGAGAGAGTAGAGAGAAATCTGCCTTTAAAGCTGGGTCTCTGCCACAGGTAACGAATGGGTCATGATCTTTTTTTTTTTTTTTTAAAGGAGGGGTGATGAAGGGTAACGTAAATGTAACGGTAACATGCATTTAAGAATGTCATCTAACTTTAGATATACATCTAACTTTCGGTTTTTTGGACAGTACCATTTTATTTTTATCTCTCGCCAGACATGCTACACTTTAGATTTTGTTCCAGACAGGAGGTTTGATGTGCCAGTCTACTCAAGGTCTCAACAACGTAATTGTGAGCCAGTCTTTGGTAATGAGATTCATGAAAACGATTGGAGGCATTCCAATGTCTTCTTATTTGATGGGGGGTATTTGTTGCACAGTGGAAATGGAAATATGATATGATACATTTTGTGATGGGAAGCTGCAGCCTTTGCATACTAGGAAGCTCTGATTAAAGTGGATGGAAAATGACACATAATACTTTTCTAAAGCCACCACATTAATATAATCTTTATAAGCAACACCTCTTCGAAAGCAACAAAATAAGACAAAGCCTTTCTTTTTCTTTCTTAATAATTGACTTATATGCTATGGAAAACCAAGGACAACTACTTTCCATTGTAGATAATGCCATCAAGAAAAATGACTCTCTCAAAAGCACACACACATAGATACACAAACAAACCCAACACACACAGAGGGGTGCCTCAAAGGGTCTACATCCTGGTTGTGCTTGCCTGTCAACCTGATGGGCAGTAATGAAAGGATTACTATGCCCAAGCTGAGTTCACAGCGAGTGACTCAGAGACCCCGAAGTGATAAAAAAATGTAATAATTGGCTAAATAATTCATCTGAAAAGTTTGTAGAGACAATAATTACTCTTAAGCTGGGTGGTCCATCTTGGAGGCATTTCCCTTTGGCCTCCTGAGTCATCTCCCAGCACATGCACAGCCGGGTTGATTCGCTTCCCCATGTCACTGGAGTCCCATTCGTGCACAACTTCTCCACTTCATCTTTCCCTATGTATTTTAGGTTGGGCCTTAAAATGTGTTCTTAATCCCACCGCTGTCTCTTACTTGTCATGTTTCTATAATCTTTTTCATGGCAGAGCTGTCAAGACTACAGGGTTCTTGTGTCTTACCAAGTCTCACTTCTTTCCAGTAAAGGCTGTGCGATCGAACGCGTCTTATCGTCGAGTGTTCTTCTTATCTAAACCAAGAGGGTTTGACAGACAAACTCTGAAAGATAGTATTACATCTTTGGTAGCATTTGTCAGCTACTGTGGGATGAAAGGAAACAATGAGAGGCCGTGATCAAAAGTCATTGATATATTATATTAGGCACCTACGTTGAACCATGAAACTAAATTAATTGGCATTTTGTCAATGAGCAAACTGCACTCTACTGGTCTCCTCTCTTCACATGACATGTGTTTTTGACTGAGCATATGGTGTAAGCAAACACACCGTGTCATTACAGATTACCAGCACCACCAATGCAGAGGAGGGGGAAGACATTGAGGTGTGCACAAAACCGTGGAGGTAGGATAAGATAATAACCCACAGTAACACAAACCAAATACCTGCAAACCTCCACTACTGACTTACTGCAGTGAGAGTTTAAATTGAACTCTGATGCTGTTGTAAATCACCTTGAGGCTGAGGGACCATAAATAATAATGCGTTCTACTCCTGAATACTGTAGCAGCTTTCCTTAATTACTTTCCTGTATTATTCACACAATTGATGTCTGAGTAATCAACAGTGTTGCCAGAAAAGATGCTGTTCATGTAACATGATGGTGGTTGCTCCACATCCAAAGCAGGTCAAAAGCAAAGCTTCAACTGTGTCTCTGTGTCTTTTGGTTTTGTGGAAAAACAGAGACATCATCTGGTAGATTTCTGCAGGTACAGAAGCTAAAACTACAAGCTTCTGCAGATATTTTGCACACCTTAATTCCTAATATACACAGGTAATATGGTGATGATGGCTAAACATATCACACGAGCATAGAGAGTAATACAATAATAATACCATAAGTTAACAAAACATTTTTTGCTGTTCATGAACATAAATCCTGTTTATTGTGTTGGCTTCTTTTGTCAATATCGAACACTGCAAAAGTTGACACACCTTTACAAGTTTAGCATTGGATTTTCATGTCAGCAGCAGGAGATCAATTTTATTTAACTTAATTCCTTCCAAGTCATCTCATTGATCTAGGTGAAAGCTGACTCTCTGCTTGCCCACAGTCAAGACAGATCAACACAGATACGCATTCAGACTGAGAGACAGACAAAAAAGAAACAAAGAAACAGAGACAGACACAAAAAGGCAGACAGAACACACACACGCACACATGCACACACGCACACACACACGCACGCACGCACGCACACGCACACACACACACACACACACACACAAAACACAAACAAGGCCGTCTGGGAAATAAAACCAGTAATTTCCATGCGTTCCTTAGAGCTGGGGTTTAACAAGGCTGCTCATCAAGCCTATGGGTGTGTGTGTGTGTGGGGGGGGGAGTTCTTCTTAATCTTGCCAGTGAATGTTCAGCAGAAAGCCCAGAGGGAAAGAGGAACTTGTTAATCGAGATCCCTATCCTCCCGAGGTGTCTGCTCACACTTCAAGCTCTCCATTTATTTACCTAATATTTTATTAGCTCAAGCAGGCCACACTTCGGGGCACCCTTTAATGAGGTCTGTCTGTCTAGCATTTGTCTTTTTTGGAAGCCGCTACACACGGAGGTACACATTTCCAGAGATGGGACTTCAGTTTGCGCAGAGAACCGCTCTGTCTGGATCGCACCTGATTTATTTGTTCTTGCAGGGATTCTTCTCATTAAAGCTGCTTTGGCCCCACACACACTTTGTATCTAACCTCCCTTGGGATGACCTTGTATCCTACATGACCCGCTACAATAGCTTTACTGATCTCACAGCCACAGACATATAAAGTCGTTATCCTTGAACATTGAAATAAAAAATCTCAGCTTTTAGATTAACATTTTTGGAATTAAGGCTCCTGACGGTATTAAGTTACAGACATTTGTTCTTTATTCCCACTGGCCACTGCTCTAACCTTCTTTTTATTCATTGATAAAAATAGATTTCTCTAGAAGAGACTCCAAACAGTATAAGTTCCTTTAGAGAAACTCACTGTCTGTAACATGTCAGCCTTCTCTTCATTTAGAACCATCAATCCACAGAATTCCACCACGTCGTGTGTATTCTAATGGTTCTAATTCCTATTCTAATCATGGTTCCTGTGGGTGGGTGGGTTTTTGGGCTTCTATTTTAGAATTCAAGACTATTGCATCATAAAGGGGTGATGTCTTTGCTGCCAAGGTCAAGCAGTTCTTGCTCAGTAACCCACACAAAGTGCCACAGATCTTGAAATGCACCTGCACATAAAAGTGTATGAAAAGAAGCAGTAATGGACCTTTCGCTTGAGAAGCACCTAGGATATTGTGAGTAATGTCCTTTGTATTCATGCAAAGAAATTGAAACACTGTATGCCTTTTAGTACGTTGAAAGTTGGACAAATGCGGCACACCTACTCAAAAAAGATGATAGAAAGCCTCTCATTTCACCACATTTTATATTATGGCCTACTTATGGCCCTAAACAATTGATAAATACCTTGGTTTGTACACACTGTGCTGTCCTTCGGTAATGTGCCTAGTAAAGTGTAAAAGAGTGAAGTGTTTAGTATACCACTGGGTTATTAAAAAGATTTTTAGTTATCGAGAATAATAGCTAATACTACTAACAACTGCTCTTTTTTAAATAGGAATAACCTAGATCCTACCACTGCAGAGGATGGCTACAGCTAACTGACATAAGGGTGAAGGTTTAGAGGTCAAGTTCAAGAAGTAAAAAGTGGTGGCTGTGTGTCATGAAAGGAAAATGAGTATCCCCCACGGAGGGGACTCCTTGTAGCCCGGACCACTGTCTCATGGGAAGACCTATGGTGTGACCCCACAGACAGAGGAACTACTGTAAGTGAGCCTTATTATTACATCCTGGAATAGTGGTTGAACGGAATTAAAACTTTTCTGATTATACACTATTTCACTATTCATATTTCACTTATTTCAAGGAATTTATCCTGTTTTAGAGTTTAAATATAGTCCCGAGATATTATTATGAATGTTCTCTTGACTTTTTCAGGAGCTGGACTTGCTCTGTCATTAGGCCTCTCTCTCCTGCGGAAGTGCTTCCTCTACTGGCCAGGATGATAGAGAGAAAACCGTGAGTCTCGTATCCTGCGATTCAAAACAAACTGAACATAAATCCCTTTATAACACAATAGTATAATTATGTTGGCTGGCAGTAATACATTCATACAAATAAATATCCCCACCTCCAAACAAAGCTAAATGTGTCAAGTATTTGTCAAGGAAAACCTCCGAAACAGTTCTGTGGCGGATCGTTTGTGTTTCAGATTCCTAGAGCGGAGGCCACACGCTGCTGTGGCTCCCAACTTGGCTGCTGCCCCTGAGACCTTGTTGGATTCCCAAAGAAACCCTGCGGAGGTGACACTGAGACCCCCTACAACAGGGGTGGCCAGCCTGCTCAACAAGTCCACCACCGCCTCAGGTCAAGGTGAAGAGCTCCAGGCAGCAAAGAGGGAAGTGGAGAGGCTGAGGGAGAGAGACAGGCAGAGAGAGGTGGAGACGCAGGCCGCACAGCGAGAGCTGGACAGCATGAGGCAGAGAGACAGGCAGAGGGAGCAGAGAATGCAGGTCCTGGTGGAGAAGAGGAATCTGCAGAGGGAAGCGCATGCCAAAAGCATCCTGGGTCTTCAGAACGTTGTAGAAGAACAAGCTCAGCAACTTGAGGAACTTCACAACACGGTTGAGGAGCAGGAAAGCAAGGAATTTCGAAACACCGTCGAGGCCCTGCAGATCCAACAGAAGACCATACAGGACCAGTCTGAGAAAATTGAGCAATTACTCACCTACATCCAAAAACAGCAGAATTGGATTGAAAAATACGATGAGATCAGAGAGGAAAAGAGAACCCAAACAAAGGCCCTAAAGAAAGAGGTATGTTAGAATTTTCATTACTTCTTTTAGGACAATACTTATCCATAATTTCTTAATTTGAGTATTAAAATATTAAAAACATTGTGTGGAAGACAAGGGCTCCAAAATTGCTTTAATCATAGCCACTAAATGTGTTAGGCCAGACACTATTGACCAAGCATTCATGAGTCAACCTTATGAATTACTTTCCATTATTACATAGAACTTAATTATACGAGTATACTGCAGGTGATAATAATAAGCATAATAATCCAAAATGTTATCTTTTTGTTTTCAGTTGTTCAGGTTTGAAAACATAATGTTAGAAAAAGAGAGGGATGCAAAAGTGATGAGGACGAAAATTGAGGAGCAGCAAATCCTCTTAGAACAGAAGAGCGTTGGTGAGCGCGAGAGACGTGATCCCTGTCTAAAGTGGCAAGGAGAGAGGGCCTGTCTAGAGAAAGACCAGCCTGGCGAGATTCGCCAACAACAGACTCCGGACAAGCAAGAGCAGTTCAAAGTCCAAACACCAGAGATAACGAAACATCAAGACAAGGTAGCTGCAACTCCAAAGGAAACCGCTGTGAAGCAAAGAGAGCGAGACCTTAAAGTTGCGATAAAGCTCGAAATCAAGGGAGGTCAGTTAAGGAACGTAGTTCTCCGACCCCAGTCAGGAACGGAGGTGTCAGAGAGACAGGAGGAGAGAAAGACAATCGTGGAGACGATGCAGAACCGGGGAAATATTGAGGGGATGCAGAGGCGTATTGAAAAACTCGAGAGGGACAACGCAAAGGAAAAGGAAGAGCTACTGAAGAAGATCGATGGTCTGGAACGCTACGAGAGGCAGAGAGACGTGGAGATGATTCGGGAGAAGGCCGAAAGACAAGTGATGGAAACGCGGTGGCAACTGGAAAGAGAGAACGCAACATGCATGGAGGAGATGAGGAAGGCCTTGGAGAGACAATGGACGGCCGAAACAAGAGAAGAGGAGACAGACGTGAGGACGAAGAGACAGATGGACGCGATGGTTAGAGACATGATGACCCATCGTCACCACAACGAGAGACGGGCGGCCATGAACAAGGAAGAAATGCATTACCAAACTGAAAGACTGAAGGAAGAAGGACGGCTACCCACGTATAGAAAACCCCAAATGGAGACACGAGAAAATGACGAGGAAGACGAGGAGGAGGGAGAGGACGAAGAGTGGTCCAGCAACAATGCCAGATGGTTCCGTGGAAACTTGCGTGAGGGATGCACAAGAAGGGAGGTGAAGGTGACTTGGCAAGAGGCTGAAAGACAGGACGATCAGGACATATTTAAGCACAGACCAAAGAGTCGTCTGAGAGAAAGGGAGTCAACTACAGTGGAGAGACGCGAGTCAAATCAAAAGGAGAGACGACTCGAGGTTTTGCGAGACCATGAAGAGCTGTGCCAGGAAACGGATGGACAGCCTGAAAATTGGAGGCAGGGAGTGCAAACACCAAAGAGGCAAGATGGGCAGACACATGGAGAATCGGGATGCGCACCAAAAGAGGGAGCCTTTGTTGAGTTGGAGAAAGAGACTGAAGTGTTTACCAACAAAAGGGAAATGTCTGCCAGAACAAGGAGGAAAAAGCATGGCAGACAAACAATGAATGAAAACACACCGAGTAGGAACGAGCAACAAACCATTTTGAGATGGCAGAGAGTTGTGCTTAGCCAGAAAGAGATGGCAACAAAGGAGAGAGACGTGCAAGACAACATAGAGGGCAAAGGAGTGCCAAATGAGAACATGACTACAAAAGGGAAGGATGAGCAGAGAGAGAGAAACACTGAGAGTGAGATTAAGACAGGCGCAAATCAACAGATGAGGAGTTACAAAACAAAGATGGAGAGAGAAAGCGAGGCAGAACTGGACATAAGTCAGAAGTCAGCAAGGGAAATGCAGACAGTACAGCGTGACAGACACAAGATAGAAATTACACAAACCAAGGAAGTCCAAAGGTTGTGTGAAAGAGAGGACAGGAACGTAGAGCAGGAGTTTAAAAGACAACAAAACATTGAGGGAGCACTGCAGAGAGAAAAGATGGAGGTGCAGCGACAGACAGAAAAAACAAAAAAAAGACAGAAAAAAAACGGGCCAAATGAGAGAGTGAATGCACTTGAAAACGACACAATGCCAAAACCAGACACTGTGCTAGAAGAGAGTGATGCCAAAGCAAAGCCAGAGGTGGAGGGGTCTGAAGATGGAATGGAGTCCCAAGCAGATCTGCAGAGACATGTTAGGCAGAGGGATGAAGGACAGAGCGAAGGGATGGAGAAACTATGTGAGAAGGAGAGAGAGCAGGAGGAGAAAGAGAGACTCCTGCTGGAGGAAAGACGGCAACAAGAGAAAGAAAAAAAAGCGGAAGAGAAAGAAAGACTCCATCAGGAGAAAAGAGAGCAGGAGGAGAAAAATGGATTCATTCTTGAGAAAAGAGAAAAGGAGGAGAATGAAAGAATCCTTCGAGATAAAAGTGGGCAGGAGGAAAAAAATAGAATTCTCCCAGAGAAAATTGAAAAGGTGGAAAAGAAGAGACTCCTCCAGGAGAAGCAAGAGAAAGAGCTACTCCTCGTTGAACAAGAAGAGCAGGAAGAAAATATACTACAAAAGAAAACAGAGAAGGAAAGACTTAAGCAAGAAAACAAGGAAGGGGAAATAGAGAGTCTCACGATTGCAGCCATAAAGACAGAGATTGAAACACATTTCCATAATGGGATGACTCAGAAACTTGACAAAGAGATGGACAGTGGGGTAGGAAGTGAGACAGAGGTTGATGGTAGACAAGAAAATCCGAAGACGCAGCAACAGCTGGATCGAAAAGGAGAGGAGGAGCACAAAGCCGTCTATGAAGAACGAATGAGAGAGGCCAGGGTAAAGATGAAGGAGAAGCTGGCTAAAAAGAGGAGAACGGAGATGGAGTACCACCAAGAGAAAGCGAGGCAGGTACAGGATCAAATAAAAGCAAAAGAGAGGAAGGAAGGCCTTAGGAAGCAGAAAGAGCTTGAGAGGCAAAGGGAGCAAGACGAGCGAGAGCATCAAAAATGCCAAGAAGAAAGACACAGAAAACTCAAAGAAGAACAGAGACAGCACTGGATTGAATTTGAAAAAGAGATGAGAAGACAGCGAGAGATAGAGGATAGAGCACAACAGCAGCTCGAGAAAGAAGTGAGAGAGCAGCGAGAGAAAGAAGAGAGAGAACAGCAAGAGGAAGAAGAGAGAGAACAGCAAGAGGAAGAAGAGAGAGAACAGCAAGAGAGAGAACAGCGACAAGAAGAGAGAGAGCAGCAAGAGATAGAAAAGAGAGAGCCGCAAGAGAGAGAAAACAGAGAGGAGCAAAAGATAGAAGAGAGAGAGTACAGAAAAAATAAGAAAAAAGAAGAGGCGAAAACCGAAAGCCTGGAGGAAGAGAGAGAAAGGCAAGAGAGGGAGAGGGAATGTTGTGAGGAGAGAGCCAAGTCAGGATTCCTTGACACATTTTCAGACAAGAAGATAAAACGAATTGAAAAGATCTCAACGACCTACAAGAGAGAAGAGAATGAGGGTGATGACGTCATGTCAATATTTAAATAATTTAATAATAATAATTTTAACAATGGTCTGTATGTGAAATGCTCAGACTGCAAATTTGGCGTTCAGATAATCAGCAAATGTGATTGTTTTACGACAGCGGGTGAACACGGCCGCATAGCCTACACAACCACACGAGCTGAGCGAGAACAGGCCAAGAGGGAGAGGCTGCTCAGAAAGAAGAACCGAAAGCAGGTGGATACATATGACAGGTATGTTTTGAATTCAGAAAATGCCATTGTGCACCTATATACATAGGTCAAACTTTCCATTTGAACTGCTTTCTGGTGCAGTTGCCTACTCTACACAACTCCTTTCCACCATTGACCACTGGGTGTCCACCTTCTCTTTTCAGTGGGCAGAAAGAATGGACGGCTCTTCCAGTCCCGAATGTTTAGCGTGACAAGGTACTCTTCATGCAGTAAAACTCAAGAGAAGGTAGGATTTGTCAATATGTAATCAGTGTGACAGATGATCAAACATATCTGAAGTACGATTCTACATGACATTTTCTCTCCCCCACTGCAGTTTAAGAAGTCAACATTAAACATTGGTTGAGCTCATTCATTTTGTTTTTGGGTGCCACGACTTACCTCACCTTACCTCAACTGCTCCAACTGCACATTCATTAATCAAAGTTCTACCTAGTTTTTCCTAATTTACCTAGGTCCTCACACTTAACAATTCCATAAATACTATACTTTGACTCTTTAACAAGTGTGAGTTGGTCTTCCATGCTTCAAATGATGTGCTTAAATTGTGAATTTTAATTAAAGTTTAAATTTTACATTAACAATTTTGTCGTTAAATAATGCTGTCCTCAACCAAGTACATGATGTAAAAACTGAATAGCACAGCCCTGTGCTCTCTTCCTCAAATCCCACTAGTTTATATAATATAAATTATTTCATGAATTAAAGCCTTGAATAATGCTTCCTTTAAAATTGCAGGAAACATGTCAATACTGTTTGTTTTTAATAACAAATCAAGGCCAAACGGTTTGAAAATATTAAACATCATCTTTTATACTTTCATTTTTTTAATAACCAGAAGTTCCATTTTGGTACATTAAAAGTTCCATTTTGGTACATTGCACGACAACTGGTGTAACAACGGGACAATAATAGACCAACACTGTTGCCCGGACTTGGAGTACATGTCCGTAAGATGCCGGCCTTTTTTTCTGCCGAGGGAGCTGAGTGTCGTGATCATCACAGCCACGTATATTCCACCCGACGCCAGTGTAAACACGGCGCTCTCTCTCCTGCTCAAAACCGTAAATGAACAACAGCGGGCTCATCCCAACGGTGTCCACATCATTGCAGGGGACTTTAATAAGGCCAATCTAAAGACTGTACTCCCAAAGTTCTACCAGCATGTCAAGTGTGCTACAAGGGGGGAGAACACCCTGGACCATGTTTACACTAACATCAAGCATGCATACAGGGCTGTACCCCTCCCCCACCTTGGACAATCAGACCATCTTTCCCCCCTGCTCCCCCCAGCCTACACCCCCCTCAAACGTAGGGCCAAGCCCACTTCAAAACCATCACAGCCTGGCCTGAAGATGCACTCGACAAACTCAAAGACTGTTTTCAACAGACAGACTGGGACATATTTGAACAACAGGACCTGGGGACACTCACAGGAACGGTACTAGACTATATTAAGTTTTGTATCGGGAATGTGACCATGGACAAAACCATCAGGGTTTTCCCCAACCAGAAACCCTGGATGACCCCCCAGGTCCGTGCACTCCTCAGGGCCCGTGATGCTGCCTTCAGGTCAGGAGACAGAGCACTCTACAGTGCTGCTCGAGCTGACCTGAGGAGAGGTACAAAAACAGCTAAGGCAGACCACAGGAGGCACATAGAGTCCCATCTGTCCAGCAGAAACATTCGAGAGGTGTGGCAGGGCATCCAGGACATCACCAACTTCAGAGGAGGCGAGGCGTCAACGGGGACTCAAAGTGCTGCTCTGGCAGAGGAGCTAAACGGCTTCTTTGCCCGCTTTGAAACATCTCAGCAGCACGCATCTGCTCCAGCCACTCCCCCTCCCCCACCCTGCTCCCACAATACCCCTCCCACTACCCCTCCCCCACCCTGCCCCCGCATCACCACATCCACCTCCCCTCCCCCGCCCCGCACCACCCCACTCACTGTTCAGGAGCACGACGTCAGGCGGGTGCTCCAGACAGTCAACACAAAGAAGGCTACCGGCCCAGACGGGGTTCCAGGTAGGGTGCTCAGAGCATGCGCTCACCAGCTCGCCCCCACCTTTACCAGGATCTTCAACCTCTCTCTGGCCCAGGCAATCATCCCACCCTGCCTCAAATCATCCACAATAATCCCGGTGCCGAAGAAGTCTCCCATCACCAGCCTGAATGATTACCGACCAGTGGCACTCACCCCGGTGATTATGAAGTGCTTTGAGAGACTCGTTCTGCAGCACATCAAGGACCATCTCCCCCCAGACTTTGACTCCCACCAGTTTGCATACCGTGCTAACAGATCCACCGAGGACGCCGTAGCCATAGCTCTTCACTCTGCGCTGGAACACCTGGAGCAGCAGCAGAGATACGTCCGGATGCTCTTTGTGGATTACAGTTCAGCCTTCAATACAATAATACCGGACAGGTTATGCTACAAACTGGACACCATTGGCCTTCCCCCTCTCACATGTGCCTGGATAAAGGACTTCCTAACGTCCCGACCCCAGACTGTGAGACTTGGCCCCCACCTCTCCTCAACCCGCACGCTGAGCATCGGCTCCCCACAGGGGTGCGTGCTGAGCCCCCTCCTGTACTGCCTCTACACCCAAGACTGCAGGCCGGCCCACAATGACAACCTCTTCGTCAAGTTTGCGGACGATACCACGGTGGTCGGTCTCATCTCCAGGGCTGATGAGGCGGCCTACAGAGAGGAGGTCCTGAAGCTGGTTGCTTGGTGCTCTGAGAACAATCTTGTTCTAAACACCAAGAAAACCAAGGAGATCATCATTGACTTCAGGAGGCACCGCACGGACCCAGCCCCCCTCTACATCAACGGCGAGAGTGTGGAGCGTGTTCGCACCATCAAGTTTCTGGGCGTGACTATCTCGGCCACCATCTCCTGGACAGAGAACGTCACCGCCATCATCAAGAAGGCTCAGCAGCGGCTACACTTCCTGAGAATCCTCAGGAAGCACAAGCTGAATTCCACCTTACTGCTGACCTTCTACCGTTCATCAATCGAGAGCCTGCTGACATACTGCATCACAGTGTGGTATGGCAGCTGCTCTGTAGCAGACAAGGGGAGGATACAGAGAGTCATAAAGACAGCACAAAAGACCATCGGCTGCTCTCTCCCTTCCCTAACGGACATCTACACCTCTCGCTGCCTCTGCAGAGCCAAAAATATCCAAAAGGACAGCTCTCACCCTAGCTCTGGTCTGTTTGCCCTGCTGCCCTCCGGGAGGCGCTACAGGTGCCTCAAGACCAGAACAAACAGATTTAAAAACAGCTTCTTCCCCCAGGCAATAACCCTGCTGAACTCAAATTTGTAACCCCTGTGCAATAGTCATATAGGTATATTTATTTAATTCCGTGCAATACCTGTTAATTCCGTGCAATACCTGTATAGACGTATTTTTTCAGCTGTGAATTTCATACATAGATTTAGATATTTTCTTACTGCAATGTACATAGACATGTGGATATATTTTTATCGGGACTACGTACCCATCTTATCTTATCTTATTTTATACTTTTATTTATTTTATTTTATCTTATCTTATTCCTGTTTTAATCTGTACTGCACTGTTTGGTGGTTGCTTAATCTCATTGTACCTGTGTATAATGACAATAAAAGGCATTCTATTCTAGCCGATGCATTCTTGCAGAACCAGTGTTTTTATGGCAAGCACCTGGTTGGCCCACTATCGATCAGATATGGGATTTTCACAGAAGAAACACACAAAAAAAAGTCCATATTCATATACTTATCCACATTCACACTCAGCTCTCATCTGCCTCCAGGTTGATGTTGTTGCCAAACTTGGCATAGAGGTGAACCTTCAGGTCTGCTAAAACCTGCTGAATCGCCGAAACGCGGCCTTCCAGTCCCCTGACCTCCTCCTCCAGTGCTTCCTAGAGAGGAAAGGGCACAGTGGCAAAGTGGTTTTGCAATTGGGCACATTTAATGTTACCAAACTGGTCGCTTTCATAGATCAACCACAAATAGCAAGTCCCATCATACAGAACGTTGCATTTCTTCCCTTCTAGCTGAGCATCTGAAAATATCTCTTTCCACAATTCACATCTAGTCTACCTTTGCGGCCTCCAGCATCTCTTGTGTTTCTTCCTGTGTGTGACTGATGAAAACGTCACCGATTTGATAAGGGACCAACAAGGAATCATCATCACACATCATAAGGTCATCGCTGGCATCTTGCAAGTTTTGAAGAGCTTTCTGGAAAATAGACATGTGCATTGATATGCATGCTGATTGATAAATATTACTTCACGAAAGAACATGTCTAACAACAGGTCAGAGGCCAGGTTTCCTACACTACATTCATATATCCCAACAGCAAAGCTGTACAGGTAGTTCTTACTTTTTTTGCTTCAATTTCATCTTTAAATTCAGTCATTCGATTTGTGCTTCTTGCAAACTTGTTAATCTTCTGTTGGTCTTCAAATGTGACATTCACATCTTCAACTCCCTGCAAATACAGAAGAGCAAATAAAGTTATATATTACCCTGCGAAAAATACAAAAGATACGGTAGTATATAATACAAATTAATAGCTTCTGATCCCGCTTTTTAAAGACACCCTAAGGCTTTAGTGAAGACTTTACACTATGTGGACTCCTATATTATTATTTGCCAAAAATATATAAACGTACAACATTACACACACATCCAAGATGATGGCCCAATGTTAATTACAAGAATGTGTTTCATTTTACGAGTTAGCACTTCCAACACATTTTCACACTTAACGATAGCTAGCTAGTACGGCGGTAGCTGGCTAGCCGCTATGACGAGGGTGTGGCATTTAACTGAAAATGCAACAAATATTCCCCTTATACAATTGTTTTGGCCTAGCTATTATAATTGAGCAAAAATAAAAAAAAACATTTTAACTCCTTTAAACTAAATTATAATAACTTAATTCATATTTTAGCTTACTACAGTCTTCTTCATGGTGGCAGCCATATTGACTTCTTCAACGTTTAAAACAAGCAGACTCAGCCAAACAATGTTGATGTTAGTGCCACCTAGCGTCTCATTTGAGCATGAAAGAAAAATAATTCTGCACCAAATTGAGTTGTAATGAATACACACGCAAATACAGCATATATTAATGAGTTTTGTATATAGTGTGCATATGACAAAGCTGAGTAAATAAAGATATATATTATCTCATCATTGCCAAACATTATCTTATGCAATTCAATCAACCTGCACAGAAAAATGTGTTACATTATATCCTGCTCATTACAAATTGATTATATGCCAGAGTCTGATCTTGTCCCACGTTAAAGTTTCTTCATTACAATAATCCCAACAGGGAAACTGAAATGTGATCTATGAACTTCCTCTGTAAATAGTTTAACAACAAACAGAACTGCACCCGTTCAAATATTGACTGAATGAGTCCTATGCATTTCTGTTTGAGCCATTAACATGACTCTTGTCTAAAGGTTTTAATGCAGTATTCTATATCCGACCCAAGCTGTATACTGAGTTTTAGTACTGACCTTAATTGACACGCATATTTTAATTGTCAACCCAGAAGCCAGTGGATGAATAGGCCTAAAACAATTTTCTAAAAGGTCATGTATAGGAAGGAATTCTCATAATTTTTTTAATCTGTAAGAGCCTAGATATGCGATATTTACCAAATCAGCATTTTGGAGAAAATTATAAAAGTTTCCACTAAACATTTGATGAGTATGAATCCGAAGACTATAAGTTCCATTAGTAGATAGATTGATAGCTTGATTTGATTGATAGGTTGATTTGATGTTTGCATTATTTTTTACATGAACCTCTCAATTTACTGATAGCCTTAAATCTATATATTAGGACCCAGTTTACCATGCCCCTGAGTGACATGACAAAGGCCTGGTAAAAGTATTAAAGTTGAATTCAATGTAGCAACAGTTTAAAAAAGCTACTCCCCACAAATGATCACAAATTATTAGCTCTAAGAACAACGTAATTCATTGGTTTGTTCTTTGTTTATCTTTATTGGGTGCTATGGGATTGGTGCCACACCAAGCAAATAAGCAATGCTTACAGTGATATGCTTAAACCATCAATATCCTTTACACACATCCTGTTTCTTAAACCACACCTTACCACAGCCAAAAGAGCACTATCTGCTTATTGTTTTTTTCCTTCTTGGTCAACCCTTTAGGATTACAAGGTTAGTCACCCATTGCTTGATCAACTCATCATAATCAAACAGGAATGTTTTCAGAGGATTTACTGTGGACTAGATAGATTTTTTTTAATTCGTTTGGTTAGATAAAGACCGTCCCACCCATCTAGAAGAAGATATACGGTTAGCCATATACCTAGAGTGGGGCAGTTGACCTTACGTTGGATACATTTTGAGAAGTGGAATCAGTGAATTTAAAAAAGGGGGATCTTAAGGTGAGACTGCAAGACTTGCTGTGGACATTCAGATTTTCTTTTTGTGTAGCCGTTAACACTTGAAACACGTGTGTATAGTTTGTGTATTATGTGCAAGTTTTCTAAAAACTGACCCACTTGCGCTTATTTACCATAGTGATACATAGTTCAATCACTTTACCCAGAAATATAATTTACTATACCTTTTACGAAAGGTTCCCTTCAGATAAAATGGGAAATGAATTGTCCAACACAGAAGGACAAGAAGAAAAGGTAACACAATCTATTTTTTTTCATACATTCAAAGAATGTTTTGTGTTTATAAAATTATTATATATTTTTTATTAATATTATTTCTAATACCTAGCTGCTTGAAAACAGAAATGTTTTAAGTTTATTCAACTGTCAATCTGTTTATTTATTATCTAAGAATTAGCCTTTGAGATGAATGATGTACTATTTCTATCCCCAATGTAGCCTGAGCCAAAAGCACTAAGGCATATCCTGCTCAAGTGTTTACAAATAATAACTAGCTATAATCTTCATTTGTATAGACTGGGCTAGACCAAAAGAGCGAAACAAATGAAGGACCTAATGGGCACATAATAAACGCCTCATCCAATAAATTGGAAAATGGTGGTAAGTACCTTTGAGACGACCGACTGCCTTTGCACATGTATGAAAATGATGTGTACAAAGGATTTGGTATGCCATGTTTGGAAATGGGTAATGAAAAATATTTTACTCGATCGGCTTTGGAATGCTGAGGTTTTGGTGGCCTTGGGTGGCATCTGTTCCCGAAATATTCACACCATAATGTAATGTAAACACAGTATCAGAGTGCAGCATAACAGCTGTGTCTTTGCTGTCTTCTCCGTAAGCTTTAGGCGTAGTCCTAGCTACAGACAAGGTGCAGCTGTTTGATCATGGCCAGGGAGGTTATTGTCACACTGGATTAACAGCTATGTACCTGGATTTCAAGTGACACTTAATGATAGTTAACCTTAGTCATAATATTGATCTTGGAAACATCAAGCTACTGTAATGTCACTCATTTAATCTCACTGGGTCTGCCCATGTTTGCTGTTGTCTGCTTGACTTGTAAGGTCACATGTTAATGAGCGCAATGAGTTTTAAATGGATCACTGTAAAGCCACCTTTCATTTGCCATTACAGTAGAATAAATGCAATGCACTTTTTTAGTAATTTCACATTACAATAACATAGCTATACTTCTTTTGTAAGAATACACTACTTGTTTGTATATTCTATTCAGTTAAATACTATCTCTATGCTAAATAATGTATGTAGCTTCATATTGAGGATGCTTTCTGTCTGTTGTTCTCCCTGTTTGTGTCATTGTCTGTTGACATGTTTACAGTTTACCATGTGAAGCATCTTTTGGTTTAAAAAAAAATATATATATATATCAATAAAATGTATGTATGTATATAAAATGTATTCATATTATTATTATTTATAATAACAGTGTATACCCATTAGACTCTCTTCCACTTGATAAACTAAGTAATTGTTTGTACTCAAATTGTTTGTAGTTGGTTTGCAATGGTTCTGTTTGTATCCTGATGTTTTATATAGCACTTGCTTAGCTCTTATCTAGGTGACTAAGTCAGCGATGCACTTATTTTATCTACCTGACTTGTAGTTTTTACCTTCTATTTTTGTAGGCACAATTTTTTGTAAGTCGCTTTGGATAAAAGCGTTTGCTAAATGAATGTAATGAATGTAATGAAATGTAGACAAATCTGGAGCAGTGAAATCATATTTGTGACCAACACTTAAATAATTTGACCACACTTGATAATAGCTGTTCTCCCATATGCAGTTACCTGTGAGTCAGCAGTGAAGTCCTCATCAGGCCCCTCCACAGACGCTAAGAAACAGGAGCCTGTTTTAGAGATTGTTGTACCGGAGGCCAAAGCTGTCGCTGAGCCTCTAGTCACCGTCGACAGCCCCAAAACTAGCCCACAAAATGATGAAGAAGCTAAAGTGGAAACTGGGAAGGCCTTTAACAAACTTTTTAAGAAGAAATCCAAACCTGACACTGAGAATGGTAATAAGAAGAGCAGATCTACCGAGGATCAGACAGATGCTGTACCACAGACAAACAGCATTCTGCCTGTAAGTATCAAATTCATTCAGTTCATTCCTTCACAATTGGAGTTGACACATGATGTGAAAATCTATTCCATTAAACAGCTTTGGTTTACTGCAAAGACATTACCAAATAATGCATCCACAAAATATGTTTGAGTTCATTATATACAAACTAAACTAGTGGTTCTTTAATGCCAAACAAAGACGGCTGATCTGTAGTGAATTATCGGACATGTAGGTCTAATGGCTGGTTTGCTGTGTTCTTAGTGTTTAGGGTCCTTTAGCTGCTAAGACCAAAGGATGACTGCTTTTTGCCGGCAGTTCTTTAGCACCAGATACTTTCCTTCACTCCATCCCTTTTCTGATCCTTTGATAAGCCTCGTTCCTGCATCAAGAAAATGTAAAAAGAAAGACAAAGCTTGTGCCAAGGACTGTAACATCATGAAGTCTTAAGGGTCTACTGCTGGAAAAGTTGAGAAGATGTTTGAAGAAGCTTTAATTGAATAGAACAAAGACTAAACAAATGCACAATTCATTAGTCAATCAAAAGGTTTCTAATATGGTATTAAAGCAAGGCAGAGTTTGTTTTAGACGATTTTGCAGGGAGGATCTTGCGGTGGAAGTCACACCTGTGACGGTTGCTGAGGGCGATGATAAAGGGATAGTTCAACCTTTTGGGAAATAAGCGATGTTCCTTCTTACCCCAAGTCAGATGAGATGATCAATGTCAATGTTATGATTGTACATCCAATAATGAGTTATGAGGTAAGTAGGTAGGTAAATGTAGCCTAGCTTAGTATCCATGGCTGTAGAGCATGCTAGCATAGCTCCGTCAAAAGTGAACAGATACGTGATTGAACCTATTGTTGCGAGGCTGCCTGCCCAACAGAAGATACAACTATGTTTTCGCCTAGCACTAATAGGCCAAACAAGATATCTGTTTCAATAACAACGTCTCACTTTTACATTTTCAAATCTACATGTGTGAAATACAGAAGATACAACATGTAAATAACAGTAAGTTTTTCTAAGGTGTATTTTGTCACTTTTGACAGAGCCGTGCTAGTTGGATCTACTGTTAAACAGCCATTGTTGCTAAGATAGGCTACATTTACATACCTACTCACCTAAATAACTCATTATTGGATGTACAAATAATCATACCATTGATATCAATCATCTCGTCTGATTGGGGTACGTAGCGACATATCTTAATTCCAAAAAAGTTTAGCTGTCCATTTAATAAAAAGAAAACGTTTCTTATGTTTCTTATTCTTATTTCTCAAATATTTTTAATTTGTTTTGCACTCATTAGCTTTTTAGCATGCCATAAAACAACTGTAAAGGTGATTGAACCAATGATAGTGATAATTGACATAACAAATACAGAATACATTTCTTTTAGGCTACATAAACAGAGTAGTGCATATTTTTTTATCTTTATTTTCATTTATATTTATTTGTTTTGTTTTGCAATATATATATATATATATATATACATTCTACCTTTAAAAAGGGCACATCTGGAAAAGATAAAGTGTCAGTAGGTTACCCCTGTGTAAATAATAATACAAATATAAAATTGTTACTCACACCGTGTAATCTACTACACATATAAACGTAAGAGTCACATAGAATAGCTCTTGTTAGTGCTAATTATAAGTCAAATGCATAAAGGTTTTATTTATTAGTATCATATTTGAGAAATTACTCGCTTTAACACAATGCAATATATCACTTGATTTTCCTGGCATTTGTCTGGGCATTACTGTTGGACATTGCTGAATATCAATGAGTGTGGGGTGGTGGACACAGGCATTGATAAAAGAGTAATTGTTGACAGTGCCCCGTGTAGGCAGAGGCATGGTTGGAATTGTGCACCCATCTCAATGCAGCAAATAACAGTCATTGCATGCATATCAGTCCTTCTGTTCCAGCTCAGTTTCAAGGGCTAATTCTTTGTGGCTTCAAACAGGTACCTACTGGCGTTAACAAAGATAAAGAAACTTCAGAAGAGCAGAAAACAGTGTCTTTTAACCTTAGTCCAAAGGAAGAAGAAATCAAAGATATTGGCAAAGACAGCCACAAACTTGTGGAGAACCAAGAGGGGGAGAGTCAGACAGAAGAGAATCCAGTTATGAATTTCTTCAAAACATTTGTAAGTGTATTTTTGTTTTATACTAGTTTTATATTATTCAGATTAGAAGTATTAAATTAAATAGTCCTTGTACTAACTTGTACTTAAACATAAACTGAACCTTTGATTGACTCAAATAATCTTTATTTAAAATATTACATTTTGTACAGTGTATATACATTATCGGGGAGCTGAGGTATAGAAATAAAAATGATTTTCTAACAGTGATGAAAGATTATTTAACATGTGAACGGAGCTTACTCTGTAGATATAAATCATAGGTTAATTAGGTTAGGTACTACCAGTGGATCATCAGTGACTGTCTTAAAAATGTATACTGTTGGTCTGGCAGTGACTGGGCTTTTTGTATGTGAAAGCATGCATTGAGGGAGCTTAAGGGCAACAAAGGCGTCCCCAAGAAATCTGTCTAGGGGTGGGGTGGGGTGGTGAACGTGCCTGACGATGGAACAACTATACACAAGCAACGATTGTGTTTCCCTCTTCATCATGGCTTCCTTTGGAATCATGCCTCTTTAAAGAGTTAGCATAGCCTGAGCCCCATGCTAATCAAGTCTTTGAACATGCAAGAATGTGGCGACCCATTGTTCCACGCATAGTGTGAGCTCACAAGGGGAGGACTGTGTGATTGGAAGTTTGAAATCTGTGAAGATAGAGCTAGGGCAGGCCTACGCCATCTCCGGAACACAATGGCCGTCACATTGAGAGTGCATGTACTGTACATGCTCTGTCCGAGCTTTCAGTGTGCATGTGCATTCTCTCCAGTCAGCTTAGCCTATAAGCCAATGTCTGCATTAACTGAAAGGCGCCTTCAGCATTTAAAAAAAATAGCCATTTCTCTGTTCTCATTGGAGTATTTGTGTTTCTTTGTGACTTTGTAGTTTAACATCACTACTGGCGAGTTAACCAAACAATATTCAACAATGGTGATAAACATGGACAGCCACTGCAGACCAACAGTTTATTCATAAGCTTGTTACACACAATATAACAGAGGCAATGTATTCCATATCTTTCACAGGCGACTAAAACAGCCAAACAGGCAACAGCCACTCCAGACACAACTAAAGAACAGGTGAGTAGTTTGTGTAGTTTGTGAAGGTCTCAAATTTAAATGTTTTTTAACCCATATCACACACTGAGGCTCTCATTGTTTGCCATTTCACTGCATCCATCTAATCAAGGTTACCACTGAGAATCACTTGGTGAGTCAATAGGGCTTTCTCGTCCTCATCTGCGAATCCTGGAAATGTGAAGCACTGTAGTCAAACATGTCCCTTAAGAATAGCTTTCTAGAACCGAAGGGTAGTTAGTTATCTTCTTTTTAATGATTAGGATGGCTTTAAAGTTTTTTTCCACACTGATTACCAAACAGGCACAGAAGGAGGCCCAACCCACAGCAACTACCACAACAGTGAGTGAATCCCTTAGACAGTGAAGATTTGAATCAATCTATACACTGCCTCTTCTTCAATTACACAATGCTTGTCATAATTCCACATTACCATTTAACAAAGGCCTTATGGTCTAGGGACAGTTTTTTCTATTTATTTTTCAAGGTTGTTTATTAATGCAATGCCTCTCCATTAAATAGATGGCACAGGTGGTGGATGCACCACCAGCTCCTAAAGGAATGTCTATCCCCCCACCTCCACCCCCTGAGCCACCAAAAATGGAGATCAGATCTGCATCAGCCGCTGCTAAGAGCTGTCCAAAAGAAGAACCAAAGGCTGCCGGCAAGGAAAAAAACGCTAAAGAGAGTCGGTTGGGTAAACTTTTCCGTGCAAAGGTAAACTAACAGCTGATTTGCTAGGTAGCAATAGGAGAGGATTATTTGTTTATCACAAAAACTATTAAGATCAAATTGTGTCAGATTGTAACAAACTGATGTCGATTTGAGGCGCAGAAAGGCTTCAAGGCATCTAAGGGCAACAGTGTCTCAACAAGCGGAGGCAAGACTTCTGCAGCGGTACAGTAGCTTACAATGTCAGCCATTTTGACCTAACATGGCTGGGTTTCCCAAATCGTTTATAAGCAAGCAAGTCAGTTTTCGACACTCATTAATCCATCCGCTAATATACTATTCTGTATATTTAATATATAATAAAACTTTGGGAAATTTATTTAGTATTGATTAACCTACCCCATGTTATAAAACAAAAAATGTAAATACAATTATTTTTATAATGAAAACTAGTGTAGGCATACAAAACCACAAAACGTTTTGGGTAACCTTTCCGAGATCATGGCTTATTCAGTTTGTTCATTATTATGCTGGTAAATGCTAAGCTCGTACACACACAAACACACACACACACACACACACACACACACACACACACACACACACACACACACACACACACACACACACACACACACATACACACACACACACTGATTATAGCATCTGTCATTAATGAATTTCATTTAAATGAAATGTATTATTGTTACATGCAGCATTAATACATTCAAAATTAGTTTCCAAAGATGTATTAACAGATTTATTATCATGTTATAAAAGAAGAGGTTATAAAAAGGCAGACATTAACTTTGTGGTGTGATGAAAATGATTGGAACTGTGGAAAGCTATAAAGCTGCATTTGGTGATGGTTGTAAATGGTCTTCTGTTGTTTTCGACCTCTCAACTGACAAAAATGACATGGTTTGTAGACACTATTCTGGCATTGGTCAGACTAAAATTACTTTACTCTTCTACAGACAAGTGATATGGTTGCCGAGCCAGTTGTTGAGAAAGCCCAGGTAAACCATTAGAAAGCTTTAATCTGGTTGTGGGATCACACTGCAATTTTAACAAACTTGTTTGAATAGAGACTTGTGCACTTCACTGTGCAAGTCATTAAAAGCGGACAGTTTTAATTGATCATACATGATGTAACATTTCAAACATGAAAACGGGTATCCTTCTAGAAGCGCTAAAAACGCTTCATGGGTTAGTAGTACATATTCATATTAATTTCCTCTTTTGTGGCTTTTTGAGAAGCCCAACATTCCCACTGACTTTGCTCCCCCACAGCCAGTAAAGGAAGTTTCCCAGCCGCTGGTGGTGGACGTTCAGGTAAAGCATCAGAGAGCTCTCAATCTAAAATGGTTGACTTACAGGCTCACTTTCCTCTTTCATTCTGCATATCTGCATGAAGGTGATGGGCTCATTTTGTTGATCGTATTAGAACACACTTGATGAATTGAGTCAATAAGTGATTTGTTTTTTTGCTTCGGGCTCTCTTTTCTTACTTGCAGGTGGCAGATATATATCACAAAGGCCTCTTTCATCCATTTAACCTTTGTGTTGTGTGATTTTTTTAAGCGTATTTCTTCTGCTTTTAAAAGAAGGTGGATGCTTCCAAAACCAGCACTCTGGAGGCAGCAGCCAAGCCTGAGCCACCTCCAGCTGTTCCAGAGGAGCCAAAGAATACGCCTCCAAAAGCTTCTCCCTTCCTTTCCCTTTTCAAACCCAAGGTAAGGCAAACACTCTATACTTGGTCCTCTTTTTGTAATCAAAACGTGAAAAATCACATTTAGTTCTTGTAAGACATTTTGTAATAGATGCACCAGAGATTAACAGAATGGTGTGAATTCGAGGTACTGCTTAACCAAATGGCCACAAAGGTCCAGACCGCCTCCACAAGTGGAGTTCGACTCCTCCGGAAAACAGCTGGAGTGGTAAATAACTGTGAAAATACATGTTTAATACCAAAAAAACATGTCTGAAATACATTAACAAAAATGACCATATTTATTTCATGCTGGTATTTCTGGAAGATAAGATTGTTCCAAAAAAAGTGTGAGCAATTTTATTTCAATTGAGTTCCACTTGCAGATATAGTAAAGCTATTTGAGTATATGCATTATTTTCAATGATTTGATTATTATCCACCAGCCATGCAAATCATAGACATTGGTCATTCCTCCTGCTTTCACTACCACTAAGACTATGCAATTTACTTAACAACAGTTGTGCCTCCTACTACTACTTCTGTGTTATCTGTCTTAATTCGAGCTGATGAATTCCATAACAGAGCAAGCGATGTTGTCATTTAATGGCCCTGATAGTGGAATTGCTTTATGAGAAGCATCTTGCATGATGCTGTGTTGTTTAGTGGATGCAAACCATTTTAATAAACAGATTATGATTTATTTATCTTAAACAGACCACTAGTGCTGAGCCGAAAAAAGAGACTCCTGCACCTCCCCCGACAGCCGATGCCGTCCCCGCTGTGAAACCAAAGGAAGAGGCCGCCGCTGCCAAGTCCCCAGAGGCAACAGCGGACAACGACTCGGTGTCTGGGGTCTCACAGACCGATGAGTCAGCAGCCAATTCACCCAGGAAATTGGAGAAAAGGAACTCCATCCATTTGTTCTTTAAAACTCTGGTAAGTCACGTGAACACTGAGAGTACCTGATACAATTCCCCATACCATGGGGTATCTTTATAATATGTCAAGGTCTGCCCCAGTGGTTTTGGTAGTTTTGTTGTTGCAGGTGTTTCTGCTGTCTATAATTTGTATGCATCCACTCAAGGATAGATTGTATATCTCTACATGTATCAGTTTTAGCAGTTTATTCGTAAGTAATGTCTGGCTTGTTAATCTAAACAAAAAGATAATGCAATTATTCAGGTGCAGGCAATTTTATTGGAACTGCAAGTCACGCTTATAGTGATTTTACTTATCACTCCTGCATGCACCCTACTGTTGTTATTGCTTGCCATGTTGTATCTGTGCTATATTTCCATACGTCCACTAGATGGCCTCAGTCAGTCAATAAATGTGTCACAACATAAACAAGCGAGCAGTACAAAATGAGGCAACAAGAGAGGAAATGTGCACAGAATTACACTGCAGGTACTTTACGATTCTCCCTATCACATGCAGGGTCAAAAGGGCAAATCAGATGCAGGAGTCCAAAAGGAACCCGAGAAGACCCAATGAGGACACAAACAACAACATCAACCACAACACTGACACTTAAACACCCAGGTTCTAGTACCAAAAGTAGTCTCTAAATACGACTTTTACGTTTAAATACTCTATGTTGACAGTGGGTGAATAAAGGGACAAGAGTAAGTGTTTGCTTGTCAACTGATAGAGAACTAATGATTTCAATACAGCCTTCAGGGCCCATTTGGTTGTGAAGGTGATATTATTTAGCTTTTAGAGTCATGATGGGCAAAGAAAGTGAGTGAGAAACATGTCCTATGGAGTGCTGTTAAATGTGGTCGCATCATTTCTTAATTCAGATCTATTTATTCGTGCCAAATAATGTGTCTAATGATCTAATGAACTATTTAAACCTTTGTTTTTAGCTTTTTATGTGCAAATCAGAAAACAACAACATTCAAACTGAACTGCCATAATTCAGACTTTTTAACCTCTTTTTGTTTATCTATGGGATAATATTATTGATTGGAACTGACTGCTTGATTAGGCCTCTCCGTTTCACCCGTTCGAGCTTATAATTTTACATTTAGATGTTGAAATCACATATCTTTTCTCTTGCCTTTATGTGAAGTATTGAATAGCCTGATTACAAAATGTACAGTAAAAAGAAGGAAAAGAATAACACACATTTGAATTGTATTTGTATTAGTTAATTGCTTTGCACTGCTTTGCATGATTTTGCCTGCATTTATTTCATTTGCAAATGTCTACGAGCAACATCATCAAAATTATTATCCATGGCTATTAGCAATATTCAGTTTAGTGAAAGCTACAATGTTGTAACTTGAATCATTTTGAAGACAATAAATAGCTGCACTATTTGTTTGGGATTTCTTAATTTGAACGAAGTGTCATGTTCACATAATGTAGTCCTTGAAGGATGAGTTGTGTTGCAATGTCTGTTAAAGAAACATGACTCAACAGGTTTGTCATAGTCAGTAAAGTAATGCCACAAGACATTAGACCTCAGCATTAACTATATCAAAAATAACATTGAACAAAGCAATATTGCTGATATTTTACAGGAAAAAAAGACAGCTTTACATGTATGGAAAAACATATCTGTTATATAGAGCTATGAGGGAGGGGCTAGTTTTAGAATTTGCACATGGTCTACTCCATGTAATTCTAAACTTGTTCAACAACTTCTTACTCGGGTGAAACAAAAAATATCCATCCCTTCCTTTTCCACCCTTCTCTGGAATTAATATAATGAAATCATCATGTACAGTCATCGGGATCGACAAAGTACCAAAATACATTTACTGTAGATGAGATTGGGGGAAAAAAGACTATGAGTCATAGGATATGTTCTTTAGAGTGGAAATCACAGTGGATCATAGGCCACTGTTACGCGTAAAACTAAATTAAAGGGTTTATTGCTTCTGATAAAAAAACAAATCCCCTCTAATCTCCAAATGCCTTCATTGTGGATTGGTTTGTGTCGCTCATAGCACAGGTTTGCATGACAAAATCAGTCAACGAAAGAACGTGTTTTAAAATCACCATTCAGTGAACAGCAGCAAGTGTCTAAAGGCATAACTCACAACGCTCCCTTGTTACTAGAGGAGCACTGTACTTGCATTGTCCTCTGAAATAGGATCATTTTGAAATTGTGCTTCAAAGTAATTGCCATGGAAGTGAAAGGGGAAAAGAGGGAATGACAATATGCTGGCTAAGGCAGGAGATATTTATTTGGCTCATTGTCTGTCCTGTTCCCTGGGGATGGTTTCAATTTAAGATGCAATATCAGGGTTTATCTGACAGTAACCATATCATACTGATGTATCTGGGAGTAAAAGGTGCAGTCTCATTAAGCGTCATATGTCTTAGACTATGACGGCACACACAATGGACCAAAAAAAAAGCTATTTGGGGAAGGAATTCTTTTTACATCTAACAGACTATGTGAAGAAGAAAAATCTCATGTTAATGTGCTACAACAATGCATACAAAGTTACTCACTGATCTTTGGTTGCATAATCTTTGCGACACCCACATAAATACACAACATGTAACTGATAAAGATTAATGTGACCTATGTGCCACATAACAGTCATATGTTCTTCTATGTCACCATTTCTTGCTGTCTTCATTTTGGTTTCACACCACCACCATTTTCCTGGCTAACTGAAAGCTTTTTTATGATATTTTATGTCTCTTTTCACCCATATGTGTTATAACGCGACACAACCAGCCTGTAAAACTATCCGCAGTAGTTTGATAACTCACTTCCACACATAAAATGTATATCTTGCTATGGAAAGCAGGGGACGTAAATGTCTTACGTGGGGATGGCATTCACAATACACTAATATTGTCTAATAGGATGAATCTACTGTTCCAAGGAAGAGCAGTTCCATCAACCACACTGCTCCAGTTCATCTTGGGACAATGCATGTGACTGTGTGAATGTGCCCAGCCCAGGGGGGGGGGAGTGAAGGGTGGGGATAACAGCGGGGTAGAGTAGGCCAATAGGGAGACCTGCTGTCAGCACTAATGTATGTCACAAACGCAGTACAGCCCAGCAGCCCTGTTCTGCCTTTGCTTGGCTGCAGAGAAGACAAGAAAAAAAAAAACTACAACTACAGTAATTCGTGTTCAGGTCAAGTCAGAAAACAGTTTAATGGGCCATGTTGAACCTCTACGAGGCCTTCCTGTTCGTGCTGATAGCCTTTACTCAAGGAGCAATCATCTGGTCAGAGTGGTAGTGGTTCTGGGGAACATTAAGATGTAGATAGACTCTATGGGGGTGAGGAACCTGGTAGTGTTTATTGTTACTGTGTGTAAAAGACATTCATTAGGGGGTTGTCAAGCTGAATGGCAGGTCCTGCTGGCCTCAAAAAGGAACATGTCGAGTCGTCAATCAAATATGCTACAATGTTGGGAGGGTTTAAAACGTTTTAAACAACATATGAGAATTTATAACTATAATTACACAGTTGATGGTAGCATAACAACCTTCATTAAAGCATATGCTGAAGTTACGCTATGTAAAGATGTAACCACATCCACTGTCTTAGGGGAAGCCAACTTTCTGCATTGAGCAAGGACAAAACTCACTGACGATCAAAACAGCACGCTGTGATAAATAAACATGGCAGCTTATATGTGTGTCTTTGGGAGGCGGAGAGCCTTATAGATAATATCACTGTCATTCAGGAGAATTACTCAGCCCATAAAGCAATCCAGGCTGTGAGTTTAAAGGGGAACAATGCAGTCAGCTGCTGCTGACACCTCCACACAAAACAATGAGCCTTCACTCACTTGGAAGGATCTCGCCCACTCGTTGATCCAAAACGCATAAACGCTCTCTTCTGAAAACAAAATCAACTAATCGTTTGTTCACACAATTCACACTAATGCTCGAATAATTTTGTTTAAAGGTAAAATGTCTGTATCGCAATACCATATCACATCATTATTCTTTAGGTACATGTATTTTCAAGTTTCTGTTCAGTCCACACACAGCTTATACCAGTTTAGGTATTGTATAAACTTAAAATGTGGAAAGCCTTCTATTAAACATAGACATTTTAAGTATGTTGGAAGCAGTACAACCACCAGAGCAGCAGGTTTAGCAACAGGTCAAACTTAATAAAATCAGTGTAAAGTAAACAACAATGTGTTTGCCCACATAGTTCTTATGTTGTTTTTAGCACACAGTTCAAAGTGAATGTGAATGGTAATCACTCAGTCTGCCTCAAACCTAATTAACAATGAGTCATTTTTAAAAAGTCACACATAATAAAAAGATGTTTTTGTCTCTAAGTGACTTTTCAATATCAACTAAACAATCACACAATATATAATTGCATATAGCTGGAATGGTTCCTCTCTAGACATAGCTTATAGTTTCACTATCCTCAGATGTACCACTGCCATTCCGGATTGCTAGCTTTTCACAAAGCCTTTGTGGTCACAGAACAATAGGAAATGAGCGGGAGGCCTCTGTGTGTCACATGTGGTGCCTTTGATTAACATTCTAAACTTGTTTGTGTAACAAGATCTCAGGGTGAAGTAAAGACTACCAAATAGGTGTGACATGGTAACTGCTGTAATGATTTGATATGAAACTATATACTTATGTTTTACCAAAAAGTAATTTATAATTTACACAATATTAAAAGGTTTAAGGCACCAACATATCTTACTATTTTGTATACAGTACTAAGTATCCAGCAAAAATACAAAAGCTGATATTTGAGTTCATATACCATACTTCCTTCTTTTGTGATAATGCAATGTTGCTAACAATGCACACAATAATGCGGTCCACATCAACCAATATCATCAGGCTAATGTCAGATTAGAGATAGTGTTTCACTAGCATATTAAAAAGGTAATGTTTTAACTTATATAATTATCCTATTATTGAACAATGCAAGATATATGCAATCCTATAGTGTTTATTTTCTGAAATTTGCACTAGCAGAAAATTGTGACAGAAATCCAAGTTTTAGTGATTCTCTGGCAGTGCTCCATCCAGATGCAAAGCCATGTTTCAGGCAAAATGGTGTCTTACACTCTTTGTTCACTGTTTCCCACTCCAGACAGCTGGGTCTTGTAACTAATAGTCTTCTACCCCCATTTACTGCTGCAGTGGGATTCATCAAACTATTGAGACGTCACCATTAGAAGCCCTTATAGATATACTGATTGATGTAAGATACATTTTCTTTGCTGCAAACAGTTAAAAACATAGTAACCTGATCCCCTAGATCTACTGCCTTTTTCGTGTTATATACGTGTTATAGCTGAGAATATAAAATTAAAATGTGTAAATAGATAAATAAGTGTAACATTTGACATCGGTTTGGAAAAGGTCTTACTTAATCAGTTGGTAACCCTTGATTAGATCTAATCTAACATTCTATTGCTTGGTTTCTGCTTAGTAACTGTAAGAAAGTGGAGGAGGGGCAGCTGCCACAATCTCAAAGTGATACAGAAAAGGTGTAGCCATTAGCCAACAAAGAAAATAGGATTCCACATGAGTTTACCACAGTTTAGCTCACATCTTTACCCCTTGATGTGTTTATTGGTAATTTTTTGCTAAACAAAGTTTTTGCGTGCTTGCACATACATTTAATTCTACCTAAATGAGTCCTATATATATATATATATATATATATATATATATATATATATATATATATATATATATATATATACACATACATATAGGTTAGACTATTCAAGTATACAACCTATTCCTCAAAACAAAACAAAAAACCCCACATCCCCACAACAACCTGCTAAGCTACTGCAGGTCCACATGTAGCTGTGAAAAGTTTGAGGTTCCCATCCCCCCTCTCCACATGGTGGCTGCTATTAGTAGTGTATAAATATACAATACAGCACTAATAATGATTAGGGAGCTTGCAATCTAATAGGCCTGACCTATTTTAGATAAAAGGCTATTTCACAAATCTTACACATTTTCTTATTCAATAATACATGGTTTACTATTTTAATAAAATGTTATCCCTTAACGTCAGCTGAATTTGTTATCTGCGATTTTACATGATTAAACTATAAACAGCTTAGTTTGACTAATTTAAGACAATAAAAAAGATACAGTGGGGAAAAATAATTTAAAAGTGACACATTCAACATTGTTCATCTCTCACACATTACAGACATTACATTGTTTGAATTGGAACAATACATACTATGCAAGGCTATTATTCTTAAGCACTAACATAATCAACACAATGTCAATAATCGTGTCTATTTATTTATTTTCTTACAGGTCTATTTTAAAACACGTGACTGCCCTTAGGTTTTTTGGGCTCTTAGTGCACGCGCTACATCTCTCCTTCAGAGGTTCGTTGAACGCGCCCCAGACTTCAACAGCTGCAAAGTGAAGGATTTGCGAATAGAAACGAACAATAATTCACATTCAAACAAATGAATACCTGGACGATTTGCCACTTTAAAGTGGTCCTATGAAGAATCAACCAGACTCTAGCCAACTGCTAGCTTTTGATAACGTCTAATTAAACTTAGACAGAGCTACTAATAATAAGTTTATCCGGAATCTGAATTGGTGGGTATTGTTGGTGAGTTTCTACAGTTTGGTCGGAGTAGCTCTGGCGACAACAGAATGGGGCTTGCAGCCATAGCGTTAACGTCGTTTGACTAGTTCGCTACGCTAGCTAAGTTAGGTTAACTAAAGTAAGGCTCTACTAATAATTATTATCTACTCGGTGGCTATTTCGACTAAGCGTTAGTTTCAGTTCGTTGCGCTAATGTGCATGGGAAATAGTTATGTTTATCTAAGCACTTCAGTTTTGTGACTTTAACGAATACGGCACTGCGTGACGTTACCACATTATTCAATATCATCTTTTAGTCAGAGTTAGTTATGTTGCAATGTCGAGTTATTTGGTACATTGGTGAAATGTTTTCAAATGTTTTCTTGGTATGTTAACGTACCTACTAACGTTAATTATGTGTTGGCTAGCTAGCTTTAACTCAAATGTTACGTAGCACTAAAATAATGACATTCACCTAAAATGAACGTGATTTGTTCCTTCACATTTATTTTATCAACCTGCAGTTTCATCAGTCATGTAACGCCTTAGCTATCAAGCTTGGAACGTCAGTTCGAGTTCTCATAGTTCAAGTTAGTTTAGTTGCAAAATACATTTCATTAACCGTTGTTCTTGATTAGCTGGCTAAGTAACAACCCCAACGACTTAACCCCCTCCCTTATCACGTTGCATGCACTGACCCACTTAACTTGATTTGATGCTCCAACATCGATAACTTTGTATTTCGCCAGTTAATTTGATGCTTCAAATTTCACCAAATCAATTTTTGACCATATATTGTTGCAAAAATATTTGGAAAATAGTTAACCCTTCATGGCCTCGAGGAACGGATCTTGGACATCAACTTCCCCAAAAGTGAACAAATTCTGACCTAGTCTATGCCTACATTTTTTCTTCAGGGTTTTATAATTTAATCTGATAAGCATAGGTTATTTCACAGTTTGAACCCGTTTTCCTTTACTTCTTGGCCCTACTTTTTTAATTTCAGCACCACCAAGCGTTGCACACATGGTTGACTAATGACTGAAGTATTGGTCGATTATTTAATTTGAGTATGTTTCAGAGATGCTATTATAAAATGACCTGGGAATAGGCAGAGGAGACACAAATACAATATTATCAAACATGCCATCATTGTTTTTAAGTACATCTTGTTATTTTGATCTAATGCAAGGAGTTAATTTGCGTGAAAATAATTAGATCACAAACATAGTTGGCAAAGAATTTAGTTAATATGAAAATATCTATTCCATAATGTCCTGGTATTTTAAGTCACCAACATTAGGTTTGTATAGTCGGAGTTGCCTCATTGGTGCAGCTAGTGGGCTATACAATATAGCCTATATACAATATATTGAAAAAATACAGGTGTTAACATGTGTCTCCTATCTTATTTTTCTATCCCAAGTTTTCTGTACTACAAGCTTATGATAAACATTTTACAACCCATTCGAAGTGCAGCTGAGATGCATGTTAGGTTAAAAACTACTTGATTGAGAGTGCTATCAAGAGTAATAGGAATGCAACCGCTGGAAGTGTAGGCCAAGACAATTGTAGGTGTTGATCTTAGCAGATCAGTATCTGTAACTTGCCAGGTCTATCGCAATACTTAGAAATTATGAATTGTGTTCAGTTAATAATCTACATTATACATTATTCTGAATTTAACAATAGCCCCGATTAAAGAACTCAGATTATACAAACAAAACCCTAACTGAAGATACCAGGAAATGGTGGAATAGGCATTTTTATTTAAACTAAATTATTTGCCAACTATGTTTTTAATGTAATGGTATTCAAGCATATTAGCTCATTGTATTTGATCTAAATACCAAATATTTATTTAAAAACAGTGAGGACATTTTTGATATTATTGTATTGTGTATTGCCAGACTATTTCCTGAACCTTAACAGTCATGAATAAATATTGTTCAGTTGATATGCTACGGTATACATGTGGACTCACTTAGTTTAATGTTGTTCTACTTTCCCCCACGTTGACTGCATATGCTTCAACTAAGTGGGATTCCAGCTAGTAGTGTTGTCATACTCCAAAACGTTCTCTGTTTCCTGTTCCATTTTCTCCTTATTGGCTGTAGTCCAAATAGTAGCAATGCGGTACTAGAATGTAAGACGAAGGGACGGGTAGCTACACACACCTATTTGTCCACTGTTTGTGTGGTTGGAAGGTTTGCTAGCCAATATATTTTGTTGAGGCCCCTGTAAGCTTAGGTTGAGGGATAGATTGAATATATTCAGAGTAGACCAGCACTTCATCTACTTCCTCAGATTTGGTGACTAAACATACAAGAAATAAGTTGCACTATAGATTGTTGATAGCTGTAAAGAGCATGTTTCCTGCTTCCTGTCTAGTGTTTTAAGATTGTGTGGTTCATTGAGCACTGATTTGTATCAATAGAAACACTTCTATAGAATTTGTGGCTCATCCACCTTCATATCCATTTCCTTTCATCTATATTTTCACAAAACCAATCATTATTTTTTTTTAACACATTCTTTTTCATAGACAACCCCGCGGTAACAACAGAACCGGTATTGTTCATATTGGGTAGACAATGCCAACTCATCTGTTGCTGCCTTTCGTGGAGAGTCCAGATGGACTGGGCCAGGACATCCTAATTAGCAGCGGCGCCAGCATGCCAGGGGCCGGTACCAGTATGACCCCTCACAGCACTGCCTCTGTGAAGGCTGAGCCTCAAAAAGGAAGGAGCCTGCCTCGGTTGTGCATGTTCTGTGACCAGACCTTCACACACCAAGAGGAGCTGGGCCCCCACGTTCTGACTCAGCACCCCACCACTCTCTTCGAGCCAGCAGTGTTTCGCGTCGAGGCCGAGTTCCGGATCCCTGGGGAGAGGTCCTGGTCCAAACCTGGTCCCCACGCTGTTCAAAAGGACGAAGTCTTCAGCTGTATTGTATGCGGCCAGGTTTCAGAGGATGCCGCCGAGCTGGAGACTCACGTAAGGAAACACAAAGACTACTTCACCTACTGCTGCAACCTTTGCGGGCGGCGCTTTAAGGAGCCCTGGTTCCTTAAAAACCACATGAGGACTCATAGCCACAGGGCAGTGGCCAAGAGCAAAGCCCAGCAGGACCTGGAGGCTCCGGCCTCTGTCAACGGAGTGATCCAAGAACAAATAGCTGAGGCTGCAGTCACAGTTTACAAAATGTGCATGGTGTGTGGCTTTTTTTTCCCTGATAAAGAAAGTTTGGCCGAGCACAGCAAAGTTCACAACCGTGAGCCTGAGCTTTCCGACGACGAAAACAAGGAGGTCCAGTGTGCCGCTCAAACCGTTATGACTCAGGAAACTTTTTTACAGGGTATCAAGCTTCGCCCCAAAGCGGAGAGCAATAACACACAACCAGAAAGGCAATCAAAGTGGATTGCCCAACTAGATCCATTTAACACGTACCAAGCCTGGCAGCTGGCCACAAAGGGCAAGCTAGCCGCCGGTCCCAACCTAGCTAAAGAAGTTGGCCAAGATGCCAGCTCAGACAATGAAGAGTCAGGGTCAGACAAGGAGGAGTTAAGTAATATCTGGGCTGAAGGCCAAGGAGACAAGCCAATGAAAGAGGGCTTGGCGAGAGAGCTGAGGTCCAGACAGCTGACAATAATGGAGACTCCATCCCCCGAGCCAGACAGGAAGATTCTCCTGAAGAAGGACAAGGATAAAGAGAGGCCGACCACCTGTGAGGAGTGTGGCAGGACCTTCAGAACATACCACCAACTGGTGCTTCACTCCAGGGTGCACAAGAGGGAGCGGGCTGGGCAGGAGAGCCCCACGACGTCCCTTGAAGGAAAGTTGTCGAGAGCAGGCTCCCTGGAGCAAGCGGAGGATGGCTCGGAGGATGGTTCTGAAGAGGGAACAGCAGTGGAGGGTGAGCACAGGAGAAACGGAGTTTACTGTTGTATTATTTACACAATAAATGGCTATTTTTATATTTTAAAAAAATCTATTGAGATGGTAGTATAGGCCTTAAATGTTTGACTGACATTGATATGTCAATAAGAAAGTGTTATGAATTTGGTGTTCATTGTTAACATGAGTTCCCTCTGGTGTTCACTTTGGCACATTGCTTTTTTTCCTCTGTGAAAGAACTTGTATTAGTCATGATGACAAGATGGCTGTAGTGAGTAATATGTTCCCTTCTCGTTGCTGCAGATAAAAACGAAGATACCTTTGAACCAGCAAAAGTCAAAAGTCTAGCATCCTCAAGGCATTGCAGCTATTGTGGCAAAACATTCCGTTCAAGCTATTACCTTAATGTTCATCTAAGGACTCACACAGGTAAATTACAGAACATTATTTATGAATGTGATATACTGTATAGGACATCCAATTGAAAATATGGCTGTTTTTCCTTAAAGAAATTGATATTTTCAGTTATTTTTCTTTGTTGATTTATCTGTTGATTCCTCCAACAACATTTTCCTATGGATTACAACAAACAACAGATTCAGTTCATTATAGCATGTGCTCCAAAACTAAGCTACCTGTTTTATTTGAGCAAATAACTTATTGGTTTTTATTTTTCAGGTGAAAAACCCTTTAAGTGTGTCTACTGTGACTATGCTGCTGCCCAGAAGACGTCATTAAAATATCACTTGGACAGACGTCACAAGGACAAACCTTTTCCAGAGATCCCTAGTAAACCTGTGACCCAGTCTAATGATAAAGAACACGCCGAACCTGAAGTGCCAAAGCCGTTCCCCAACAGATCTAAGCTATGGGTGCCAGGACCCAAACAGTGTGCAAGTGGAAAATCCGAGGACAGATTTAATATAGGTGGAAAGCTTGCCAGACCACAAGTCAAAGTGAATGAAGAGTACGAGAAATCAACTGCTAAAGCTGCTTTCTCTCCCGCTGATGATGCTCACATAAAATGCCCCCTTCCGGTTAACTTGAAGATGGATAAAAAGGAGATAAAGGACGATAGCTATGAGGCTCCATTAAATCTGTCCTTAAAAGTGTCCCTCTCCATATCTACCATCCCAGAACCCAGAACTGCATTAATTCCAAATGTCTGCTCTGCCTGTCCTTATAAAACCCTGTACCCAGAGGTCCTGCTCATGCACAAGAAGCTGACTCATAAGGACAAGTTCGACATCAGCAAAAAGAATACCTTTAGAGGCGCTCTCAAACTGAAGAGATACACGGGCTGCCCTCCTGCCCTCGAGGGAAAGGACGTCTTGCCGCTTCCCTCGGCGGACACCAGACATCCCCGTCGGACCAAGTCCCCTGTCCCCCAAGCTGCGAAGCCCCAGGGGACTCCGTCGTCACAGCAACCCCAAGCCCCTAAATTTTCTCCCATCCGCGTTCCCCGGCGTGACATTGGGCCGCAGATGCAGCTTCATCGGACTAAGGAGTCCCTTTCCTCTCAGGGCACCTCTTCATCAAGGTTTACAGAGCTGGTCAAAGAGCCCCATGCCAGAAAAGACTGTGGGCAGGGTGTGGACAGATTGAGCCCACCGGACAGAATCGGCATCGGAGAGCGGAGCTATACTGTGAGAAGAGGTGTGGCCTGGCCTACCGACGCCGCCAGGCTCTGTCTCTCCAGCCGCTTTGGTAACCTGCCCCAGATGAGCTTTGGCGAACCCTCCAGCAAGAGACGCAGGTACTCCATGCCCCCAGGAAAGGAAGGCGACCAGGCGGAAAAACACGGCTTTCGGCTTAGCGATGGGCCTAGTCATCTTCTGACCACTGTGGGAAGTGCCAAAACCTCACCGTCGCAAGGAAACTCTCCCGTCAGGACCCCTGAGACCTATCCCGTGGGGAAAATAACTCCCCCGGCCTCGGTAGGCAGCCTGGACACGGACTGGAACATGATCAACATCCTGCGCTCCTATAGCCCTAGTGACCTGGCATCACTGTACCACAGCACTGCAACAAACCCTAGTAAGGGAGGCCTCTCACACCCTCGAGCTGGTATGTAGATTTAAACAGGTTTGGCCTGCGTAAATAAAATGTTTTTTTTTGTCTACAACTTTAGTGACACCTTTTAACTGTCGAGTGACCTTCCAGTTAGATATTTAAATACTGGTCGATTTTAATAAAATGTAAAATTGGCTTTACTCTTCCACGCGCCGGTCTGATTTTACACAAACAAGGATATTTTGTTGTATATAATTATTTTTGCCTGTTTCATTACAAAAGTTAATAGACCAGGGTAGCCTGTGAAACATGTTCAACTTGCATGATTCAGTGGTAAGGCTTTGTGATATGGAAAAATTGTGACAAGTTGGTGGCTACAGAAAATCCTAATGTTGGCCGGATAAATCTTTTTCACGCATCAGTCATGGGAGTTGGGACGGCGAAAGTAACTACATGTGTCTCCTGTTCTCTGTTTTGGGTTGTAATCTATTTTTGGACTTGTCGATTACACAGCTTGAGTGTCTTGTCTTGTAGTCAGATGGAATAAATGGGTCAAAATGGCCATCCCTAGAATGTGTTGTTTTCAAGTTCACATTTAATGAAAATATGAGTTATTGGGCTATATGCAATTGAACTTCTTTTTACCAACGTACATTTAATTGGACTTCAATTCTTCTTTGTTTTTAAAGTAGGCAGAACTACACTTTACCAACACCTGCCTACAATTCCCAACATGCCAAGGAGAGACCTTTCCAGCCCTATGAACAACGAACGCTATGGTACCCCTGACAAAAGTGCCTAAATTATGATGGTAAGCATCTCAATGATGCTTGTACATTTTAAAATGTGTTTCTACGATTATGCAGTTTATGGGGTCTTAATACTTTATTAAGGATTACCTTTTTTGAACACTTGTCTCTTTTATAGGGTTTAAGTACAATGCAGATGGCGTTCTGCTACCACCTTTCTTGGAGACCTCAAATGGAGGGACTGGTTGTCTCATAAATAATCCACTGTAATCTGTTAATGTATATCTATGAATTAGTAACTAGATATACAGTCGGTGAGAAATAACGAATAATAATAATTGTGTATATATCCTATTAATAAAATTGCATTAGATAGAACTGGTGCAATTAGTTGAAAGAAAAGAAAAAAAGAAAAAGGAAAAAAAACGATCCAAAAGGGAACTGACATTTTGTTTCCTTTAGTGTGTTAAAGCTGCTCAGTCTTATTTTTGTTAAAAGGCAGTTATCAACAACTACCTATTTTGTCAAAGCACTGAAGGCTGGCTAGTATCCATCATATGGCTTGATGTCTCAGCCGCAAACAGTTTACAAACAAGGCTAGCTGTGTTTTTAGTTGGCTTACCTCGATTGTTGACTCTGTAACACTGTTATTTCTCTAATAATAATAAGTGGCTCTAGCTTGGCATATGTATAACGTCTACTTAGTCAATAGTTTTTGCTGCGTCTAGACTAGAGCCAAACGTCTTTCGTGCCTTTGAGTAGCCTAGTGGAATCTTGTGCTATAATGTGTTATGGTCATGTACACAAAAAAATGATGCTGGCTGGTTTTCAGCTGCCTGGTGATTAAAACTCCACTGTGATGTAAAACAGGGGACCAAATCTGGTTATAAATGTTTGTGTACAAAACAAGTTCCTACTGTATTCTGACCGTCTATTCGGGACCCTGCTTTTATTATGCAGAACATTGGAGTAGTTGCTTGGTCGTTTTGTATTCATTTGTTTGTTATCTGGTGTTTATTTACCACAAATTACCTTTTTTTGTGGTGGACTACTTGATGGCATTTTTGTCAAAAAGGCTCAAAGAGCCTTATAGCCGATTGGCTCAATAGTACATTGTATACTGTGAATAAGAAATGTATTACAGTCTCAGGTGTAGTTAAATTTACGAGCAATTTGGATGCATCCAGTTGTGTAAATTGGTATTTTTGCCACACTCAAATCTTTTTTTTTTTTGTGTTAATTTATTTATTTTCATTTTCAATGAATTTTCACGTACATGTGTACTTATGTAAAAAGTAAAATATAGTTTAAAATTAGTATGATTGTTACAATATAATAAAGAGTGAGGGCTGAGGAATTTAGCGGCATAAACATTATCGGACAATTTTTTGTTCTCTTCACTTTAACTGTAAAAATGTGTGTTTAGACTAGAGCCTCTCAATCGGCTTTTTGATTCATATTATTTTAAACCATTGTACATGAATACTTTTTCAAGTGACCTTGTGTACATTCTACAAAGTTTTTCCTGCCATTTAAGGCATATAGGAAAAGAACCAATGAGGTCCTAAAACCTTATTTCCTTTCATTGAATTTAACTACAGTTGCTGAAGTGCGTGAGTTCTCATGCCGTTTTCTAAAAGGGAACCTGAGAAACAACTGTATTTTGAGTACAGCTGCTCCTTCATCGACCTCTATTGAGCACTAGAGGGCAGTGTGTACAAACTCTAAAGAGCAGCATGTCTGAGGAAGTGCTATTTGATTAGGTGCTTGCATTTCAGAATTGTTTGTGGGAGGTAGAGTTTTGTAAAATAGGGTTTAATATTGAGAAAGCGTATTTGTTGGCAAAAGGTCAGTTATGTGTGCATATATACGGTACACATGGAAAAGGTTATATATATAATGTAAATATATAAATTTGTATATATAGTATATAGGTACTGTGGAAAGTTATAACTGCAGTCTAAATTGCATAGATAAACACCTTTACAACTAAATAGAACTATAGAAAGCTCCGGGGGTTATTACACCCCAATGTTTAGTTTTTGGCCGGATACATGTTACTGTCTTCATTGAAAAGGCAGGGGTGCCACCCTTGTGGACTTCTCTGCATCTGTACTCCTACAAGGAGAATACTGTCAAAGCATATTACCGTTGTGCATTCTGTCAACAGTAAATAACTAGGGACACTGCAGCAGCACATTGAACACTTTAAACCCATCTTTTTGAGTATTCCACATCTGTTTGCTGTCTATTCCCCTGGGCCTGCACTGTGTAATCTATTGCATTAGCTCACATTAGTGCATATAGCCCATGGGCCTTGGTAATCACAAACGCAAAATGAGCATTTCACTTAACATCACCCTCATACCCCCCCCCCAACACTGTGGCAAACTTTGTGCAGATATGTGGCAGAGGACGGAAGCAGACTCTAGCTTATGACACGCGTCCTGTTACTCCAAATCCCCAAGTCCAGAATGATGCCCCTTGTAAGATGTTCGCTTTTCAAAACGTGCTGCCAGGGGTTTTTACGGTCAAAAAGTCCGTCATAACAAGCAAGAGATATACTCTGCATGTTCACTCTGTTTACTTGCGCCTCTGTAGTTTGTAATTACAGTTTGAGGAGTTCAATGGAAAGTGATGTTTTTTTTTATGTTGGGACCAGAGCTTCTCCGTGATTCATCTATATCTGTGTATCTGTATAATTTCCCTTATCGACAGAGAACTTCTATGTGATTCATCTACCTCTTCCAACTTTTTAAGTCTACATCTGTGCATCTGTATAATTTTCCTTATCGACAGCAGGTGTAAAGAATACCAGCTGTACAGTGATTTTCCTCTGATCTTCAGTGCTATTTCCACAGGGACCAGCTCTATTCACAGGGGGTTCATTTGCTAAAGCACTGATCTGAGAAATAGCGTAATATAGCACACCACACAATGTTATAAGTCGGATAATGTCTAAGCATCTCAATGTCATTTTTTTTGACTGCACATTGGAGTAATGGAGAATGGCCTTAATTAGTAAATAAAATAAAAAAAATGGCCAGACCTTGAATGTTTCTTTTAATTTGCATTTTTTTAAATCAAAAAGGATGTAAAACGTTTTTTCTTGGCTTGTTAAGCAGGTGTTTTGTTCCTCTCACTATGCTCCAACAATCATATTTTACTTTTTCCACAACCACCTAACAAGATATTTCATTTTATCCTATTACCTCTCCTAGGATGTGGGTTCACTCTGCAGTTTAGTGCACAATGCAATACACCCAATGTCCTTTCATGCTTGCATTACCACTCATTCATCTGTTCAAAGTGCTGAGATTTAGAGGGGAACTAAGTTCCTCTTTAGGAAACATTAAACTTGGGAGTCTGTAACCAAAGAATTTAATTGAAAATCATCTCTCTTTTTGGGCGGTGGTTTATAAAAATCTTCATCTTAGTGCAGCAGCTCCCCGTGTTTGTGTCTTCCACACGCACTCTCTTTTCCATCTATTCTCAGTTCTTTCGTCACTCATAATTGTTGCCCCCAGATTGTCAACTTGCATGAATTAGCAATTGGGCCAACAAAGCAGACACGGTCAATTGTCGAACATCCTGTCAGAAATTGAGGCAGAAAGTCTGTTCTGGCTGTGATTGCTCATCATCGTCACCCCATCCCTCTGAGGAAGAGGAGCAATGTAATGGTTTCCACAAAAACAGCCTCTGGCCTCAGGAAAGGGATTTGGGTGTCTGGAGACAACAGGGGCCATATGGAGCAGGCTAAGATAGCAAGACACACGTACAGAATAATGGATGACGTGTCATGTTTCATGTTGCAGAGAACCCATCAAGAGACGTGGTTTGGGGAAATCAAAAGACGCACATATACGACAAGGGCAACCCTTGGACCACTTAACATGTTCATAGTCAGATTTTTTTTCGCACTTTTATTCTTAATTTCTATTTATCGGTGTAATAAGGAGAAATAGTTTATTCTGCGGTATAAAGGTTTTTGGTTTATATTTTTCCCGGACACACTTAAACCTACTCAAGATGTTACATGTTACACTTGAGCCTTTGAGAAAGTATCATTTTCCTTTTTGAGTTCCCAGAGAAAAGGGAGACTTAATCTTTCAACTACCTATCATAAAACCTTATATATAACTCGCTTGTTGTTTAAATACATAGACTTACATATTGAAAACAAATGTAGATTTTTAAATGTTCAAGACATTACAATATCAGCTTCTCAATTCAACACAAAATCTAAAGGCTAACATGACCAGGCTAAATGGATGGAAGATAGAAATGCTCTGCTTTTGTGCAGACCAAAGCATTCCTCTTTCCATGTGTCCAGAGTGTTTTTAGCCAGGGGGGCAGTGTCTACTTAGTCCCATGCACCCTCCTCCCTCCTTCCATTCTCCCCTCGTGTGTGCCCTATCTTACCTGCATGTGAAATAAGGCGAGCACCTCACCTCTGTTTTTCCCCCAGTATCAAAACCACACTTAAGTGCTGTTTCCGATACCCATGAGTAAGCCCCATAAAAGCCGCCCCATCGCCGCAGCCGTTATTGTTTCTTGCGGATGATTGATTGATGGATGAGGGCTGACACTTCAATGAAGCCATTTCCACTGGCATCTCTATCCGATGATGTGCAGCGTATATTTTCCATCCACGCCTCATTGCTCGCCTATGTCATTCCTGGAACTTCATTTACACCATGTTCCCTGAAGGACCTTTTTTAGACCCATCTCCCTTTTTCTCTATGTATCTCTCTCTCTCTCTCTCTCTCTCTCTCTCTCTCTCTCTCTCTCTCTCTCTCTCTCTCTCTCTCCTTTTCTCTATTTTTTTCTCTGTGTCCTCTTTTTATCTCCTATTTTCTCTCTCTCCATGTTGTAAAATAATACTATTTCTTGTCGGCTCTGGAGGGGCCCAGTATAATTTGCTAGAAATGATATGACCGAAGGCGTGGAGGGGTTATTTACAGGAAGTGCAACACTGACAGCGTCCCCACTGTTCTTTTTTTTTTTACTCTTTGTCAGATGCCAGGTCCAAGCTGAAAGCATGCACGTCCGTGCTTTTCTTTCGCACACAGGAACAATGTTCACGTCGAATGTTGACTTGGATCATTCGAGCAAAATAGGTTGGTGTCCGTGTTACATCCGTGTTCTAAGGCAGCTGAAAACGTGTTCAAGTGTATTAGTGCAGTGATGGTGTGATTGAAGTGCTTTCTGTGAGACAATCGCCTGTTTTTTTGTTCATATGGGTAGCAGATGGTAAGCAAGCCTCAGTGAGGCAGGCCTTTCTGGGATGATAGCCATAAGATTCCCCCTCAGGTGCCATTGGAGCCCCGTTAGAAGGGGAGGGTGATTGGTAGGACATGGCACCTCCTAAACAACTGCTATCTGTGTGCCTGAGTTTTCTCCCATTTTGCAGCACTCACATACAGGACATCGTTATACACAGGCTATGTGGCCTGGAAAAATGCTTGCATAATTTTTTTTTTTGCTTTGAATTGATCATTTTTCAGTCTGTACATTAGATTTAGATAGTATAACAGCAATGATTATTTCAGTGTGGTGTTTAAAGAAGTACACATGGTTTTAACAACATAAACGATGCAACAGAAATTGAAAACATCTACAGCATCTAAATAGCCCAAGCCTGTGGATCAAAACCAGGCAATGAACTGATGGAAGGGGAAAAGGGGGTCTTGCATTGTTGGCCACATGATGTATTCATTGTTGAGATGCATGTGGTCTCAATGAACTTGACCTTGCTTGTCGGAGGGCATTTTGGTGCAGTAGGAAAGATGATTGTTTCCTTTAAACGATATAAGGATGTATCTAAAATAAACTGACATGGCTCCCTGCATTCCTGATGGTTTACACTCCGTTTCTCTTTATGGCGTGCCTGGCTAGAGTATGGGACTGGGTTCTCTCGTCCCTCTCCTATATTTATACATTAGGCCCGACTGTCGTTCCTGAGAGGCAGCGGGAGTGAAAAGGAATTGGGCCCTTGAGTGTATTTCCCCGCGCGTCTGCATTGGCGTGTCATTCTTTATCAATAATCACCTCGGAGGGGAGCGCGGCTAACGTTTTAGGGGGATTGACCTCACTGGTGATGAGGGTACATGGACGGTGGGGTCATCCGTTACTACTTCCCTGCCCGGTCCTGTTTAATAGCCTGGGATGGGAGGGGCGAGAGAGGGTTTGGATACAGCAGTGGAAGGGTGTGTATGTGTGTGTGTGTGTGTGTGTGTGTGTGGGGGGGGGGGGGGGGGGAAAACCTCAACTGTCCATCTGCGGGACACGAGTGGAACCACTGCCCTGTCACCACTCCAGCAGACCCCATCTCAGATCTGTCACTTCCAGCACACCCTAGGAGGGCAGAAAAGAAAAAAAGAGTAGAAAAAGTTGCCCCTTATCGAATGCATTTTAAGTGTGTGTGTGTGTGTGTGTGTGTGTGTGTGTGTGTGTGACATGCTATTGAACGTGATGTATTTCACAGGACAATAAGTATAATGTCCTTGTTTTATATTGAGCACTTATTTCATCCTGGTCATGGGTTTGTGAAATAATTTTGTTTCGTGAAATCATTGACTGGTAGAAATTTACATTTGAGGAATGTGGCAGTGTTTGTTGTTTTCCTATACCAGTATACTATACAGAAAGTGTATACAGCACCTAGATACGAGTGCAATTCACAAGCATACGAGTGTAAACAGGCCTTTGTCTAGAGCAGAAGGAAAACCAGTTACACCTCTATTCTACCAAGTAATACTCCCTCTTCCTCTAATGCAATGTGACACTGAATACTACACTGAGAGAAACAAGTAACCTCAAATCGAGTTATGGTTCCTACCTGCCAGTAATCCAGTTGATAAGCACTATGCATGTAGATTCTCTGGGAAGGAGGGAAATCACATTACTAAGGGCTGAGCTGGGATTTTAGGCCTAAATTGCTCATGCTCCTCAGGTCTTGGGGTATGTTCAAGACGAACGATGGGACATAAATAATTTGACTTTGGGTCCGATGATGGACCAAATGAAAACAAACGGGTAAGAGATAAACCACTTTGGTAGTTCTTAAAAATGATAAAGAAAGAATCTTACAGTTAAATTCTTTGGCATGATTTTCAAGTTAAAGGGGTAGCCTCAGGTTTAAGAAAGAGACAGACGGAGTGTGACACAGAGTGTGCAGTTACCACTTCTCAAGCCAAAAGCTTGACAGCTGACAAACACATATTACCTTTGTTAAATTTGGTCTGGTAAAGGAAACAAGCTCTACTTTATGAAACATTTTGATATAAACACATTGTTAAAGAAGTGAACGAACTCAAGGAAGTGGAATCTTAAGATGAAAAGCTGTTCATCTACTGTACTGTATACGATTATTAGAGCTCTGACTTATTTATTTTTTGCCTAATCAAAATGATGTTTACTGAGTGAAGTCAAATGTAATTCTATTTCTAACGCATATGTACAGATCCATAAAAAAATACATAACATGATACAATAACAAAAACAATGGCAAACTAATTAATGATCATTCCGGCTTTGTAGTTATAGTTAGACTGCATTCTTATAAGGGCACACTTATAGCACTCTTATGCCGGAAAACATTGGAATTCAGAGTTCACAAGGCCATTACATCTGTATGAATGTGTGTCAGCCATGCTACATCCCACCATATGATTTATGTTCTATACAAAATTGTCTTGCATTTCAAATAGCCAGAGACTCAGCCTCCCCTCTCCTGTATTTTTTTTGTGTTTTCTGACATGACACATGAATCCCTGGTGGCCTGGGAAATCAGACAACCCAGGTGCAACACTAATATCCTCCCAGTATCCAAACATTTCCTTTAAAAGTAACTGGCACACAGGGGCCCATAAATTAGAGCCGAACGCTCCTCAAGATGTCTGGCTTCCAATAAGACCGTACCCTGAGCAATAAACTTTGACATTGCTGCCTGAAAAATGCCTGCCCTTTTTCATTGTCAAGTGTTACAAATTGATGAAATGAGTTCATCGATGTTCCCCGGTCATTATCTCTCTAGTGGCACTTTGTTTTACAGACAGAGGTAGGGGAAAGGGACAGTGCAGATTAGAGGTCCAGCCACAGTTTATCAAACAAAATCTAATATCGTCCATAAGAGAGGAATCTGGAAATCAATACTTCATTACTAAATTGTTAGGGGGGATGAAGAGTGATTGTGCGAGTTCAGAGATGTGTCTTGGTGGCCGGGGTATGGGAAGTTCAATGTCACCCAGGAAGTGATAAGTAAAGGCACTGATGGAAGGAAACATTTCTGTAATGGGGGGTTGCTAGAGGAGGCCAGGAGCGGACAATAGACACTGGTTTGCCATTGATTGTACTTCAGCAATAAAGATAGAATGATATAAAGAGAGACCTCGGAATTTACCCTTGTCTTGTCATCATTTTCACTTGTCTGAAATAGCTTTTTCTTGGCCAGTGAAATTATCACACTCAGTCTGTGAAGATGTTGAATATGTGCAATGATATCTGACAACATTGGAAAGACAAATTCAAATTTTATTCATACAAAATGGCCACAGCTTCATGCTGTAGGCGCAGTTGGTAATTTTCAACAGTTTAGTATTCAAAAGATGCTGAACAAACAGTATGGTATCACAAAAGCAAAGAAAATAATCTTGCAGAGGTCAACTTGTACAGACAGAATTGAAGCTTTTTAGCTTACCAACAGGCTAACTTGATACATAAGATTATTAGGTAAACTATAAACGAATGTGGTGCAGCAAGCTGTTTCCAACACTGTAAACAAAAGAATAACACTGTACACCTGTATATGCCAGCTATTGTTTCGAGCATGCAACATATATCATAGACAAGGCCAGATGCAATGGAAGTGGGACCTAAGCTTATAGTACATATGGGGCGGTTAGACAGGTGACATGAAAAACGAAGTTTAGCCAGCTAGAATAGATATTTACTATTTCTGCTTGACATAATGGGTTGTTGTGGAATATTGGCCCACAGAGAAACTTGTCCGTACAAAAGGCTACTCTGACGTATGCAAGGAGGCCAGATAGCATGACAAATGAAGTAAAAATAAATAATATTGAGCATGCTTCTACAGGCTGCAGGCTTTAACTTCACAAAGTATAAAGACTAGTTTAGAGTTTTAGTACTCTCGAAGGAGGCCCGAAGCTTTTAGTGAAAGTAGTGGGTAATCATTCAGAGTAGGATTCACCTTTTTTAGTTACCCTCGTTTTTACACCCACGTAAAGTGTGTAAGTGAATGGTTCCTACCAGACTCCTCTCGCCCTCCTATTGATGCAGGCCGTGTGTAAGGTCACAATAATAAGCTCATCACCTCCGTGTAGCTTGGCAAAGACTCATCCCTCTAAAAGCCGGTGTCTCGAGCCCCTCTGACCCGTTCCCCTGCCTCGCCTTGTTCACCCATGCAAATCAGAGTGCCTTCAATTTGGAGATTCATAAGGCAGAACCTGTTCATCTGTTTGGATCCAACGGGAGTTCCGGTCCACTCACTGTGCAGCTAGATGTAGAAGTGGGTGTGTGACGTTTGCTTTTAGACCCACTTTACTAAAAGATAATCAAAAATAAAAACAAAATAAATAAATAATCTTCAGATATAAACTTTCTTTTTAACTTTTCTTTTTTTTCTCCCCCGTACTAGAGAAGCTTTTTTTTTTGTTTACTTTATTTGTTTGCATTTGTAGAAAATGAATTTTGCATTCTAGAACAGACAGTCAAGTACTTTTACTTGCTCATTTTCCCTATTATCGACATTCTACGTGTCTACTGAAACAGCCAATTCTGTCTTATACTGCCAATTTGAGTCGTTTTGTAAATATTAGGAGTCACTACATATTCTGCTGAGGGATTGTTCTGCTAATTAGCCAGAAAACACCTCGCTTACACATCAGAAACCAGCCGTGGCATTGTTATAGCGAGCTGCTAGAATCTAGCTTCTCGTATCATAACACGTTTCAATGTTCAGCAAGTATACAATTTAAACCTCCGTACTACGTGGTTGACAGAGATAAAAAAAAAAAAAAAGTAAACCTGGCTTTGACGTCTGTGAAGCGAAGCTGACAGTCCAGTTACGGGGGCCGTTTGCTAATGATTTTTGAGCAGCCCCCAACTGAGTCCTAAATGTCTGCAATATCCATAAACAACTCTATACTGTCCAATTAGGCAGACAGAGATGTACCGAGCTGTCAGGCAGATTTGCATGGCTAAGCACCTGAGATCCAGAGGATGATGAGGGGGATGGTTCACCGGCCAGGGAGAGAATGTGCACAATGGATGACTTTCATTACTGCAAAACAGCTCCACACTCACGCACACACACACACACACACACACACACACACACACACACACACACACACACACACACACACACACACACACACACACACACTCATCCAATTACTGCCTGGATTAATTGATCATCGTACCTTCCTTTTTCTCTCTGCACCAAACCCACACTAGTAGTGTGTCGTCTTTTTTCTTCCACGGCCTCCACACCGCTGGTTGCCCTCATTTCCTCCACCCCAGCCACTTCTGTCCTTCTCTAGTTTACATCCAAAGCTCTTAATGAAAACTCTGTGGGGACCCCGAGAAGGGTTTTTTATCTCAGGAAAAAAAAAAAGATTTGTTTGGCCACCACTGAGAGGAAGACCGTTTGCAGCATCATATACACCGGCAAATAATTAGAATTTATGCAGGCTCGTCATGGGGCCGAATTCCACCCTCCCCTTTCTCCCCTTGCTGTCAGTGGTCAGAAGAGTTCACCAGAGCATGACTCATCTCTGAGTGCGTTTGATCTGAATGAATTATGCCTTTTATATTCATTATGGCACTTTATGTCTCCTCTCTGCCCTCCTCCCTTGTCCATCCACAGCCAGGAATGAAATGTGTAGCTGCGCATTAAAGGCTAGACAGGGTACATATTTTATTGTATGCAGGCTGTCATGCACCCATATGTAGGGAATAAAGGTTAGCATGCAGGGGCACTGCCTGAAACAGGCTCTGCTGTTGATCTTCACCTGATCAAGTCAGGCGCCTGGGATTTCACTGGATATCTTTCAAAACACAGTTTGATTGTAGGTCATGAGAAAGTAAAAAAAGTGCATGGATCAGAAAAATTATTGTTGCGTTATTGTCATGCTTGCGTTTGGAAAAGATGGTGTTTTACCCATCTTCTCCACATACATTTCTTGCCTTAAATTAAAATAAAAAAATAGCCAGGATTAATTAACATGGTAGACTACTGGCTCTATATTGATTTGCGTTATTCATATTTCTAGAGAAGCTACGTGTTTTCGAACTCTCACTTACATCATTTTGACAAACTACAACCGGAAGACTTCAATTGTTGCATCTTTAAAACCACTTAATATGACAAAATCTAATTGAACTCATGCTGTTTTGTGTACACGACTATGACAAGTGCTAATGGGATCATTTAGGATAATTTAAAATACAAACGAGTCTTCGCTCCATTCATTAATTACTGCTAATTATACCCACATCTTCTATCTTGTCGGGGCAGTACATTTGGTGCATCCATGTCGTCAACATCAGATTTATATGAAATACATTGTTTTGTCTCATATATCAGGGGGCTTAGTGTGAGATGACTAGAGACTTTGTATTATTACTAACTTTAGCTGACAACATTTTCTAGTGTCTGTTGAATGGAAGTCCATGTTCAAGAATAATTGATTCGAAAGTGAATGATGAGAGTAAAGGTAAAGAAGACGTTGGATAAAGATATTAATTTACGAGAAAAAGAGCAGGATAATGGATTCTCAAACTCATGAATGCATCATTGTGGAGGTCTGAATTAGCTAATTATGTTTACATATAATATTATTTCATAAGATCTGTGCGGTCTATAAGATACTTAATATTTAATGCACCTTCTGGTGCTACAGAGTGTGAAAATCAAGACAGAAACCCATCCATTTGTCAAAATACAGTTAATACTGTGCGACATTTCATGGGAATGAATCCACAGCATCATTCAGAGTGAGTAGATTGCATCACCTAGTTTCTGCATTTTTAATTGTTTTTTTTCAAGGCCCCTTGCCCAGGGGAGCCAGACCATTCGAACAGAAAGGTTAGTTGTCTCTGATGCAAGCAAGCTGCTAGATTTCAGATTATGTTGAGTCTTTTTTCACTCAGTAGAAGAGCTTTATTCCAAAATGAATTACATCTGTTTCGTGAAAGAAAAAAAAAATTATTAACACTTAAAAAATTATTCATTTATCAAACATTTTATGATTTTATGTCCACAGGCCTATAAAGTGGGAATATATTTTACTAATATATACTTTTTTCAAATAGTGGATATATCATCTTTAGAACATAATTTGTAAAAATCTAAATGGAGAATGCACTGTGGTCACCTGTCACCATCCGCAAATGAATGCTATTACCTATTGATATTCAGGGTTATGTGATATCTGCTCTCCAAAATAATTAGCCTTACCAAGTGGCCAATCTTTTTTTCTTTTTCAATTGGTTGTTTTTCCGCCTCTGCTCATCAGTAATCAAGGGTTCATTTCACACCTCAGTAGATAGCCTGCTTTAATCTGTATTCAGAGTAATTAAATCTGTCCAATAAACCGGACTCTTTTCCTCTTTGTTCTCTTATCCCCCTTTCTTTCTTTTTTTATTGTTTTACACCCTTCACATATCATCCCCTGAACTACGCACCATCCCCCTTGCTTGACAGGCAGAATCTATCCCTAAAATTAAAACATTCCTGACCTATCTTAGATGACAAGATAGTGAAAGTAAAAAAAAGAGAGGGATGGCAGGGGAAAGAAATAGGCACATGAGAAAGGGAGAGAGAGAGAGAGAGAGAGACAGTGAGAGAGAGAGGGAGAGAGAGAGAGAGCGAGAGAGAGAGAGAGAGAGAGAGAGGGAGGGAGGAACAGAGAGAGAGAGAGTTGGTTTTAGATAGAGAAGGAAAAGAAGCTGACACTCATTGTGGATTGTACTTTTCCTTTTTTTCCCCTCATCTTGACAGAATGGAATGTGAAGATTTGACCCTGTCAATCAGGCCTAGTGACAAGTTTAATCGCGGTGTGCCCTCCACCAAATGATGGCTAAATAGGAATGCAAATAATAGAGCGCTGGGGCCTCTTATAAATGCTAATCAAGAGCACTAATCAACTGACAGGTCCGCAGATCCAGCTTGTTCAAGGAGTCACTCAAACTTAGTTTTCTCTCTTTCCTTTTTCTTATTTCCAAGCTCCCCCCCCCCCTTTTTCTATCCTTCTCACAGTGACTTTTTTTGACCACGGTGATTTAAAGGGGAAACCAAGGTTTCACTCTGAGCCCCAAACGCTCTCTGTCCTATCTGAGGTTATTCCACTGGAGTCTCTCTGGGGTTTGATCTGTTTAGACGGATGTGTTACATGTCAATTATGATTGCCTTTGATGTTTCTCAGTATTTATTTTTCAAACTTTTTTTACCAAGCGGGAGAAGAAAGGTTATATTCTTGCCCTGCAAAGGGTATCAATCTGAACTCCCCTTCTTGTTTAAGATAGACCAGCTGCCTATTTCTGAACCATGTAAATGAACTCTTGCCAATCCACTCTTCTGTGATCCCCCACAAAAAGTCGAGATCTCTGCAAAGACTTTGAAATGTTGATTTTGTCAGGTTTGAGGATGGTGACTTCCCTTCGCACCTCTAAAGAAATACAATTGATCTAAGTTCTATGTGCGCTTCAAAGTTGTGAGGGTTGCCGTTCCCCTCCAATTGTCAAATATGTCAAAGCTAAATATGAAATTCTGTCCTGCCTTGGCGGCATCAAAAGTCAGGGCAATCTTTTTTTTTTCTAAAGTCCATAACTTCAGTAAGAAGGAGACAAAAACAGCAAACGCACAGCTAATGTACAGTCATACTCAAGGACACGTGCTTTATTCTTCATATTTAAAACACCAAAATTAGGAAGGATTAGAGATGCTAAATGTTCCTTTATGCATACAGAACACAAAATGTTGCTTAATGCTTGGAAATCTATAATTCTTTCGTTTAAAGAAAAACTTTTTATTCAAAAGTGTAGATTTAATTTTCTTTGCCATAATTATACATGATTTGATATGGTCTGGGTTTGTCAGAGGGGATAAAAGGGTGATTTGGGACGTCGAGAGGATCTAACATCTTAAAGACTATCCCTCTCCCAGCACTAATGATGGTGTACAGGCCAATTCTCTGGGGCCAGTCTGAGTGCTTCCAAGATATCCCATCTTCACAAGCAATCCACATAACTTAGTCTGGCAATGCCAAAGGGAGGTTTAAAGACAAGCCAAAGAGCATGAGTAAGAGACGTGTCAGAGAACGGCACCACACATAAATCTCTGCAAACTAAACATTACCCTTACGGATCCAGGTTCTCCCCTCGCTCCTTATTTTTTTGCAAAAAAAAGAGGAAAAACTCTGACCTGACATCATTGAAAAACTGCTAAACGGGTGTCCTGATTTATGTGTTTATCCATTTTCCAGCTTGAGGTTGTCTTGGTCAAACTGTGAAGGGGGAGGAGACCAATACATATGCAACTTATGTGGAGCTTTTAAAGGTTATTAACTCTGAAACGATATATATATATGTACATATATATATATATATATATATATGTACATATATATACTGTATACATATATGCATATACAGTGAAGAAAAGAAGTATTTGAACACCCTGCTATTTTGCTATTTCTCCCACTTAGAAATCATGGAGGGGTCTGAAATTTTCATCGTAGGTGCATGTCCACTGTGAGAGAGAGAAACTAAAAAGAAAAATCCAGAAATCACAATGCATGATTTTTTAACAATTTATTTGTGTGATACAGCTGCAAATAAGTATTTGAACACCTGTGTATCATCTAGAATTCTGACCCTGAAAGACCTGTTAGTCTGCCATTAGAAGTCCACCTGCACTCCATGTATCATCCTGAATCAGATGCACCTGTTTGAAGTCTTTAGCTGCATAAAGACACCTGTCCACCCCATACAATCAGTAAGACTTTAACTTGTAACATGGCGAAGACCAAAGAGCTGTCCAAAGACACCAGAGACAAAATTGTACACCTCCACAAGGCTGGAAAGGGCTACGGAGCAATTGCCAAGCAGCTTGGTGAAAAAAGGTCCACTGTTGGAGCTATCATTAGAAAATGGAAGAAGCTAAACATGACGGTCAATCTCAATCGGAGTGGAGCCCCATGCAAGATATCACCTCGTGGGGTCTCAATGATTCTAAGAAAGGTGAGGAATCAGCCCGGAACTACACGACAGGAGTTGGTCAATGACCTGAAAAGAGCTGGGACAACCGTTTCCAAGGTTACTGTAGGTAATACACTAAGACGTCATGATTCGAAATCATGCATGGCACGAAAGGTTCCCCTGCTTAAACCAGCACATGTCAAGGCCCGTCTTAAGTTTGCATATGACCATTTGGACGATACAGAGAAGTCATGGGAGAAAGTTTTGTGGTCAGATGAGACCAAAATAGAACTTTTTGGTCATAATTCCACTAAGCGTGTTTGGAGGAAGAAGAATGAAGAGTACAATCTGAAGAACACCATCCCTACTGTGAAGCATGGGGGTGGTAGCATCATGCTTTGGGGGTGTTTTTCTGCACATGGGACAGGACGAGTGCACTGCATTAAAGAGAGGATGACTGGGGCCGTGTATTGTGAGATTTTGGGGAACAACCTCCTTCCCTCAGTCAGAGCATTGAAGATGGGTCGTGGCTGGGTCTTCCAACACGACAACGACCCGAAGCACACAGCCAGGAAAACCAAGGAGTGGCTCCGTAAGAAGCATATCAAGGTTCTAGCATGGCCCAGCCAGTCTCCAGACCTGAACCCAATCGAAAATCTTTGGAGGGAGCTCAAACTCCGTGTTTCTCAGCGACAGCCCAGAAACCTGACTGATCTAGAGAAGATCTGTGTGGAGGAGTGGGCCAAGATCCCTCCTGCAGTGTGTGCAAACCTGGTGAAAAACTACAGGAAACGTTTGACCTCTGTAATAGCAAACAAAGGCTACTGTACCAAATATTAACATTCATTTGCTCAGGTGTTCAAATACTTATTTGCAGCTGTATCACACAAATAAATTGTTAAAAAATCATGCATTGTGATTTCTGGATTTTTCTTTTAGATTATCTCTCTCACAGTGGACATGCACCTACGATGAAAATTTCAGACCCCTCCATGATTTCTAAGTGGGAGAAATAGCAAAATAGCAGGGTGTTCAAATACTTCTTTTCTTCACTGTATATATATATATATATATATATATATATATATATATAGAGATAGAGAGAGAGAGAGAGAGAGAGAGAGAGAGAGAGAGAGAGAGAGAGAGAGAGAGAGAAACAGTATACAGTTCATCGACATTCAAAAGAAATGCAATGCCCAATCAAGTATAGGCAAGCTCATTTCTCATTCAGTGTCAGCCTGTTTAAGTTAATGAAGCAGTGAAGCACCCACCACGCTGACCGAGGGGAAGGATCGATGGACATACCGAACGGTGCAACTCCAACCAGACATCACTAGAGGCACCAACATATCACATCAAACACCCAGCCAGTCGGGCATGTCCGCTCCACCAGCCCACTGCCTTTGCTGGATGATAACGATGCCCCTCAGTCAGGTGGTTTCTCCATGGTCCCGTTTGATCAGGAGCAGTCCGCCAGCCCACACCCTTTACATTGTCCCCCGTCAACAGTTAGCCCGAATGATTAGGATTACCCCGAGACAGCGGCTTGACGTATCCAGCTGTTGGGTTTGGCCCTGTCTGTCATTCTGTCTGGGTGAGCCTTTACCTGGGGGGTGATTGGAGAAGGCTTCTGCTTGTTTTGACGGGAGGGTATTCAAAGACCTGAGCCTTTAATAGGCCGTCACTAAGGGCCAAAATAAAGTACATGCTGTTGCTGTCTAATGTCAGGCTCTGTACGCTAAAGCAGGAAACCTCACTAAACAACGCAAATCCACTTGATGCGTCCTGTCATTTTCCTGCAGACTGTACAGTTTTTCTCTATATCCATTAAGAGAAGGGCGGGGGGGGGGGTTATTGCAGCAACTGGTGTTTAGTGAGCATATCAGTGGGATGCTATGGGGGGGATATTTATAGCCTCTCGCTTAAATATGGTGGGGGGAAATTGACAGGCCCACCTAACGATGTTTCTCAAAGTGGCATGGGATGCAGAGGAGGCGAGGCCCTCTCCAAACGGGAGGGCGATCCCCGCTGACACCGGGGATAATAGCCCAGTATACAGCCCCATTGTCTGAGCACCCCACACCATGGCATTTGAAACTGAGTGGCTCCTGTTTCCCTGGACAAATGATCCGCTCTTCCCTGCCAAGGAATGTCAGCCATCACGCCTCTCTCTCCCTAGTCACTAGGCTCACAGGGGAGAGGATGATGATGTGGACACTGTCTCCTAACCCACTGGTTGATGAATAATGAGCCTGAACATCTGAGAGAACGTTGGATCTGCTTGTCAACTAATCTATGAGTAGATACCTGTGTTTACCTGTTTTTATATATTTATGTCTGCCTATCAATCTATCAATCTATCAATCGAGTGCATTCTGAGTATATAGTATAAGTTTTGAGTGTACAAGCAATAACAAGGCCAGGTTCGTTATAAACACATCCGCATGCAGCCGCCACTAGGGACCTCCATTAAGCCCTGTGTTCTCGAGAATGCTCCGGTCTCATCTGATTCATCAACAAGACGTTGGTTGGCATGATTTATCTATGCCACTTACTTGTTTTCATTTTGCCCGGAGGCGGCTGCCAGCATCAGGGGCTTCTTTTTACCACATGACAGCTCCCTCTCAAGAGAAAAGAAGAAGGAAAAAAAATACCCAACAGTGCATCAAAACAAATAAGTGCCCCGGCCACAGACGTGACGTGACCGTGATCAGAACCCATTTCCACAACATGTCATCTGGTTGACGCGCGAGCACCAACAAAGGTTATGGGCTAGCACGCATGGAAGTACGTCATGTATGTAAGAGGGTGTTACCATGGGTTCACCCCCATCTGTCTTGCCAGTCCCCAGCGAGCATGACCCTTTGAATTGATAGTTTAAGCTCAATAGTGGTATGAATCATGTTTTTAGTGAAAACATAATTTATATAATTTTGTGTGATTGAGAATACAAAGATATGATACTGGGCCTGATCCTAAATATATGTGTTGTCGGCAAATGAGAAACTGTTTTGAAAGAGTTTTTTTGTTTAGGAGAAATCTACAATAATTACCCAACCACTGAGCCTACCTCCCCCTGCCTTTCCCCTTTCCCAAAACCTGCAGGCAACAGGACGCTCTTGTACATTAAATAAGAACTGTCACCCTGGGCAACTCACGGCGATGAAGCATTTATTCTGCCTCACATTTCCTGGCACTTAGAATTATTTCCTTCATGCCTGATAACCAAATTACAATATGGCAGGTCTCCCCGGAGCCATGGGATTGTTAGTGCCAGCTCACAACATACTTTCAACTGATGTGGCATTTCATGTACAGCTGCCAATCAAGAGCTGGGCGAAAGAGAGAGAGAGAGAGAGAGAGAGAGAGAGAGAGAGAGAGAGAGAGAGATGTAAATAAGGGGGGGCACGACGGTGTTCAATTACAGCTCTGAGCTCTGCATAATCCCCCATCCCACTGACTGACTGACTGACAGCTCCCAACGTGGCCCTTCGTTCCCAGCTTTTCTCCCAATTCCACCAGTACCTTCATTTGGACTGCAGGACATTGGAGAGGCAGAATTTAAGAGGGACCAACCATAAATCATACATCTGTAACTGATGATATAGAGAGTATGGGGAAATAAATTCCACAGAAAAGGATTAACAAACATTTAGAATGGTATGTTTGTCAAAAAATGTGTCAACGAAGAAAAAAAAATGAAATAAACATTGCTTGAGTCTGAGACCAAGGAGAACTGTTCCCATGATGACAGTAACAGACCTGTTCAAACTGAATAAATGTCAGTGTATGTCACCACGGTTGCAATGGATGTTATTCTCTAAACCTTGTACGGTTCCAAGGAGCGGGACGTCTGTCTCTGAGTGGGCCGAGGCATGCCTCTCTGCCAACTCAGCACCAACCTTTAGTAAAGACTCAGATTAGGGAGATTCGTGAATGGAGCAGCTATCTTTTGCTCTTTTTTCCCCTTGGAAAAAGAGAACCCTTTAGACTGCCCTTAATCCTCATGTTAAAGGTAAGCCAGCTGAATGTCTTAAGAAATGTTCAGCAAGTGTGATTAAACAGCGGGGAAAATGTGCCATTAGACCTGCAGGATTAAAGGAGGGAGAAATGGCATTGCAGAGAAACGGTTTTTATAACATTATAAATCACTGGACACTGTTTCGGGTTGCTTGACTTCATTCAATTCTAATTGTTTTTCTCCCCCTCCTTCCCTTCCCCTGTCACCTGATTTTGTCTGCTCTTTCCATTGTCTTCATTTTTCACCTTCTCTTTCTTTTCGGTCTGAAACTGGCGCTTTTGTTGCATTCCAAGAGGTTGATAAATCAATCCATCAAAAAATTCTTTGCGGTGAAACTCAATCAAGAAAGGTCATGTCGGCGGGAAAAGAACAGATTAAATTAGCATTGAATTAGACATGGAAAGTGAGCTCTGTCAAAACCATCACTGTGCTCAGCACAATTAGAATATGTTAATTATGCATTTCATTAAGGAGCCTAGGCGCTCTTTGAATGTGAGATGAAATGTCACTGGTGTAGGCAGCCGAAAAATGGAAGATTGCCAGGCACAACTTTCTTTGTGCAATGTGTGACACCTTCATTAACATCAGGGATTGCTAGTCTGATTAGACTTTTTGTATTAGTTTAAGCCTTTAGGCTTTCAAATGCTGTGGCTTTTTTTCTTCTCTCGAGCTTGATGTGGCAGTGTAAAACCTTCTCCATTTCCAAGCAGATATTGTCTTACGGTCAATTCTTTGTTATACATTCTTTCATCGTAAGGGCAACACACTTAATACAACATCATTGTTTTTGCATAGAATGTGAAATTTTGCAATGTCTTTGTCTCATGCACGTTGGTCCGTTTCAATTATTCCAATCAAAACTGTTCAGGCCTGTGGTTCGTAGTTTCTATCATGGCTGGTGTTTCAGGGAACAGAATAGTGAACCAAACCATACTACCTTATTGTGTTTTTTATGTTTTTATTTTCAAATGATATGTTGTTGTTTTTTTTAATCATTTGTGTATTTTTTATGTTTTAATGCTCAGATGTTAATGGTATTACTTCACATCTAGTATGCGAACTCATATTGGTCAATGCATTCTTAATAAGAACAGTTATTTCCCCCAGCCATAAATCTCAACTAGTGTCTAAGTAAAGTTGAAAAATCCCACATAATGTTTGCCGAGTCTCCATACTGTACTCAGCGACAGTCATAGAGAATAAATGATAATTTGAGAGTAAAAAACTTGGATGGGAACAGCTTACATTACAGATCAGTCAACTTTTGAAACTTCATTAAAACAAAATGAAAGTCCTTCCCAGCACACTTAAATTAAATAGAACTGCTTGGGAGAGGGGTGATGAAAGCCACGAGTGGGAGCAGTCTGACAATTTCAGTGCTCACATACTTTCATGACTTAAGATGATTCTGTGTGCCCAAACTGAAGCGAAGAAATTATTGTGTCTGGAGGACCCCCATCTCACAGATGTAATATAGATGTCTTGAATGAGTGACTACCTGCAGTTCAGGGTATACGATCCACCCATAATTGAGATCAAGAATATACAGTACCTGCATAGCTCTCACTGTACTAGCTGTGTAGCGTTTGTCTGAAAGCTGATAATGGAGAGAGCAAGAGGAGCTCTGTTTTTTGTTGTTTTAACCCGTTGTGTACTTAAGCATAAATTCTAGGTATTTTTGTGTTTAAGCAATTTTTCCCCCAAAATAATAATATATATGTTTTCAATCTGAAAACAATACTCGTGACAGTTGGTTTAGAGGTATTCTATATGTGGTCTTTTCACTCATATTATCTGTCATGTTCAGACATAAGGATGTATTGAATTGGGGTGGGTGACAGGCCATATTTTCTATGGCTACTTCTCACTTTTTTCTTTCTGGAGAGCCTGGCATGGTCAGCATTATGTTCCGTGTGAGAAATGGTTTGCAGACATCCGCAAGGCTGAGGGGCCAGTAAATGATGAAGTCAGATCATTCACTGTTTCGGCTCCATCTGTGTTATGGTTGCGAAGCTCCCTATAGTAGCGTGGAGCGCTTTGACACACCCAGGACCGACTACCCTGATGGGAGAGATTCGAAGTCTTGAGAAGTTTGCTGCAGTAGGTGTGTCATTTGTCCCGCCGGTGTTTTTTGTCAGATCTTTCGTCAAGTTTAAAGTTCGGGAAGCTTGACAGTTATGTTTCCTGGTACAGAATGATAATTGAAATGCACCACTGTTTTTCGTTACTTCATTCATCTTTTTATTTTCTTTATTTTTTTTAAATAGATAGTTGAACAAAAACAAGCAATGAAAAGGTGTGCGCTTCAAAAAAAAAAGTAATAATGTACTTACAAGTCAACCAGTGGAGGAAGCACTCAATCAAATAAGAAAAATGGAAGCCACGTCCCAAGGCCTAAACGTATTCTGTGGCCGGAGAATGAACTTGCTAGCCATGTGACACATGATTTACACAGGAAAAAGGCCAGTGACTTTGTACAATGATAGATTCTCCACCTCAGTCTGCTCAGACTCATTCTATGACATATAATCCTTCTCTTTTAAGCTGTAAGATAGAGATAGATAACAAAATGCTGTATTGATTTCACTGTCTGTGCACTAGGCTCTTTTTTTTACCAGTGCAGATGTCCATGTCTGAACCTTGGCCACAATGACAAGGTAACGGCCAACTGCTGATCACCACTGCTCACAGTTTATTGTTTTTTCAATAATCTTTTATTTTTTTGCCTTCCAGATAAACCCTGCGTACTGGACGTGGTTTTTGTTTCATGTGTGGATTTTCTGCGTTACGAGGGAATCTTTCTGTGGCAGAAACATTCAGACTCCAGTGACTTGCTATACGCAACATGTATAACCTCAGCTAATGTATACTAACAGTGGCACTTCCTGTTTACTTTAAGAGCTATTTCAAAAAACAAATGGTCATGACATTACTCCCTGCCCGTGTGGATCACAGGGCTGCCGGCCAGTGGTTTAGGGGCAGGTGGCGAGGAGAGAGAGCAGGTTGCTCTTTTAGCTGGAGGTCCAAAAAAAAAAACCCAGGCTCTGTTTACAGAGTGAGGGCAATGGTTTAAATCTGCTGGCGTCAACGCTGATTCATGTCATTTTGAGTGACGGCTGACCCAGGAGCCGCCGGGCTGACAGTGAGACGGATTACAAGCGAGCAAACCGCCAACAACCTCTGGCCTGCTGTGGGGGCACCAGATGACAGCGGAGGAGGGCAAGAGGTGGAGAGGCCAGCTCCCAATCCTTATCCCCCCCCCCCCCCAACACACACACTCCTCACCCTCTATCCTCTCAAAATGGGTGGCTGAAACGAATGGGAGCAGAAACAGATAACACATATTGTTATTGAGACGCGACCTTACCAATAAGCTTGTTTTTGCATTGATGACGCATTACATTTGAGCCCTGAAGGAGCCTATTCATATTTTTTATTGTATTTTGTGAATTACCCTCGAGACATTACCCCAAGATCTATTTCACTAATCAGAAATACTTGTACTTGTGTTGATCTGAAACAAAGATAGCAAACAAATCACAACACAACACAAACTAAACAAAACATCCATTTGGAGCTGCGGTACAGCATGATATAATCCTATAGAGTATTATTACCTACATGTGTTGAATTGCCACGGTTGTGGTCATGGATATTGTATTTAGCAGTAGCATTCAGTGTAGCAATACATGACCTCTACACATTACATTATGATTAACAATGCAAAAGAGTAATTACATTTAGCTACAAGCTCAGCATTGTGGTGTTTTTGACCCAAAGGCCGGTCAAACTGTAAACCAAACACTTCTAATAATAGCTAAACGTGAAAAGTAGGCCATCAAACGAGGTAGGCACAATAAATGAATGACCTGTCTAAGCGGTTTATATACCCTTGTTCTGATTGTCTTCCTCAACCGAGCCAGCAACCCCCCTGAAGTCTGCTGACAATATTATCTGTGAGTTCCCAATCCAATTTCCTGCAATTCTGGTCATTAATCTGAGGTTGACCTTGTGGTCTACCTACACACATTCTTTCAGGACCTTCCCCTTGGCTTTTGTGATTGTCATACCTTTCATTTGTGAGGAACCAAACAATCGTTCACAAACTATGAGCTATTTGTCATAAAACACATTTACAGATAGTCTAATTCAGTAAAATGACTGCAGCTGTTCATTGATAAAATATCCCTTTTTACCCATCACCAATTCAATATGAATGAACACATCTGTGATTAAAGATATCATCTCCCCTTTTTTGATGACTCTGTTCATATTCTTACCACCATATTCAATATAAGCGTTGGTGTCACCCCCCCCCCCCCCCCCCCCAATCTCTGGCGCCTGGCCGTTTATGTCTGCTCTCTGAGTCCAGAAGAAGGCTCGGGAGGCACACAGCAGGCAGCCAGTCGGCAAGAATTAGAGCGGCGTCCATGATTGTGCTGACGTCTGCAAGAGGGCCGGGCTGGAGATTAGGCCCAATAAAAATGTGTGATTTGTTGCTTTCATATTTGGGAGATGTCAGCTTCAATTTGAGGCAGCACGCTGCCTTGAGGGGCCCTGGGTGACACATTTGAAGGATACACTGATGAACTGCTAGCAATCAACTGTTAGTTTTCTCATCCAGTATATGATGGCAATGAAAACGTCCGTTCGTTCCTACGCAGAGATCTGTCCTTATCGGGCGGTGGTGAGCAACAGCAATGCTTTAAGTTTAACTTCTGTGTTTTAACCTTTCGTGTTTGATCATTTCTTTTGAAGGGGTTACTTTTAGTAAACATTCAAGGTAATGGTGTTGATGTTTGTCTGGTGGAAATAATTTAGAAAATCTCTTCAATGTTTAGAATAAGTGAAATACTGCAAATTTGTAATACTAACATGGTGACATATCATATTTGACAACAGCAGATGAAAGTGGTTTTTGACTAAGGAACATATCAACTATTTTCTTAAATTTTACCCCATTGTTGCCTGAGACATTATTGACATGACTGCAACAGGAAAATGTGAATTAAAGCCATTCATTTTTCTCCAAGTGAAGGACTACACCCAGCAGCCTTTCCTACTACATGCTGACTGTGCGACATACATGAGGTAGTAAATTGTTTAAAGTTGACTTCGATTGACTGACACTTTGGCAAAGATTTTCAAATATCCCTCTATTCAAAGCAGGATTTTATGACTGCTCAAACATCCTTTCATGTGTATACTTTATTATTTGAAACAACAAAGCAAGATAAATAATAAGTAACATTCAGTACACATTTTTACTTGAGAGATAAAAAAGTAAGAAAGTAAATCTGTGAAAGAAAAGTGGAAACAGAATTTGAGGTTGGTTTGGACAATAAAGCCCTCAGCATCCCTAACTACCATCCTGCTGGCAGGTGCTCTATCAAGCCATCAACTTTTTTGACAACTCTGAAGTATCAAGAGTGTATGATTAATAAGATACCATGTCAATTGATATTTGATAAATTACATGAATTACATATTCATGATGCGAGATGAATATGCAGTGTCGTGGGGCTTAGGCCTACTGGATTGATCAAATGGATTCCATTTGTCACTTTTTTGGCTTAATTAGCATAATTAAAGTGACACACTCATCATCTAGCAAAGCAGGCTTGTCAGGTATCTGAAACACAGTATACAAAACAATAAATGTGGCGCTATCATTGTCCCACGCATAACGGTCCGCATGTTTTTATATTTTGTATGCATTTAGATATCAGCACATCCTCCTTTTTTGTGTGTGCAAGTAATATCGACAGAAAATTCAGTGTTTGACCTTGTACCGATGAAAGGGATAACAATACCAACCATATCTATTTAATATGAACACACGGTCTTTACAAAGCACAAGGTTTTCATCCCCCTTTGTGTTACTACGAGCTTTTTCAACCATCTTTCCCTTCTGGTTTACAGGCCCAGATGATGCAGACAGAGAATCCATCCACAAGAGGAAATAAAGCCAGGCACATTGCAAATGTTTCATGTGTACCCAAGCAGGCAAATTCCGATGCACATTTGCCCTATTACAGCACATCAACATCACAGGGAAGCACGCCAATGCAAGCAAGGAGCGCACACTTATCATTATTTGATAACATGTTTAATGACAGATTGACAAAGGATTTGCAAATGCGAGCTGGCATCAATTTTGCTAAGTTCGGTTTTCACTGCCGCCTCTGCAATGCAAGCATACTTATGTGCATAATTTGATTTTTCGACTAAGCTATTAGTGCAGTTTTAAAAAGAAATTCTATGCCATGGTCTGTGTGGAGAGTGTAAGCTGTTCTGATGTTTTGACTCCATCAGACTATGAATAATCAGAAGCATGACATTTATAGACCCCTAAGATGGCTTAAATGTTTCAAAACAATTTTACACTGTGATGTCGGGAATAATGGTATAGGCAGGCTGTTACTTTTGATTGTGAACAAAGCATTGCAGGGATAATTCCTTTAACACAAGCTGACTGAGACAGAGGATTTTTACAGCCTATGCAGCTTAAATTCCACTTATTCCCTGTCCTTCCTCTCAACTTGTCGTTATTGTGAAAGAGTATGGTACAACACCAAGACGTACAGTATGTATGTATTATACTATCAGTCCATCTCTCTGTTCATGATGAAGAAGGGGTCTCTGTCATTTTAAGATTGACAAATGCACCACAAAATGAATCCCAATCATAGCTTGTGTGTTCATTTGCAAGTTTTTGTGTTGGCAATTAGTGCAACATAAGGAAGACTGTAATTCAGCGTGGACAGCTAGATGTGCAGTAATCATCTAAAATGGATACATACGTATATGCATGCAACATCAAATTAATTGTTTTCTATCTATTGCATTGTTGACAGACAGTGATAGTGTTGGAGTTGCAATTTAAGTGTGACATTAAAAGCAACTCACAGTTTTAACAATAACCATTCCTATACCAACCTATCTGTGTACTCTGCCCCATAGAAAATGCACCACCTCCCATACCACGTTGGGTGTGACAAATATGACATAAACCTTACAGAAATTTAGTTTGACTTAACATTACAGTAAACTTGCTCTGTCTATGCCGCCCTTACAATATTTCAATACACACCGGATAGGATGTTATAATATCCATTTTGCCATACTCCAAGTTGAGCGCTTCCAAAGCCAATATTTTATGTTTTTTCTCTATGTGAGAATTTGACTTATTAAATCAAATGAATGTGGCAAACCACTAATTTCCTTTTGCTGATTACGTTGATGACAGCACTTCTGATTGCTTTGGCTAATATGAATCTGTAGCATGTTGTGCTGATTCTTCAGAAAGGTCTTGTAGGTTTTATGATCTGAATAATGATTTATCCACAAGCTGTGCTGTGCTGCACAGAATTCCTATAAGTCTACAGTAGATAAAACCAAACAGTTCAAATAAAATGAAATACAATTCTGAATTATTACAACCGCAGCGATGCTGCATATCCCCTTTCAATAACACAATTCAATCTTACTTTTTAATTTCAATTAATAAACACAAACGACCGAGAATATTGCACTCATTTTTCCTCCTCTGCCATATCTTAGATCATTGCTTCGTTCAATTTAGAGTAACTTGCTACTCTAAAACATAATGGCTCTACAGACGAACCAAGGCACCATTGGTGAGGCAAGGCACTAAATAATTTATGGCTTTAATCTGTTCACTGAGGTGTGTGGTCTATGACAGTAATTATAAATGCAAGGAGAAATTATAGCTGAATACTTTAACTGCATTAGGAGTCATCTGATGAACAACCGTGATTGCCTGCTCATTTCCAACAATAGGGGGCAAGTTGGTGTCACACTATTCAAATCACCGTAGCGCCCATGTGCTTTTCTCCATTTACCATCAAATGTCAGTTGCCTGTTATAAAACAGAGATTTGATGGGTGGAGGTAATTGAGGACTTGATTGCTTGAAAAGAGATGAATTGCATAAAATGTTTATGAATTTAGAACGCAATTATTTTTAATAGCTTTGAAATAATAAAGCCGGAGGAGATATGTTTAATTGTTATGATACCACAGTTCGACTGCATCCACAGAAAAGCAATAAAATCTGACAAAGAAAATATCTTACAAAAAATCCCATAAATTCATCTTGAAAGACTAAAAGAAAGGGAATTCTAGGAGTGTGCTGTGCTGTTTGTAAACTAAGCAAACATTTTAATGAAACACTTTGGATTCTGCTCCCACTTTTTAGGTAAAGAATCCCAGATTTCATTGTCTGCACTGTATAGGATTGATGATACTCTCTGATATTGCAAACATATTTCTATCCTTACATGTTTTCAGGAATTTCAACCTTCTTCAACATAATCCACTTAACAGGTGTGACATATCATCAGACTGATTTTTATTTTTTACGATGACGTGGAAGAAAGGACACTCAGAAATGTGCGGTTTTGGCTGCACAACATGACAAATATCATGAGAGATCATGCAGCTGATGTGGTGAGTAAGTGCTTCAGTATTGAACACCCATTACTCTAGAATTTCTACCTCCGTAACGTCCATGTTCCCCCTATGGGCGCATACTTACCACTACATGTCCCCCATACAGCATGCTTAGGGGCTGTGTGGTCCAGCACATACAACAATGTCCAATGTCATATCAATATCCACTGACTACGTACAGCCATTGAAGAGGAGTGTGACAACATTCCACAAGTCACAATCAACAATTTCATCGACTGATGTCTCGCTCTGTACCAGACTAGTTGTGGTCCCCCTAGATATGGATGCGTGATTCTGCTCCATGACCCCAGCTCGTCCTTTATGTGATATCTGAGAGGCATACTTGTACCCCAAATTATGTGAAATCAATAGATAGGTGCCTAAACAATCCTTTTCAGTTGTGTTATTTAAAAAAATATATTTCGGTTTTGTAAAATAATTGAAATCATCCATAACCACACATTGCCTAAAAACATACCGTACATAGTATGGTATTGTTGTTAAAAATATCTTATAACAAGCTTTAAATATAACTTTCCTAAAATGTTTGAATGTTTCTGTAATCATTCACAAACCAACTCCGTATAATGAATATCTATCTTTGTCCAAACTAGAAATGAACACAGCATGGTATCAAATGTTAACTCTTTATTTGAATTGGTAAAAAAAAAAGGTGCAGGTCTCACCGTCTTCCTTTTAAGATGAAACACATTGTTTTTCGGTTGCCCCTAAAATATAATTACATGTGACACTTGTTTTCAAATCATTAAAATTTGTTGAATCATGTACAGAATCCAAGTCTAAACTGGTGATTAAACATTTTATTAAAGTGCTTTTTCTGTTCTATAGTTGCAACACAAAACATTGTTTTACATAGTAATACACTGTACAGTTCAGTAAATTGTGTTAATATGTGTCTGGCTACCTGTTTCTGAAACAGCATATAAATGCAGTTTTACCACTGAAGTTGTAAATGACAAATAATTCATTATTTAGTTGTTAAAATACATTTGAAACTTGACATATCATACAAATAAATAGTAGTCATAGCCGGAGCTATTGCATGCAAGCATCAGCATTTATGTTTCAAGCAGTAATACATTTCATTACTGGTGATGCATTTGAGCAGGGTGCAAAGGTATCATTTTGTGAGTCCATTAACTTTTTAAGGTTTTGTTAACCAGTGTGTCCTTGTCTTCAATTAAATGTTTCACATGTCTTAATGCACACTATACAGCACTACTTTAAAAAAGAATATCTGACCCGTGTGTTAAAAAACAAAAGAAGTGACTGAAAAATTAAGGACCCCCACCCAAAAAACACCTACTCCTTCTCCATCTCCACATATTGTGAATGGTTCTCAGGTGACTTGCTGTGAGTTTTACTCAGGTGCAGTTTAACGGCATGATTACTGGCAAATGTCCTACAACAGAGCTTACATCTGAATTTTGAGTCGCTGTCCTCCTCTGAAACCAGTGGATCCGTGACTCTGACACTGAGAGCCTTCGACAGTTCTGGCTCCTCCAGCTTCGTCTGGCGATCTATTGGCAGTTTGCCCATGTCTTTGATTTGGAACCCTAGATGAGACTCCAGGTGGGCGATGAACGCGGGTGGTGTCCTGAATTGTGAAGCACAGTCGTTACAATAGAACATGGGGTGACCAGTGTCCATGTTCTTCAGAAACTTGGTCCCGCCCGTTTTCCTAAGTTGGTATTTTACGTTGGCCAGCCAATGGCTGATGGTGGTCATGGAGAGACCAGTGAATTTGGAGATGTGCATTCGTTCCTGAGGGCCCAGGTCTGAGAGTAAGTATTTTCCCTCAGAAGTCAGAAAGAGGCTGGAGGCAAACTGAGCTTGGAGAATGAGGAGATGCCTGGGGTTCCAGTTGGACTGCCTGCCTTTGCGCTTGTGCACGGAATACATGTCGACGGACACGTCCTCGAAGCGCCTCACGTCCGACTCCAGTTTCAGAGTAGGCATTCTCGATGACATGGAAGGTTTGGGTGTGGTGGCTTTTGGAAGCACTTTGACCATGTCAGCAATATCAGACAGAGCATATTTATGTGGCATTGGGGCAGATGGCTGTAGTAGTAAAGAGCTCGACTTGTTATGCTTTGATTTGGTCAAGTCCATTGGCTGGTCATCACTGGGAAAAATAAAGGCATTACTGGGCCTATTTCTAACCGGGCTTCCGAGCAGCATCGCTGGTTTCTCGTTACTACGGTTTATCTCTGAGAATATCGAATGGCTACGGGCAGACAGTTTGTCTGATCTTGAATTGCTGGGCTTATTTGCTTTACCCAAGTGATTGTTGAGGACGGACTGCAGTGCGCTCAGTGGGTTTATGCCCAGTGTATCCGGCATGTCATTGAGAAGTTCTGAAGTGGAGCTGCGTCCATTGCTGGCAGGAGGGCTCGGCGTCTTGCCTCTGTCTGAGAAATCGGGGCTCAGCTTGACTTTGATCCCATCCCTCCCTTCATTCACACAGTCTGTGTCGAGCTTTGAAGAGGAAGACGAGTCATCCTGACAATCGCTGTCGTCGTTCTCCTCCAGATCAAACTTCATATTCTGACTGTCTTTACCATCACTAATGCCAACCTTCTCCTTTTTGATGTCCACATTTTGATGTTGCCCCTGAGCTGTTTCAGCTCCCACTGGCCCGTGATAAGACTTTCCCTTTGGGGCAATCGATCTCAGCTTATGGTTGAACGACTGCTTTAGCTGAATTGGGGGAGAGGCTGAGAGAGGAGAATTTTTGATGATCCCAGAGAGTTGGTAGGCAGCGTGGATGCTGGGATAGGCGCTCCAGCTCGGAGTCCCCGTTTGAGCCTTGTTAATGGCAGAGGCCACAGTGTTGGCTAAAGACTTGAGTATGTCACCTCCTCCACCTGAACCCTGCTCAAGATCCTCCTCACGGAGATAGGGATACTTAAAAGCCCCATTGCCTGGCTTTTGATCCTCGCTCTCGTCCTTGTCATCTTTCACTTCGGCTTCTTCCATTTTGTCTGACGTGCCTTCCCCCTGGCTGTCTTTCTCGCTGGCACCAGGAGAGGGGTTCATGGGAGAAGCCTTTTCTCCCTCTTTTTCATTAGACGCAGGCTCGGCCAGCACCTGCATCTTCTCTATGGCCAGGGGATCAAGAGCCAACTGTTTGCCTTTCTTAGAGGCCGAATTAGTGACTTTAATGAAGTGACCAGTCACCATCATATGCGAGGTGAGCTGCTGCAGAGTGTCGTGAGAGCTCCCACACTCCATGCACTTCAGAATCTGGGACTTGCACGTCTCAAACTGCCACGTGTAACTGGCCCCGTTCTGATAACCGTAGCGATTACTGTTCGCATTTGAAATGGAAGCAGACCGCTGTGCCTCTAAGTAGCCGGCCACGCCCGTGGTAGAGTCAGGGGAACACGGCCTGGTGGCTTCGTACGCTCGTTTCTTTGCTGGTGGTAATAATTTAGGTGTGATCACTGGGATGGGCTCTTTCAAAGGCACTTTTTGGTAATGCTTGGTTTTGATCATGTGGACACTGAGGTCCTGGAGTGAGTCAAAGGAATGGCCGCAGAACATGCATTTCAACACCTTCTGAGCGTCCTCCTTCCCTTCCATGTCTTGTATGTTCCTCTTTCTCCCCTTGGAAGAGGAGGCTGAGGAACTGCTCTGTTTGCCGTGGTTGTTGTCCTGATAGTGTCCGCTCTTGTTCATGTGCACCGTCAGGTCAACCAGGGTGTCGTAGGCGGCGCTGCAGTCCTTGCATCGAAACCGACTGGCTCCGGTGAAAACCGTCCCGCCGGCTTTGCTGCTTTGCCTATACAGGTGGACGGAGCTGAAGAGATTGGGTTTGGACGTGGGTTTTGGGGATAGAGTATGGTGGAGGGTTTTGGACAGTGCATCCTGGTGCCAATCAAACACGCTCTTGGCACTTCCATTGGTGCTGTCACAGTTGGCTTTGCTGGGGCTCTTGCCGAGTTTCAAGTCCATTCCTATTCCCGACCAGTAGGAGTCGGACAAGAAGTTTGCATAGGCCGCCCTCATTTTCTCCAGGCTGCCGTTCATCTCGTCCTTGTTGCTTGAGGTCTCCTCGTCCTTTTGGCTCACGAGAGGCGAGGCCGTTTTGAAGTCGGAGAGTCTGTCACTGCTGTCGCTAAGGCGTGACTCCAGCTCTGCCTCCTGATTGGAAAGGACACTGACGGGAGAGTTCTGGTAGCTGAAGCCGTTGGTGCTCTTGTTGTCCAGGTCTTTGTCCTCCACGGCCTTAGGGCTGGTCTTCTCTGAGGTTTCCTCCTCAGTCTGAGGGTCATTCTCTCCTTCCTCCTCTGGGTTGGACTCGTGGAGGCCGGTGTCATCATCCTCATCATCATCATACACTAAAAGAAAAAAGGAAAAAAAGAAAAAGAGAAGGGAACATGAGTAACATTTTGGACCATAAAAAGAAAGGACTTTTTTATTATTATTTAACCATTTCTTCTCTACTGTAATTGCACCCCCTTTGACCTGTGCCGCCCCCCTTTTCTTTCACCCTGTTTGCTGTGAAGGCCAGTGTTGGGGAGTCATTGACCAAACATTTTTAATAAAGCTATTGTATCCCAATGTTAGCTTTGCTATAGTTCAACTTTGTTCAGTGTGAAGTAATTGGTAGCTTGCAAAGCTTTCAAAGTAACTTCGCCAACACAGCTGACGCACCTACTACCGTGGTTAACTTGAACTTGAACTAACGTTAACTTACTTTGGCAAACATTTAGTTGGTGTAACAGCAGTCAGCTAACTTTATGCTTAGATGGCTGACAAATTTCACTTATACACAAGAGCACTATTTCATCACGTTACCTCTAGGGTTGTATCTCTGTAATTATAACGTTTAACTTCCTGTCATTCTATCAACATACTAACATACCATGGTGCAGCCTTTTTTTGGGGGGGGGGGGGGGGGCTTTTAGTAGTCTGGCTAGAGATTATGCGTCTTTACAGACTGCTTGCTGGTGGCAAGACTGCTTCTCTTGATTCACGACAGCACATTGACTTAGTGCTGTGTCAAAGGTTGCCCTTGCTCCATGGTGAGATGTTTACAACAATCGTTGGCCACTGAGCGACATAAGCCAATTGATTTCTCCTGGGGTTTGCTAAGTGTTATTGCAAACGACCTATTTCGGAGTGATTATGGGTGTCTCCAAACTGTAATGGAAATGTAAGATTTCTCTTTTGGGTAATATTTGGACTTGGAGTTAGAAGATGCTTTTTTTAGGGGAGAGGGTAAAAGCACGTTTTAGCAATTTTGTACACATGGGCTGCGAGCTGTTTTAATATCACACAAGTACTCTATCATTAAATTAAAGGATCCCGTCGGAGGATGAGAGTGATAAAACAAAGCAGAGATTTAACTCCAGGTCCCAATATTAAGAGGCTCGACATAGTGAAATGTTTCAATTTATTTTGGTAAGAGTTAAAAACCCTTATTAGAAATGATGATGATAGTCACAGTGAAAACGATGGTCCTATATTAATGTTGGAAAAACAAGACTTAATTGTCAGTAGTAAAACTAGACAGTTATCTTTATTTTACAGCGATTACTGGCAATCTGTCACAGCGTTCTATTCTTTGACATTCTCATAAATAGCAATTACGCCTTTAATTATTCACCTGTTCATTCTACCAACTCATAGAGCACAAATGTTATTGCGTCAATTAACTGATAATTAAACAACGGCATTTTCTAATTGACTTATTTACCGTCATCCAATTAGTGGTACTTCTGATTGAACATACAATGCTGCATTCGTGAGGCATGGAAAAATCCGCTCAGTAGACAATATCGGAAGAACTATAACAATAAATTAAATTCTGTCAAATAATTCAAGTCCCTCTAAAATTCAAACTTTTTTAAACAAAATCCATATAGAAAGTGTTGCAATAATAGTAGCGTAACTTTTGAAGGCATCCCTGCAGTTAATGCAGTGCGTCAGCTCTGTCACATAACTGACATTTTTTCCGCCTTGCTTTCATGTAGTAAAATGTGCATTTTGGTAGAGCTGTGGCAGATGTGCTCCCGAGTTAAATATGAATAGGACATAACAGCCCTGTCCAGGCACTTATGCATTTCATGTGGTTAATATTTCTCTTTTAAGGAGGGGGGCACTCTCACATTCACTCTTCAGGGCTAGGATGAATGTGAGCACTCAAGGAGTTCCACACCGGGCAGCCCCATCAAATGTCTTCTTCCTCCCTTCACATTCTGAAAATAAGACTTATTTTCCCCCCCTTCTTCTTCTTCTTCTTCTTCTTCTTTTGTTATCAATATTTCACAAGTGCCTCCGGTGAAACCCTGGAGGTGAACTGCTTGGCAGCTAATGGATGGAGATGGAGATTCGGCCGTTCACAACAAACATGGAGAATGGGAGGCCTCTCGTGCGTAAGGCGCCCGGCACGCACACACACACACACTCACACACACACACACACAAACACACACACACACACCCCGGGTTCCCGAAATGTGCCGTGACCTTGATCTACCACGAGAGAGTCGATTCGATTGGACGACCAAGATCGGGGACTGCTTCCAAAACACCCTGGATGCTGGGGGGGAGAGTTGTCAGAGTACAGAGGCATGTTTTATTTATGGTTTTATATATAGTTTTCACAGAGAACGAGAGTCCCATTGCCTATGACAAGCTTCCAGTTGACGTCTTCTCTCTTCAAACTCTTGACAGACACTTAGAGATTGGTAAGCCTTTACATAAAAGCGAGAGGATGAGTATTTTTTTCATCCTGTGCTATTCATACCATTTCTTTATAAAAATCTATAAGGCACACAAGTTAATTTAGAATCAATCAATTTGACTACTTATCAGAAATAAAGATAACTTGAAGTAGAAAGTCGAAGCCGAAAGTCGAAGCCATCAAAAACACATAGAGCCTAATTTTCCTAAAATAAAACTAAACCATAAAAGCACTAATAATCACATACATATCCATGTTTATCTGTTACAGTTAAATTATAATTTGTATCCAGAAGACAGGGACAAAACTCCCTTCTTTGTTGTTTTTCTATCACTTTCTATCAGATGGCCCATAGACCTCCAGAAGCACCAATTAACCCTCTGGCAGGGATCACTGCTACGTACCCACATGTCTAGTTCAACTTCTAGCACCATTTGTAATGGGGCTTTGCCAGCCCTTAGACTATGTGCCAAACAGTATAACGGTTGAAGATCAAATGCAAGGGTAATGGCCAAGGCACCTTTGGATCTGTCGAACCTGAATTACAACATCCTTGTGTGGACCGTTAGTTGAGCACAACCCACAAAAAGCTAATTATTGCCATCCTGATATCATACCTGCATTTCCAATCAAGTTCAACATACTGGGACCACTTTGATGTTTTTCAACTAGAAACAAACTAAAAAAGGAATCGAAATTATAACTGCGACTAGAACATATTGCTTAACTAGGCTTACAAAAGAACAGACTGGATATTTAGTATGTCATTAACTCCTCTAAACCCCTTAATCTGTGTCCCTGCAAATCTGTATCTTTAGACATGGATATGCAAAGGTCGAAAAACCTAGGGTGTCCATCAAAAATCAGCCACTTGAAGTGTTAATAATGTTAATCTGTTAGAACAGACTCCTAGCATAATAACTGACTGGATTTCTAGACATACTGCAGCAGTTTATAATTCCGTTCATAAGCACAAAAATAACAAATCGGCTATACTAGTGTATGGAATTACATTCCCACCTGCAAGAAGTACTCGCTTTTATTCATAAAGATTTCCTAGGTTTAGGGATCTGTTTTACACCATAGACATAACTGTATATATAAAAAACAATCCCCTTTCTTCATACTCTACAAACAATTACGAATCCGTACCGGAGAAACACCGACACTAAGTAAATAACCGGACCTTTTTGTTGCCACTCCACTTCTTCTTCTTATTATTAGCATGTAAGCATAAACCTTTGTAATGGCGAGAACATCAACATTTATCCCATGGAAGGTCAACAATCACCCTTGTTAATCTGACAAGGCAAAGTGAGCAGCCTGAGGGGGGGGGGGGGGGGGGGTTAGCTAATGGACAGCTGTAATACCCAGCACAGGCTTTTCAGTATGAGACTGGGCTACTGCAACACTATCTTCACAGTAGATTGGGTAATTCATAGGTGCCAGTGACAGGTCTTCGCGTCTGTGCCACTTTCCCCCGCCCCCCCGCCCGCCCCCCCTGGTTGTCTCAAGCTGAAGTTTTTGCTGCTCACAAATCAATATCCCCTTTTTACTTGCCATTGATTGCCTGGCGGTGGGAGCGACCTAAGCAGGACTGTTATGACATTTCTAGATTTCCCCCTGTCCTTGGAACAATCAATTACACGCACATGGCAATCAAAACCTCTTTGCAAAATGAACCTGCTCCATGACATTTTCATCTCCCGGATTTATGCCATGCTAAGGAAAAAAAAAACTGAAGGAGAAAAAAAAATGCAGGCTTTGCTATGTCTCATATAGAAATGCAATTCACATCAAGGGAGGCACTAACAAAGCAGGTCAGGAATAGAAAAACTGTCTCTATACTTGGACTGGTTGCTGTCAAATCAAACTTTTGATGACACAACTGTTTAAGCAATCTGTTCGAATTAGTTCCCATAAGTTTAGTTTCATAATTATAAAAGCTGCATTGTGTTAAATGTATGAGGGAGGTTTTATACCTCTCACAAAAGTGGTGCAAAGGTAACACAGGGACACATTTAAGTTTTTTTTTAACAAAGAAACAATACAAGTCAACTGTTAATTCCTTTTTAAGAAACTCCTGAATTGCATGTGCTCTATGTTTACACTTAGACTTAGTCACTGTATGCTATCTTTAGACTGACCTGACACATACAGCAAACAGTAGGCCCACAGTGGTTTAATATTTGACAGTCATATTTGACCATGTCAGGTGTGAGCGATACATCAGGATCAATCTGATACATTGTGAGAAATATACGCCAGATAAGACTGCTGATGCAGGTTCAGTTAATTCCTAAGCGGTCTCACATGAGGAATGGCAGAGCACCCATTCATGGCCCCAGGGGGTGATGTGTGCGCTTTGTAAACACCTCTCTGTTCGTTGTTCCCTGTCAAGAGACATACTATTACTGTTAGCCAAGGCCACTGTCTGATCCAGCTGATTATCTCTCGTATTCTTCAGAGTGTCGCCTGTGAGGACATATGTCCGAGTGGATGTGGATTTACCTTAACAATGATATCAAAATGTTTATAGTGTTTTTTTTTTACTTTGGTAACTACCATTCGATTATTTTTGTGACTGGTTTAAACGTTGCTTCTCTGACCTCTGATATTTTTAGTTATGTAAACAGTGTAGTATTGTTTTATTCAATAAAGCATAACATATACAGCAAATAACAGCACTTATTAGTAAATTGTTCAATTGTCAACACAATTTTCTTCCACTAACCTATACATTTTGCAAATGAATGCAAAGCAACAGTGGTCTAAATGTTGCAAAATGGTGAGACGACAGAGGTCTACCTTTCCACAGAGTGGTTTCTATCTCTGAGAGTTCCTCAGCAAAGCCACACCACGGGAAGATGAGTGATAATTTTTGTATGCATGAGGAGGATGCTACTTAAAGGGTATTTCGTACTTCACTAAACACAAGCCATTCATGCAGATAAATGCCTTGCTTTCATACACCCGCATATTAAATATTTAATTGTCTATTATAATCAAACAGGAAACCCTCATATTTCAAAGTGTATTCTTGGACAATGTAAGGACAGATTGCGAATAGTGCACAAAATGGCAGGATGTGCTCAGATGGACTCCAGAGCCAGATTAATATGATAGGATCACAAATATGACACCATATCCTGCCATCTGGCTGTTCATTTCGGCAAAAAATTATCACAATAATTATGGCAATTAATCAAAGGAATGTTTTCACAACTAACATCCTGTTCTAACTAATGACGGTACAACACTGAGAACATTGGACGACGGCAAAATCAGCGCCCCGATGAACACCACACACATTCCAAGGACACTGCGGCTCCTAAGACCCTGTGTTGCTGATTGTGAAGGATTTCCCAGTGACAAAACAACTACGGGTATTTTTTCCTTAAGTCTGTCCCTCTGTTTTCCCATAATTCCTCTCTCTCAACCACTTCAAGCTGGGCTGCCTCCCTCCAGGAGTCCCCCAACCCAACCCCCCCCCCCCCCCTTTTCCATGATGTCACCGTGGCAGTGCTGCTCATTTTTGAAGCCTGCTAGAAGCTGTTGCCTAATTGGAGTTGAGCGGCGGGAGAGCATTGCAATCTGCACTCCAGCACCTCAGTCATCACTTGGAGCGTGCCACCGTCGCCGCCGCCTAGCATGCGCCTTGCCTGGCTTTGCATCTCACCAGAGGGTCCCCTCGCTATCAGGACAGACAGATACTATTTTACACACACAACAGACCCCCCTGCTCCCCCCTTTACCCACCCGCCCCAGTCTTTCCTAAACCTTTTTCTTCTCTGCTAGCCACCTATTGAAGATATTCCCCACATATCAAGGACTGTCTGAATAACAAACAAACAATTATTTAAATCTAAAATACAGTGCTTATTTTCTGTAATTGCAATAAATGGAAGTTTACTTTTCAACAGCTATTTTTAATTTGCCAGAAGAAAACAAGTTCAAAGGCAGAATAAGAAGGTGGATGAAAATTGCAACCTACGGTATAAATTAGTCATTAGAATTGCCTTCTTAGCTAACAAGAATAACAACAAAGATATATTTTTTTTCTAGGAATGATAAATATAAATATATATATATATATATATATATATATATATATATATATATATATATATATATATATATATATATATATACAGTATATACACAATAAAGAAAATGTAGTTAAAGGTTAAAGGAGCAGTAAATCTACAGCTAGCTCCAGTATGTGCTCCACTAGCAGGGAGGCAGCAGCTTCAGCCTAAGCACTGTCACTTGGGTTCTGAAGAGCCTGTGACACGACTCTCTTCAGAAGCGACATGATGAGGTCTGATGGTTCCTTTCTGCAGAATAGCAGTTTACCCCTCATTCACCCTTATCAGAGAGGGAACCCATCATCTTACAGTACGCCACTCACGCCACCTCGCATATTGGAGCTGACCAGTCAAGCAAACAGGGCGGTACTAATAAAAGACCATCTTGCTTCGGTTCAAATTTCCCTGATTGAATGCCAGTCAAGAATGTTTGCGTGGCAGCAGCAGCAGCGGCAGGCGGACGGCAGTGGCGGGGCGAAATTGGGCCATCGTTTAAAGGACCACTGCCTCGCACACATTAAGGCCTTTGTTCTGGCTCGTTACGAGACACTGGGTGGAGGAAATGACAACCTACTGTACCTCTCAGCCTGACACGCTGTGTGTGTGTGTGTGTGTGTGTGTGTGTGTGTGTGTGTGCTTTGCTGATGCTTGCTAACCCTGTTGGATAAATAGTGCAGCAAAATGTAATTTGATAATTCACTCAAATAGTTGATAAATTATAAATAAGGATACATGTAAATTTAAGATTTAAAAGAATAATCAAAGCAGCCTGCGCATTTTGTGCCAGAACCTTTTCACCATTCATTAATTTGATTAACACACATCCAAAAATAAATACAATATTAATACAGCACAACATCGTGTCATAATATCTTACTAGTGGGCTGATTACAAATGACAGCGAATAAAGTGGTGACAGCATCAAAAGGGGCGGCTAGCAGTCCATCTTACTTGTTCCTGACTGCACGGGCCGCTGACTCCATTTGTCCGTCCTCTGGAGATTTAGAATGTGTGACCGTGTGTATTTCTGCATACATTCCTGCATCAGGAACTTTGAATGAGCCATTAACACTAGACATCACAACCACCATGAGCAAAAAAACACTAACAACAGCATCCCCTGCAACAAAGCCAAGCACTGGTTTTCCTTTTAGCATAGCTGGGAGGGAGTAGAGGCAATGTGTGCACTATATTTAAAACAATATGCATTTCACCAAGCCCCCCCCCCTCCTCCTCCTTCGCCACCCTCCTCCTCCTCCTTCCACTGCCCTGTGTCCTCTATAGATCTTTCATTAGAAGCTGGACTCCATCCAGGCCAGATCTCTGTCTTCATACAAGCAAGTTTGTGTGCCTTTTTCAGCCAAGGTGGTTTCTTTCTCTTTTTTTATTCTTAGTTCATTAAATACGATGAGGCAGGAGGAGGAGGAGTTAGCAACAGAAGGAAGCACGGCTGTGTCAGTTTCCAGCGGGACCAAAGGCGGCATCATGGCACGCATTACGGGGGGGGGGGGGGGGGGTTACCAAACCTGCAGCTCTGTGTGGCGAGATGAGCAAGAGTAAGAAAGGCAGAGATGCTTCAAAAACACCCCGGCTTCTTTCCTATTCATATTCATTTTAATGGCAAATTTGTTGTCATGCGTCCTCCGCGAAAATGATTAGGGCCTGCAGTTTTTTTCATAGAAAACCGCAAACTTCTGGATTTGCCAGCTGGTTCGCATTGTCACTTTGACAGCCCGTTCGCAGAACAATGGCTGCCCAAATAGTGAAATGTGTTGGCAGCCAATCGCTGAAAGTTTCCCCATCAAAACAGGCTTTCTGCTGTTTGTGGATATTCTGTGGCGTTGATATCTGGATGTTGATTAGAATGAAAAAAGAAGCCAGTGAATTGAGCTCCCCACTGGAGGCACACCAGCCATTGTGAGAGATTGACAGTCCCTCCATTGAGTCAATGTCTCCGCTCATAAAACCTATTTCTATAAAAGCTGGTTAAAGAGTACAGTCATTGTTAATGGGTGTGTGGCTTAGTGTGCTAAGCGCAAGGTTTCCAGTAAATCAATAGTATTTTAAAGGTGATGGCCTGCAAGTGTGAGTCAGACCACAAAGAAAATAATTTAGAATACTGTCTACTGAAAGAATGAGCTGAAACCCAAGTGGCAGTAAAACAGTTTTTTAGGAAATGTAACTTTCTCATCTTTAAGTCATGAAAAATAAATAAATAAATAAATGTATCTGACCAAACTGCTCTTCATAAACTATATAAATAATGTCAATATGGACTCCAATTATAACTGTATGGTTATTATTACCCCGCTTCCACTTATAAGATAAGTTTGAAACATTTCCATCGCAGAAGTCAAGAGTGCGACACAAATGTTTCCATAGCGCTATATCCTTATTTAGCCTGCGAGTCAACGCTGTGACATTTCCACAGTGTTAAACTGTAATGAAGGGGGAGTATAGTAGCCGACTGCAACCACCACAATGAGTGCCCAAACCTTTTTATTCATCGCACGGGAGCAAGTGGTTAATTTATTGAAAAGAAGGTAGGCGGACGAGGCAGCGGCACGGAACCGATACCCCACGTGGCAGTAGGTTGTGCACCGAGGGGGAGGGAAAAATAGGAGGGGAGGCAGGCAGGAGAAGAGAGAGAGAGAAAGAGAGTGAGAGAGAGAGGGGGGGAGAGAGAGAGACAAAAAAAGAGAGAGAGAGAGAGAGATAGAGAGAGAAAGAGAGAGCGAAAAAGCAAAAGAGAGAGAGAAAGAAAAGAAAAAAAAGAAGAGAGGTTGAGGGAGGCGGAGACCAGAGAGCGACAGAGGAACGGTTAATGGAAATGAGTGACAGGCTTTCAGAATGATTTACAACGGGTGGCGCTGCGGCAGAGCCGGCGCTTGATGGATGATCCTGAAAGACGGAGACGAACCATAAATCATGTCTTTGAATCATTGACAGAGATAGAGGAGGGGGAGAGAAAGCAATGGCATTGACGTTCATTCTTCCAATAATGTACATTGACGAGTTACACTACGGAGCCTTAATTAAAAAGTGAACACGGGTCTTTCTCCCTCTCTCACCCATCCAACCCCCCTCTCCTCCTCCTTCCCTCCCTCCCGCTGCTGGCTGCGCTCCCCCTATTCCTCTCTTCTCTTTGGCGATATCACTGGTAATTAAAGATGCAGCATCCCCCTGCCTGTCCCGTGGCCACTTCCTCCTTCTGCTCGTCCACACAGCAGCCAGATTAGATAAGTGCTCTGCTAAAAGATAATGTCACCCCCCTCAACCATATCGCAGAGGGCCCCAGCCTATTTGTTTCTACATCTGCAAATAGAAAACACACACACACACACACAGACACACACACACACTTACAAAAACGCATACACACACATAAATATGAAACACTTCCAACTGTTTTTTTTCCTATTCAGAGGAAAATTCATATTCAATGCAAATAGTAAGCCCTGTTGTGTACTGAGGGGGCATGTATACATGCTGGGGGGAAATAAAATAAAAAAAGATAAACATTCCCAGTGTTTAGTGTCACGAGTGGGATAACCACTCAAAACAGTTAACCCACAGCACATGGGTCACACTGTCCCTGTGTAGAACATTCACCGTTTGCCCTTAAGTAACGTTGACAAAAAAATATATATTCAAAACGAACATCCTTCCGACATTACAGATTCAAAGAAGCGGGTTTATTCTCTGCTCAGTGCAGATGGCACTTTGATGAACATGGGAAGAAGCCCTGTAGGAGCTGGGTGCCTGAATGACTGGCATTCCACATCAGCTGAGCTCCCTTAAAGTGCACACAATGGAGCAGTGAGGTGAAAGTAATCCTAAACATCTGTCTTATGTGTCCTACACGCACAGGCTGTTTGTTCATATTCTAGGAAAGGCATTAGCAAGGAGAGAGAAAGAGAGAGAGAGAGAGAGAGAGAGAGAGAGAGAGAGCGAGAGAGAGGATATATCAATTCATGCACTAGTTCTCCAAAGGGTTCGAGCATGAAACTCTTTTGTGTTTGCTGCTCAAGCACACACAATAAAGATGACTGCCCTACTAATGTAAATACAATTTGTAGCCATGTTCAGTGGACGTTAAAATTAGCAGATGAAAACAAAATGAAAAATTTCGATTTGAACAAATAAATAAATATTTATTTGACCATTCTCTAACCTATTTGAAGTTTATAGAAGCTGGATACTGAGGGACAGTTGGTCACTTTACAGGCTACTTGCTATGGGGATTTTCCCAGATGAAACTAAAAGACACCAAACAAATGATCACTCTCCAGCTGGGACAAGACTTTGGCAGGCTGAACTGGGACTGCACATAATGGTCATCTCGGATTGAAAAGCTATGGCAATCATATTGGTCAAGGAGCCTTTAGTTTGGATTCCCTACAGTGAGCAAGAAAACGCACAATCTTTTCACAGAGAGCTTTTCAGACAAACAGGTTGAAGCTGAAAATAATTTTCCATTGAAAACTTGAAGTTGTACATATCATGTTTGATGGCATGCACACATCAAAACAGAGTTTGATGGACAACCAAAATAATTACTTGTCAGTCATCTGTCTGAGTTTTCTTTCTTCAGCTTTTTTGTTGTTATTGAACATGTTCCTCTCTGAGAAAAAGAAAATACACAAAACTCAAAAAAGCTCTGAGACAACTTTCATGTCACAGAAAAACGCTGTGCTACATACAATAAAAAAAAAAGAAAAAAGAAAGAAGTTTTTTATCCCCAAAACTATTGCGTTGATTTTGATAATGTAATAAAAGATGCCAGCATATCTGATAAGTACTTCTCTTGTTGAATGATCCAAAGAGCGCTAAGCCTAATGAACTTCTAAGAGTCCCACATGTTGACTCCGGACACTGAGATCTTAAACGTTTCTAAAAGATGATCCATACAGTAATGAAGCGAGCTTCGTTGTTGGCTAGCTGCCCAAAGTGGAACATAATCAAAGCAATGTCGCAGGGGACACACACCAGCGTAGCTTTGACTACCAAACAACAGCCCCACTCTTCTTCGTTGTATTCCACCCGTGGGCCAAATAAATGGGGGTACTCATATAAACACAGTAGATAGTGAAAGCTGAAAACGGGGATTCAAAGCTAGTGATGAAGGCAACACCAGCCAGGCCCACAAAACAGCGGGAATGCTATACAGCACACTGAGTCTGAGAGAGATGCTGCTAGCAGTGTCCAAGGCCCAGCCTCCCCTCAGCTCTTCAGTCCAGACCACCCTGCTTGCTGTGGGGCTGCACATGACAGGACGATGCTGCTCAGTTCTTGGACCCATCGCATTGTTTTTCTTGGACCATGGTGAAAGCAAATAGCACAGCTCAAGGGCCCCGGCGGTCGCAGTAAAAACCAAAAACCCGTGCAGTCATTCATCAAAGCCCAGACAACTCGCTACTCCCCCACCAAGTACCACCCCCCCGGGCATGGCCATCTCCCCCCCTACCCTGGGTTTTAACTAGGACTCCAAATAATTCCAGAAATGACAAATGATACTTATATCTCTGGCCTGTGCTGAATCAATAAGCATGCGGAACTACTATCCATCTTAAGAGGTATCGACAGACGTAGGCTCAGCATCGGTGGAGAATCACTTGGTGGCTTTATTCAAGAGTACGATTGAGGGGGGATGGAAACGCGCACGTAAAAAAAAAATATAGCAAATACAAATGACTAATATTACACGTCCAGAAGAAATAAAATGGGTTGTTAGCAACATGAAACCCAATATTATAGAACCCTACAAAGCCTCATAGAAAACAGTTTAAAACTACATGTGCAGTAAAGGAGGAGGACACGCTGTCCCACTGAATAAGGAGGATGGTAAGCCATTTTGCGGAAATCTACGCGACCCTGGTGAACCAGGACGGGGTGTTCTTTTGACAGCAGCACCTGCACATGTTTACATGGTAGTTGAGGTGCTGGGTAGGAGCTGATGGGTGGCGATAGGGCCCCCTTGTCTAGTCCCCCTCGGCAGGATCGGAGCAGCTGACAGATAGCACTTCAGACCAGCTTTAGCTGCGGCTCCCCTTGAGGGGCTGTGATTGATGACTCGCACTGCCACCTAGATCCATTTTCTCCTCCAATCTGACTCGACGCAGGTAGAGAGGATAGCCGACTGGTCCTGTTTGTTCTCTTTCCCTCTTTCTTTCTCTCTTTCTCCCTCCCTCCTGCTCTCTCTCTCTCTCTCTCTCTCTCTCTCTCTCTCTCTCTCTCTCTCTCTCTCTCTCTCTCTCTCTCTCTCTCTCTCTCTCTCTCTCTCTCTCTCTCTCTCTCTCTCTCTCTCTCTCTCTCTCTCTCTCTCTCTCTCTCTCTCTCTCTCTCTCTCTCTCTCTCTCTCTCCCCTTTAGACATTCAATAGCACGCTTGTTTGTCTAGTATATAAATACACTGAATCAGAGAGGTCTAGATGTAGTTTGAGTAAATTAAAAACAAACAAAAGCAATTTTCTTCACTCAAAATAGTGTTATTTTATGAGAACGATGGCCGTTAGTATTGATACTGTGAAGACCAAAGACCCCTGCAGGACTAAAGGCATTTAGGATCACTTAGCTTAGCCATCTGCTAGACAATTACACAGGAACAAACACACAGCCTCAGCAAATAAGGCCTGACTCATCAATCATCCGAATGGCCAGAAGTTGGCCTGCTATTTCTCCTGATTTAATAACCCCATGAACTGCAGTTTGATCTACTACCAGGTTTTAGTCAGCCGGAGAGCATCAAAAACACTCAAAATGGAGGAAAACTGTGTGTTGTGGCTGACAAAAGAAGAGTAAATATAGCAATATTCTAAAAGCTCTGATTAGACTTAAATTAAACTGGTGAGCACCATCCATAATTTATTTAATCTCTGCTTATCGATGTAAAAAAAAGACTTATTGCGTTAAATGAGAGTTACAAGAATAGTTGTTCTCATTATATCTAAAACTGTATACCTTAATTTGCAGCAGGCGCTAGAGATAAATGGTAGGTCAAATTTAAGCATGAGGTTAAAAGTGAAGGAATTTCAAACATTCCTTGTTTCTAGTTTCAAGTAGTTTACTTAATTAACATTTGCCCCATACTTTTAATTGCAATCACGGCCCCCCTGGGGAGACGAACAGGGACCGTTTGGTAATTGCAGACGTTGATTTGAGACAGTGACACAGTGTCAAGCCTAATGTGGAATTTACTTGGGATAAACACACACACACACACACACACACACACACACACACACACACACACACACACACACACACACACACACACACACACACAGATAGGGCAGGCCATGATCAGCCATCCAGTGAACATCACTGAACTGGGTGACAGGAACGATTCCTTTGTCTCTGGCTACAATATTGTGGTGACAATATTACATGTGAGGCTACGGAATGACTGGAAACAAATTATTATGAAAATGAAGCTGCTCTCCTTGTGAACCACTGTGAAGAGAATCTATTTTTGCTGTGGATAACCTGGCTCTCCAACACGACCTAAAATACAACATTAAAGGCATAAAGTTTCACCTGAATGCAGGTCATTTGTTGGCAATGTCACAGGGATGGGTTTTTTTTGTACGAGCCAACAACTGTAGTATTCAACTACAGCGTTTTTTGAGGGTTGTGTCCTGTGTGGTATAAGAATAAAAAAGTAGGCCAACACCGTAGCCTCGGTTCTCCTTGGTACACGCGTCACCTGCCAGCCCATGTGGCCCGCGCCCTGAGATGTGAGCGGGTCTGGCAAGAACCAAATGTTTTCATTTACCTCAGGGGTAGCTACACTCTTTCTGTAGCAGGCGGTGGCAGCCCTTAACATGTCAAGAAAGTGGCCCGGGACTCCGGAGCCTCTGGGAGAGGCCGAGCACTCAAAGTGAGGCTCACAAAGAATCAAGTTTGTACGGTGCTACACACCTTTGGTGTCTGTGTCAGGATGAGGAGTGTACTGTGGACATGATGTATATTTGCAAGCCGAGGTCTTTTCGCTGTTTCGTAATAGTTAAACAGCGTTTCTCTGGCAGAAACATTTCAGCGTCACTCCATAACTCGTTTTGGAATTTATCCGGCAAGTCTTTGTGCTCCAAAAAGGCTCAAGATGCCACTACAAAAAATATCATACAAAAAAATTATAATAATAAAATAAAATGAAACATTTAAAAAAAGTGTGTGTGCCATGACACCTTCACGCTTGGTTTTGCTGTGTTTTCCGACGTGTGATGGATCTCCATTGTATGGGGCAGCAGGGGGTGGAGACGCATCATAAGCCAAGCCCAACACATCTATTTTCAGCTGAGGACCTGCTGACAGCACATTTAACTTTTTGATCCTCTCCATGAGAGACAGTTAGCAGTCGCTGACAGTTGAAACACTCTGAGACCCATTCCTATACTTTATCACGTTTCCCTTGATGGGGGACTGAGGAGGATTTTATGTTACAAAACATTTTATTGATCTGATAGGACGAGACCACTCATCAACAAAGAAAGTTCTCTGGTCCATTCATAGGAAACTGATGGTGGCAGCTCTTGATAGGGTGGAAAGTTGATGGCAAGTACACTATCAAAATAGATATGTGTATATGTTCGTGTGTGTGTGTGTGTGTGTGTGTGTGTGTGTGTATGTGTGTTTACAGGTTTATGTGCATTACTCTCAATTAGAGCAGAAGGGGGTACAAAGTCCTTTTTTCTTTTTTTTTCTTTTTTACTTCCAGGATAAGTTACGGTTTGACACATTTATTTCTGCTGCAGCTTGAAGACTTTGTGACAACACATCAGAAGTAATTTTCTCTGATCAGCATATTCCAAACGTGAGAAGTGGTAACCGACACTGACACTTCAAGGAAAAAACTCCAAAGACGCCAAAGATGTTTATAACTCATCATCTTAGAAACCACTCAAGCCAAGTAGATATTAAAATAAAACTCAAATATCATAACAATATATATAAAACCACCTCTGATTGAGGGCTAAGTTGCTCCACCTTTTTTAAAATAAATAATAATTATCCATCCTAAGTAGAAAAATATGTAATCTTCTATACTGTTAATCTAACTTGAACACATTACAAAATGTGTTTTGATAAAATACTCTACGATTAAAGGAAACTGTGCAGTATCACAGCAACCAAACACAGAAAAGTGTGATAATGGCATCAGCAGGACAAAACAACAGGCCACCATCCCTTTAGTCCTGATATGAACTACTATGAAGTAAATCTCATTTCTGAGTCGTTCAATGATTGAGGCTGCCAGAGCAGGAGGGAACAGAATAGACCAGCTCCAGGAGTTACTCACATCCCTGTTGACCCCCCGCTACCCCCCGCCCCCAAAAAAACACAACCCTCAAAACCCCCTCCGTCGTTTAATGATCCACCACTAAAGAGCGTCCACACACCTCCAGAAGAATTCAAATCCCTTTTCCCAAAGCCTCTTTCAGCCCGCATGATAAATGACACCCGTCATTCTGCTGTTGCCAAACAGCACAGAGGGGAATTGTCCTGATATACGAGTCACAAGAACAGGAAATCAACCCTTGCCTTCTTTTTTTCTCACTATAGCTCCTGCACCTCTAGCCAAGTAGGAGGGGCCTGGACATTGTCAAAGGCGGCGCTCTCGTCGGGAAAAACCATAGGAGGGGAAAAGTGAAGTGACGGCACATGGAACCCAAAAAGGGAATAGACGGAGGGCTTGCAGGGCTCTCTCTCTGTGTCTCTCGCTCTCTCTCACTCTCACCCCAACCCCCCCCCCCCCTCCCCGCTACTGACTGATGACAGACATAAGAGCTATTGCATTAAAACAGCAGAAGAGGCATGTATGGGAACTGGCTGTGAGTGGAGGACAAGAGGGAGGGGGGGATGAAACAGAGAGGGCAACCTAAAGTACGCAATTATCAGAAAGGAAGAGAAGAAAAAAAATAAAACATTACAGAATGAGCAACCTCTCTGTGCCCCCAATTACAATACAGCAAGTAAAGGCTAATTACTGGCCTTTGATTATCTCAGATTGTGGAGTTAGTGATGAGTGAGTGAGTGATAGAGAGAATGAGAGAGAGAGAACGGAAAGAGAGAAGAGTAAGGGCACGAAAAACTGAGAAAGTAGAACACAATCGGGCAAACTATGGCCAGAATGTTGCACTACTATGAGAAAATAGGAGAATAACATATCGCATTATCGTATATCGTGTAATCGTTGTTTTTATAAACTTTTCCGGTACGCCCAATATGATCTTTTTTTTTCTCTCATGCTGTCCATATCTTGATAGTGACTAAAACTCCGGCACTGTGTTTAGCGGTGTGGCTGGCTGCGCTGTGACTATGTTCCCAGCCCTTTGTCAGTCTGTCTCAAAGGAAGAGCGATATAGAGAGAGGGAGAGAGAGAGAGAAAGAGAGAGAGAGAGAGAGAGCGACAGACAGAGAGAGAAAGGCCCTTTTCCTGCTGCTGCGGCTGCGAGGCTGAGCTCCCCGTTCAGGGCCCAGCCCCCTCAGGCCAGTGCTCAGCGGTAGGCCTCCCACTCCGGCTCACGGAGCCAGGACCAGGAGCACTCAATCACCCAGACAGCGACATCCTTTCACCATCACCATCTGAGAGGCCCCTATGGTGGTAGGGGGGGTTGGGGGGGTGGGAGGGGATGGAGGGAGTTGGGATATTTATGAGCAGCGTGTTCACACACACACACACACACACACACACACACACACACACACGCACACGCCCATGCGGCTGCGATCCCGCCTGATATACTGCTGGTCGGACTGGCGCGTCGGAGCCATATAGTTCATCTAGTCCTCATTCCCAACCCCTTATCCAGAGACCTGGAAGTGCTCCTCGGAGCTTTGCAGGTCTGGGGGTTTTCCGATGGAGGAAGCAGACTTCGCCCGGACAGTTTGCCACATGTAAATCTGTGCCAGGGGGAAAGGGGGTAATGGAGTCGGAGTGGAGGGGGGAGTGCAGAGGGGGGTTGAATTGTGTGGTAGTTATAGGATCCGTCGTCAGCCATGTTTTTTTTTATGTTAGCAGGGACCATAATAGGTCGCAGTGGATCTATAATGGGTGGGAGGCAGTCCTATGCTGCTATTTATCACACGAGACACTCTCCAGTCAAAGCCTTAGATGACGGCTGGAATATATTTACTCGAGGTGTGTTCCCATGCTTCTGAACCTTTTGATTTTTTTTTTAAAGAGGAATAATTGCACAGGAAGGCAATGGGTAAAAACGGGGTGGCAGATGAGGGAAGTGTACTGGAAATGGCGGCGACGGCGCACGTGTCGTTCGCTAAGGTAAAGAGGCTACTTTGCAACACGAGGCGTTTCTTTTCCTCGGGCGGGTCAGGTGGGATTAAAAGAAGCCATAAAAGGTCCCTGTAATGGCATCGGTAATGTCTCCCTGCCATTAAAAATGGCGAGAAAAACATCTGCTTTGCATTTCTCACTCCCTTACTCCTAGTCATTTGTCTTCCACACTATCTGACTGTGTGTGCCCTGGTTTCAGTGTTCTCACGTGCTTAGAGGAATAAAATGCTAATTTAAAGGTTATTTGATGAAATCCCACCTCGGAATTGTTAATCTGAAAATAGAGTGTTTACATTATGTACTAAGAACACGTGTGTTAAACAGAACAATAATCTTTATGGACAACCCACCTACCATTGGTTTAAGAATAGCAAAACAACATGGTTATGATATGCATAGACGTAACAGGGACAACTGTACTGTGCAAAATCTATCATTAAGTGTAACAAACATATTGCCTTTTGCAAAACCCACTGTCTTTCTTCCGTCAAGAGGCAATATTTTCTTAAAATGGCTGCATTCACACTCAAGTCCCATAATGGAAAATTGTGTTGAGTAAACACCTTGATTTGATTGTTTTATGGCTGCACCACCCCACCCTCTGCCGACCCCCTCTCACCCCCCAAAAAAATAAAACGTGGGTGAGGCACACACTGTATCCTTCCTCTGTTGGCTTCTGGGAAACGCAGGCCCCTGCAGTAATCTTTTCCCTGCTAGCCCTTTAATAAACCACAGGCCGCTTCATTAGCCACCCCCCCCCCCCCCTCAGTGAGTGATTGATCGCTGCCAGTCACAGAAACGCCATACCCACTCTGCCTATACCTCTCTCCTTGAGCCACTAAACAAGGCAGTGGTCCAGGCAGCTACCACCCATCCCACTATTAAAAGGGAAGTATTCACCGGCAGCCAACGAGGGGAGAGGCATGGGGACGGCGGATGGCAATGCAACAGTGTTCCTTTTGTTCAAAGGCTGGGGTCGAAATCAATTCATGGGATGCACTATACAGGCCCCAGTATATTAGATTCTTATGAGTTTGAAATCTGTCTTGGCACATGAGAGGGTAGTGAAAATATTCAGAGCGGCACTTTACAATGAGCTCTTCATGCTATCCTGATGAATAGGCGAAAAAATTTGATTTAATCGTCAAAAACGTAGTGTCAAGGCATCACATTTATCACGGTAAATAACAAAGTTTTTAATGCATGATTCTTCTATGATAGAGTCAAACATGTTACAATCAAATATGTGTCAGTAGCAGTCAGTCTCTACCTTAATTTTATTTTATTTAAAAAAAAAAAAAAATCTGAAACCAGAAAGTGTTGCCATACAGACCAAATGGACACAGCAGCAACGCAGCTGACAACAGTAAACAACACTGCAAGCCTATAATAGGGGCAGATAAAGTGGAATTATGTCTTGGCGATATCTCATCCCTTTAGTACTGCCCTTCAAATCTCCCTTTTAGCAATATGTGTGTGTAGTGGTGTTATCCCTCACTGCCCACCCCGCTGCAAAGGCACAAAGATGCAGAGGGAAGAGATGGTGTTCAGCCGGAGTGATAAAGTCAGTAATATCACTATCTCACCCTCCTCTTCTTCCCAAGAATTGCTATAAACCTATTTGGAAAATTGTGCCCATATATCCGACTAGAGACAGTTAGCTCGTCCCCGGTGACAGGGGCAAACTTTTAGGCTGAATTATGCCTGTGTCATTCAGAGGAGTTTATCAAACGGGGTCAGTAACTCAGGAGAGCCAAAGCTACAGCCATGGTCTACTGTGTGTGAGTGTGTGTGTGTGTGCGTGTGTGTGTTTGTGTGTGCGTGTCTGAGTATGTGTCTGAGTGTGTGTGTGAGTGTGTGTGTGTGTGTGTATGTGCCTGAGTAAGTGTGAGTGTGTGTGCCGTGGTAGGGCAGCCTGCCCTGCTCTGCCCTGCCCTGCTGGCTCCCTGCTGCTACAGCAGAAGACACAAGATGGTGCCCGGCCCTTCCGCTGCAGGGCACATACATTAGCAAAGGACGCAGATACCACATAGCTCATGTAGTTATATTATTGATGATATCGCATAAAAACCAAATTTTATTTTAGTTCTCACTACATCCTGAAAGACTGTAGATTATATTATTTTGTATTTTGTTTACTCAGTGTAACATGATACCTTTTGAACACATTCATTGATTTCTGAATTGACTCTATAAGGCTCATTTGTAATCAAATTGTCAAACGAGTCAAATTAGTTTCCATGGGAATGAGTAATACGGGCTTTGTTCCTATAATGTATCAGTAAACAACAATCCATGTAAATAAGAAAGGAGTAGGGTGTGTTGTGTTTACAGTAATCGTAGTTACGCCAACGTAGATCCAACCTAAAGTTTCTGTTTCACTGTACAAACCGCGCTCTCTCCTCCAGTTAGAATAAGCACAAATCCCCTACGCCACTGTCTGTGTCATTAATAATGATCAATGTTGGCTGTTCGCAGACCGCATACACTCTCACAGACACTCACACACACACACACACACACACACACACTGTCCTCAATACTAACTGTAGACAAGAAGAGGAGCAGCAAACGCATTCCAGAGACTGTAGTTCCACCAACCCCTTCCTGATGGAAGACAGTGAAGGGGAATGATCCTCTGGCAGACGAGGCCCTCCCGTTTGTGTACGTGTGTGTTTAGGGTCGGCATGGCAACCGGAAGCCTGCAACTTTGCAGTCCCATCCCAGAGGGGCCTGTGTTAGTGTGTGTATGTATGTGAGTGTGAGTGGGGTGGAGGGGGTGATATACCCAATCCACATCAGAGCTAATACCCAAGGTTTAGACAAAGACGCATACAGTATGTAAACACAGTAAACACAGTAAATGTATGGCGTCAACATAGTTGGGCCGATAATTACAGAGCACGGGTTTTTATATGGGACTGTTATTTTCATTAACGTTCATTTCCGCTCTGTCTCTACGTGTGTAAATATCCACTCACCAGTTTAATCACAGGGCTCTTTTAGAACACAGCACTTATCACCACAATATCAGCATGTACTAAAAACTTTGGCCAGTGAGATTTTAGGCAGGGGGGTTCTGCTTCTACTAGGTTCTTAGTGGGATGAGATGAAGATCTAGTGACGCACGGTGGAATGGCAATTCTTTTCTCCGTTGCCAAATGACGACCATGTCTTACAACATAACAAAAAGTCCTAGAATTATTTTTCCCTACTCTTTTGTTGCACGAATGATCACCAGGAGAATCCTGAGCCTCTGCTGTGGCACGACCACGTGCACAGCTGGCATCTTCCAATGGGAACGGAGGAGACCGACCACGTGCACAGCTGGCCTCTTCCAATGGGAACGGAGGAGACCGACCACGTGCCCAGCTGGCCTCTTCCAATGGGAACGAAGGAGACCAACCACGTGCACAGCTAGGCTCTTCCAACGGGAATGAGCGGGTGCAGGTCTTGCGTCTCGTTGCAGTGCAGGCGAACCTTGGCAGGATATAAGAGAGGGAGGAGGGGAAGAGAGCTGGCCTTTCATCACCCCCCCAGCCCCCCCACACAAATCAGAGGAGGAAATGAATATGGATGCCCTCGGGCGAGAGGTGGTGGTGGGGGTGAGGGGGGGTGGAGGAAATTCATGGACTGATGAGGTCCCTAAAGGAAGTGTCTGGACAGTACCGGAACCTCTGGGCTGGGCCACTGCCAGAGTGGGAGAGACGCTGCCACCACCGAGCATGTAGGAAACATATGTAAACAAGCAGGCTGACACACGCACACACAGACCTCAGACAAGACGTGCAAATCCGCAAATACGCACACTCCACACACACACATACACACACAAAGACACACTGTTACAGACTGCAAGCAACATGTGGAAACACCTGATAAACATTCGCCCCGATACACAGATATGTGTGTGTGTGTGTGTGTGTGCATTTGTGTGTGTACTGATACACAGGATGATAATCACAAGACCACACACACACACACACACACACACCAACGACTGGGATATCCGTCAAGCGTAGTGTGTAGCAGGTGTTGTTTTGGCCACATGTGTTCTGACACCAACATGCATCACCCTGATTGAGGAGAGTGACCAGGAAGTAGAGGACCATGATGAACAGCCCGTGGGACCGCCCCCTTTTGTGTTTTAGCAAATAGAAATCGAGCCAACTAGGGGGAAGGAGGGGTGTCTAACGGGTTAAAGAGTTGAAGGGGCGGTGTCAAAATGTGACAGGAAATTTATCAACGTATAAAAATCATTAGTTAGGCTGAGCTAAATCATCGGTAGCTGGGTGGAGGCTGTAAGGTGTGCATCTAAACTGACTTTGCTCTTTGGCATACGAATAGGCCCAGAATAGGAAAGCCAGGAATGCGCTTTGGACGCCAATGTTCCACCTCGCATTCACACTCTCTCTCTCTCTCACACACACACACACACACACACACACACACACACACACACACACACACTCACTCACTCACATTTTAAAAAGACAATCCAAAAGTTCTCCTCTACAGATTTAATAACTGCTAGTTACTAAAGTGCCGTATTGTTTGTTTGCCTCAGAGGTTGAAGTAGGTATCACATTGCGGCATTTCCAACAAACACTAGTGCAGAGCAAAACACTGAGTGCAGACACTAAACGGGCACGACTGAAAATGGTACACTTTGTAAGATGTGACGATGGAGAAGTTTATATTCATGTATTTTATAATTTTTTTCCCCCAGATCCACCACTGGCTAGTGTCCTGCTAGCACGAGGTCACTCTGTGTTGATGTCAGGGCCCCCGGCGATGGCTATGATCTGAGCATGACCTCCGTTGCCTTGGCGAGATGAACTACCCCCAGGCAACGGTTACCGCGGAGACACTGCAGCCCAAAGTGGCCGTGTGGGGAGAAATAGAACAAACGGAAAGACAGACATGTGGGCAGAGAGACAGGTAACAAACAACAAATGCGGAGAGACAGCGAGAGTTAGATGCAGACAGGGAGGTAGGACGGGAACAAGACGGGGGGAGTTTTATTTTATATTTATTTTTTTCATCCGTCTGAATGGGCTCCGTTTCACTGATGGCTTTGCTGACCGTCAAGCCACTGACCTCCCACTGACACCGAGAAAATGACCACTTTCCACAACTTTCAACCAGCCGGAGGGGGCTATTAGATAGCAGTGCTGAAAATACAACAGACAATTGCTGACTCAATATTTGTCAGGATATGTGAGAGTGAGGAAAAACATGTCCTTGACATACAATAAAGCATTTCCCAATTGAGAGAATTTTGAAGAATTCGAAACTAACCTATTGCTATATTAAAACAACCTTGGGCGGTAAACTGTCAAAATCGAAATGATAACAAAATCTATAAAACTTACTGTTATGTTTTACAAAAGATAGTATAAAAACTATTTGGATTGCGTAAACCTAACCTGTCACAGACAAAAAAAAATAACACACAAATAAATTACTCATTCAACTCTGATTAGTGCAACAGAATCCCTTCCGCTTTAACTGCAAGTTTCCTGGGGTAGTTTCAAGTCAGGTATTAGAGAGCTGATCCCACAGGTAAATAAAATAAAAAACTCCCTCCCATAGCGTGGAAATACACAAACACTCACTTCAGGCTTCACATGAGAACTTGAGTAACAGGCCGCAGAATCCTTGAGTAACCCACTGTGGTTGACTTTTAAAAGCCCCCCCACCCCACATTACATTGCTTGCATTACGGTGAGAGAATGTTCTATTGGCTTATGACTAACAAGTGAAGACCAAGAATACATGTTTTTCTTTTCTGATGGACAGGGTGACTATCATCCTTCATGTGCACAAAACCTATGACTGACTATGAACTGAGAGAGGCTAAATAGAGAAACACGGAGAGGCAAAGGTTTGGCTGTATGTGTGGACACCATTGTAGATAAGCTGAATCTAAGGTCAAATGTATTAATAGCTGTTTGAAAAACACCTTCCTGGATGTTGGTAGCAGAAATACGCAGAAATCCCAGATTTGCATCTGTCTATTCGTTTCTGACAAGACATTTCCCAAAGCAGGCTTGATGACGTCATCCTCACACCAACGTGAACTTTTCCTGATGCATTAAGGAAGCCCTTGGCATCATGTTTTCTTTCAATCAGAAACAGTCAGTCTGTTATTAGACATGCCTCTTCCTGTACAAACACCTTAGTGTGCAATATCAATTATGTGAGAACGAATAGAAAGTTGTAAATCTATGGCCTTCGGAAAATCCCTCTTTTTCCACATCCTCAAAATCATAAAACGCCTTTGAGTTGTGGTGTGTGTGCAAACAAACAGAGGTTAAATCAGATGTCTAGGTGTAATTTTAGGACCAATAAATGGGCCTTGGAGTTCGCTGCACAGATAAGGGTTTGACTCAAGGTCATTTGAGTACAATATCAAATAAAATCATGCATGGCATGCAGTACCTGTTTCCTGTGAAACTAACATATTGCTCAACCGTCGTTTTCCGGGACAGCGTTACCATGGTGATGGAGTGGAGGGGAAATAATAGAGCGATATTTAGTCAAATTAGTTCATCTTCATGGTGTATCATAAAGATGCATGCAGAAAAATAATATCTTTGGTTTCTTAGCATTCATTTTCTTTGCCTAAATTATACCATTCGTCACAGACTCATTACAAGGACAGTCAATTTTGAACCAATTCCAATTGCCTTTCTTTTCTAGATGAAAATTATACAGGATGCACATTTTTCATAACCCTGTCAACCATTGAATGTGGTATTATGTGCATATACATGTAAATTAATAAAAAGAAAAAAAAGTTGACATTAATTCCTATTTGATGCTGTTAGTTTTTAGACTGGCTAGAATAAGGTAGAACAAACTTTTCTTTTACTTTTACAAAGTTGAGTTTATTATTTTCTGAAAAGTCTATAGACTAAACAACTCAAATTGAATAGCTGGCAGGTAAAACCACCTATCAAAAAATCCTAATCTAAATAAGGTGCATGGAGATGATCGAGACACACAACATTAATATGTTCTGTGCTTCTCCCTAATCAAGCTGTAACTACAACAGAATCATTCTACACTCAACACGGACACCTAAGCTGTCACTGCTATTTAATGAGTTTCAATTAAGCTGTTAGTATCAAGAGACTGGCTCAGCAGATACAGTGCAGGCAAATGTTTCTAGGCATAGAAACTCAAACCAATACAGAGTCAAACAAGAACAAATCCCTTAGATCAAATATGGGACACATTACTTAATTCGTATACATAGCTTTGAAGGAATATACCATATATGATTATTGCATGATGATGGCACTACAAAAATAATAACCTTTTTCACATTTGAAAAATGATTTACTTGTTCAACTGATAAATATGCTCTTGTCAAGCAGCAAATGTGATTGAATTGGTGGAAGTGTGAAGGCCTCTGTTTGACCCAAGTCTCTGGAGCAGAGAGCAGAGGTCAACAGAGATGGAGGAACATTGAGTTGATTCATCAAATTAGTTCCCATGTAATTGCACTGCATGACTACTCATAAAATGTGTCCACTATAAAGCTGTCAAGACGCCATCAGCCACCATGTTAAATGAACTTACAGAAAGTGCAAGGTTCACAACTTTATATTCCTTGGGTGTTATACTGAGGTGTCCTAAAGCACTTTGTTCAGCTACAACCATGCTCATGTTGATGCCTAAACTAATCCAATTTTCACAGATGGATTTGCTAATCAGTTTTGTGATGCTTTTTAGCTGAGGTACGTATCGACTAATTAGATAATTTAAGTCCATTTTCCAGCTATAGCGATGCCAATGACTCATTCCCATTTCAAGACAAAATTTTTATAAATAAATAAATAAATAAAAAGTGGAATTAAACCTCAGACAATTAAAGTTAAAAATACGAGCTTCGACACATAAACATGATGTTTCAAATGTGCGTTGCATTTGAATGCAAATTAAGCAGACTGACCTCTGTAAGGAGCCTGGAGCGAGTAGTGTGAAGACAGTTTACCTTTGTAATTGTTACAGATCACGCCATTAGCACAATATTGTCATAGCTCCTGCTCGTGCAGGCAGTACTTGCTGAGGGTTAATTTGCATAATAAATCTTAATTGAAGCCCATTAAGGATTTGATTAGAAGCAAATCAGGTGCACCATGGACTTCAGATTAATGTTTTCGCTATGTTTTTGCGTTCTTCTATTATGCGATTCTTTTTTCCTATTGATAATAACCTTCTTACAAAGTTTTCAACTATATTTACTATATATATGGTATATATGGTATGTTTTGCTTCATTATTTTCTCTGCAATGCCCTCTCTAATAATTTGTCCATGATGAAACTTTTAAATGCTAAACTAATTAAAATTAAATATGTATTGAGGCACAAGATTGCATGCATGTTATAATAACCTCAAATGGTCAAAAAACTTTGAACAAATTGAACAATAACAGCACACGACCTTTAGCACGTTCAACTTTAATGAAATCAAAAGGCAACTCACTAACACCAACTGAATTTTATGAATGGAGGCCAAAAAGACAATACAACACTGACACGCTAAACTCTTTTCAAAGCATCTGTGGGTCAGTAACCTGATCCTACACTGATTGTTTTGAACAACTTCCTAACCATATGGCCAGCATCAAGGTCCACCACCTATACACAACACATTCAGGTCAACCACTGGCAGATGGGTGTCCTCTTTTTCAACTCGTTGTGTAGGGGGAAAGAGGAGAAAATATATATTTATTTGCCAAAAAAGGTTGACAGTTGCGTTTGGTCAACAGCGTTGTGGGAGTGCTAACTACACAGTTGCAATGAAAATGAGCCACAGATAACTTCATCATTCATAACCATCCCTAACGGGACTGTAAAGTTATGTGATTATCTGTAGGCCTTTTCTTTTTCTTCATCTTCTTTAAGCCCATAGAAATATAAATCTACTACGCTAGATAGTGCATTCCCATTTATATCTGTAAATCATTGCATCTGTAGGGACCTGGGCAAAATACCCTAACATAATTTCTTTTGTACTCGGGACGTCTTGCAGGAATAATGAGTTTTACCCCTCTTGCAATAAACTCTCACAATTTTCTCGCTATAGTGAGACTTAATGAGGGACCACATACACACACACACAAATATCATAACAAGAAATACATGTAGCCTTCTTTTTTTTCTGCCACAATGATCACATGGAAACATTAGCCACATGAATCAGTCCAACGGCATATCAAATTGTGTCATTTGCCTGGAAAACTAGCGCAGGTCTCTGAGGGGAGGCAAGGTGAACGAGCGGTTGCCGTGGTGAGGTGCAACACTGCACAGGCACTTGCCTTGAGACCAATCATAACAGACCCCTTCCCCCACCCCGCCTCCACACACACACACACACACACACACACACACACACACACACACACACACACACACACACACACACACACACACACACCACACACACACACACACAGGAGGGATGGGAGCAGAGGAAAGATCACTACGCTGGAGGGCACAAGATCCTGTGTTCTTTACACCGACCTCGTCTGCCTCTCAGACAAACAAAAGCCCTCCCAAACTATTAGCTATCCACACCTGTCACCTTGCTGTCACGCAGGAGGAAATAAAATGAGATCACACTAAATCATCTAATATCACCTTTTTATGGATTACGTCAGGGGAGATGCAGAACAAGGTGAAAAGGACAAGTCGGCGAGAGGCGAATGTTTGAATCAGAAATATGGGCAACCTCTGCACAGTATTTGAAAAAGTTACTAATGCTAAAATTGTATTTGCAATGTCTCTATGAAACAAAAAAAGTGAAAAAAACTAAATCAAAGTTTTTTTTTCTGTAACTGACTTAAATTAAAAAAGGATGGATAACTATCTGTGATTTATTGGCCGGAGTTGATGACACCACTCTGCAATCCAATAAGGAGAGAGAATATGGCGCCACACTCCAATGATTATAATCATCATCTTCGTCTTCATCATAATTAACATTGTTATCATGATAACTCTAAATTTAGTGATTATTCAGTGATTAACCGAAACCTACTGTAAACAGGTTGTACTGAATCACAAACTTGTCAAATCTTAAGAGAGGAAACAGGTATATTAGAGACATTGTAATATTTTTTATGTTAATTGGGTTATTAAAACTGAGACATCTAACAGGAAGAGAAAAATCAAACAGAGATAAACAAATGGGTGGCAATCTACTGTGAAAAATAGGACACTCCTGAATACGGGTGCCTTTTTCTCCTTGAAGCTTTCGTGATTCAAATTGCTCCTTTACACTTTTTTTTTATTTTGTAAACCTGAACAGGATAAACAACATCTGCCTTGATCGTAGGATGTTTCCAGCACCAAACCACTTAAAAGGAATTTCAGTTTGCCAATTCCCACAAGCTGCTGTCAGTCACTTACGGGCACTGCAGCACTTAATGCCTTTGTCTGTTCTCCAATTTACCTTGTTAACAGCAAATTGGGCTAACGCTTTGAAACACATCGCTATTGTAGAACCAATAAAATAAATAGTCTTACAGACAGTGAAATTAACACATGGCCCCCTTCAGTCTGAAATGTACATGCACTAACATGACTTTACCATATATACACATTACACTATATATATATATATATATATAATATGTATATTATTATATATATGGTCTAATGTATATATAATAATATATAAAATAACCCAACATATATATTTTGTAGAGGAATTCATAGCCCTCCGTGCCCTATATAACTGCCGCTCCTTCAACTGTAAAATATAAAGGTTTAGTGCATCCTACATTGTGCCAGGCAGTAATTGTCACTTTAAATTACCATACCACTGAATGCATGCAGGGGAAGTAAATCAAATACAACTGGCCTTTACTTGCATGTCTGTAGTCTCAAGTTTACAAATATGCCTATTAATAATACAATTCCCCCTGGAGAGGAGAAGCACCCTGGAAACCAAATGTCCCTGGAATTAATGTTGGAGCCGGGAATGGTCTTTCTGCATTCCCTTTTTTTCCTCTCCTTTTCAGTGCCTCAGAGAGTACAATTTGCAATGAGCTAGGATACTACATTTTAAGAGCCCCCAACCCCCCCCCCCCCCCCCACCCACCCCCCCCCCGCTGCCCCACACAAAAAATGAAACTGATTCCTTGCATCTTCCATGGTCTTATTTCAATACCCCTCTCTCCTTGTTCCCCCTCCACACATCATTAAACATATTATTATAACATGACTGTCAGGCTGCGTCTCTCTCCGCTCCATTCTTGCTCTGCCAGGTAATCAATTTGTCGTCACTCTCTGTAACCCCAGTAAAGTCATCAAGCGAAATGAGTTACAGCTGCAAAGAGCCTTCAAGAATACATGGAGGGAGAGAAAAAGAGAGGGAGAGAAAAAGAGAGGGAGAGAGAGTGAGAGGAGAGAAATGACAACACAGCTCAGGAATATTCGTCCATGGCCTGATAACGTATCCCAGGTCTTGAAGATGAAATATTAATGCACAATTTGTTTATCTGCAGCCCCACATCTCTCTAGTGCCGAGCTGTTAATTTTCTATCTGCACAGACAACGGATCAGTCAGTCATGAACTCTTCACAGCCATTACCGGGAGACATTTTGATTAAGTATTCCTAATGTAGTGGATAGGAAAGAATGAAAACACTCTGCCTGCCAACTTTTGATTGACCATTAAGCCACTGATGAATGTGGCTGTCAAAGAGGAGACAATTACCTCAACAATGAAGAAACTCTTCTGGAAGGCTTATTTCTCTATAGGGCTGACACATTTACCAGATTACAGACGAGCCCGCTAAGAGCTTGTAAAGGGATCGCTTAGGCATCTTCTCCCAAAGTTCTCTGGGTAATACTGGGGACATTGTCCCCCCCCCCCCCCCCAAAAAAATAGGCTTTTAGTAGACTGAAATTCTGGAATAAATATTTTGGAGAGTGAGTATGGGGAGGAAAGTGCAAGTGTGTGTGTGTGTGTATGGGTGGGAGGGTGTTAGGTGGCTTGTGTGGTTCTGTCATATGATTGTCATATTGTGTGTGTGTGTGTATGTTGTGCGATTGCGTTAGTGGGTAGGTTTCATGTTGTTTGATCGTGTGTGTGTCTTAAGTATCTAAACTGAGAGTGTCCCTGCTAGATAAGGGTCTCAGTATCTTAAGCTTGTACAAAGAGCCAGCATTATTGGCACAGAACAATCACCATCTGGTGGCTACATCCGCAACCATAATAAAGACTGATAACTACCGAACACACTGCGGCCAAGTAATTGTTCCTCCACCCGCTCGAACACCCCCGGATCAATTTATTGCCAGTCGATCAATTTCAGTAACACTGTTATAAAAATGCAGGATGTCTACATGTCCACAACAAAAAGGTTACAATAATTACATGTATTTACACTTCACCTGGCCCTGCCATGCATTTGCATTACTATTATCTTTTTACGAAGGACTTGCACTAGTGAACCAAGTGAAAATAGAAGAGGAGGAGATAATATAACAATATAACATGTTTTATGTCGTTCAAATGGAACAAGCTTGGTACTATATTTGAGGTCAGACATTTGTTTTATCCCACTATCACATAGTGTAGCTAATAATCTTCAGTGTTTAGTTTAATAATAAAATACACACCGCCTAAGCACAAACACACAATCAAACAGTGGCCTTAATCAGCTCTGATAGGTGAATAAATAAATCACAATTTTATTTTACCACACATATTTGTAAATAAGATATTGCACACATTTATATTGTTTAATAACAATAAGTAAGACAACAGATAGCATCACAAAGGAACGTATAAAGAAACACAACCTACATAAAAAAGTTGGAGAGCGAAAGAGAGCATTTGTGCGTTGTTAGATTTGCGCGTGTTTGTTTGAGTGTGTGTGTGAGTGCTCGCGCCCGCTAGCCCTTATCAGCCAAGAGTGTGGAGTGTGTCCCGTTCCCCATTTGTCTATGAGATATTAGGAGTTCATACAGAGTTCATCTGTTTCGAATACTCGAAGCACATCTGATATTTTGCCTCCTGTATTCAATGCAGGTCCCGGATGCTATTGGCGGTGAGGGTACTTATAACTTTGCACAATCAAAACTATTTTGAAACTCATTAAATGAATGGCCAGGCTCGTTTTAGATGTTCGATCTATTTGTAAAATGACATATAATTCAGTGAGCAGAACGATTTACTTTTTATGCTGAAAGCAGCTATAACCTTGCCTTTGGCGAAACTTTTAGCCATTGTAATGGATAACCCACAAACAATACAATAAATATGTGGTGTGCGCTTGAAAAACTACGCAGTCTGCAATGCTGCAACTAGCTTTCATTCAGTATAATTTGAACATTTTGAGTTTGCTAAACATTAGTTCCGAATTGCAAATAGCCATGTGATGTACATAGACCTATTGTCAAAAAATATTTCTGAAGACCCATGTGATAGACTTTATAGTTGACAAAAATCCCCTTACCCGCAGCCCGTTTCGGCGCTTGTTGTTTCCTTCTTGGCATTTTTGAACTCGTAGGCTAGTTCACGTCGACTCTGTCCAGGTTGTATTGATATGCAGTCTAAGATAGTCCATGCATAGAGAGAGATAGAGAGAGGGAGCGAGTCTTTTTTCTGCTCTCAGAATACTTGTCTGCTCTCTAAATAAAATCCAGTTAGAATCGTTGACTGCAAAGCATATGTCAAAACGTCTGTTCTTCCACCTTGTTCCTAGATCTACGGCGAGGCGAATCCTCTTCTTCTGCTTCCGTTTTTGTCCATCAAAGTCATAGAACGACGTCTGTCAGTCAGTTTTCGTTGTGCTGTATTGAATCAGAGAAAAGGAGCGCGTTGACCGTTTGGTAATGCTATATTACGCACGGCACAGGCAGGGTGAGGCGATGCCAGCAAACATCGATCCATAGAACAAACTGAACATTAAAAACTCCTCCCTCCTCGCTTGGACTTGATGATGGCAGCGAGACATTTGTTACACTAGATAACCATGAGTTTATTAAAGGAACAGAGGCCAGCGAAAACACAAGGGGGAAATGGTGTTCTATCGGCTTCAAAGGTAGAAAAATGGGGAAGGATTTTTAGTTCTACTCTTGAACTTATCGTTTTTCACAACCACTTTAAAGCATACGAAGTAAAACAAAATAGACAAAAGTAATTATTTAATAGAGCCTAACCCACGGACGGCATTGATGGAAAGTAAAAACTTCCAAGTATCCCTACAGTGTTTTTAATGGCCTTAATTTGTTACGGTACTACAGCAAAGAGACACTTTTCCGCTGTTGGATTGGAGAGTATAACACAACACTTGTTAACACTAGGTTATTTTGGACAAAACTATCAACAACCTTGTGTGGCTCATTCATCAACATCTGACTTACGTCTTGAGCGACTAGTTTCTGTGAATTTCGCGACCAAATTTGATTTCCCATTTACAAGATATGAAGGGAATAGAACCTCAAGAAAAATATAAAAGTAAAATATTTAAATACAGCCAACACAGTGGCAATAAAGGATAAAGCCTCTCTCTTTAATAAAAGCTACTCATGATGACCTAATCAAATACCACGTTTGAGTGATGGATGACTTCATTTCACAGAGACAACGCCCCTGCTAGATCCCAGTCAGGCTCAGCATTACAAATGGCTTCCTGATAATACTCCATCACCCTATTCTGTGGCTGTCAGTCATTTTGCCCACAATGCCAAAGACCTCCCCTGCACTCGGCCTGAACTTGTGTGATCAATCACAGCTCCGGATCCAACCCCAGTCATACCTGTCTGACAGCTTGCCTTTAACACCCCGTGTGTACACAAGCATGTCCTTCTGTGTGTGTGTGTGTGTGTGTGTGTGTGTGTGTGTGTGTGTGCGTGTGTGTGTGTGTGTGTGTGTGTGTGTGTGTGTACTGACAAGCCCACCTCTTTCATCTACTTATCTCTATACCAGCATGGCCTTGCTCTATTGGTGTCTTTCACCCGGTCTCTGATTTCAACTATTTATCCTTACACAGCTAACCAGTGTGAATGTGTTTGTGTGTTTGTGTTTGTGGGGGTGGATGGGTGTGTGCATGTGTGATTGTGTGTGTGGGCGGGTTAGTGGGAATGTGTGTTTATCATGCGTTTTTATTGGTTTCTGTGTATGTATGTTACTCATTTTATGGGGGAGATTGTGTGTGTGTGTGGGTATGTATTTTTGTGTTCATTGACAGTAGTGGATTTGTGTACATATAGCTAAGAAGATCCAAATTTAGCAAAAACCTTTTGATCACAGTGCGTATCCAAGACATAACTGTACATTCATGCGTCAGTGTCAACATGAGATCAACGTACAGATGCGAGGATCTGAGTTTTGATGAGCGTTTTTCCCTCACATGGTTGCATTTTTCTCAACTGGCTGCATAAGAATTTGCCAGTCCATAAATACAACAGATTTTAACTTGAAGTTTAATTTACAAGCTTAACATAGCGTGACAATCGTATGTCTTTGTTAGTTGTGAAGCCTTTTTTTTATATTGGAGGGCCGGGGGGGGGGGGGGGGGGGGGGTTGTTATTGCCACTTGTAGCTGCTGAGTATGTTACACTACAGTGACTGTTGAGGTGGGCAGAAAACAAAGACACATTGAAGTCTGGCTCACTTTTTGAACTTGAAAATATTAGATATTAGGAAGTCACATCTTTTTTTTATAGGATTTAATTTGTTGATGCAAATCAAAACTTTTATTTAATGATTTTACATTGTCTTGACGCACACAAAATCAAATTAAAGTCTGTACTTCCTCTAATCTCAAACCATATCACTGTACGCAGATTTTTCTAAAGATAAGAAGTTACTTTAAGAAGTTTGTACTTTATTTTGACTATGTACAATCAGTAGAAAAGTAGTTCCTTAATGCTGTATCACCTCAACCAACATCAATTTGTATATAACGCACATACAAATTCTTCACATAAATAAACAAATTGAGGTTCCAAAAAACCTGGAAGCTACCTTACCTTCAGACTGTTTCCAATACCACTACACTTTCCTCATTTGCATCGTGTGGCTCAACTATTTAGTTACGCCGACTTGCAGCGAATCCGCACCGCATAGGCAGTCTAATTAAAATGCACTAGCCATGATGAAAGGAGAAAGGCCTGGGGAATCCAAAACCTGTTTTTGATTCAAAGCTGAAATTTCATGTGAGACGGACAGCGCATGATTGAAGTCTTGAGGATCATACTGTTCTAAGTAGATCAACAACATATGCATACTGTTAAAAAGCAGATGCTTCTTGATTTGAAAATCTAATACTCTACAGTATATAACCTAGTTAAAATTAAGAAAAAAAAATAAAATAAAAGAACAAAGGGTCTAATTTGAGAATCAAGCTTCAATGCTGTTAAAGATACACAGGGACTTTGACTAATTAGATATATTTATTTGCATGATAAGCAAGTAGTTCTGAATGTTTAAAACATACACTGTGTAAAAGAGTAGACACTATAATTTATTTGCCAAGATGGAATTCAGGATAATTATCAAACAGAGAAGAAGAATATTGCGGTTATGAGGTTACAAAGAAGTATAAAGGTTTCAACCCCGTGTAAGCACGGCATACATACTTACAGTAGTGCATCCTTTAAATAAGGAAAGCTTTCTGAAGGGAGAAGCTAACTTGAATAAGCTTTTGCATATTGAAGACGATGTTAAAGCCTCTTACTGGGACTCAGGATAGCCCGCAGGCTAAAAGAAAAAGATGAGGGAGATACTTAAAGCTTGTTTTGGATCAAGTACTGCTTACCGTTTCATTACAATTTATATTGCACATTCCCAGCACGTCCTATAGAAACAAAACAAGCACACACACAGAGAATAACACTTATTGTTATTTTAAAAACTTTGATACCTTTTTGCAATGCATTTAGAAACATTGTTTATGTGTGCACGCGCACGCGCGTGTATGTGTAATAGTTATTTATTAAACACAAAATTAAGCTAGTTACTCTTTTTGTTTTTGGAGTGAATGGAATACTTTTTTGTTCTTCATAACATAGCATCTTCCAGACAGTATGTGACTAATGTGACCTAACTGCCTTGCCCTAGTATAGTCCTTATCAAATAAAGCCTTTGGTATGCTGAGGATCATACGGTGCAAACACACCTTGTAAGTCTTTGTTAAAAACAATGAGTTTTTCTAATCAAATAATATCCATGCTAACTATTCCTTTCTGGCGTGGAGCCGCTTGACCTATTTCCTCATCTTGTAATATATCGTTAAAGCAGCCTTGTGAAATATGCCTTAATTATTCATGCCTGGTTTCAAAATGAAGCGCTTTAAGAACACGGCTCCATGGGAGGATTGACACACGCAACGGTGCTCTTACAAAGCACACACACACACACACACACACACACAGGCACATTGGGACCTGGCCCTTATCAAAAACACACTCTTGACTGACTTCCCATTCTGTGTGTGTGTGCGTGTGTGTGTGTGTGTGTGTGTGTGTGTGTGTGTGTGTGTGTGTGTGTGTGTGTGTGTGTGTGTGTGTGTGTGTGTGTGTGTGTGTGTGTGTGTCTGTGTGTGTGTATGACGTTGTGCAGGGACGCATAAAACCAGTGGTGAAGATAAATGCCTTGTCAGCGCCTTTAATGATTGATTTCAAACATTTCATTTGATCCTATAAGGTTACGCTGTGGCAGGTAATTGTTTATACAGAACGAGAGGGTTGGTTTTGTTTATTTGATCGGTATAAGCACTCAGTACAGTGGCACAACTACCCTTAGAATTGGATGCATTGTCACAACCATCAGCCCTTCTACAACCTGGTGTGGTCGTGTGTTCACTGTGGCATTTCGCCAGGCTCTTCACCACACATACGCTTACTCGTTTCATTATGTTTGTAAACACACATTATACAAGATATTTTAGCTTGTAATTTTCAAATATATATATATATATATATATATATATATATATATATATATATATATATATATATATATATATATATATATATATATATATATATATATATATATATATATATATATATATATCATTGTGGGGCCACTACAGAAATCTCTGTTGGGGGTAACTGCCAGCCCCAGTTTGCCAAGAATCCCGTTAGGTCTGTGTGTGCGAAGCCTCTCTGTCCATATGGCTGTGAGTCCATGTCAGCGTCCCATCCGTGTGGCCCCCAATGCGTTTGGGCCACTCCATCCATCCCCTGCCTCTGCATGTCCCGCAGTTAGGTAAGGCATCAGAGCAGCCTGTCACTTGTCCCTCGGCATTGCTTTAGTCTGTGTCGACAGTGTGTCCACCCTGGGTTTGTCAGTGTCTATTCGGAGCCGACCTGTCTTGTTCAGCACATGGCACAGGCTGCTGATGGACATATCCAGTGCTCCTTCCGCGGTGTCCATCAGCAGGCACGGGATGCATCCCTGACGCATCTTAGTTTGAGCCCCTGAAATTTGTTGACAGTTGCAGAGGGTGGTCTGCAGTTCTGCCACCCTCAATTAAGGGAGACGCCGTCAGGATCTGAACTTGAGGGATGTAGGTTGCCTGCTGTGCATAAATGCTCAATTTGCGGTCGATCGATATCTAGCTAATAGATTTTGAAAACTTGAAGCCATGGAAATGGGTAGATAGGATGGAAGATGAGAGAAAATCTAGTTTAAAACCAAGTTGCTAAATTAGTGAGTATGAGATAATTGATGTAATTTCCTCTGTGATTGAATATGCTTTCATTATTTACCAGCATAGCCTTTTTTCTGTTACCCAGAAGTTTGTTTTAGTGTTTGTTTAATATCCTTATCAAAGCTTTGCTGAGGAAAAAAGAAACGTGTAATTATCACATTCTAAGTTCAATCGGAACAGTTAATTTATTTGTGTTGGTGCAGGAACTGAATCCAAAGTCTGTCATTTAAAAAAAAAATAGAGTTAGAGGCGATCAGACAACCGCCATTGCCTGCCGTATTCTCCCTAACCCTCTTCCTAAAGCGGAGGACAACAGCTCCAGCTTTTAATAAACATGTAATAAGAAGGAAAACAGCTGGTCGCTGCATCACAGATGGTGCCGTTCTTGGCATCTCCTAGGAAGAGACCACACATGCAGATGGCTCATTATTCCAGCATTTGGTTATGCATATTGCACAAAATTTTTATTCCAATGCTTAACAACCAGTATAAGCAATACAGGTGTTACTATTTTTCACGTGGCACCACAACAAAGTAAACCAACGAGGATCTATTTGTGTGTGTGTGTGTGTGTGTGGTGAGGGTGACGTTTTTATGTGGATCAACAGTGTTGTAGAGTTTTCTTCCACTACGTATCATTATTTCAGCAGTGTCTGTGCGAGGTGTGTCCAGTTAATCTCCCTTGAGGTGGGATTCAGTTGTAGAACTTGCTGTCAGTCTGTCCTGGGCCACCGCTTTGTTTTTGTGTGTTTTTTGAAGCTGCTCCACTTTGTTGTTGAGGCAACAGTCTACAAATGCAAGCGGTTGATTAAGACAGAGCCAGAAATAATGATCACAAAGAGGACCCTAACATGTCTGCACATCCTGTCCAATGTCCGGCCAGTCCCATGTCAAGCATGACCTCTGAATAGCTCAACATGAAATTATTCAGGCTTTTTGGTGGCACACTCTGAAGCATTTATTCTGCATGTTATAGATATAAAACCTAGACAATATCATAATCACAGTCATCAAACTATAAATGTAGATATGTGGCATGTGATGCAATAAAGTGATTCCAACCTTTTTGACCTAAAAATTATAAAGCAATGTTATCGCAATGGTTCTCTCTTTTTGATCCTGAGAGTGTTCCTTACAACTATTTCCATAAAAAAAATGTGTCACTGCTGAAACTAAATTTGAACGAAAGCAAGGCCAAGCCTGCATCCCATGAGGAAAGGAAAAAAAAGTTTCTTGGTTGCCTTTTTCTCTTCTTTTTAAGTTTTTTTTCAGGTTGACTGTTTTAAATAACATATGCTCTCTAATTGGCTACGGTCAAATAAAATCCGCCTAACGAGGCATAGCATTCATTGCTTACTTCCTTTCAAGTCCTCTCTTCCCTTTGTATATCTCGGAGCAAAAGTCTGCTCACATTTAGCACCAATCCAGTCGGGGTACTACTGCACTATGCCTAGAATGAAAATATGGATATTATTTATTTTCAAATCAAATTAACACTCCAGAATCCACCAAATGGCACCTATTAGCGACTCACAATGACATAGGCCAACGAGAGAGAAAAAATAATCTTTGTGCATCTTTCCTGCGACTTCCCCCAAGGCAGGTTTGAAAGCCCTTTATACTCAAGACAGTTCATTCAAATAGCAGTTTCCCTCAGACGCACGGCATCTTTATTATATGATGAACTTCAAGTCAAAGAGTTAGCCTATAATTTGATGATTAAGTGTCTGCTAATCACAACGATAAAGAGAGAGAGAGAGAGAGAGAGAGAGAGAGAGGGAGAGACAACTGTCTGTCTGCGTGTGGGTCCCAACAGGTCCAAAGGGATTTTCTTTCAGACTTCCTCACACTTGACACTACATGTATGCCGGAGCTGTCCTGTCTAATTTATAACATGAGCCAATGTGACCTTTATCCCGGCAATAACTATAATGCACTTTAGCACATGTCAGTCTCTGGGTCAGGATCATCCCCCTAGTGTCACATGTTTTGTCTTTGCATGTTGTACAATCAGCAGAGATGGCCAGCAGGGCTTTGGTGCGCACTTGTTTAGAATTAAGAAAGTACAGTAGATAGCTTTAAAATAGAATTGGTAGACTAGTTCTAAACGAATCCGACGAGGTAGACAGAAAAGCTATTTGTAGTTTCTTACAGCTGTTTTGGCATATTGATGTGAAGCTTTTATTTGCGTTTAACTCCACAGTTCAAAAAACAGAGCTATGGCTATCTACAATCACAAACGCTTGTAAGAAGTAAGAGCAGAGATCGTATGAACCTAATAGCATATGTAAGGTGCGCAAAGCATCGGTCACGTGATTTCGGCTGTGACTCGCCCCTCTCTTTCTGACGCTCGTCTCATTGCTCATCAGCTAAGTTGTCAGGTCTGCTACATCCCTTTGATGGCATCACTGACAATTAGCAAGACGATGCCACACAAAACCATCTGGACAGGCACATTTCCTCGTTGCTGAGGGAGACAGTTTCTGGTGTGACAAAAATACATCTCAAGGTCACCACTGTCACTTTTTTAAGCAGATCAGATTCCCTTAAGAGGTAGATTTACGGGATTGGAATTGTTTCGAAAGGGTTTTAAGTTACTGACTGGTCTCGAGGAGAATGTTAGATGTAGAAATTAAATCACTCTTGTTGAGAGTGTTAAAGAGTTTGTTGTAAAAAAAAAAAGGGGGGGGGGGGATTGAAAGAGAATTAAAGAGAAAGAATGACAGACAGGCAAGCAACATACAGGTTGGCAAAAGTCAGGTGGACAGTTGGACAGTTGGACAGACAGACAGACAGACGGACGGACGGACGGACAGAGAGAGAGAGAGACAGACAGACAGACAGACAGACAGACAGAGAAAAATGGACAAGAAAAAATGTCTGACAGGGATATTGACACGTTGGACTGAATCCAGTCCCCTTTGATGAATGAGAGCCAGTGTAAGGCAGTTAAGGGAGACACTGGCTTGCTCTGGGGTCAGAAGCCTCCAGGAAATTAGTCCGTGGCAGCTTTACTACCGTTCCACATATGATAGACCTTACTTGTCATCTTTCCCTCCAGGAGGAGACTCAGAAAACCCATCAATTATCAGCCGAGGCGGGAAATTGATTCCTCCCTTTTCCATACGCAGCAAATGTTCCCCATAAATATACACTGCTTTGACATACCTCTTTGTATTAAACATGTGGAAAACAAGAGCGGCCTGGTATAAAGTCATAGTTAGCTGGGTTGCTATGGAGAACAAGCCCATTGGATGGAGATCTGTTCACAGACAGTGACGAACATTTAAAAAGTAGAAAGAAAAAAAAAGTTGGGAGGAGGTCACATGCCAGTTATCATCATTACAAATCGTGTTTTAACGGCTTCTCCGTTTTGCCCTTAGGGTCAAGTGGAGTTGTGTGGGGGCAAACGGATCATTAAGCATGGAACAGAACAACACACTGTCATTGTTTTCAGGGCAAACACAGAGAACACATTATCGCTAGAGCCCAAAAATATAACATCACGGCGAGGAGCGTTCGCACGACAAAACAAACGTCCGTCTAGTTCCACAACACACAGAATCAACGGCCAGTGCATGTGTTCCATATTCAGCTGCCAACACCCCCCCCCCCCCCCCACTTCCCCCTTTTTTATACCTCGTATAGTAACTCATCACAACTGCTCCACTGTGTGGTCCCACGGTGCCAGGACTGCCTGCGCGTCCATACATCACGTTTGTTCTCTGGTACTAAAACAGATTCCCCCTGCAGAATAGAGAGCCTCGACCACAGTGTCATCCAGACAGAGTTATCCCTCACCACCGGCTGACCGTGGCATTATTCCGATGGGGGAATGTTTGACTAATAAGCATTTTCTCCTCTCAAGTGCTGGCCCCAGTAAACGTGGCCTGTGCTGGCTCTGTAGAGGACACCTTGTTGGAGGAGGAAGGTGGCCGATGCCATTAAACATACCCACTGATCCGGAAAACACACTGATTTCATTACAAAAATCATATAACGGTCTAAAACACAATAACAGAGTTGCACTTTATCTCGAAGAGTGTGCGGGTGAGGGTAGAATGGAAATAACTCTCTCCGAGACAGGTTGTGACAAGCAGCAGTGAAGTGAATAAGCTATCCCTCATTGAGATTTGAAGTAAGAGGGTTATCATTGCACTTTGAAACCACTACACTTTTGGCTGGGCTAGCTGCCTGAAGACTCTTTAAACTGGGAGGATTTTTTTCTATGCGGTTACATCGTTACTTTCGTTGAGTCAGGGCCATGCCATGAGTAAAAAAAAAAAAAAAAAAAGGAAAACAAATAAAAAGTGATCTGGTTTAAAATCCCTATTTTCTGAAGGGATAAAAAATGAATCACCACCAGTAACATTGTTAACATCTAGAGTTAGTAACACTATGAAAATAAAACCTAAGCTTTGAATCGAGAATCAAGAATAGCATGAACACGTCCTCTCCAGATAGTCTCTCCCTAGTCTTGGGACTCCTCCATTCCATGGAGGGTTCTGCCATCAGATGGTTCGTATCATGCGGCAGTCTCTCATGGCGGTTGGGCTTTGGTGGAGGTGCAGTACACATGAGACATCATCGTTTGAAAAACATCTGTCACTCTGACAAATAATAAGTGCATTGGGCCCCTAGGGAAAAGGGAAGTGCGAGCTCCATATTTTATGTTTTTTTCCCAGTGTGAGGCTGTAAGTTTGCTGTGTTGCGTTGTGTGTGAGTGCTATGTGGGTTGGGTGTTTGTGTTTGTATGTGTGTGTGTGTGTGTGTGTGTGTGTGTGTGTGTGTGTGTGTGTGTGTGTGTGTGTGTGTGTGTGTGTGTGTGTGTGTGTGTGTGTGTGTGTGTGTGTGTGTGTGTGTGTGTGTGTGTGTGTGTGTGTGTGTGTGTGTGTGTGTGTGTGGATGCGAGTGTGTGTGTGTGTGTGTGTGTGTGTGTGTGGTGAACTGTACTTTATTTCAAAATACATGCTCGTGTTGACAATTGACATTTTAAGGGCGTTACCTCTGATAAGGCGATCTGGACAAATGAACACCATAGGCAGAATGATTTATCACAGAAGCTGAGAAAATAAATAATATTTAGATTTCTTTTTTTTCCCCCTTCACGTTGTGCGGAGATGTGTCTGAAATCAAATGAATCCCTTACAAGAGAAGGCCTGCACGTATATCTGTGTTACAGCCCCTGTGGGTTGTCGGTACTGTGTGTTGACCCGAGGGCTCCATCAGGTACTATCTCTCCCCAGGGCACAAGGGAAGCCAAGACAGCAACACTGCAATGCTCACCCTCTAATTCTCTCGGTTCCTCCTGGCTTAATTGAGAATTTGAACAAACAAATTAATCATAGCAGCCCATAAAAATGACAGGATTCATGCAGTAGCATTCTTCATTCTCTCTAATTTGTTGTGTTGTTGTCGTTTCCCCCTCACCACCGCCCCTCGTCCGTGCCTTTCTCTTAAACCCCCACAGCATTTTTTATGCTGAATCTGCTAGTTTACCCCCTTATGAAAATTACAAATACTTGTCAAGGTTAACGAGTTAATATTCTCATTCAATATTTATTTTATGGGCGAGAGAGCGTCTCCCTTCAGCGCGTCCTCTTCCAGAGCGAGGATGGGTTTGTTAATCAAAATGACAAGGACAGTGTTCTTCTGATAATCCCCTGAATCATCGAGAATAAAAAATGAACTTTATTAATCAGCAGCCGTTGATTAATTGTTATGAAGTGTTGCTCGTCCATTTCCCCGGCATTTTTGGTAATTTCCACAGAAGCCTAACAATCTCCCCAATGATTTGGAGCCTTTTGAGCTGGCGTAGCACTAAGCAGTACAGCAATAAATAGCTGGCAAGCATTCTCTTTTTCTTTTTCTTCTTCAGAGGCGGAAGTGCACACAGGATCAAAAGAAAAACAATAGACTGTATCATTTCCAAAATAGTGCATGATTCTAAGTTATTTAGCTATAAAAACGAACCTTATTGCAAAATAGTTTGACTTAATACATAATGCAGGTACACTATTTTTGACAGTATACTGTATATGTACAAGGTAATGTGTTTCTTGAAAACCAAACGTGCTCATTGAACTGACGGTGAACACTAAGGTCGGTGGTTTTGCAATCGAAAAATTTGTCAAGTCAAAAATCTGCAGAAATCATGATGTGGGAAAAACTTGACAAATCCTCTTAAAGCAAAGTTTCTAACTGAAGTAGTGCAATTAATAGTGCATACATTGACTGTTCATGAATGTTTAAAAATGAAATTCCGTTTGCATAGTGAATGGGCCAAGGTTTGAGGGGTTGGATGGCGTTGAGGGAGTTCTGATCTAATTTACATGAGCATGTCAAGGCGTGTGGCACTCATTTGTACTCAAGTTCTGTCCATGAAACAGAATTTACAAAAGCAGAGGAAGTTTCATGTCTGAAGCACGCCTGTCTTTTCTTTCTCTTCAATTCTGATTCCAACAATCTGGACAAAAGGAAGATACCATTATTATTAGGCTTCAGATTTAACTTAACACCTGTAAATATGGCATCGGTTTACATTCACAGTCATCTTAAAGATATTTGATCAACAAGTTTGAGCATGTTTAATTTCTTTTAAAAGAAACTTCTAAATGCTGTGAATTCAACGAGCGTTTGCTGTTGAATTCAGCCCATGGTTCGCATGCAATTAATTGTGGAGGTGTTTTATCCATCGGAATGAATAATTTAAAGGGGCTGTTAATAGGTATCTCTGATTTGGCCAGGGGGACAGAGACAAAGCCTCGATGAAGGACTTATCATTACTTCCTTTCAATTTTTACTTCCTTATTTTTTTTGTATGTTAGCAGTCCGGCCATTTGGCGTGAAATGCCGCAGTTGCATTAAATACACATAGAGAGATGTAAATAGCAACTTTTAAATAAATATCCAATTCAGTCAATAGTAAAATCAGATTCGGATTTTTAAATAGTAGGCCATCACATGCATTCATGCCAGAATAGTCAACTTTAAAAAGGCATGTTTTGTTAACATAGAAAAAAAATTATTGAAAAGATCATTTGAACTTTTTGATAATTCTAGTCTGCCAAATTCGCACCGTGCCAAAAGTGCATATGACTCCAACAGCTGAGAGCATTGAAGTGAAACTCCAAATCAGAGCTTTTCAATGAGACTACCTCTTAAAAATACACTCGAAGCTTCATCATTTGTGGCACATGAGACGACTGACTTTCGAAAGACACACATTTTAAGGGGCTCCTAAGCTTTGGAATCTGGATAGTAAATATTTACAGTATCTGGACAAATAAGCAGGATTATTTAGGACGGGGTTACTATGTGATTTTCACAAATATATCAGGTATTACAATCTGAATTTCTATATATTGGTGATGTTCGAAACTTATTTGTATGACAGCTTTGTCAGATTTCAGCGGTGTGTTTTTTAGTGTGTGTGTGTGTGTGTGTGTGTGTGTGTGTGCGCGTGTGTGTGTGTGTGTGTGTGTGTGTTATCTCCTCTAGTGGGAAAGAATGTGAACTACATTCTTTTAAAGTCCCTTATGCACAGTACTGAAAATTAAATTAAAAAGTAATCTCTGTCAGATGCAATAAAGCAACGTCCACAGGCAAAAACTTTTCCATCCTTTACACTTGCACACCCCAACCCAGCCCAAGACATGAATTAAGTAAGGTGATTATTCCTTTTTATTAACCACACAAGACAAAGACATTTGGAAATAAAACACAGATATCTATTTAGTTGGAAGCCAAGTTTGTCTAAAATATGAATATAGTGCAGATATAGTGCAATAATATGGACATTATCCCACAACAATTGCTATGTGTCGAACATTTAATTTCCCTTCCCTTCATTCCTCAACTATATTTTACCAATACGTCATTTCTTTTGCACGTCTTTCTCAGATGTTGATCTATGAGGAACTGGGAACAAAAGACACTCCTTCAATGACAAGTTCACAGCACATCAGCCAGTCCTTCTTTTCAAGTAATTCCAGCCCTGGCTATTCAGGGTTTGCCCTGTGGCTAGACTGAGCACTTCATTCTCCAGAAATAGCCATATATCTCATCTTTCACAAGGACTCAGGTCGTCTTATCAAGAGGGACGAGGTTCGTTTCAATTTATGTCTCTCCAATGAGCTTGGCGATGGTGACGCTCAGTTAATATTGAGGTTTTGGGATCGCTTGATGTTGTGAACATTGAGGTTTTGGGAGCGCTTGATGTTGTGATTCCCCAGGGTGTGCGGGCCATGCAGAGAGAACACAGAACTTGTCATCAAACATCTTATCAAGTGACTTTATCTGCCAACAGTGGCCAGCATTTGCTATTTTCCCACCTAACACCGTTGGAGAGTTCTGTTTAATGTAATCTTCCACTCCACTTTTTGTGGATTGTCAAAATGTAAACAAGCATATTTTAACATACAGTATACACCTACACATAGTATTTATGATAAGCAAATAAACTACCACCAATCATTGACCTTGTTAAGGGAAAAATATACCAATTGCTATTGTCAGAGGCAGCAATGCAATTTGTTGTTGTGGCTTCCTGTTTATTTGTTGTCCAATGGACCTTGTGATATTTAAATTCCCTCTAGTGTCCTTATTCAGTCACAGTGGAATAACAAAAGCAGTGCTTTCAGCGCACCTTTCATATGTTTGCATTGCATGCGTGGAAATCTGAATAGAGAGGCACTTTCTGATAAATTTCATGATAAAAGACATGACAGACATTTTCTCCCTGTGACATATTTGTTCTTTAACAACAAATCAATGGCAGACGAAGCTTGGCACCTGAATACAGAACAATGGAGAGATGAAGAGAAGATTGTCTTCATTAGACGCATTAATATTCATAGAAAGTAGAAAATCTGACACCGCAGAGGACTCGGTAACCTTTTCTCATATTAGATTTTTTTTTCTACTTCTTAACACAATTAAAGTCCAGCAATGGCTTAATTAATGCCGCTTTCTGTCAGGCGCTTTAAAGAACTGTCAATTTGGCCTGGGTCTGCCTGTCAGCAGGGAAGAAAGACAGTCATCCCACTCGTGCGGGAGACAGTCGGAATCACAGTGCCGGATAAAGTCACATTCTCAGACACCTTGCCAAATTGATTCTCTTAAGGGCTTTCTTGCAGATTATCATTTTCTCCCCCCTTTCCTGTCTTTTACTCTGCACGAGTGTCAAATCAAAAGTAAATCTAAATTCAGCTGAGGTTTGGGCTATTGTTATTGTCTGAGATAGCTTTTTTATACTAATAATTTTAAACATTCTATGTTGCATGATGATCAGCTTTGTTAAAGATTTAAAACCCTGCCTTTAAGCAACCTTTATAAAGATTTAAATCAATTACAATATTAAGCTGCAGACGGATAAGGGTATGAAGAGGCGATAATGTCATTATGGTGGCAGCAGCTATTGACTACCAACTGTTTCCTATTATTATCTCAGACCAAAATGCATTTATTTACCATTACATTTTCCCACAAAAAAAGAAAAATCAAGACAAAAGATGTCACTTATAAGGAGAAGTCATTTATGACTTTGCAGTGAGTTTCTGGGCCAATCAGTCTTCACAGTAGAAGACATTTGGGTGTGATGGGGAAGAAGGGCAGTGTGAAGAAGAATGAAGAGGGTTCATTTCCCTGAAAGACCACAACTGTCTTCAAGTGGGAGCCACAAGCTGTCCAAACAAGATGACAGTGTAAATGGCTGCTGCTAATGACCGTTTCACTCCTCTCTTGCCAGAGATTTCTGATCAAAAATAGCTCGCCTGTTGCCACTTCCTCCATCTAAAACGCCAGCGGACAGAATTGTGGTAATGGGATTGTCTGGCTTCATAGGTCTCACAGTAGGGGATTGTTATTTTATGAAGTCAAACAGATCAGTCCCACTATATATATGTAAGTCTGATTCCCTACTGTTTTACGTGGCAGATGGGAGTGTAACTATGTCAGAAGGTGATATTTCAACCTGCTACCTATACACTGGTGCGTACCTGCTACCAATATACTGGGGGGGGGGGGGGGGGGGATTTTTGTCATTGGTCAGCTGAGATGAAAGAATAGCTATATCCTAACCTAGATGAGCAAACATTATAATAATCAAAAGACAGATTTACCATTTTGTTCACACAACTTTCTGGCAACCTTACCCGACATTTTAAGACACAAAGATTTTTGAAGTGGCACTACCATGACGACTTTAACTGCTGAAATGCAGTCGAACGTTAATTTCCTCGTCCGTCCACTCTCTGTGACTGAAATGGACCTGCACTCTTGCCACTCTCCTTATTAATGAAACAATAGATGTGATCATTCCACGGGAGGTGAAACTCGCTTGGCAGCTGCCGGCACGGGGGGGATCCGATTAAAATAAGTCAGCGTCTCTCTTTCAAGACTTGTAGGTGGGAAAACAACGGAGGCTTCAGAAGGTAATCATGCCATAGTATGAGGAGAAGAGACTAATTGGAATTGTACAAGAACAGACAGGGAGCTCATTAAAGCCTTGAGCACCACCTCATGATAAACAGTCCTTTTAAGGGGTGGCACTAATGTGATGAGGCAAAGGCTTTATTTCTCACCTTCCAATGAACACATCTCATGTTTAAGCTCCTTATACTCACTCAGCAGGCATAGCGGGTATTGTAAGGCTTCCTAATTGCCACTGCAAAATTAGTCAGTTGCTCTTTGAGTTTCCTCGACTCGAACGCAATGGCTGAATGATGCGCCGTCATATTGTCTAGAGTGCCTTTTTTTTTTGTTTTTGTTTTTTTTGTTTGCTACCATTCAGGGACAATTGCATGATTTGAAGTATTTCAGTGCAGTACTGTGCAGACTAGGTATAGTGTGCAAAAAAAAGTTATTATAAAGTAAAAACATTACTGCCCATCAAACAGTCTTCCATGTATATTTTTAAACACTACACATCACTGACATATGAAACCACAAATGCCAGAAAGATAATTGCAGCCAACATGTTATGGACTATGACAACCCGTGATTAAAATCAGACTAATTTTGCTTGATGAGAAATCGCCCTCTTGCCCAAAATAACTTTATATCCCCTGCATTTTCACTATGCATCATTAACTCCATCTTTGCTCAGGCAGGATTCTTTGCGCGATTTTGACTGTGTTCAAATCTCTTTAATGCCGTCTCATGTTTAAAGACTGGTCATAAATCCCATATCAGTTCTTAATGACCACTGCTGGCCAACCGGTGATATGTCATTGTTCGCAGGCGATCACCCAATGGGGAATAGACCATGCCAGTCTTTGTAATTGCATACACAGAGAGATTTATACTACCATTATGCATACCCATGAGAAATAATTCAAACATATCATTGTAAAAAAAAAAAAAAAAAAAGGCTGCTGGTTGCTGATCCCCCAAATCTCTGTTGGGCATCTAGATTGTATAATGTTCTATAACTTCTGCTTACACGGTATTACTGTCTAGTAATACAGATCTGTTGCGAGGCCATACTTGAAGTCCCCATTTAGAAGCCAGAAATGCAGGTTCTTATTCTGCAAGGTTGTTTGTGGGAAAAGGAAAAAATATGACATTATGAACAAAATGTTAGGTGTAATAGGATTACTGCTCCAGGCATACAGTGAGTTCTTGTGTAAAGGGACTCTTCTGGTCTTAAGGAAAAGTGACAAGCGTTTTCCTGCCTTTCATCAGCTCGTGATGCATTCATTTCAATACCAAGCTTCCCTCCTCGTGTTCCAGCGCACTCCGGCTTTTCCAGGTGCTTTGGAACCCTCCGATGACTTCGAGATGTTATGATTGAAAGCGCTGTTAGCTGATCTCCCCAAGTGTGTCACCATAGTTTTGTTGTGCAACCTTTGGGGCGGATCCTCCTGGGAGAAGATGCAGGTGTAGTCTTGACGTCGGTTTGATCACCTTGGTGAAGTTAGGCCTCAGTGGCTTTTGGCTGTGCCCACTGGGACCGCGGCACCAGCTGAATTGGGATTGTGTTCTACTGTGGCTAATGAATTGGCTTGTTGAGTACCCTTTCATCATACTTTTGTACCTTAAAAGGGTTTGACAGGAACTCAAATTTGACTGCTGATGAGATGACTGATTTAAACTACCTTGCATTGTACATTTGTATAATGTGATACCCATATACACATTACATTAAACACACAATGAAGATGCAAAACCTGTTTTCCAATCAATCAATACCACATTGCCATCTTGAATCCTAGTTAAAAGTGAGAGTGAGCAGTAGGCCTATGTAATGTCCCTCTGTCCCTGGTCCAAGGCCCAGGCTGTGTAACCGCAACAAACACAAAGGAAGTAAAAAAAAAAAAAAAAGGCCCTGCTACTGCAGTCAGCCGTCAAAAGCAGGCCAGTCATGCAGTCTCGTGTTTTCCCAAGTCTACAGAGAGTACTCCCAGGGACTCCTTTGTCCTTCCCGTGGCAGACTGCCTCTGTCTCGGGCGCTCAGGGGGCTCACTCACCACTGACAGGCCCCAGTCAGATCATACCCTCACAATCAAATATACTTTTATTAGATCTGTCTTGCCGGAACGACACTCCACTGCAAAAACATGTTTTGTCCTCTTTAACCTATTCCACAGGGGAGAGGACGCAAACCAGCAGTGACACTGTCATTTGTGAGCAATGCAGTATGACTCCCTTGTGGTAGAAATGTCAGATTATACTGTGCAGTACTAGTTATCCCTGCCTAAATATAGCCTCTCTGGTATCATAGGGCTGTCGTAAGAAATCTGTAGCTTCACACACATGGCCTTTTGTGAAACCCCAGACACTGTCACAAACCTTACCAAGTGGCCAGGATGAAGCTAATTGTGAATTCATGTCGGTCTTCCGGCTCCTTGTAATTCCGACAGAGAAGTACCTGCTCCGGCTTGATCCTGACTCCTAGTGTATGATGTGCACTTTTCAGTCCCCATGGCCTGTCAGTGTAACTACATTCTAGAATCGCCATTTCTCTCAAGACGTGCATTTGGAATTCAAATGTGCACAGACGCTTTTTTTTTTTACACTGATGGAATCCCCATTTGTGACAACCATCATCACATTACAGTCAAAAACATTGGTTTGATATCAGTCTCTTAATGGTCTCCTCAGATTATAATCTCTAATCCTGTGGAGGCACTATAAATATGAAAAGGCCATGGATTGAAGTTTTCTTTTAATTCAAAGACATACACATAAAACCAGCTTGCCAAAAGTTTTTAACAGAAATAGTCTATTCCCATATTTGATGGAATTTGTAGGTACGAGGTTTTGACTGCTTCACTTATATTGCACATCATAAAAGTCAAATTTTAATGAAACACTATTTTTGCATACTCATCTAGGTTCAATCAGTTTGGAGGTTAAACATCTGGATTGACAAGATTCAACAACAATGTTTATTTGAGGACCAGGGTCAATTCTACACGCCTGACCTAGACAACATAGGAAGGAACTTGACATTGTTAAACATTTAAAAATGATCCCATGGCATTCATTAAGCACAATAAACTAAACAGCACAGATGTGCCATCCTGTAGTGTTGCATACACAGCTTGCTGCGATTAGTAATGATTCTGCATAAGGGCTTCCTTCTATTTTGTTAGCTCTCAAAGAAGTTCCTCTAAGCACTAGCAAGTATTGGTGTGAAAACACACTGCATGCATTCACAGTAAAAATATGCAATTTTAATAACAAAATTATTATTAACCCTTTATTTTACCAGTAGTTAAATTCTGGTTATAATCGGGGAAACCCATTTCAACAAAATTGTGACGATGCCCAGGTTAATTATTTTGTAGTTGTCATAGAGAACATTATTATTTTAGTATAATGTCTAAGGTTAAATAACTTAAAGTTATACTTTTTACTACCTCCCCCCCACCCTGTCCCCACCCCCTTTCCAGACATCCAAACCCCTATAAATAATCAAGTGCTTCCCCGATCCCTCTGAGTAATTATCAGGGATCCCTGACAGCCACAGGCAGTGGAGAACTGACAGGCCTCCAACAGGGAGATGTAGTGTAAATTTTATGAGTGACAAAGAAGATTAGCGGAGCGACTTTGTACATGTAACTTTGACCTCCGTAGAGGCCTTGTGCAGGGTTGGAAGGTGAGCTGGCAGTAGGCAGGGGGGACTAGCTGGCTTGCTAGGGAAGAGATCAAGGAGGCCATGCAGGCACTCTATGCTGGCAGCCGAATATTCCGTAGTCTTAAATGTAAATGTTTGTAAATGTAAATGTTTTTTGGATCCTGTTTTGTGATTCAACTGTTAAAGTCATTATAAAGACAGACAATGTCAGAGGTTTCAGACCTGCATTTTAGGACCAATTACTTAGCAATTTGATTGAATGTGTTGGGCTTGCTTCTGGGAAATATGAATTAGGAAATGTAAGATATCAAAGAAAGACTTACAATATGAGGAAACAATACATATATTGGTCGGGCTTTTTGCCATTTTATAAGGGTACACAGATTGTCATGCAATGTAATAACCTGCTGACAACAAAATCTCCATAAGAATTCTTCCAGTTATATCAATTTCAACTTTGTCTACACTCTTTGTGGTTCTATTGTCCTCTGTTTTGACAGTGAGGTTGAGCATTGTGCTACCAAAGCGGCTCTCCGTGATTCCAAAAGAAGACCCTAATCAAGCCTACGTGATTTCCCTCTCGGTTCCACTCGGCGCCATCACGGTCTCATTGTGTGGCGCAACAAACGGGGACAGCCCCAAACATTCTTCCCTTTGATTTCTTTTATCGACGGATCTTTTATGGACTGACTCTGCTTTGTCCGCTCCATTATAACAGAGGACTGTGATTTTCACATGTCCTGTCTTGACTGGCCTGTGACTGTCAGGGAGTCTTGACAATGGAATCAAGCTCGGCTGACGGACAGGAACAGGACCCTGCCATGTCATCACACCCATCTGCTCGCCGGGGGGGGGGGGGGGGGGGGGGGGGCGACACAGGCCTGATGTCATCCTCGGAGAGAACACGAGAGGTGGGCCTCGGTTGGTCCCTTTTCTCCCTTCCCTCTCTCTGGACATGTCACGGATAGAGACGGTAACGGGGTTGGCGCGTGTCGTTCGTCGCGGCCCGCACAGCCCCCCCCCCCCCTCGCAAATCTAGCGTTGCCATCTTGCACCACTCACTCTGTTCAAACAGGTCTGTCGTTGTTTTTTTTTTTGTCTCGTCCTGTCAAGTGGCTGACGTTCTGATTTAATCAACATCCACGCCTGCCAGATGAATTAGATCACTATCAAAAATGCGCCGGGAACACCATGTCCCTCACTTGTCAGAACCCAGTTCATCTGCTCATTTATTTATTGCATTTATCTCCCTGAGAGAGGCCTTGTACACACTGCGTGGGCCTAAAGGTTGTCGGTTCTTATGAGGTGCTTTGTTAAAGTTGGATGAGCTCCAGGGATTCATCTTATTTCTATCAACCGCTCGCATCCTATTGAGAAATAAAACAGAAAAACGACAATATGGTAGCCTGAAGAAAGAAAACAAACATTGCATTCCAACTCTGAATTTTCACAATCTTCGCAGTGAGGGAAAGATAAGCATCATCACATTAGCTTTGAATACATCTAGTGGAAGAGAAAAGCCAGTGACTTGCAGCAGAACCTGAATGGACATAGCACCTAACAGTTTCCCTTTCTGCCGACATACAGTACATGTACAGTGTATCACGAGTTAGTCATATGTATACAGGTTTAATACATTAAAGGCATTAATACAAAGTTAATTTCATTCAAGTTAATAGTTTTTTAATGTTTAGAAGGAATTTGGGTTGACAGTAGATTTCTTACTGGATGAATTAAGAACATTTAACAGTGAGCTTTCAAATATTTTTCTAATTTACATTAACTTAATACCCTTTTTGGCAGGACATATTTAATTTATTTTAGTTTAGCTTTCTTTCCCTTCTCTACTCCTGCTGGCTTGTAACCAACTGCTCAGTAAGAAACATACCTTTTATTTACTGTAACTGTTTATTTTCCTACTGAATTCTTACTGACTTTTTATAGCCTTTACTTCATTAGGTTTGATACATTTTCCTACTGTAATTGTGTTGGCTTGTAAAAGCCTGCTCAGTAGGAAACTTACGGTTCATAGTTTTTATACTATTTATTTATATGTAAAATGGTATCCAATAGCATTTTCCAATCCAAAGCTTTTCTGAACAGTCCTGCCATTTGTATTAGCCTGATATCCTTCCTCCACTACTGTTCCTCCCTCCCTGACAAAGTTGATTTGCTGTGCATCATCCTCCAATCCAGTGGGCAGGGCGTTCACTGCTGTCAGCTTACAGTCAATTGCTGTCAGCAAGCACTTTAGTACCTGGTTGTAGTGCCAGGTATATGTTCCCTACAGTGCAAGAAAAAAAATCACTTGTACTTGTGTGTTTTTGTGCGATAGGATTAGCCCAAAATGTTTGGTTTGACCTGGCCCGAGGAGCAGACAAAAACATTCAAGATCACTGCACGTCTTTCTCATGCGAGTGTGTTGCATGAATTTATCATTGGAAGGACACGTGAGGGTATGAGCAGAGCTGCAGCATATTCAAATTGAGACGTTCACTCACGGCTCACTGGTTTGATATTTCCATCATCGACAGCGGCGGAGGCACTGACAGTTGGGCCGCACAAAGCCAGCTGTTTTCATGGTTTGAAGAGTCCTGAACATGCACCCAAGTTGAAGGATTTGGATTGGAGGTTATTAACTGAGGTGACACCCTGAATGCATCGCAGGCACCTATGCTAAGAAAATCAAAAGCAATCCTGTTGGTTCTGTTTTTATTTTTTGTTCGCACAACTGTTACAAAGTGATTTGGTTTGTTTGTTAGTGTAACATTTTTTCAAAAGTAATAAAGAAAAGAACGAGTGAAACATTTGATTTAATAAAAATACTTTTTTCATACATTAATTACTTCAGAAGGTATAATCAGAGGTCTGCTCATCCAATAGTTCCTGTACAAAAAGGCATTGGTGGCTACAGCCCTGGGATTGGACCACTAGCAGTATATTGAACTGACTAAGTGACTACTGAAAAACGATGTAACTTGAATCAGCTCCATCTGGCCAGGTCTGGTCTCCACGGATACTCCAAAAAATGAAATAGCCCAAATCACATCCTTTCACCAACCATAATGGGAGGAAAGAAAGAGGACAGAAAGAGAAAATTGAGAGTGGAAAAACAAATGTAATATCTGATTTAATGCCTGTGCGATGTATTAAAGAGTACTTACTGTGCGAATTCAAACAACCCTTTTTCTTCAGAAGGAACAGTTGTGATGACCACATTAAATGTTCTACTTCTACATGGAGAACCTTAAACTCCTGGGGGCATCAATCCTCTCGTTTCCTTCTGTACGTGTTAAAACTCAAATTATGCAGAGCGTATAAAACTAAGACAAATCTCAATAAATATAGCTATTCCTACATTTGCTTGACATTCGATACTATGTATTATAAAGAGGACCTGCACTTTAAGCAGTACTTAGTTGTTAGAACAGGTCAAGTTTAGGTCATTCCTGCACGTGATCTGAAAGCATCAATCTTAAATCACTGAACAAGCATTGGTAAATCTCAGTGACCCCTGTATCAGTATTCCTCCCTAGCTCTATATGAAAGCGAGATTGCAATATCCGTTTGGGAGAGGCAAGCATTCATCTTTCAATGAGCATTCTTCTACCTAAACCAAAAAAATATATAATATAAAATAGGAAAAGAAAAAAGAAAAGAAAAAAAACACAGCAACTTATGGTTTGGGGAAAAAAATATGAAACCCCCAGTGCTTACTCATCTGAGAAACATTAAATGTACTTTTGTTTACCCCCGTGTGCACTTATGAATCCCATGGGTGCCGCAACCTGTGTATAACTCACCCTTAGGCCCTAAGAGTATTTTTCACTATGAAATGAAATTTTATGGCATATAAGATTAGCCGACACTAATGCAAGGTCAAAAATAATAGAATCAATAGGCAGCCCGGGCCGATGTTAACATTTACAGAAAATAATAGGCTGAGAAGTGCCGTGGAAAACAGAGTGAAGGGGGTCTCTGCAGAATTCTTATTGATGGCTTTTCATTATTTCTAATAATTTGACTTTCTTTTGTGTGCGATTGCCAGCCCCCGGCCTTGGCGGTGGTATTGTGGTTTATCTTACTGTTTGCGTATGTGTGTGTGTGTGTGTGTGTGTGTGTGTGTGTATGTGTCTGTGTGAATGTGACCGTGTGAGTGTGTGCATGTTTCATGGTCAATAAACAGCTATTTTCTGCCGATGGCTTTTGGCCGCTGATCAGATCGATCTCCTACTTTGAAATAATGGCGGCAGTTTAGGAGACGGGGTTGGTTAGATTAGCAAACCCTCGTTGATTGGGGGCCATTACAACTGCCTCACTTCAAATGCATAAAATGACAAGACATAATAAGTCCGAAATGTGTTGATTGCCTTCATGAAAACATTCACAATCAAGGCCTTGGAGGAATGAAGGAAGCCAGGGTAAACCCAAATCACCCTATTTCACATTGACCCTTGGGTTTATAGCCCATCAGTGTAATCTCAGTATCTGAAGCAAATACAAGTGTGATCGCATAAGGGGTCGGACATTCTTCTCCACATTCAACCCCGACACACTATTATTGTCTTTTCTCTTAGACTAATGAAAATAACGGTTATGAATGTTTTTGGTGCACTTTGATTGTCACATCAACTGTTTTTATTGCTGTCATTATGGTTTAACATCGCACTGTTAATTCTGTTAATTAAAAAGCTGATTGCTTTTGCCAGTCTGTGATCTCCATTTGGTGAGTCCATATGGTTGCGACTGCTCGTAAATTTCAATGAAGCCTTATCGCAGCACTGCTACATATAATCAAGCCTTACAAGTGCTTGAATTACCTATAAAGCCCTTCTTGTCATCTAACCACTGCACCTCTTTTCCACCACTTCAAACAAGAATAGTTATTTTCAGAGCAGCATAGTGAGCTGGCATCTCTATAAGGATTACAAAGACATTACCCGAAAGCCAGGCCAGCACAAAGCTTACATTTATGGCGATCAAAGAAACAAAGTCACCCAACCTTAACATGACTTCAGAAACACCCCTTCTACTCTCACGTGAAAGAATTTGCCCAATACGGTGGACAAGAACAAGATGGCTGACGGGACAATACTGGACTGTACTAGGACGCTGTCAAGTGGCAACCAGGAAGTGTTACAATCAACAGCAAGCTCTTTCATCTCAGCACATATGATACTGTACTGTAAGTATGATTTCAAGGCTCAGAGGCAATGACCTACTTTGGCTCTTTTTTTTATAATCCAAGGTCTCAGCTATCCCCTCCACTGTTTGCAGCCAGCAAAAGCAGAGACAAAAATTGTAAGAGCCTGTCTTAGGGAAAAGACCAGACCTCAGCATATCAAGTAAAAGGGGGTACAGAAACATGTCGTTTTATTCTGATGTTGTCAGGTGACTTTTATCTTGGGGCTATGCCTATATTTGGGTGCAATATTTACTGTATAGTATAGTTATTTCTCTAAATAAATATTGCTGACAAGAGTAGCCTTATGCTATGCCTAGATAGGAAAACACAGTTGTGCAAACATTAAAAGTTGGCATGAAAAGTTTGTGCAGCACTGAAAAGCCTTGTCTGATATGATTCATTACATTGTACCGAGGATACATCAACACTTTCACTCTCCTTCAGCATAACTCTTTCTCGTTGACTTTGCTCACATTTTGACCTACTTTATCCTAAAGCCTGGCTCTTCCCCGTGGATCTCTAATCTTAACGGCCGAAAAGCGCTGACAATTCACGTCGGAGCCCAAACACGCTAGTCAGAACCAGCTCAATATTTCTTGTCTTCGGCCATCTTTGAAACCCTGACTAAGGTTTGGCTAAGATCATGTGCTCACGTCTGTGGAATGTCAGTGTTTACAGAGGAGAGACAGTGAGACAGAGCGCTCTTTGACACATCCTCCCAAATCAGAACCCAGCCGGTACGAGCTGACTGGACGTCCATCAACCGGTGTGCACGAGCCGTACATTTCTCACTCTCCCGACCCTGACATGGCCGTGGTGGATCTGTCTCTTCTCTGCAGTGTTTACAAAAGGTGGAATCTGTTTATGTCATGCAGATGTAAATGTTTACGTTTGACGGACTCGGGTTGATTTTTACTGTCCAACGACGTGGGTGCAGATTTGAATGTGTTGGGGGATAGTTTAGCTTGGTGTCATTGTTTTCTTTCTGAGCTATGTCTCCAGGCACTGGGAGAAGGAGGTTTCAATAATGCGATGTGCCAAGAATCTCCGTTTCATGTTGGTCTTTCCAGTCTGCAATGCTAGCCTAGCATGGACCTCGTTAGGTCCTTATTTGCAAATGCCAGCTGAGGTGGAATAAATTAACGGCTTTATTTACTCGTATTTCATGTTTGATCTCATTGTTCCATATTCCTTTGAAACTGTATGCGTGTACACTTTCAGTGCATTCATATGAATACGGAGAATTACGCTGGGAGACTGATTCAATTAAAAAAACGACAGCCTTTAACCATCAAAAGCTGGGTTGAAAGAAGTGTGAAGGGTCCTTACAAAGAGATCTTCATGAGGGCTGCTATAATGAACCGGTGGCAGAGTATCATTACAGGTTGATATTTTGGTGAGAGTAGAGAGGGGGCAATAACACCGCTAAAGCAAAACACTGCGGTCTTAATTTGTGGAGGCCGCCGTCCTGTGCTCTTTTCAGCCGACAGGTCATTTATCATTTAGCCGGCCGTTATTTTTAATGAGTCTGTTATCATTCATTTTAGGGGCATCCCACCTTTCCTTGACATGGATAGTATTTCTTTTTATATAGGACACAGGATTTATGCCTCCCCTTCTCTCAGTTTCGCTCTCTTTCTCGCCTCTCCTTTAAGCCAGTGAGCTGTCAGCTGGACTTGTCCTATAGTGGCAGTTCTGGGTGGGGGTTGGTACCTGCCACCCTCAAACATACAGGGAACCAAGGGAGATCACTTGGTCCAGCTTTTATTGGTTGAATCCACCAAAAACCAAACTTGCCCACTATGTGCCTGTGGTGTTTGGACTTGTCACATTTCAGATGTTGGTTGGCTAGAAGGGAACATGGTACACCAAAGCTACTAGCCCTGCCACTAGGACAGCTCACTGGATGAATACAGAAACAACTTTGCTTTTTTGACTCTTGATTTCATGCTGGAATAATGTTATGTATCCTCCTATTCTTCTGCATTGCTAACAAGTTGAAAGTAAGCTATAGGTTCACAGTGATTTTTTTTTGCTCTTGCCCAGAATTGACATGTGCGATCTACTTCCTGCAGTGTTGATTTGGCCCATGTTGTTGGCTATGTGGCAACATATTACTGTGCCAAACACAAGCATGTGAGCTGTATACACATGCCACAATGGCGCATAGCCTCACACACACACACACACACACACACACACACACACACACACACACACACACACACACACACACACACATACACACACACACACACACACACACACACACACACACACAGGGCATTGGCTCAGATTGTCCCACTATAACAGAACTGACCCGACAGGTTTGCGCAGCAAGGTGTTTCATGCTCTAATACCCTTTTGGGTGGTGGTCTCAGGATATATGGACCCACCCCAACCCTCACGTCCTAAACCACACACACACACACACACACACACGCACGCACGCACACACACACACACAGCAAATGTTTGCATGTGCAATAAGAATGGCATAAAACCCTGCATTACTTGACACACAATATTCAACAATATGAGGAAAAAAACAAAACACTACCAATTGCTCTACTGTTGATGGGCCCAGATTTGAAGTGGGATACACAAAGTAATAGACTTTACCTCTGGATAGGCAAGGCGCCCTTCATGGAAAGTTATTGCCAGGCAGCTAAGGGTAATTTATCATGGCTTCTGCTAGGACAATGCTACGATGCCGACTCCAAGTACAGATGCATCATAGTTGCACAGTGAGCATTTTGTTACAAATAATGTTGTCATCAATTTTCATCTTTTGTTTAAACATATTAGTCTTTTGGACAAGATAGGTCATATTTCAGCAGGTTGATAAATTTTCTCGGTTCTCCTTTTCACAGAATGTGCACTTAATTAATTACGCAACCTTTAATTGGACAGATTATTCCTAATGGTGGTTCTGTGCTAAATGTACAAACTCTGAGCAGACTCAGGAGTAATTATTTTAATGCCACTTTCCCAGCTAGTTGCAATCAGTAAATTTCAAATAATTAGTCGCTTTCACATGGGTAAAATACAGATAGACCAAAATAGACAAATTGCATAATTTGCATTTGGGTGTTAAGGAGTAAGTTTTTTCCCCGTTGCCCTTGTTGATCCCCTTATGTACAATATCGCCATTTCGCTGAGGCTGTAGTACAGCATTAAGGAGCGTTTGATCACCACTTGATGTTTTACGATATCTGCAGGCATTAGCTCCCGTTTAATTACCTCAGTAATATGCGTTGATGTACATGATGGATTTTAACGGAAGTGGACTTCTTAACTATCGGATGCAACGATATGAGTGATCATCATCATCGCTGCTGCAGTGCTCTAAGAGATCAATTAATAATTTGAATGGAGTAAGGGGAAAAGATTAGCGAGAGCATCTGCACACAACTGAAAATGTAGGCCTACTCACAAGAAAAGCCGTCTGTTGGCCTTATGCTTTAGCATGTCCCGTGCTATTGAAAGCAGGACCGCTGTATCATCTGATATTGGGTTCAAATGAGAACCAATACTAACTTTAAAGTTAGTTTTCTAAGGCACAATATGCAAAAGACGAGCATTCACTGACTCAGGCAACAGAAAATGTGTCGTCTCTCATCTTGGAGCACAACGGCTTTGGAGCACAACGGCTTCGATAGTACATCACAGGTGCGTTGAGAAATGCCAACGGAGGCGATGACATTGTTAAAGCGTCCCAGCTTGGGCTCTGCGATTGGGAGAGAGAGAGGTGAAAGTAATGACTGAGGCCCGGTCAGAGGGTGCCGTGGCCTCCACACCCATAATATAGCGAGCACGCATGTCAGCCCTGCGTCTCATTATCATGACTGATCATACTGTCTCCCAGCATCCTGCCTGGCACACAGGAGCTGCAGGTGGTTCTTTATCTAGCGCCCTGGACAATTATTCACAAACTCGGTTTTTTTTCTGCAAGCTAGGGAGAAATCAAAAGCCAAAAATGTAAGTGAGATAGTAAAGTATGGTCCAGCACTGTAAAGAAGCACAAAACTAACAGTATGAGTTTTTTTGTTTTTTCCCCCTTTTCTGTTCAGTGGCAGCGACATACAACAGATGTAAAACTGGGCAACTGCATAATACTCGCCAGCCCAAAACAAATGACTCTGTCCAGGAGAATTGTAGATCAACTTATTGCTTTTTATTCCTGGTAGAAAACGACAGTGCATGCCCAGTGATAATGGCCCATACATTTCAATAAAGGCCATTCCATACATCTTCCATGGTCAGCAGGCTAATGCAGCTCTATATCCTATAGCTCTAATAAACCACTATACTGCCAGTTATCCCAGCACTCAAACGCACTGAAATCATGCGTCAGTGACCATCACTCTTACTCCCCCACACCTCCATCCTGCATCGATGGATCTTTTTTTTTTTTGCCCCCCCCCCCCCTCCTCCTCTTCCTCCTCCCTTGTCTCTTGTCCTTCTCTTTTATTGCTTTGTACAGCAAAGCACCATTACTGATCCCTTCCAAAGCACAAACTAAAAATCTATCCCGTTGTCATTTGCTGCGCCGTGCCATCTATCATCGGGGGTGCTTGGCAGGCTCGCCGTAGCAGAGAGGAGGTGCTGGAACAGGAGGCAGAGTCAAGGACTTTCACGCGCAACAAAAAAACTTGTCACAATTATTTATGGCTCTTGCTGGGACACATAATAGGACACATCAAACTGCTGTTTTTTTGTGTGCGTGTGATGAGCGCCCTCACATCGCCGGCTCCCTTGTCGAAGTGGGTCACAGGCATCTCTTGCCTTACACATACAATTTCCAAGACAATGGCGGAGCACTTGGGGAGGTGACAGTGACAAATACTGGAGCCCCCACGGAAAGCCGGGCAGGCTGTTACATGAGTGATTGCGCCAATAATCATGCGGAGTCGTCACGTGTCCGTAGCGCGGGGGAGGGAGGGAGATGGGCAGCAGGGGTGGCAGGGGGTGGGAAGAGACAGAGAGAAGAGGGAAAGAGAGGAAGGAGGAGTGGGATGGAGAGAGTGCACTGGAGAGAGAAAGAGAGAGAGAGAAGAAGGTACAGCCAAAGAGAGAGAGAGAGTAGTAGAGGGCAACGGTAGGGACAAAGAGAGAGGAGTGAAGTATAGTGAGGAAAAAATAGACACAGTGTGTGTGTGTGTGTGTGTGTGTGTGTGTGTGCTGGCGTGCGTGAATGAGACAGGGAGGAAGTGGGGAGAGAGAGGAGGATGAGGGGGCCCGTGTAGAGAAGTGCCTAACAGGTCCCGGCAAATCATTTTTTATTTCCTTATCATCCATCTCCCCACTTCCTCCCCTCAGATGAGTCGCTGCTAAATGACTGTCACTTTGGACGGTGCTGTGATATGTTCTGCCGTGGCGCCCGTAATTGGCAAGGGGTCACCGGTGCCTGTTTCTGCCCGCGACCTTTCTTAAACTCGGCCGCCCGGGGAATTGGGCAGAGCCTCCGATTAAATTACTTCTGCAGCGCCTCGGCCCTTCACCTTAAGTGCTGCCACTTGGCTCCAGTTCATGGGAAAAGAAGGCCCTGGTTCCCCGCTCCAGTGCTCCAGGCACCAGACACTGCCTTGGCCGGTCCGCCAGACCTGAGCCAAGAGAGGAATGGGCAGCAATAGGGCCCCTCTCTCCAGAATAAATTTTTCTTGTACCGATGTATGAAGTAGATTGTTTGTCAGAAGTAACACGTTGTAATTATTGTGGGTTTTGTATTTTCTTTTTTTATGGAGTGGTTCAACTTTTTAACAAAATGTGGGTTTATGCAACTGTTTGGCAGCTGGTGGGTTTGTTAGATTATATGTCAATGTTCTGTAAACATCAATCTGTCAGTGTCAACAAACTGAATTGTTCCGTTAAAATCGGCAAGTTCTCGATTCTCAGCTATGCAGTTTTTCCTTCAGGATCTATATCCGTATAGCTCAGTCCGGGTTGTCACACTCCCCACTACTCACCAACGATCAACAATGCAGGGTAGTCCACGTATTGCAATCCGAGGTGGCTTCGTTTGTTTCTCACTTCTGGTTGTCATTGTGGGTAAACGACCACAAAGAGTTAAAACTATGAAATCACCATCTTGCTGTCAACAACAACAACACATTGACCCCCAACTCAAGCCCCCCCCTCCCCTTCCTTTCCTGCCGTCACCGCTTAAAGAATGGCACATTGACCTGACACAGCAATGTGAGGAGGGAGGCAGCTATTAACAGCTCTGTAAGATATGATATAATGAGATGACACAGCCAGGAGACTGACAGAGGAAGAAGGAGAGTGAAAAGACGGAGAGAAAAAAAACACCACCACTACCCAATTGTTCTCCAAACATTGCGGAACAGCCTAAATAAAAATGTCACATTCTGGCTTGCTATCATGCAAATTAATGGCACCTCGACGCCGTAAAATAGACATTACGTGATATCAAATAATCTCGAAAGACATAAAAATGCTCTGATCAAGTGTTTCGTCGTCCTCGCACTTTGAGAATCTTCAGCAGCTACCAACTACCTCCTCAATTACTTTGGGTGTCAACTGTTAAGGTTTTTAGCCTCAATGGAGAAGGGTGGTTCTCCGAATTCGTTGATGGCAAGGAAGATCACTCAGACACAAAATGATATAAAACAATGATTACTTTATTATGTTAAAATAATTTGTCTGCTATGATATATTAGTAAACACACACAAATGCTCTGATATGAAACCCTAAGTAAATATCTGAATTATCGCTGCAGAATAGATTCTAACCCTATTTCCCTTTCTCTCCCTCTCTTGTACTCTGGCCGGCCCCAGCCATATCTCGTGAGCCCGATGTTGTGTGAGTTATTCAGCAGTTCTCTTCTCTACCAAGCATGCTCTCCCACACGACAATCAGCACAGGCCTCAAGGTTATTCTCACAACACCTTATTGTTGCAACCTAGTAGTTAGCTGTTTCACTCCTGCCATACAGATACTAACTATCTGCAATGAGGCCATGTTTTTCTGCACATAATGACAACTGATAGCTGGTGTCTGCCAGGTTATTCTTTTCAATTTGTGTCTAGCAATAATAACAATTACAGCTCATGCAAGGCCTCATTACAATACAGTGAGAATTAATTTCCCCCCTCCCTGTTCATTTTCCATAAACCTCCTCTCCAGCGCCTCGTGCCATCATTGGAGATGCACGCACAGGTAAACACACAGGTCTAAAATTATCATGCTGCAGTAAGTATCAAACCAGTAATCCCCCCCCCCCCCCCCCCCTCCTAATTGACAGTTAACTAACTCTTACATTATTAGGGCTGTTATTGTGACATCATGACTTGAATAAAAAAAGTATATAATACCAAAGTTGAATAAAGATACATTCTCGCAACAACAACAAAAAATAGACAGTTGTCACAGTACATTGATTCAAATGGGATGTTGGTTGGAGGTGAGGGTAATTTGTTCTGTCACTGTGTTTGTAGTGTATCCTTTTCGCTGGCTGGCAGGCTGCCCTGAAGACACTGGGCCCCAAGGCCAGTCTATAGGAACAAGGGCCTGACAGCTCCATGCGAGGCCAAAACAGCCCTGGTGAGGAATATCTTTTGGGGGGAAAAAAAGGTATCACCATAATACATTTTGTAATTTGATTGTATATTCTGTAAAAAATAAAAAACAAATATAAAAATACATATACTGTATCTATTAAAATAGCAATTTCTCATGTACTGTCATGTATCTCTTAGGCCTATAAAAGCACAATATGCATTGCCTTATAGTACACGCACTGCAATCTATACCAGCAACAAGTTAAAATAAAAATTTATAAGAAAGCTAACATACTTCAGGTCAAATACTAAAGTACAGTGACTATACTGTATGTCCATGCTTTATAGACAAAGGGGCTTATTAGTAAAGTCCCTGCTAAACTCCCTACGAGGTCAGTGTCGTTTTGGTGGAGGCGGATTGAACAGATTCAGCCCACGTCTTTGCTAATTCCAGCCGACATCTTCCCGAGGAGGGATTGTATTGCGCTGGCATCCATGTGTGTCTGCTCCTTTCAGCAGGGGCGGATGTGTGGCCAAAAAGGCTCCGACAATGACACAGAGCGATGTCCCTTCAGAAGCTTTGGAGAGAGAGAGAGAGAGAGAGAGAGAGAGAGAGAGAGAGAGAGAGAGAGAGAGAGAGAGAGAGAGAGAGAGAGAGAGAGAGAGAGAGAGAGAGAGAGAGAGAGAGAGAGAGAGAGAGAGAGAGAGAGAGAGAGAGAGAGAGAGAGAGAGAGAATGAAAGAGAGTGTTAAATAGGATTGGGACACTGCAGCATGATAATTTTCTATCACAGCCGCCTATAAGTATCTGACAAGAACCCCTCCACCCCCCTTCTTTTTGTGCTGACTCGGCAAAGTCTGTTGGAAAATGGCAGGCGTGCCCTTTTATCTCGGCACATGTTTCACGGCAATTGGACAATCAGCCAGTGCAGTGAAAATCCATAGTATTGATCGGCCCTGGATCTTCTCTATAATTCTCCAGCAGGAAATCCCTGATGACAAATTATATCTGCACCCGTTTTTGATTGGTGCTTTGAGGTAAGCGCTCTCTGAGAGTAGGCCCAGGTTTTATGAAGTGAGTCTAACCCCCCCCCCCCCCCCCCCCCCCCCCGGCAGAGGTTCCCGTCTGGTCCCGTACACACACACCTTCTCCAATCAGAGCTAGACGCTCCGTCTCACACGTCAGACGCCTAGTTAGACTTGTTTCGGCAGCACCGGCTCCAGACCGTGCGGGAAACGATATTGTATAAGCTGTGGTGGACGTGAAGGTGACTGTCTGCCTCCTGCGTCTAGACCTGCGTAACGCACACTAAAACGCCAATGATTTCCCTCTCACACACACACACACTCACACACATGCACACACACACATACACACAAAGTGCCATAAATTGCACATCGGATATCCAGACAGGTTTTCTTCTGGACATGTTTTCTAGATCAGTGCAAAGTCATTCCTGTATTTCATTGGGGTTTACGGCATGTGTTCTGCTGTTTTACAAGACCACCCTGAGCCAGTCGGTGCTTTTTACTATGCCTTTGTAAATTGTGCCGCAGAGTTAAGTGTCAATTTACTGTCACTGTAAGCGGCCATTTCTGGCACTAACGGAAGGGGAATTGTGTGCTGATTTGTAGTGTTTTTACCCAACCTTGCAGTAGGGCCCTGCCACAGTGTAGCCAGCCATGTCACCCAGTCACCTTGAGTAAAAAAACAAATAAGAGGAAACAGGCAGCAGAAACCCAAATCAGATGTGGTGGTTCTTCCTATTGATCCTTAACACACAAACACACATATACTTACACATACACATGGACTTAGCCCACCCAGTGTTGCAGTACTGGTCTATAGAAAACCTTATGATTTGTAATATTTCGCTTCACGTTTATTGAGATATGAAAAATGTCAATATTTTCTTTTGTCAGGCCGCTGCATATATAAATTGATTGTAATCACGTTCTGAAACAATAGTTATTTGGGTTGATCACACATGCTGCACACACAAATCCACACGCAAATCCACACACACACACTGTTATGTCCCCGCTTTGTGCAGCGTCCGTAGTGGATTGTTTTGTGTATATGTAAGTGTTGTCTTGTCTTCCCTTCTGTTTTCTCTTCGCTATTCCCTTTATTCAGATTTGCCCATTCTCTGGTCTGTGTTCAACCCTTCCTGTCCCTAGACAGGCCTTCCATCTGAAGGGTTGTAACACACACACACACACACACACACACACACACACACACACACACACACATCAAGAGACCTCTCCTAATCCTGCTGGTATACTTAGCAGGCGTCGAAATTGGCCCCCAACTTTACCCAATCCCGTGTCATAATTCCCTTGCTTTCTGAAAAGGAGAGGAGCAGAGAGAAAGCCATTTATTGGGGAGAGTTGGGGGGTAATGTCGGCTTTAATCCAGCTACTGACAGGGAGGAGGGGGAGCCAGCATCGTTTACAGAGAGGCATATGCTCAATACACACACACACACACACACACACACACACACACACTTGACAGACAACACACATACCCACGCAGACAAGGACTACAGTGAAGCAACCTTTTTTTCCAGGCAGTCAGAGAGGGATAATCTTTCCCCTTGCAGCACAATGCGGGAGATTACACGGAGAGCGTGTCAGTCTGCAGTGGATTTGCTCAACACCAGATCTCTTGTCCCTATCGATTTGCAGGCTGCTCATTCATGTTTTCACATGCGGCTCACACAATGTCGGGGCCAAAAGCATATGGTCGGGGAGCCAGCTATTCTCCTTTTTCCGCTCTCCCGCGCTCTCTTTGTGTGGTTGGGGAGCACCTCTGTGTGTGTGTGTGTGTGTGTGTGTGTGTGTGTGTGTGTGTGTGTGTGTGTGTGTGTGTGTGTGTGTGTTGGGGTGGCAGGTAGGGAGCGGGGGCTGTTTGTATCGGTACGTCTGTGTGTGTGTGTGTGTGTGTGTGCATAGCTTGCCGGGTTGGGGGGTTGTTTGCGGCTCAGGGGGCTTGTCTGTTTTTTTCGCTGTGTGTAAGTGTGGGGGATGTTTAAGCGCATGTGTACGTGTGTGTTTGTGTGTATACACACTCTTGTATTTACACATGATACCAACAGTGTCAATGCAACACCTGCTCCCGGGAAATGGGTTTTGTAATCACAGGACAAGTTAACCTCGACACCGCCGACTGCAGATGTTGTAATCCCTGGTGCCACTCTGTCGCTGTTGATTTGGTTCTGCACAAGCACAACCGTCACCTTCATTTTAGGGGTTACAGTTTTCCTCTTTCAAAGCTTCACGTTATTAATCAATTATTCTATTACACACCCTTAAACAAACAATGAACGCAGAGATAGTTTACTCTCTGCAGGGTCCAGGTGGCTGGGCATTTGCTTATAAACATGGTCTTTTGTCTACATACGTTCATGACTTAAGCAATATATCCTGGTTGGGGGAAGAAACACTCCATTGTTGTCGGAAAGGGAAAGGCAATTCAGGGAAAGCGTAGATACTTGGTTTACTGAGCACATCTGTGCCCAGGCACCCACATAGTGTTTACAAGTTAGCAAAGCATATCTTGATATGGATCACCAAAAATCTTTGTTTTCCTAAAACTTTCATTTCACAATTTGCAAAGAAACAAAAGCATTTTGCAAAGGCCTAACACAGTACACAGGTTTTGTGAAAAATAGAAGAAGTAGGTACAGTGACCACCAGGAAGTCCTAAACTTCTCACCATGAACATGTCGTTTGGACAAGCCACCTTTGTTTCAGCTTTGTCTTGTAAAACACGAGGCCTGGCAAATAATAACATGGAGAACTAACTTTGCAAACTTTGCATTTAAACTGACATTTGAAAAACGTAAAAAAAAAAAAAACCTGTAAGGCTCTGATCGTGCCGCTGAATGTCAAAAGGACCTTCTTTATTTCACGCCACCTGAAGCCCAGTACAGCGCTCTGACAGGGGAGTCCAGTCGACTTAGAATGCCCAGTGTAGGGAGGCAGAAAAACAAGAAGGCCTCACTCGACCGTTTCCCGGTGATCAATATGCTAACTCGAGGAATGCTAAAATCGAGGCGGACGCCTGACAAAGATGGATAGATTTGCACCGTCCGTGAAATGTCACTGATTCAGTGGAGGATGTCACCTCTGGATTGCTCGGCTGTGTGATAAGCCTGACACATCAGCTCGGGGTGGAAAGTGGCGTGGCGCCACTCTCCCCTCGCTCTCCCCTCGCTTGCTGTCACAGCAGACGGATGACAGCGACCACCACGGCAGCCTGAGCTCCGTTGGGACCCAGGTAAAAATGAACACAATTAAAAAATGGATGAGTTGCAATCTGTGGAGGGGAAGTCAATGCGCCGGGGTTTCAGGTGGTAACGACTGAGAGCTCTTTAAAAAAAAGAAAAGAAGAGGAAAATCATTAATTTCAAGTGACCCTAGCCAATCTGGATTTTTATATAAACAATTCACGTGGCGTGTGGAAACCAAAAAAACGAAAGTTCCAGAGAACTTTTTCTTAAAGTGATAAAACGACTCTTTTAAACCGGAAGAAAGAAAAACTTGTCTTGATAAAGAACTTAAGTTACGTATGTTAACCTGACAGGCCAGGCCTATGAGTCCAATAACACGTTTAGTAACTGCCATCACTTTGACAGCCAACCAGCTTCCCATTTTACTGACAAAGAGAACAAAGCACTCATAATTTTCCACGGATGTAATGTAAATTGCCACGGGAATAGGGGAAGCTATCACGACGGCTATGAGAGTTTTAATTTGACTGTCTTGCAGTGTGTCACCCTCCTCAACGCCTTTTCTCCCCTATATGCCTCCAGGCTACAACTCTGAGACCATGTTCTCTGTTTGCTGGAGATCAAAAGGTCCAGGTTTAGATCTTAACTGCAGGAAAACTGCTGGATACAGACGGTGTAGTCTGGGATGTGTCCACCCTAGCTATCGGGCTGGGCACCGACCAGGGGGTACTTGGAGAGAGTGAGTTTTTTTCTGTTTACTTTTAACCTCTGCAGTCTGTCAGGGAAGCCCTGGGACGCCTGGGAGTCTTGGCTAGTGTGTGGGGTAGGAGTTCTCTCTCTCTCTCTCTCTCTCTCTCTCTCTCTCTCCCTCTCTGTCAGTCTGAGGACCTCGGTTTCTCACCTTGCTCCCTACTGTTTTTGCTTTGTCCTCTCTCTCTCTCTCTCTCTCTCTCTCTCTCTCTCTCTCTCTCTCTCTCTCTCTCTCCCATTTATATATGTGCTCCAGCCGCCACCGCGACTTTATCAATGTAGGTTAGTTACGAGTCTGACTGCCTAGATGATCTACTTGTAATCAGCCAAGATTACTTAAAGTCTGACTTGTGAGTTCGGTTACACTTTCAAGGATTGCAAATTAGATTTTATGATTATTTGCAATTACAATTCCATAAAATTAGTCATGGTATTAGTAAGCAGCAACATAACACACCCAATTGATTAAGTGAGTAAAACTATATGATTAAAAATATTACGTAATTCGAGTGAAAATATATATGTTCCATGAGCAAAAGTAATCTAAAATAAATACATAAGTAGTAAAATTACTATTACTAATTAATTAAGAGTGAAATCAGAAGTAGACAAATTACTAATTAATAAAAACAGTATTTGTTATGAAATGTGGTCAGTGCGTGCCTTTCTTTCCAAGTACTCTGTCCGACACGGTCGGTCCTACATCTTTTTCACCCTATTGACACGGGAGGTCATTTCGCCTCCAGAACCACACTGACTTTGTCTGTAATCCTGTTGCTTTCCAGGGAAAACACACTGCGTCTCTGGCAGAAGACAAAGCACCATCCACTACACTGTTATACCCAGGCCCCTCTGTAACTAATAGCCCCGGTCACTGTCTGTCCTTTTATTTATAATCCTCAACCTCTATGAAATATGATGGGGTGGATGGAGATGCATAACTTCACACAATTTTCTGTTTTTTTCTTTTATGAGACAGGAAGCAGTGGTCGGACAAAAAAATAAAAAAGAGAGAGAAAATGATGAAATGCCGTGGCTGAGAGGTAAACTATTAATAGATTCCCCCACCTGAAACTGTCACAGCAATTCCCTGCTCTCCGGACCGGGCCGCACCCATCTACCCGGATTGTGTTTAAGGGAACAGAAATGAGTGGGGGAACTACCCAGTATTACTTTAAGGGGTGCCCACAATATCAACAGGGTTGCGTCCCAATACTCATACTAGCATACTATATAGTAATTCCGAAAAAGATTTAGTACGTTCCAATATATAGTATGTCAAATGCAGTATGCCAAAAATACCAGAAAGTCCTACTGCATCCGGTCGCGTTTTACAGTATGCTAGCCAGCATACTTTTCTGGCTATTCTGACCCACAATGCAATGCGCACAGGTGGAACACCAATGATTTTCAAATTTGGTGCCTCCTACTGCAACGGATGTTATGACAAAGAAGTATGTCCCAATTGTAAGCCTACTTTATGCAATAGTTCATACTTTGTAAGGGCAAATGCCCTAAAAGAACAAAGTATTAGTATGCAATTTGAGATGCAGCACAGGTCTTTTTTGCACACTTTTTTTTATATAGATCACATGATGCAACACACAGGATGTGTTCGGCAGAACTTCTGACGGCAGTGCGTGTATGCTCTAGCTTCTGTTTAATTTGCAGTTCTATGTAAATCACTGCAAATTGGTTAACAAAATCACTAGTTGTGTTGTGTTGAGTCAAACAGGGCATGATTGTTAAAAATAAAAAGCACTCTTGCATATTTCATGGTCGGCTAATTAGCTGTTTCCCTTCAAAAGGCATAATAACGGCTTCTCTGTTGCTAACGTCTGGTGCAGACCATGAATAAAACGCCCATTTGAAACATTTCTGAGGACAACTTGGGAATGTAAATCAGCCGGTAGTAAAGTTATGTCAGAGGAAAAAGTCAGTGCCGGTAGCGAGCATGTTCCCCAAAATGATCATTTATTACGCCACACTATTTTTAAAGGGGAAAATGGCAGCCTCTCTTTGTCAAATCTAACCAGGGAATAGCTTTCAGGTGCTTGCAGTTCTATAACTCATTGTGTTGACATTTTCAGCAGGAATCAGGGCACTTTTATCCTTGCTCAGGTGCTTGCAGAAGTCCATTAGCATTTTTGTAAAGCATTATGAAGTATGAAGGGAAAGCAGGGGGTCTTTTGCTGGCCAACTCCGGAGAACAGTTCAACAGCTGTCTGTCAATTATGATAAACAAACTTAACTGGATAAAGTAGTGAATGGTTCTCACTGACAAAACATTGATATGTTTTCTAATATCTAGAACTGTGACTCTCAGGTTTCTTTTGCTACAAAGGCCTATGAACAGGGTGCCAAAAACCTTAACTGCCTGAATGTATTCCTTAAACATAATAATTTAAATAAAAAAAGCTCAGTCAAATCCTGAAGCCTGACCCTGTTTATGCCGGCTTACTTGAAATGTTTTTACTTACAATTATGTCACCATTATGCTCCAATTCATGGTGGAAAATTACATACTCCACCTCCTTATCCTAACAAGGGAGAATGCAGTAACACTGAAACAGACCAATTTAAACATCTGACTGAGATTGCTGGAAGAGACCGCATATGTACTCCTAAACTCTTCCTCTATGCCCTTTCTGAAGCTCTAAATAATTCACAGATAAAACAAAAAAAACAAAACAAAAATACCTTGAGACATGTGCTAGCCAGTAATCCCACAAAATGAAATAGAACTTTATCTTGCGGCTCAAATTGAAGCAATACCGTGATATTAAAGTGTGCGAGAGAACAAAACAGTAAAAAAATAACAACGTGCCAGGGGGACTTGATATCATGGTTGGAAGAAAACACCTTTTCATTTCAGAGAGTGGGATTGCTTTATTCTCTGTTAGTCATATTGTTCCTACGATTTGAGGCCGTATTTGAAACACCCTCACAACTTCCAATAGTTGTGACTATATGAGTCCCATTTTACGGAAGTATCATTTGTTTAAAATTAAAAATACACCATGATTCATGAATCATATGACGAATCAAGAGTACAGATGGTGGACTTAAAATGTTTTTAGTTTCAAGAAAAGCTATATAAAAAAAGAGTATTTTCAATAAGAATTTTGAAAAGCCCAAGTGCCTTGCATTCACTCGCATTCAACAAAAACAGTGGCCAGTTGAGTGTGTCTCAGTGATGTCACACTTCCTGATTCACAGAACCAATAATCCACACAAAGAGCGAAGCACTTTATGGCCTGTGGTCTACGTTTCACATTACAATCAGAAGCATTAATCAAAAAAAAGAGAAAATATAATCTTTTTAACAACATTACTAATTCATCTTCATGCCTATTCCGGGGCCACTATGGCATGTCACCTAACGGTGTCCTTCTGAAACAGTAAAATGGACTTTGTATTGAGTTACATGTTCCTTTGTTTACAGGAAAAACAGGTCTTGGAGAGATAACAAGAAAGGCGATATTTCCAGGAGCCGGCAGTGGTGTGATGTGCCCTGCCAAGTCACAGCTCAGGTAAGCGGAGGTGGCTGTGCCGAGTGGCTTAGAGGATACACAGAGTTTGTTTGAGAGTATCAAACCGTCAAGACTACAAGATAATACCCACATCATGATCTATATAAGGGCCATTCTTTTATTTTTCACTAGATGAATGCGAATAGGTATAATAGTCAGATGAGACGTGCTGCTTGAAATAAACATGTTTGACATCCAAGTCGGCTTAATTGTCTCTAGATGTCATTTGACTATATTGAAGGACGAAACCCCTTACTTTGACAAAGTCAAACATGACATGCTGCTGCTGTTCTAAAACTGTTTTGATCACATTTATGAACTGGAGGAAACAGATGCGAATGAAACAACTGGAACATTTTGTGGGGGCCAGAAGCCCCTGCACACCTGTTCCATCCCCTCTTAAACAGCATTCCTATATGGAACTAGTCTCCAGGGCAACGCATCAGAGTTTCATCTCAAAACAACAGCACACAAAACCCACTAGAATATTCTAACAGCGGTGAAATTTGGAACAAACATTTATCCCTTTTTAGGGAGTATATATCACAGTGATGAGTACAAAAAAACAAAGGCATTTCTCTGAGCTGGATGCGTTTGAAACTAGTCCATGTGGACATAGGGCTCCACGGGAAAGACGAGGAGGAGGATAAGCATGTATGAGAGGTGGTAATGGGTGTTGGTTCGGGCCTCGCGTTGTTTGCCCCCTAACTGTATTGAAGTGAGGGTCCCCGGGGGAAAACTGGCAACGGGAAGGAGAGAGGCTGGGTTTGTCAACCTTGTCTGAGGGACTTAATATGAAAACAACACTAATGAGAACCATTTCTATTGCTCTGTTTATTTTCAGAGATGCACCCCGAGTGTGTCGGCGGCGGCGGGCCCACGGCTCAGTGAGTCCACGTTGCACTGCATTCATTACGGGTGGAGACCGGACGGCCAACTGATACATTACACACGCAACACACTTATAATTGGGTTTTTATTGCTTATTTTTCTAATGCGGTTCTGGAACAAAATGGTGTCTGTTCTGACCAATACGCAATCATAGGTTTTTAAACTTTTGTATGAGAAGTGCAGTGTAAGAGGAAAAGAGCATTTCTGATTTTTTTGCTTGATTTTTTGGGGGGACTGGGGTGGAGTGGGGGGGGGGGGGGGGGGGGGGGTGTAAGATGATGTTTGCAGCAAAGGCAAGTGAAGAATAACAAGCATTTTTGTGGATCAGTCAAAACCCTTTCATTATATATATTTTTTTAAATATTCACATATCTAATTTCTGAAGCATATCATGGCTTTTCTTATTTTCTTTGAAGTGGAACAAGAAATGAAGAAATTCTTCATCTCTAAGCGATATCAGTTCTGTTCATCAATAAACAGCAAGCACGAACAGACAGACAGGCATCATTTCCTCCAGCAAAATGAATGCCCTCAATGTCCATCTATTCACTCACACAGACACAGGCAGTTTTGAAAACGTCTCCAAAGTGACATCACTCTGCGGATTGAAACCAATATATTTCCTTGAGCAGAAAATTGCTATTGAATCTGGAGCTGAATAATTGGCAGCCATGTTGCAATATAACCGACGGATGAGCTAGAGTTATGTTTTTGTGTCACACTCAAACCAATGACATTTGGAAGCTGAGCGGCACAAATGGTATATGGGTATTGTTGAATGGGACATTGCTATCCTTTTGTATATGAGCCCTATCCACAAAGAGTTTGAAGGCAATTTGGAAGGATGCATTTTACTTTGATTTGATAGAAAGGCTCTGAATGAAATAGAAAAACTCAGCGTTTTACTGATAAAAGATCCAGGAGCTCAGCTAAACAGTCAGTTTGTTTGTCACAGCCAGCACGCACACGTTCAACTCAAAGATGTGGCCAAAAATAAAAGATTACAGGGAATCGATTATTGTACAGACAGCAAACTCTTTTTGACTCAGATGTTAGGCTATGGAAAAAAATTGTTGAACGGTAGTGAATAGAATCGCTTTCTTTTCCAAATACAAAATATGAAAGCAGCCTCCTTTCAGCAGAGAAAGAATTAGGCTGCTCCTGGTCTCAATGACAAAAACCCTGCCGTTTAAGAAACATAACAGCCTCAATAGCTCTCCTCTATCTACTCTGTTAGTGTCGTAGCTTGACTACAGTGGCCCCCTTTTTTTTCACTCTCTCCGCCCCTCCCTTCGACCGATGATCGTTTTGTGAACCCGTTAGCCTGTCATTCGTTTAGAGACTCCAAACGACCCTGTGTCTCTGCAGAAGACTCATTCTCCCCCTCCCTTATCCCTCCCCTTGGCCACTGGCAATACTGATGACCAGAAGACACACACACTCACACACACACACACACACACACGCACACACACGCCCTTACAAGCACACCCAGCCAGCCCTGATGGCCGCTTTGCTGGGGTGTAATGTGCTTTGTTGTGTGAAGGTATCAATCAGGAGGGAGCAGATTATTAGAGTGTCTGAAAGAGATCAAACAATGTTGCCGTCTGCACCCACACATGGCTGATTTACAGGCAGCCTGATAAAGTACTGCGTCTCTCTGTCAGGGCCTACATGACGGCTCGCCGCGCTCTTAGGATAAATTATTGCCGAAGCCCACAGTAATGTCTCTCCACCTAGCAACCGTCGTCGGCCCCTAGTCGCTGCCGGGATGGGTGGGGGCCTAGCCCCTTGTCTGCTATAATGCTGCTGTGCCCAGGGTCAGCAGTTACTGGATCATGAGAGGGGTAGGGGTGGGGGTGGGATGGGGGGTGGGGGGGAGTTCCTCCACACACTGATACACACGAGTCGTGCACACAAACACAAAGACACACAGTGTCTTGCATGGACGCACATAAACCTTCTAGCACAACATGCACGTACGCACGCACTCGCGCATGTTCACACACCGAAGCGCAGATGTATTGTTCTGATATTTCTATCAATCTGCCATTAGAGGCTACGCTAAGAGACACACATAGCTGTGTGTAGGAGTGCTGAATGGACATGAGGAAGACAGCAATGCCTCCAAACCATTTTGTAGGACTGCATCATTTTGGGGGGGTGGGGCAAACAACCCGCATCAAAGGTTGAAAATAAAATGTAATGAGATGTTCAGAGGACCATAAGGTAAAAAGTAAAGGGGCGACAGAAAAACTAGAAACTTTATGCTTTATGCTTCAAATATACAAGGCCTCACCGGGGTCTAGCGATACAAACTCACCAGCACATCACTTGCCAAGTCAATTTCCTCATCCTGAGTGATATTTTCAAAGACGGTGGTAGGCATACATATTTTGTGAATGCTGGAATTTTTTTTTTATGGCAAACCTCAGCATTTAATTGACATGTCCACTTTAAGACACAAGGCTGTCTCGAAAATCATACACGATGCCTTAGGGGACAAGAGGTAAAGATAGATGGATAGAAGTCAAAATGAATAAGTCACTACCTGGAAATGGATTTCACTCAGAGATGAGCTATAACTATTTCATGTCTTGTTCGTTTTGAAGGCTTTTTATTTACTCAAGACAGCATTTTTCTGGACATCGAGCAAGGTCAGAAAGAGTGGAGTTCGCCCACTAAGCAACTGACAGGGAAGACATTGAACTTTGTAAAGAGGGAGATAAAAAAGCTATACCTAAACACTAAAAGATAGATGCTGTCAATTGAGAGCATTTAATATTTTATTGGTGCTTTCTCCGTTAGAGCTTTTTGATGGTACATAAAAGCGGTCAAAAATTCAACAATATACTTTTTTTTATTATTTTCTTATATATATATATATATATATATATATATATATATATATATATATATATATATATATAAAAGTGAAGTGTTTACAGAAAGGGTCTGTGTGGTGACAGCAAGGCAGGAAGTTCAGCCAGTGCCTGGTGTGACACACTGACTGCCATTTTAAACTCGGTAATGTCACCCACCCACCCTCCCCTGCCCCCCGCCCTCCCCAGTGTTATCTCCCTCAAAGCAGTGCCGTCCCTCCATTGTAATAATGCGGCTTCCCGGCAGCCCTTGAAATGACCTTTCTTTAATTAACTGCATCTTGATGAGCAGATCTACATGGGATGTGAAGGTTAATTAATGAAGTATCGCTGCTTAGTCTTAAAACCATCACCTAGTGGATGACAGCCAGCCCACCTATTCTCAATTCTAACCCCCAAGATCTCATTAACACTGGCAATTGTAGGATGGACAGCTCAGGCTTAGGCCTCTAGATTCCAAGCAAATTGTATCGAAAGAAAATGGGTCCCTTTTGATATTCTCCTATGGCTACATACGATGCTTCTGATGCTTTGAATAATAGATGGGAGTTAGTCACAAATTACGCACATACACATTCTTGGATCACATAATGTGTTTGTGTTGTTCTCCCAAGTAGGAATCTAGTCAGCAGATGCCATAAATAATTCAAACGCAGGTAAAATAATATTTCAATTAAGATCTGTGTAATCTGTTTTCTGTGAACAAATACATGACAGATGGTGATGGATAATTCTTGTTTCTTTGCACAGTTTTATCTAGATGAGCTTTTTGTTACTGGTGTGATTACCTTCTTGGGAGTGCACTTTCACAAACGCTTTATCTCTGTGATTTGGAAACGAGATCCGCAAAAGCCCCCACGTTAACCAACCTCCTCAAAGTGTCCCTCTTGGCAGATTTGCCTTGTAAAGGACAGCGAGGAAGACGCTGTGAAGTGTACACTTACTCTTTCCTGTAGTGGTATCAGGCACGCTACTTCCTGTGTAGCAATAGTTAGGGTTGTGGACCGTCCCGTTGCAGTCAGGTTCAAGGTGGATCTCAGTGTCTATCAAATACATTCCAACAGAAATATTTACTTTGACTTTTTTTATACACATAATACAGGTTATTATTTATTCGAAATGAATATGTTGGTGTCAGCAAGGGATTTTTATTAAAGCAAAAGCATATTTGTATGCTGAATTAAGCCGATGGTGTCTCTAAAATACCCCCCTCATGCACACGTTCACACACACGCAACTTAATTGAGTACCACGTCTAGACAAGACTTGTTTATCGTGGACTATTCCAATTGAAGTGTCCTATATGATGTTCCATCACATTCCTCGCATGACAGTCCGCTAAAAGTGAGCACGATATGCCTCGCACACACACACACAAGGCCGTCGCCAACGACAACCGGAGTGAAGTGAGCGTTTTGAGAGTTTGAAACAAAAGAGCTGGTGCAGCATTTCCCACCCCCAGTTGTGTCTGAAATTCTTGACATCGATGGATTTACAGAAAGGTGTAGCATGGAGTGTGGGTGTGTGTGTGTGTGTGGGGGGGGGGGTTCTGCACTACACTCATCTTGACAGAGATCCTCCCTGTAGCACAAGGTTTTCTTTCCATTAGTTCCGTACTCACTCTCTTGCCCCCCAGACTCAGGGAAAGGAGAAGATTTAAGTGGCCAGTCAAGAGAAATCCCCAAGGTTTGGCAGGTGTGAGGTCTGGCTTCATTATCTACCGACACCTCTGTCCAATTATGAGTCTTGCTCTCTCAGTGACAATGCTGCTTGGTAGCTGTGTGTGTATATGTGAGTGTGTGTGTGTGTGTGTGTGTGTGTGTGTGTGTGTGAATGTGTGTGTGAATGTGTGTGTGTGTGTGTAAGGCTCCTCCCTAAAAGTTCCGCCCATCTATTGTTATATTGTCTAACAAGCAATGTTCTTTTCTTCTTTTTTTTTACCACATCATGACATCATCGACAATTTCATACACGCACACACACTCACACACATTCTGTCTTTGTTAACATTTGCTCAGCAGGTACATCTGAATGGAAATCTTCAGTCAAAGACTGAATTTCACATTTCAGTCAGTTTAGTGTGACTGTGAAAAACCTAGTTGAGATAAGAGATGTTCATGGCAAGATCACACCAACTATAATTAGGCCTTGCTGGTACATTACGGGCAGATTAATCACGTGAATTTGTCCTGGGATCAAAAGATTCACTGCCTTTGATTCATTCTCCATGCCGCTATATTTTGCTGACCCACTGGTTCCAAAATGTCAGGTGCAACAAACTAGAACACGGCCCTAATACAAACAAGCTTTCTGTGTTCCTGCGTTCTCTCCTTGGACACCCCCTGCTGAAACATTGAGGGGGAAAAACACACAACAAAGATTTTCCAACTTGAGACATCTGGCTCCGATTCAAAGTGTAGCTAACATAAAAATCAAACAAGACGGTCTTTTGACTATGCATGTTACGCACTAATATCATTTGCATTTAATTAGCTAAATAAGATAAACGAGATAACACTTCTGTACATGATACGAAAGGGCTGCAGATGAGGTGAACAGCAACTTTGATTGATGATAAAGACAAAAAATATGAACACGTTGAAATCTTTTACATTTGACACTTTGCTTTCAATTCCATCATAAGACAACTGTCCTGCTCAACCTGCCAGTTATTTATGTTTATGAAGTCACACACTACCCCCCTTAGGTCAACCCTCATCTGCAGCCTCATCACGTGCATCCGTTGGCAGATGTAATGGACATACTGCAGATTTGTGTGTGAGCACGTGTTTTTTTTTTGTGTGTGTGTTCATGCGATTACATTTGTGTGAGTGCAGGTACGCCATGTCTTCGTCTACTTGTGTGTGTATGTGTGTGTGTGCTGGTCTGTGTGTGCATTTGTACACTCTGTAAGTACACTTTGTCTCTTTGTATGATAAAGTGATAGAGTTGGAGTCATCTGATGTTTCCCAGACATTGCTTCTGCTTTATCTGATGCTGCGATGGCAGCTGTTGACCAAAGGAATTTGTACACATGTGTATAATTTGTCATGCAGCTACAACCAAACATGGAACTTGAGGATATTTATTTTCCCTCCCTCTTTGAAACAGTACAAAAGATGGCTGTGCATGTTTAAATATTTTGTTGCATGCCTATGGCTTGTGGCATCAATCAATTCAATCAATTAAAACCGCCCTAAAAAGCATAAGTGTACTATAAATAGTTAGGGTCTGCTTTGCAGTCCTTTGTAATGTGCTGATTAAGATTACACAGGAAACATCCTAACACAATAGACCTTGCAGCGTAACTTGGAACTCACCCCACCATAATGCTTTCCATTGATGATTATTATCAGGAGACTGGCGTCCGCAAATGAGGCTCCCCTGAATCACACAGGAGGAAAGAATATGACATGAATTAATAACGAGTCAAATGACTCAAACAGCGCGCGCCGCGACCTGCAGCAACAGTGCGGTAAGCAGCTCGGGCCCTGAGGTGACAACCACAGCTAAATATTTCATGTCAAAATATGATTGTTTTCAGGGGGTTCTTGTGATAGCTGCCTTGACTGTCGTGGCCTTAAATCTTTGGCCTGGTACATTACCACAACCCTCACCTGAGCTGAAAACCGCCACATTATGAACTCTGGATGATTATATTTCCTGCAAAGTATCAAACTGGGAAGTTGTATCTGCACCTACCTGTTTCCCGATAAGTCACTGAGCCAGCCAGCCATTCAGACACTGTGCCTGACTCCTTGTGTCTGAGGGGCCTCCCACTCTTACTGAACGGTGTTCCTTGGGTGCCCTCAGGTGGAAGCCTGCTATAAATGCCTGTTGACAACCTTCCAGTCACTGTGCAATTAAAGCATCTGCCGCTCCTGTGTGGCAGCGGGCGGAGATGCCTTGTGACAGCTCGTAGCCATTAAGCCACTGTAAGCAGCTGGCGTGCCTCGGTGGGGAAAAATAATGTGACAGAGACACCCCCCCTCAACACACACACACACACACACACACACACACACACAAATATTGATGCCCTTGTCTCACAAAGGAAAAGAAGGACATTACATCGCTACGGTGGTACTTTTAAGAAAATGGGAGGGAAAATGAATCTACTTGTTTGAATAGGAATTGGTGGGGGGGGGGGTCCTTTGTTGTATTGTTGTGTGTTTTGTGTCAGCAATAAAATTACTTCATACTTCATATTCACATATTATTAGAAGACGGCCTATTACATTAACATTTTGGTTGTAATAGCTTAGCACAGCTTTGGAATAGAGAATGTACCATTTCCAAATACTGAAAATGCCATGGTGGACAGCAGAAAGACACCCTCTCTCTGAGTGTGAAGAGTGACGAGTAGCCAAAGCTGAAAGTAAGCCCTTCTTTGAGGTAAAAAATAAATAAATAAAGGAGTAATTTTCAAGCTAGATTTTTTTTCAAGAATTCTAGATCAAAGAAGTGAGTAAGCTAGCCTCTTCTGTACCAGCCTTGAGGGATGAAATAACTCCTTTTAATTACTCCATTTCTGAGTCATTTGTCTGTCACATGTAAATGTGGCCTTTTGATGTACATTGAACTGTATGCGTGTTTGGGGGATTTGTGCGCATATGATTTGCATGCTCTTTGGTCAAGCCGATTGAGTTTTTTCTTTTATAATTTTTTGTCTTTCTCTTTTCTCGTCTGCCCTTAAGACCATGTCATCAAACTTCAATAAAGCTGCTGTGAAGTGTCACATGTTTTTCCCCTAACAATGATCTAGGGCTATAAGGAAAATCAAACACCTTCCACTGTTTTATTATGGAAATCACAGAGCTGGAAAGACAGTTAACTAATTGAGTTGTGGGCAAGAATCTAGAGTATTCACACTCAGCCACATTGTAATGAGCCAGTCAGCTCCATCATTGTGAGTAAGCTATGAAAAAGAAGCGTGTGTGTGTGTGTGTGTGTGTGTGTGTGTGTGTGTGTGTGTGTGTGTGTGTGTGTGTGTGTGTGTGTGTGTGTGTGTGTGTGTGTGCGCGCGCGCGTGTGTTCCTGTCTGTCTCTCAGGGATTTGCTGTTTCAGCAGGGAAGGAATCAGTGCTGTGTCTTTACCACGCAGGAAAGTCAACGTAAGGAAATTCCTGAGCTTTACAGTAGCAATCAGGCAGCTAAGGGCCTGCCACAGAAAATGGAGCACTATGTCACTCACTCTCACAGCTTACTCTACTGCCACAGTTCCTGCACACAATGCAAACAAGTCCAGAGAGTTGACAAAGAGTGAGTTTAAAATCAATTTAATGAGAAATATTTTCCAGTTTTTTATTATCATTTTTCCCTAACGTTTCAAAGTTTTTAAACACTTAGGAGTAACACATTTAAGGAGATCAAGGTTACAGTATAAGCACTCATATTTCAACATATATTGTATCTATGTATATCCATGTAAAATGTCAACGTCCACATAATGGTTTTAAAACGTGTCAAACAAAAACTTTTCTTGGAATGGCTACCTCAGTGTATTCCCTCTTACCTTGGCTCAAGCCTAAAAGAGTCTTCCTAACCGCCAGGTGGCCCTAAAATTCACCAAACAAAATGTAATTTACACTTTTACCGCGAAGTAACAGCATGCCACCAACATTCTAAGCTTGTCGTGAATCAAAAATAAATTCGTAAGAATGCTGGTAGAAGGAAGAATTCAACCATTTATTGACATACATTTTTTGTGAACAGACGATTACGATGTTGCAATTTCTGACACGGCGGATTTCATATCCATTGCCTTCATGTTTACACTTTCTATCTCCAATCTGTTTTGTTTCCTGCCCATTTTGAGAGCTCTCAGTGAGTTGATAAGCATTCAAAATGACAACATATAACGTTGAAGGTAAGAAACGTTATATAATTAAATAGCTGCTAACTTGCTGCTCATCTCTAAGTGACTAGGATTAACCATTGATTATAGCCTGCTATACACAACACCAATGGCTGATGTTATGCCATATTAGCCTGGTCAACTGATTTCCACATTGCATTTGTTATATGATTACATTTACAAAGGTTTCAAATGTCTGGTGAACGCTACACACTATTGGTTTCTATATGGAGTGTCATGACATCTCTCTTCCTCATTTTTAGGTGTCAGTCAGGTGTTGGTTGAAGTCAGCCCTGATATTCACATATGTGGGTACTGCAAGCAGCAGTACAATAACTTTCAAGCATTTCTTTCCCACAAGCAAAATGGTTGTTCTATACCTGCTTCGGACATATCAGATGCCCCTACCTTGGTAACTACTTTAGCAGGTAAAGTCTTATAAGCTGTTTGTTTAAAAGTAGCACACCAAGTTAACTATGTTTTTGTGTGTCTTGATCACATTATAATTTGTATTTAATTCATTCCATTTATTCCAATATTTCATTCAAGTCATATAAAAACAAATTCCAGAGGTGTTATTCTGTGTCAAATGAGGCCCATGATAAATGATTGTTGTGTCATTCATATTTTGTGCAGTTATCTTTCCTCATGGTGTTTTCTACCCACATGTCCACATCTAGATTCCAGCACAGAATTTGTTTTTGAGGAAACATACCAGACATGTGTTACAAGAGGTGTCAAAAAGATCCTGACCAAAGCACAGAAAACACCCTCCAAAAAATTAAAACCTGCTCTGACTTCAAAGAGGCACAGCTGCTGTTTCTCAGGTAGGTGGCTTTTTCTTTTCTGAGACATCAGCTGCCAGTTGGAAACGCTTATTTCATGTTCAGTTACAAGCATCTTTCTGCTTTCTTTTAGTAGTGGATACTTGAAAAGTGTTACACTCGTTTCATGTTCCAAAAGAATAATAAGAACAAGGGCTTGTATTTAAGTTTTTAATCATTAATTTCCCACTCCTCAGACATTGTATATAGCCACTACATAATACTCTACGGTATTCAATATCTTGTCTTATGATTTATGAATTTGAGAATCTCAAAAGCCCTTCTGTCCTCAGGTTGCACGTTCAGAACACAGTATGGCCAAAAGGACATGGAGCGACATCTCAAAACTCACACAGGTGTGTTGTAGACCCCATTCAAAAGGCCTTTCTAAAAGCTCTTTAAAGTACATATTTCACCCTAACCCTAACTCACACAGGTGTGTAGTAGACCCCCTTCAAAATGTCTTTCTAAATCTCTCGAGCCATGTTTCCCCCTTGCGTGGCTGATACAAACGTCAACATTTGTTTTTTTGTTTTTTCTCTCCCCCATCCAGGTGAGAAGCCATTTGAATGTGAACTGTGCCACAAGCGCTTTAGCCGACGGGACAAGCTCAACATGCACAGTCGCTCGCACACGGGTGAGAAGCCACACAAGTGCAAGCACTGTCCGTACGCCGCAGCCGACAGCAGCAGCCTGAAGAAGCACCTGCGCATCCACTACGATGAGCGGCCCTTCAAGTGCCAGATCTGCCCGTATGCCAGCCGCAACTCCAGTCAGCTCACTGTGCATCTCCGCTCGCACACCGGTAGGTTTACGGTTCTATCAGTTCTATATCTATGGTGCATTATGTACATATAGTAGGTTGTTTATGCATACATGTATTACATTATTGGTCAATGATTCAGACTTTGGCTTTTCAAATGGCTGCCAGATGTTCTTAGTAAAAGATTGACTATTGTTGTTGTGTGTTATTCTTAGTTTATTTTTTTCTAATAACATTTTCTTTTTATTTCTCTTAATCAAGGTGATGCTCCGTTTCAGTGCCAACAGTGTGACGCCAAGTTCAAGATCAACTCGGACCTCAAACGTCACGTCCGCATCCACTCGGGCGAGAAACCCTACAAGTGTGACTTCTGCGACTACTGCTGTGCCATGAAAGGTAACCTCAAATCCCACGTCCAGATAAAGCACAGCGCCGGCAACTCCTTCCGCTGTCCCGACTGCGACTTCCGGTGCGCCAACAAAGCGTCCCTGCGCCAGCACTCCCGCGAGCACCAGCCCACGCAAGCGATCCAGTGCTCCAAGTGCACCTACTCTTGCTCCAGCAGAGGGGCGCTCAAAGTCCACGAGCGGATCCACTCCGAGGAGCGGCCCTTCAAGTGCGACTTCTGCACCTTCGCCACCAAGCAGAGGAGCAACCTCGTCATCCACAGGAAGAAGTGCCACGCCGACAGCCCCGACAAAGGAGGCGGCTCCGCCCGAAACAAATGCAGCCGAGGGGGGAGCGGCGAGGACGATCCAAAGCCGGTGAGCTCGCGGTACAGGGCCAAGCTGGAGGCGACGAGGGCCTTCAGCTGTGACCTGTGCGACGCCTCGTTTGTGCGGGAAGACTCTCTCCGCAGCCACAGGAAGCAGCACCGAGGCTCCAGCCAGCCGTCCCTCACCCGCACGCTGACCTCCGTTCAGTCGGGGGCAGTCACCTTGGGCCCGGCGTCACCCGTCGCCACCACCACCCCCCTGCTCCAGGTCCCCCTCTCCTCAGACCCTCTGTGTCCCTATGGAAGCGCCCAGCTCAAAATCATTGTGTCCCATCCTCTAGGTCAGGACGGCTCCTTCCTGCAAACAGGGGTGGACCGCGTTAGTAAGACCTCCGGTGGCACGCTCCTATTGAGCCCGGAGAACCAGGACATGGTGGTCAACTCCATGCTCCAGCAGGTCAATCTCCTGACTCCTCAGCAGCAGCAGCACCTGGGCCCCCAGGGGGTGGGGCCCCTGGAGCAGCAGACGGTTCTCTTGGCGCAGCTCGCTCCAGGGGACCACGGCACCCAGCTGCTCCACCAGGCCTTACTCCAGACGGCCATTTCCTCTCAGGACTCAGTCGGCAGTGGCGGCGGTAACAGCGGCAGCTCACAGACCTTCATCACCACCTGCTCCGACCTGGACAGCCTAAACGCCCTCATCAGGGAGGGCGGCACAGAGGTTACCGTGGTAACAGAGGGGAACAACAACAACAATAACAGCAACGACGCGTCCTCCGTGGTTGCCATGGGGATACCCCGAGACGTGGTATGCGGCTCCGTCAGGGAGCTATCAAAGCAGACGCTGGCGACTGCTGTGGGCCAGGACGACAGTCCCTCAGCCTGTGGGGGTGACAGCAGGCTACTGGCACCCAACATTAGTTTAGGAGGCCAAGGGGTGGTCATCCACAACCTGCCCTTCATAGTATCTACCCATCCACAAGAGCACACGGCACTAGAGCAGCTGTCACCGCACAATCTCTATTCAGACACGGAGAGCATCCCCCAGTGACTCCATCCCGCAAAAAACTAGACCCAGGTTTTTTTTTCTTTATCCTTATTGTGAGTATGAAAAAAAAACTGGGCACTGACTCAAAGCTTTGTATTTTTATTATACGGCTTCATTGTATAAGCTATTTTTGGAGGGAGGGGGGGGGGGTGTCTGGTCACTCGGATTTCATCATGAAGTTCAAAACATTTTTGCTGGCTTCGGACTACTAGAGCAAAAGCCGCTCTCCTTCATCAGCCTAGTCTTCTAAATGGATGACAAGCTTTGTAATAACATTGGAGTAATAACATGATAGTTCTGGTAAATTGTAGAATTGTGTATCGTTACTCCACGTCAGTAAGTCAAAAACGAAACAAAAAAGTACAGTCATACTTTTCTGAACATAGACAGCCAGACTTTTAAACCTCAATTCCAATCGACATAAAAACAACCCAGCTAAATCACGGACCAATTGCAGAATTATTATATTTTGCGTGTTGTTCAATTGCAAATTGGATTTGTTTTCATCTTACGGTATTGTGAAACCTTGAACAAGTGTGTTGAACTCATCAATAAATCTCAAACAAATGGAGAATATCTCTTTACATGCGTTTTACTTGGATTTAATATATTATCAAGCAGGAATTTAATGAAGAACAACTACTCTCTCCCCTTGTTAAGAACAGAATATTCAGATTTTGTTTTGGTCCCTTGCGCTTTCTTACATACGTTGCACTTCCTGAAATGTCCACTAGATGTCATTAGTTACAAAGAGATTCTAATTAAAGCGATTTAGAGATAACAATTAAAGTATTCTCTCTAGACTTTTTGATCCTGCTATGAGCACTCATGCAATACACAAAACTATCCATGCCTGTCCAAAAATATTTTGTAGTCTACATTATGAACCTTGGTCAATACGTTTTCTCTTCCTAAAAGCCGCCTTTGTCACCCAAATTACTAAATAGATTTTCAATCGAATGTGTCCTTTTTCTTGTTGGTATCTATTATTTTGTGCCTTTTGACACTCAGCCCTTTGAGTTTTCAGGAAAGTGAAGGCTGCACTTGAGAAGGAGTCTCTTAGGGCCATTTGAGCATTGATTTTCCCTTCACCCTAATAGCTTTAGAAGCTTACAGCCCTCTGCTTTCTCTTCTGACTGTTGATGGCAACAAAATCGTTTAGTCAAAAGATATTCTACCTCTGTTGATGTTCAAAATTGATGAGTTGGATATTATTTGGTTTTTGTCCAACAAAAAATTATATTTTGCTAGTTTCTGTGTTTTGTGAGAATTATGGATCTTGTTTAGTACATTCGCTAGTTTTCACCTTGTTATGGAATGTGTATTCAATCTCCAGTGTAAGCAATATGTAACTTTGTGGTATTATTTACCACTATCTATCTGAATCTTTCTCTATTGGGCACTAATCTCCTTAATGATGTAATGCCCCATATCTGCCTGTGGGAGTCAGTACCGGTCCAAATTATATTAATTCTCTCTCGCACAACCAGAATAGTTTTTCAAGCAGAACTTTTATTCATTGTCATTTCCAGTCATAATTGACCGACTCTTTTTTTTTTTTTTTTTTTTTTTTTTTTTTGCAGTATCAAATAATCCATTCCTTAATTGTTATTGATTAAGCTTTCTTTTTTTATCTTTCGTTGTTTCAATAGTTTTGACGTCTGTATAACTTAATAAAAACCAGTCATCCCCTGTGCTGTAGTTGTGAAGGTCATAAAATCCCGCTGTGTACTAAAATGAGCGCTTTGTGGGGAAATGCAAAAAAAGTTTGTTTCTTTGATCTATTATCTCGCAGACATCCAGGCCCTAATCCCAATCCCCCTTGTGGAGGAGGGACAGTCTCCCCCTCTTCCTCCTCCTCCGCCTCACACATTCTACATGTGACATCATAGCTTGGGTTAAGTGCTTTCTCTACAGGCAACAAATGAATAAGTGCTATCCTGCATAGAGCCTTTCCTAGAGGGAGAGATTCAAAAGTAATTTATTTTTAAATTTCTTTTCATAAAATGAAAACTATTATTAGTATATGGCCATTTAAAGAGTTTAATTAAAATGTAGGGTTATCGTAATTTAAAAGAAATGGGTGTCATTTAAGATCAACAGTTTCATGGTGGTTTTATTCAATCTGATCTTTTAATCCCAGAGTTCTTTTTGGTTTTATTATAGGTGGTTTTATTCAATCTGATCATTTAATCCCAGAGTTCTTTTTCCAATTAAGGTGCTCTGTTCTGGGGTCTTTGTTAAAAAAAAAAAGCTAGCAGGAAGTTGGAAATGGACCTCTTGATACAGTATGGCACTTCTTAGTTCCTTCCTTCCTGTCTTTGAGATGTCAGTCCTTTGAATGGGGTCATAAAAGTCTCCCCAAAAAGCAATTTCCACTCACAGCTGCTTAAAGAAATCGTATTTTGTGATGCATTCCTGCTGGACATAAACATTTCCAGAGAGATTCAAGTGATGGAGAGAGAATGACGGAAAAGGCTAGGGAGTCTTCCTCTAAAATGAATAGCTGTCGTATGTTGGTAATTTTTATAGTGTGAAAATGTCAAAGGTCCTTGTTCATAAAACTGAATGAAAATGGTCTTTTTGGTCAATCTCACCCATGTCAGTAATAGGGTGGTAAATCTTTAGGACAACCTGTGAGAATATTACTATCTTTTCTATCTTTTTTTTCTTTTCTTTTATTTTCTTTTTTCAAATTTAAACCAAGATCCAATGCTTCACATTCCGTTTTTTAGTTTGTGTTGGGTTGACAATACTTTTTCTGACCTTTGCTTTGTTTGTACACAATTTGCTGTCCCATCAGTAAAAGCCATTGAATAGCTTAATGAAATTAACTGGTTTGTCCAGTGTGATATGGATTTGTTTCCCAGTGCCTACATCTTTTTTGCCCTGACACTATTGACATTTTAAGTGAGTTTTGATTTCTCAGGACACAAGACATCTTTTATCTTGCTCTGCATTCAATTAAGGTCTTCCTTATGTGATAGACATTTCGAAGACAAAGGTTTTGATTAGGCATTGGCAGTCAAAAGACAAGTTGATGTGCCTTTTCTAAATTAATTGTGATTGTTTGACAAGAGGCTATTTGATTATTACAGTGTTTTGACGGTAGAAGTCATAACCCTATTTTATAAGTGCTGAGATTCAGATTGACAAGAAAGTTTTATGTACAAAGAGGTACACAAAGACATGCTGTTGTTTATATATAATTGGATTCAGATCATAAGAGTTGTTTGAATGGATAGAGTTTGATTTATCAAGTGATTGGTTCCTAAAAATGCGGAAATTAAACTACTTCATACCTTTCAGTGACGATGTTCACATCACAACACTTTTCAGAAACGTAATGTTGTTTTCCCAAAGTATTCCCAGAAAATTTGAGTGCAATCATTTGAAATGTCAGGGTTTGGGGGTGTTGTTTTTTGTCCTTTCGTCTATCCTGAGTTGTCAGGAAGCATTAGCCTGACAGACTTCTTTGTTGTTTTTTATTTAAAATTTAAAGCAGTGGTTTAAAACAAGTCCTTGTTGGGGCGTTGGCTGAAAAAATAAGTGTAATTTTTTTGGTAAATGGTGAGTGTCAAAGTGAGCTGGCTAAAACCTGTAAAATTCAATTTAATACACTACTGAGTATACAGATTAATACAATACTGAGTATGCTACAGTATCTCCTTCTCTGAAGCACAGCAATGCCACTTTATAACGGTGTCTGCTTAGAACAATGGCCTTAACTTTTTTTTAAATTACCACTGAATGTGATATTGTGTCTGTTGTAAATAACTAGCTATCAGCCTGTGTGGGGGCAATAACAAAGGTTTAGTGCTTCTTTTATTGTCTGTTTCTTTTCTGCACCCCCTTCTCAAACAAATTCATGTTTGCCTGTTTCTCCCCCATGCTGAAATTGTCATGGATTAAATTATTGTAATTTGGAACAATCTACATTTTTTTGGCACAGATAAAGGTGCATTTTTTAATTTACAAGGCTTGTTTGTGGAAATATTAAAGTTGCATTGCTAATCGCTTATGAGGTTGCGACTAGCCCATGGCTCAGACTATATCTTAATTAATTATCTATCAGTACAGAGACACTAGTCGAATTGCTTTATGCTCGGTTTTGTGACCAGACAAAATCATTTTCACTCGTCAGCATATTGTATTGTGTTTTTTTCTGTTGTCATTCTCATAGTTTGGAGGGACAGTCATAGGATTGCCTGGTTAGACCTTTGTTTTCAATGCCACTCTGTGATTTGCAAAGAACGCAACTGTTCCAAACCCCCACCCCCCACCCTGGTGAATGACTGTTGATAACACCTCAGATAGCTGCTTTGTATGGATCAATTGTGTTCAAAAGGATAAATATTTGAGAGCAAACATGCACATTCTGAGGATGTCTGTATTAACAAAACCTCATTGCACTAAAGTATAAATCATGTTAGGAAAGCACATGAGGATGCAATATTCTTTTCTTGTTTTTGCGTGATCAATACTACATTTCAGCTTGGCAATTAATTCAAGTACTAGTAGAATTGCTAAACAAAAGTAATATATATATATATATATATATATATATGTCTTGGAAATGTCTTTACCCTGTCTTTTCTTTGACAAGAAAAATATTTTCTTTGCTCATACACGCCTTGTCCTTGAACAACAAACATGATGGAAATCTGATCTTTACACATTCAGCCCCTTGTCTTTCTGTGTGTGTGTACCAATGTGTTTGTCTGTTTCTATCCAGCTTTCAATATATACTCAAGCGTTGAAAAAACCTGAATGCATTTTGATGTAGTCTGACCGAGACAAAAAATATATGTACTTGAGTGACTTCTTCTTCACCAGATGTAAGCAGTGAGTGAATATACTAATTAAATGAGGCTTTGTAGAGTCCTTGGTTAGAATGCATTATTTACTGAGTACCTTTGACTGTACGAGAATATTCTCTTTTGTTCTCTGATTAAAAGGAACACTGTTGAACAGCCTGCTAGTATGGATCCCATTAGCCCCCCCTTTGAGAGCAGTTTCAATACTTTAATTTCTACACACCCTCATTTCTCAGCGAAAGAGGGGCAGAGACAAAGGGACTCCCCTTGTGGAAATGTACCATGATTTTTGTTCCTCGTTCTAACTTCCTAGCTGATGTTTCATAACAACCTTATGTATGTCTCCTTTTACATTTTTCTGTTTCATGATTAATTGGTTGTAGAGGCAGAGAGAGATAATCTGGCAATGAGAAAAACTCTAGTGGTTGCATATCCTCTTGAAAATCCACTGAAACACTTTTTTTGCATCATAATATGAACCCGAACCTGTGGGTTTTCGTCCTCGAGTTGCCTGTTCATATTTGCTGTTGGTTTGACCCTATAAGGTCACGGAACCCAGTCTGATCCTTCATCTGAGGACAAAGCTTATGTTTGCTGTGACATCATAAAAGGCCCCGCCGGGAAAACAATGGCTGATGAATTCTTAGGCTGTTATGCATAGACGTGGCCGGAGAGCACTCCAGAGTCACGGAAAGTTCTAGTTGGAGCCCATACCTTGACCAAACGCAAAGAGCTTTCAAATCCTTAAAATGTGAGAAGCCCTGCCCTGACCTAGAGATCAAATTACTGTACTTGTAGGGGGTAGTTGCAGTGTTGCTTAGTGACCATTCAGATAAGGAGTTTGATGAATTTTGGTTCTTAACCCTTTATAACAACTAAAGTTTGTTCACTCTCAAAGCAGGTTACTTCTTGTCAGAATCTGGTTCTAGGATGCCAACCAACCTTAGCAGAGTACAATCAGAGAGTACAGATATAGAGTCGAGCTGGGTCCTCAGGAAAGAGAGACACTTTGTTTTTATAGGCTTCCTGGAATGTGGTGAGGACTGGGGACATCTGTTTTATTACCATAATGTGATCTCACCCCTAACTATGAATCTGTTGCCTTATTATGTTTTTCTTTTGTTAAAAAAAAGAAAGGCAGACATTTTTAAACCGGAATTTAATTCTGTTTTTGATTAATAACATATGAATGACATAAAAATTATTGAAACACATGTTGTAAACAATATGGAATATTATTATTTTTCCAATATATTTATTGGCTTGTTTTCACCATCTACTGACCATTTCTACACAAATTGTTTATTATTAACAATGTATAATACATTTTTATACAACAGTTATAAACTATGATTATTTATTAGCATTTAGACATTGATGATAATAATAATAATAATGATGCCTGTTGTGTTACATATTATTTGTTATATCTAGCCGATTTACTTGCTTTTGTTTTTTAGTCCCTGGGAGCTTATTGGTGTGGAAATTCCTCACAAGTAGAGTCATTCTCAGGTCATTTTAGATGGATCCCACCCATGCACAAGTATCTGGCCCATGGATTACCATCTCCATTGTTAAGATAATCATTATCACCACTTTCTGTTGCTCTGTATGGTGTGAATATATAGTTTCAATTCATGCAAATTGTTACCCCTATTGAAATGTAACCATTGGTATGGATGTAATGCAGACATGGAAGCATTCATTTGAATTTTTCTGATACTATCTTATGTGAACCATGTTGGTTTTAAATGTTTTAATACATGTATGCCATTACACACACACACACACACACACACACAAAAAAAAAGCTGAATTTTATCGTTTCCAAAACACTTTTAACCCAATCAAGGTTTCGAGTTCCTCCTTGTTGCTCTGGGCTGTTTTTTCTGTTTGCCTTATTTAACAATAGATAATTAATGACTTTTATGAAGGACAGCCCATTTCTGCTAAACTCTGGGTGATAAGGATCACATGCAAAGACAGTCCTCCACATATCATCTATATAAATAGGGCTGGCCAGCGTAACCCAACACCTAGTAGGGAATGCACTCAATCATGTCTATTGTTTCAGTTTCCATACAGTTCCTTTGGTTAGATAAGTAGGCCTATGGCTTGGCTCCGGAGATAACGGCAGTGGCTTAAAAGCATGGATGAGACATCTAGCTTCAACGCCTCAGCTTGCAGAACCCTTCCCGCCCGGCTTAATTAAGCCATGGTGTGAATTAGTTCCACACACAAAGTGGTAATTTTAAGGAGATTGGATATACATTTTCGTTTTGTTATGTTTAGCAAGGTAGACTAGAATTAGTGTTGATAGTGGTGGTGTGTGAAACATACATAATTGAAAATAATAAATACATTTAAATAATATAGAAATAGATTATTAATAAATAATTAATAAATGTATCAATAAAATTATAAAATAAAATTATGAATTCAGAGTAGGAATATGATAAGTGATTTACTGTTTGTATCTGATACATTTCTTAATATTTTTTTAAACTGAATATTCCCTTATCCCTCCACATTGCATGGACAACAAATAAACTACCTAATGACAGGTATTTATAACGGATAAGATGTTGTTTCAACTCAATCCTCCCTGGTTTTGTGAGCTTGGACGTTGTTTTATATTTAAACTATGAATGTGATGAGGATATCTGTTCTCTTAGTCAGTGTGAGTAAGAGTTGAGCAGTCATTTCACGAAGGCTGCTTTGAATGGGCAGCGTAAATATTATGGCATAACTGCAGTGGGTCAGGCGACCAAGAATTACAGTTCATTGGTTGATTGCTGAAGTTATATGGAAGGAGAGGAAGTTGATGGGAAGATTTGTCACCAGCGGATTTCTGGGAAGGGGGTAGTCTCTAACAACTCTGGAATGTGAAAATTAACCTCCAAAGGACTTGGGTTTGGGGGGATTTTCTTTTTTTACTGACATTTTTTTGGGTGGGGGGGCATTTGATAATCTGTTCATATATAATGTCTTATTCATTTCCGTTTAATGGTGGGAAAAGCCCTTGAAGGAAGTCATATTTTATTCACATGATTCATTCTAGATTAACAAGGTTTCCTGTATGAGCAGTATAAGCAAACTTTCTTTGAAGGTTTGAAGCCGTATAAATAAATTAAAGAGCCTCCTCCTATTGTTGCATTAAAAATCATGTCCTATTTCTAACATGTTGCCATCTGCATCTAAAGTGCTCCTCTAGGTAGAGACTTGTGGCCATCGCAGCAGCGGCCAGCAGTCCTCAGCGCTGATGAGAGGTTGATAGATCCATCTGTGCCTCTGAAGGTCCGGCTAATCCTCCACCACTGTTCCCCTCTGGCACCATATCAGTTGCACTGCTGGTTGCATGATACAATGGAGGTTTTTTCCTTTGTTCCTGAAATAGTTTTAATTAGCCCCACAGTGGGGATGGGTGTTGCAACGTAAAGTCTCACTCAAAGGAATTGACCGAAAATCACAGGACCATGCTAGTGTAGGATTGGGAGTGCGCGTGCCGGTAAGGTCCAGTGTTTCCCAGAGCAGAAGGAGGTCTGAGGTGCTGTAATAGGATCAGTTAGTCTGTCATTTTGGTTAATGCTGGGTGAGAATAACTTCTGATATGTGTTGAGGATATGTGTTATGTATTGAGGATAAAGGCCTAAACAACTGAACAACCGGTTCAGGCTAAATATCCGCATGAAATAGACTTAAAAATTTGCCAAGTCTTTATTGGTGTTTGGATCAATCTTAGGGATTTGCTTTTTTGTTTCTCAAAACATGTTGGGCCAGTTTCCCGGACATAGATTAAGCCTAGTTCTTGTCTAAATCTCACTGTCAATGGAGATTCTCCATTGAAAATGTTTTTTAGTCTAGGACTTGGCTTAATCTTTGTCCGGGAAACCAGCCCATAGGCCCATTTTTTCAAGCAAGAAAGAAATGGCCTTTCCAGAATTTCAATGCAATTAATTTGCCACATTTTTGTCTGTCTCAATGCATTATTAAAGTTGTCATTTTTTTTGCCTGTCATGTGTCTTAATCACCAGCGGTGTCTCTGTTGCTAAGCCTGTCAGCCCTCAGAGCCCAAAGAGACAATTAATCATTTAAAGTGTAAATATTAATTCTTTAAGTTTCTCCTGCTTGTCTTTTATCTTACTCCTAACTAGAGGAAGAGTTGGTTTAAGGCCATCTTTCTACACTACTCTGTCAATTGCGGGGTAGCATTTGTCAGCTTGGAACCTGTTGAACTTGTCTCACTCCCAATGCAAGCCAAAGCTGTCCATCTACACTGTGTATTTCCAGTTTAAGCATCATACCACCCAAATAAAGTAGTGGAAGAAAATGCTAAGTCAGTGTGCTGCTGACAGGTAAGCTGTCACACCATGTATGGACTCCAATCTAATCTACCAATTTTAAGAAAACAAAGAAATCTTTTTTAAATGGCCCGAGTTCACCTCAGAGATTGTACAAGTGGTTGTTAATGTAAATAGTGTGATTCCCTTAGTTTGGGTAAGCTATTCTTGACTGTCAAATGTATTAATGGAATATTTTTGCTCCCTGCCTCGAGTGCGTGGATGCATTATCTTAGTTCTGTGAGCATGAGTAGTTAAAGTAAGCTGATCCAACTATGCCAAATCAAATTGTATTTAGAATTTAAAAAATATCAAAGTTCAAAGATAAATGGATATGAATGTACTGTAATACGTTATACCCTTTGAGTTGATCATGCAGTTGTGTGGATGTGTGTCACACAAGCCATTACACAGTAGTGTTATGGCAAAGTATTTCATCATGCCAATCGATGACCCCTTTTTTTCTAAATAACTTTCGTATCAAGAAAAATCTGAAGTTCCTGGAGCGCTCAAACCTCCAAAACAGCGACGAGATGAGATGTGAAGTCATAACGCGACAGTTCAATGATCCAAAACCAAGGCATATGACCACTCAGGGGCCACCATAAGCCAAATATGCTTTTGTTTTGTTTTTGGTTGGGTGGGGGGCATTGATTTTAAACTAAATCCAATGGTACTATACCCAAAAAACTGAAGGTTTATCCCCCATCCCCCTTGTGGATTTCTTTTCACACTGGTTCAACAGGATCTATTTAGAACATTGTTTGCCTTATAGCCCTAAGATATCTGACTCTGGATAAGCCATGGAAAGAAAAAACACACACACACACATACACACAGTTTGGTCTTTTTATGTAGATGCTCCCAGCCCCCTTCAAATTCAGCTCTCCCAAGTCAAATACACCCATCCCCCTTCTCTTTCTGACCGATGGGAGGAGGGGTGGTGGAGAGAGATCCCGAGCCATCTGAATCCCTTTTAACTAAGTGGCCAGACAGAAGTAAAGGCAATTATTCCACCATGAAGCATTCCTTTTCAAAAGAGGATTCCATCACTCTGCAATATGTGAAATGCTATCTGCGTCATGGGCAATTCAGGCATTTGGCATCCTCCACTGATACCGCAAAGTAGAACTATTATATACTGTATGTATGCATTAAAAAAAAGTTGATGTGTCAGTTCCGTTGAGAGCTCTTTGTGACTGCAAATTCAAATGAAGGTTCTTCTGAACAATATAATCGCCACTACATGTGTGGCCAGGATGTAGATTTGCCATTTTATGCAATTTGAGGAAATAGTTGACTTGCCAGAGGTCTTTTTATGTTTGGGATTTACTTATTTGTAATTTTCTGTTGTTTGTTTGTGTCTTTATCACTATAAACATAGGACTGATGATGAAAAATATAGCTGTGGGACTTTTTAAATGTAGAAACCCATAATTAGGAAAGATTAATAATGGAGGAGTAGTGGGATGAAGCCCCTCCCTGTTCTCCCAGACTCCCAGAGGCAAAGTTCTGTGAGAAAAAAAAAAGTGTTTGTTTGTTTTCACCCTTCATAGTCATGCTGATTATGAGAAACTGGAGACGTAGCTTTCTTTGGCGCGTGGTATTTGGGTCTCTTCATTTTCATCCGCTTTCATTATCAATTCATTTTCTGGGGGAACAAAAGAAGACAAACAGGGGTGTTGTCAAGAACCTGTCAGGAAACAGTTATTTCTAATCTCGCGTTCACTTCTGAATCAGCGAGAAAAGTTTATTTGTATTCTTTTAAACTTTTTTTTAAATTTAATTTCATGTTTTGGGATTTGTTTGGGGGAAAAGCTATGATGATGAAACCGCATCTTGATTTTTGGCATAAATAACAAGACATTGGTAAAGAGTAAGTCAGCGTTGTATTAACAAAGATGTGAGGATAATTGATTTAAATCAATAACCAAAGGAAGCATTTAATTGCTGTGACAAAAGAGGAAACAATATACTTGCGCACACTCTTTTATGACAAAAAGACATACTATAGGCCACTTGAGTCTTTCCGGTCTCCATAGCCCACCTGTGCCGTGGGTCATATTGATTGCCTGTGAGGTCCAGTTCATCATGCAGTGTTTAATGAAGCTCATCGCTCCATGATTCTCTCAACATCTCTCGTGAAACTGGACACTTTGTCGTCCAATGTATCATCCAGCTTCCTTAGGAAGCGACTGGAGCATGTAGAGGGAGCTTTAGCGCCTCTTCTTAAGAGGAAATAGACAATAAGAGAAAAATAGACAAATTTCCTAGTGACCAGCTGTGTGGTGGGAAACGGTGGCCTTTGTCCATTTCTTCTCGCGTTGTTATGCGGGCTGTCATATGCTGAGCACTTTTGTTTGACCGTTTTAGATAGGGTTTTTGAGAGCACGTGAAGTGGAACAAAACACGTTCTGAGACCACGGAAAAGTACAGACATTTTTGACTGCAGCACCCTTTCCCTTAAGCTCATGTAATTGTTATCTGTTTGTTGTTATTCACTTTTTGTTTTTGGATCATCAAACTTCAATGGTGATATTGTTTCCTTAAATAAACTTTGCACATTTCTTTATAAATAAATACAGTTATTCTTCCAGTATCTTTACAGTAATTGACACGGTCCTAACTGTAACTACCTGGTTGTTGTTCGTTCCATGAACAGGTCCATGGGTGGGCCACATGTGGAAGGAGCAGGGTCCCTAAAATGGCTGAGAAGACCATCTGTAGACTCTCCATATCATTGCATGGATAGTAAAGAAACCCAACAAAGTTTTCAAAAGTTTCGAAAAAAATGTATTGATGTTGGTTATGATATGGTTTTCACCCATAACAAAGATTGATTGACCAACAGTAACAATTGTAGTCTCAGAGTAGTTTTCATGTATAGTTGAGCCGAGTGTATGCTAAGATGTGCTAAAGGCACATTGGTGCCCTTATTGTGTCTCAGGTTAGTCATTTGGACTTTAGTAGGGTTTAAGTGAATGGTCTGTCTATTTTTATACACATATTAACTAAAACCGAGCCAAATACATGACTGCCTTATGTCTTTATTTTGTGTTTGAAATTGTGTAAAATACAAAGGACAATATCCCATAGGCTATGTTAACATTAATAAACTAAATTTGGCAAACTATGGCTGCTAATGTTTTCTTCACAGCAACATAATTAAAAGGTATGTGGTAGTGGCCTCCAGGTTTAAATCTTGTGAAGTGCTTTATCCAGGCTAAAGCTGTCACTGGAAAACTGAAACTGAAAATTATATATTGAAGATACCTGCAGTTTAAATGTAACAAATATTTTGTGTTTGTGTTGATGTTTTCTGACCACAGACTACTTGTTTTTGGCACGTTGTTGGCATGGCAATGGTTAGCGGGTTTCCTGGTCGGACACATACAGGGAAAAAAAAGACCATAAATGAGCAACTTAGGAATGGGTCCTTGGAAGCCTTTCATTCTAAACCAGTTTGGGCACACCTGCACACAGGTCAGGGTTAATGACAGGCTACTACTGCACCTCTGATGTACTTTGTGTAAATTAAAGCTTGGGTAGGTTAGGGTAGTGAAAATAAAATACGTATTACTATTTAAAAGACTTGTTTTGTTAATTAATATACACCAACAGCCATCATTAATGATCTGAGATTTTTTTTTTGTTTTTGTTTTTTTAAGTACTCTTCCGTCTTTTGAAATTCCACCACAACGCAACTGCTTTCAGCCAATCATTCTGGCTCTTCTTCAAGGATGAATCGTGGCATTAATGTCTGCATGCTGTCAGGTCCTCTCTGTCAGTCAGTGTTCTTGAAGTGACACAAGCCCTGTCCATAGTCACTCATCCTTAAAGCCCTACTTTGGCCCTGTGTTTCAACGCAACAGCCCAAATATATGAAACAATATCTGTTTCCGACCAACTCATCTGGTTTGGTGTGGTTTGATCTGCTTTCCCTTCCACAGAGCCCCACCGAAAAAAAACGAAAACAACATTTTCTTTATTACTGGCTGACTCACTGTAATGGAGGTGCTTGTTAAAAAGGAGAAGAATGTGCTTTAATTTGTCAAGAGGTCTAGGCTGACAACTGTAGTAACGTCCACTATAACAACCTCTCGGGGCCCCTGACCCAGGAAGAGGGTGACCCCTGACCTTATTTGGGCCTCTTTTATGAGGACCTTTTTTGGCTCCGGCCAGATGGCTAAACTATCAAAGGATTTTTTTATGAGAACAATCTGCAGGCAAGAGTAGAGTAGTATATTTATCTCATTGTGTGTGGAGAACGGAGACTTTTGTAACTTCGAGTTGGTGAGGAGAAGAATCTGGGAAAGAGGGATGGGTGTGTGTGTGTGTGTGTGTGTGTGTGTGTGTGTGTGTGTGTGTGTGTGTGTGTGTGTGTGTGTGTGTGTGTGTGTGTGAGAGAGAGAGAGAGTTTGGGTTAGGGTTGTCACACACGTAGTTGCTGCCAAACTCAAGAAATCTGGGTATGTACAAACAACACTTTCTTACCTTATATGTTTGTATTTCATGTGTGAAGGCATCACCAAAAACACAATCATGTTCAACAGTACAATATCAACTACTACTATTAAACAAATGAAAGTACATGTGTTTAATTGATCTATTTAGAAATTATTTTCATTTGTATTTTCCAATAGTTTCTTGTTAGTATGTTTTAAGACAAAAACCTATTTTTATTCAGACTGTCGTCAACACTGACCCTGGCATGGGCACGTTTTGTTTTATTGGCAATCCAGTTTTCATTTCCCTGACATGCTCTTAGAGCATCTCAAACCAGGAAGCTGTATTGATTGCTCATCTTCAGAACTCAAATAACCGTTGACCAGCATCAATAGTTTCAATCTCATTCCGAGGTAATTAACAAAAAGCTTTTACACTTTACTCCAGGTACAGCCGGTGACGAAACAAGAATCTCATCCTTCTGCTTACATGACCACAGTCCTCCATTGTTTTATGGCTGATGTAAAAAAAAAAAAAAAATACAAATAAAGTCGCCACCCAGAAACTGATGTGACAGGTTCCCTGGCTAAATTCTGGGGTGAGAACAAACCCGAGGAATGTTTGTGTGTGTGTGTGTGTGTGTGTATGTGTGTGTGTGTGTGTGTGTGTGTGTGTGTGTGTGTGTGTGTGTGTGTTTGGAGAGAGGGTAGAGTTCTCTGTCCCAGGGTCACTATAACCAGCTTGTCTCACATCACTCATGTGGCATCTTTATGAGCGATGGGGCTGCTTGGGTTGGATCGGGTTTCCAGCCCTGAAACTCTTCATCCCAGCCCTAATCTATAAACCCAATGCAATACATGAATGAATGGGAAGGAATACGTGAGTGTGTGTGTGTGTGTGTGTGTGTGTGTGTGTGTGTGTGTGTGTGTGTGTGTGTGTGTGTGTGTGTGTGTGTGTGTGTGTGTTTATGTGAGTCCAAGTGTGGATGCTGTGTGCAAACATGTAGTGTACATGTACATGCGGGTGTGTTTGTGTTTTAGGAGCTCGTGACAAAGCCTCTCCTCCCTTGGCAAGACCGTAGCACTGAAACTCATCACAACAAGAGGACGTTGCTGCCTCTACTGCAAGTACAAAACTGGGCCTCAGAATTCCTGGAATATTGTGCTGTTCACAAATAAAATATGTTCTAGTGGAACATCCACTTCATTGTTTTAGTTACTAGTTACACATAACTAGCTTAGCATAAAATACCCCCCCCCCCCTCCCCCTCCTCCTCCTCCTCCGTCCCTTCAGCTATTTTGATGGTTTTTCAAGTTTCTTGTATACCTTGTGCCTCCTTCATCATAACTGGGGTAACCCAAGCTGGCCCTGGCGCTGGTCGTCCTTTAATGTGGCCATTCCTGTTCCTGATTGCACTTTCAGGTCGAGCAGGATCTGAAGTCACTGGAAGCAGTTAAAATAATAGGAGTTGACCATGTGTTTGAGGTTATGGAGAAAAAAAGGGGAGGACCACAAACCAAGCCGTTTGTGGGATCCCCTGTGGAGGTCCCTGTGCATTATGAGGATCCAGAGAATATCAAATGCCATCAATTAGAACAGCTGTCATTGTCTGTTGATGACTACATGCAGTTGTCAGAAATTCTGGGTCGTATTAAATTGTTTATTTTTTTATCATATATATATATATTTTTTTTATTATTTTAAATTTTGGGTCACTTCAAATTGATTCTGGTTTTGTTGCCTGCAGAGAACTACAGTATATACTGGTTATGGTTACATATAGGGGAGACAGTGAATCTTTCATAAAACATTTATTTTTATGGCCTATTAGAAAAATTAAGGTTAACTCACAGGGCAATTACATGTTAGCGTGTGCTAAACATAGCAAGTGTGGCTTTCCTGTTTCAGGTTTGTGGACCTCACCCATGTGAACATGGATTTATGCACCCACCACAAACAACCTAATCACAGATACCTGTCATGGTTGTCTTCTACTTCTGTCAACAAAATAATCCTGTCTGGTGACGTGTGAACTGACATGGTGACCCACATATGTGTGGGTGTGTTTGTGTGTTTGTGTGTTTGTGTGTGTGTGTGTGTGTGTGTGTGTGTGTGTGTGTGTGTGTGTGTGTGTGTGTGTGTGTGTGTGCACAACATTGCATAGTGTAATATTTACTGATGACCCACTGAACAACTCACTTACATGGCAATGTCAGGTATGTTTGTCTTTTTAATGTTTTGCTTTACATATTTCCTACAGACAGGTCTCTAAGATTGCTTAGTGAAAGTTAAAACCATTTACCTTGTGCCTTACAACTAACTTTATAGGTACAGATCATTGTATTGTTTTCCATTGCTCGCTGAATTTTCTGTCATCATGCTACTTTTGCTTTTAAATCTTTAATTAAACAGTACAGGAGAGCAATTTGGAAATTACATGTAAAACCTATTAAAACAATTTCTTCACAGTTCTTTAAAACAATACGCAACAACATGAGAAGGACATTTATTATGACAAATAAATTGCTAAATTCTAGCTGCGAAACCTGTGACTCCAGTTTTACAGGTATCCCTCGTTCTATGAATAAAGCCAGTCTTATGAGCTGCCTTGCTCACGGACTTGTAACCCCCCCTGCCCCCCACCCACCCCCCACCCCCCCACCCCCAGCGGTCAATGTTACCTCTCTTACCACTGGAAGCTCTCCCTGTAGAGGTGTCAACACAAAAGGGCCCCCACCTCGGCAGCGGTGTCCGGCCCACCCTGCAGATGGCCAAAGGATCAGAGGGCTGTCAGCACGCTTAAACGAGTCTAAAGTCGGGGCTCCTGCTCCACGGGGGACTGCTGAGCATGAATGGGGGCATTTCCCCCAGCCTCTATAGCCCCCCGCTGGGCATTTGTAAAATGATTTGTGGAAAATTTGTTTAATCAATATGGATGCGGGGGTTTCGATTCCCTGTGTGGATCCTTTTTTTGTCTCCGTTGTGTGTGTGTGTGTGTGTGTGTGTGTGTGTGTGTGTGTGTGTGTGTGTGTGTGTGTGTGTGTGTGTTTGTATGTGAATGGTTATTTATGTATCCAAGCTATCCCTACCTGAAACTTAGAAAGCATACTATTTTGTGTGTAATAAGCTTTAAACGAATAAGGAACCAAACTCACACTGCAAATATAATTTTGACCTTTAGGCACTGTAATAGTAAATAGATCAAAAAGGGTTTGCATTATTATTACCTATGGTGCCATATATACATACAGGCATTATTGCAGAGACACTGCCGGTAAAAAAGAAAGTGTAGCCGCTATTGACTGTGAATGCTGTATAAGAATACAGGCAGGTGGTTTCAATCCCTTTCTGTCTTTCACTAACTCCAACGCCGCTGTCATGAAGGAATCAAGGGACACCTATTGGTTCTTTTTTTTTACTTTGTACTTCTGTTTCTCCCTCTCAAGCTGTTGTCCTGCTAAAGAGAGAGAGAGGGGGGTGTCCTGGGGACGACTTAGTAGGCAATATGGAGTGTGCTACTGTCATTGTTCCTGTCATTGTTCCTAGAGGGCCAGTTCACTCCAAATTGAGCTCTGTAATGTGTACCTAAAGTTCATGGAAGATTTAAGCAAGATATTTCAGTTAATATTTCAGTTTGTCAAATGTTTGGTGTAACCTTATTTTGTGCACCTTAATAACTAATACATATCCTGCTTGCTATGCTGGTAGGATCCGATCAAATATAGACTACTTTTTGGAAAAGGTAATCTAACTAATGCTATTAATTTATGCATTTCAATTCTGTATATTCTGTAAACATTCTGTATTTCTCCCCCTCTCACTCGCCCCCCCCCCCCCCCTCTCTCTCTCTCTCTCTCTCTCTCCCCAATCAGTGGGGCCACCGGTGCTGGTCTTGAGCCACCAAAGCTAACCGAATCAACACTTCTCAGACAGATGTTGGCAGAGTTCCTAATTTCATTCCCATTTGCTCAGCCTGTCAGTTTTCAAAAAGGGGAAGCAGGACAGAAAATAATCGGCAGAACATCCAATAATTCTGAATGGGGGTGCAGCAGATGTGGCAGTGGAGAGGAGGGGGCCTAGCGGGCCTCCTTGCGGCCCATCTGACCATTGTTCAGCGGAGCAGCCATGTCTGCCGTTGCTATGACAACGATAAGACACCCTTATCCACTTTCCTGTGCAGGGGCGCATGCTAATTTTGCTAAATCAGATGCTTGTACTTAAATAAAAGTGGCTGAATTACAAACAATTTCAGTCAAATTAAAGTTTTAAATTTGAGTCACTGTTAAAACCCAAGGTGTTTCTTCTGAAGTGACTAATAAGGATTTCAAATAAATTGAGAAAACTGAAAAATTTTAAGAAATGTATTTTTGTTATATTACTGTGAGCAATATTTTGTCTAACGGTCTGCAACCCTTGACAAAAGGGGTGGATGGAGGGGTGGGTCGGGGGGGGGGGGGGGGGGGGGTAGGTCTGACAGACTGCAGTAAACTGACAGTGCCTTAAAAACTCCCCAGGTGTCTTAGACTACTTGAGCACATGGCTAACGGTCACACTTCTGGTCAAATCCCTTATGCTTCTGTGTTTTCAATCCAGTTGGTCTCCACTCTACAACCTTGCCCAAGGGAATTCACAAAGGTTTATCAGACAATCAGAAATGAATGGGGGTACTTCGATTGTACTTGTGATTAGTTTCAGTCTGCCAAGGTTTTTAATGTAATTCTTGGTGGTTCACAAACTTCACAAACAAGCAAAATATCCTACATAGTAACGGCAACATCATATGATAAGGCATGCTTTCATTTAGCAATTTTCAATAATACATATCTTTTTAACATTGATGTCAAATAGGATACATTGATTTATGTATTGGAAATTGTGTGAGGAGCAGCTGTTGGAGAAAATAACACAAAATCTGATGGTGGGCAACATCCTGGCTTGAAATAGGACGGACCTACAGTGCTTTGTAGCCAAAACAATTCAATGTGAAAAGTTGTACAGAAACAAAACGCTGACACTGGGCTGACTATTTATACTACATTGTCTATTTTAGTATTCCAAATTTCTGGGCTTGACACAAACACAAAGGAACAGCACAGGTGAATTCATCCATGTACAAATCAATCTGATCTATTCACAATTACATGTTTACATGTGTATTTTTCCGGTATCTATTGTTCTTTTTAAATGTTTTAATGGCTATATAACATCTATGAATCTGTTATGTCCAATGTCAGAAAGAAAATGTTGATCTCAAACTTCTTGACTGTCTTCTATTCGTTGCTCATGCAAACTTTGACAATCATGTCCATGTCCTTTGTCCAGAGAACAAACAAAAATTACTGTAACACAAATAATCCAATTACATAAACAGTGCATATAGTTACACTGTGACTGCTGCAAATAAAATGATGTCCAAGTGGTGCTATTAAACACTGGTGCTTAGATTAGAGAAAATGTATTACATTCCGGGATAATTAATGAAAGAAAAAGTTGATTAAATGTTTGTAGTATCTAACCAACGTTTCATCTTTGAAATTATGTGTGCCAAGTTAACAGGGGGTTTGTGTTTTTTGGAGAATTTGGCATGCAAATTTTGGGCCTGCCATTTATGTGGTCTCACCACTGCTGTGTGAACAGCTGATATTCATACAAGACTTTGAACATTTGTTTCCGATGTAATGGTGCTGAATGTTGGACTCAACAGCAGACTCTCCAAACACACTATTCAGGGTTTTATTTTGATTACTGAGTCGGTTATATTTCTCAGAAACAGAAAATAAATTTGTGATTTGTTAAAACAAAAAATCTAATATTTCCTGATAACAAAATTTTTACAATTTAAGAAGACAAAAGACAATATAGATGTATTTCCTTATAGTACTTTACAACCTTTATTGAATTTAAAAGAAAGAATATAAAAACACATATTTATCTAACCAAAAAATTACGGTAGTGGACATCCTGATAAACGTTAAACAAAATAAGCCCACAAAAATGTTAATAACTACATATATCCATTAAATGTTTTTTTGTGAATGGCGATTTAATTATTTACACTTACTACAGTGGCCTTACAGATAGTTCAATGCTCCATGAGTTGCAGCTGAACATGTGGTTTCCACACTGATTTCAATCCACTAAATCATCAAGAAATAAAACATAATTTTAGTTAGCTAAAGACCAGAAGAAAAATTAAGTAACCTTTTTTCACCTGTGTGTTTATGCTTTTCTTACCAATTACTCTCTTTAACATCCGTCTTTGTTATTGACAAACAACAGAAGGAGCTACAACAGCTTATTCTACTTTTTCAACTTTCTTGTGAAAAAGATGCATTCATTCTTTGTACCATTGTTGTTGTGTGTTTATGTATGTGTGTTTGTTTTTGTTGTGTGAAGGCCACATTCTCTTTATTGTTGTTGCCCTGCCTTTGCAGCCCCAGTATCAGCTCAAAGAAATGCCAATTCCACCTCAGTGGTCAACTTTCATATCACATATAGTGCTGTAGAATCTTTGTGTGTTTCAGTTCTTTGCAGATCAACGTTTTCATCGTGTTCACCCCCTAATATATTTTGCATGAAAGGTTATTGAAAAACACTAATTTGCGAAGACGACACGCTTTCTTCTCTTGCTGCCTTTCTCCACAGTGCTTCCCAGCCAGTAAACGTTTATGGCCAGGGCCCAGATTGCATAGGAGATTTGAAGGATTGGCCCCCTGTGACTCACAGCTTGACAGGGACTGCCCTGGCTTTCTGTCTCTCTGTGTGTTGTCTCAATTTATTTTCTCTCTCTCTCTCTCTCGCTCTCTCTCTCTCTCTCTCTCTCTCTCTCTCTCTCTCTCTTCCTAGCTCTATCATTGCTATACCGTGTCCGTGTCAAAAGCGTGACACGAAGCTCCTGTGACATCATTTTAGATCCAGGTATGCACCTGTGAACTTATTGTAAGTCTGCGAACACTCGGCGGGTTGTAACAGTTGGTCATTTTCCTATCAATTCTCATTTACTTTTGCTTGATACTTATAAATAGACTAATTTAGACGACTGAGTGTGAGTGGGCATAATAGGGGGTTTTGCAACATGCAGTAGGCCCGTTGTCGCCTTCCTCTCATCTCCTCTCCTCTCTTCTCCTCTCCTCTCCTCTCCTCTCCTTTACTCTCCTCTCCCCCAATGCCTCATTGTTTGAAGATAGTAGCCATAGTTGTCATAGTCTTGCAATAACTAAAGCCTCTCTATTAGTGTGTTTACCTCAGGAACCGCTGAGGCCATTCTCTAATAAATTGCAGCCATGTGTGGGCTACCGATGTCTCTCCCCCTCACCCGCCAAGCCACAGGCCCACATTCACACACTCAGGGGTTAGCAGGAGACATGCTGACTGTCAGCAACGCTATAAATGAAAAGATAACAAATCAAATGTTTGTGTCATGCCAACCTATTGAGAAAACCAGCACAAAACAAGGCAAAGTGTCCAGCACAAAACAAGGCAAATGTATTTTATGTGTTTATACAATGATGTATATACAATATATAAACACATAAAATACATTTGCCTTGTTTAATATATACTGTATATATATATATATATATATATATATATATATATATATATATATATATATATATATATATATACACTGTATGTATATACTGTATATACTGTGTATATATATATATATAGAGAGATATAGAGAGAGAGAGAGAGAGAGAGATAGATATAGATATAGATATAGATATAGATATAGATATAGATATAGATATATAAATACGTATACATGTACACATGCATAAATAGTACAAAATTAGGAATTGTTTTGTGTGTCTCTGCACCACCTCATTACATTGCCACTTCTGTCCAGACTGAAATACTTTTTTGGGGGTTGTTTGTGGAATGCTAGAGCACATAATTTCCTCCAGCCCCTGGCCCAACCCCCAACCCCCTGCTCAGCGGTGTGAGACAAATAAGCAGTCATCTTGTTATCTCTAAAGACTCACATCTCACCCCTAAAAGCCTGAGTCATGTATGCTTCCTGTGTCCTAGGCTACGTTTATGTTTCACCCAGGTGTTACAGCCCTTTCTGCATTCCACAAGAAATTGATTGAGCACTTAACATGTCTCAAATTACATTGTTCTGTGTTGGTTTATCTGTTTACCACCAGGAAGTTGTGTGACTTTCTGCATCTTTAATAAAGAAATGCAAATATGGCAGATTGTTTTTAAGTTGTATTAAACATGTTTAATCTTTGTTATAAAAAAGGTTGCCTTTAATATGTTTCCCTAAGTTCAGTATAATTGGTTATTATAAGGCTAAATATTGAAATAAAAAATACAAAAGAAGACCACAACAAATGTAGGGAAACATTCCATGCCTTTCACCTCAATACCTTCCAACTCTGCCATCAACTGAAGCGACCGAACAAAAGGATTTAAATACATTTGTGTCAATGCAACGGGAAACATTTCAATGGAGTGTTTACTGATCAATTTTGAAAACAGCTTGAACCCTGTGAACATGTTTTTGCTAGATAGAACTGTCTCTAGATGCTTATACAGTCACAGAGAAAGAGAGAGAGAGAGCGGGGGGGGGGGGGGGGGGGGGGTGTATATGGAATTTAAAAGCATAAATTAATACTTTATAGCATTAGTTAGATTACCTTTTCCAAAAAGTAGTCTATATTTGATCGGATCGTACCAGAGAGAAAAAGCTTTTCAAATCTAAATGAAACTCATTGACCAACTCAAAACAAATGTTTCTGCCATTGGCAAAGAAACACAAAGCAATTATGTATATGGCTATAGATCAATGAAGGGTCTTTCTTTTGGCCCCACTGATACAACCCATCCGTTTCATGGGATTCAATGCTTGCCATGAAAACTGTAGCTCTGTCCATTGTCTGACTTCAGTGGTGTTGTTTACGACTCAAAGGCAGGAAGTATCTCAGTGACTAGATGAACCACAAAGAGGAGAAAATAATCAAATGCAATGAGAGAAGAAAAATAAAAATATTTTAAAACCCCGGGAAATATTTCTCCATAACTTATTTTATAAACGTTTACAGTTGTTGGGAAAACAAAAAAACAACAATAAAGCACTGTTTAATTGGTCAGAAATGAATGTCTCACAACAAGATCCCTTCTTTGGAGAATACCCCCTCCTCCCTTTCTCCATCCTCTCCTCCCTGCATAATAATACACGGACATTGTGAGGGCAATTCCCCACAATCAATCACTCATCAAAGTGGTGACTAGATGCAGTGACATGGATTCTCAAAGAGGTAACTTGTTGCAAACAAGCTCCAAGATAGATATTTTATGAAGTGGGATTTCTGGAATACTACAAATACCACAGTCAATGTGACTCAGTGTGATGACATTCCAACAAAGATTAACTAACTTCATGTTTAAATGTTTTGTTTTTCTTTTCACTTTTGGTTGTGGTATTTTCTGCAGGGAATGTTTTAATTTTCAAAACTAGTTCAATTAAAGGAATACAAAGGAAATACATAAGAAATATTGAACATTAATGGAATAAAATGTTTTATTTCTCTTGATGATTACGACGCGTTCAATATCTATGTTAAATAATTATAGGCAAAGGGATTCTGAAGAATTTGCTTGTTTCCTTACCCTTAGAATCATACAACATTACATGATTAATCAAAACCCTCCAGTTGGCTAATGTCCTTTCAGTTTTAGGCCTGTAGTGACTCTCACCAGCGTGAGATATCAGCTGTCTTAGTTTATCTTTTGCCTTTCATGTTACTGAGTCCTATAAAGCACATGTTCAAATCCTTGTTATTATGGTTTGCTAAGAACTAGCTCTGTTCCAATTGAAATGCCTTACTTTTGCTAGAATAATGCTTGCCCATGGAGACAAGCAAACATATATCCATCACTATATAAAAGATACACATCAAAGGTTTGCAAAGGACGCAATCTGTGATGGCCCGTTTTCTGTGTTTGTGTTTTGTGATAAATATGAAACCTTGCATGGCGACATACCATTGTCACTTCTAAAATGTGATGTGACCTGGCGATTATTTCTTCCAGTGTTAAGCGCCCACAACACTGAAACATTGCACCAGGTCAAGGTTTTTTTCATACACACAATTTAGTATGTGTTCACCTTTGTGTTGAGATCCCTTCCTATTTTTACCTGACATTGGCCAATACAACAAATAAGAATGCAATAAGCTGCTGCAGCAAGTAAGTTTCAGTTTAACAAAGGACAGCAAAGAGCCAAGGATATCTTTATGCTGTGTTGCAGAGTGAAAACATGCCTAGATGCAGTGGAACAGTTTGTCCTGGCATTATGGAACTGAATTTAGGACAAACTTCGAAGATTTGTTGGAATTTAAACAAACATAGTCATTTTTTATGTCAGAAATATATACTTACACTTCTTTAAGTTAGATAAGTATCTTAAGACATTTTACATCAGTCCATTGTCAAATGAAGGACCCAGGAAATGACACATTTTGGTTCCCACAATAGCAGATTTATGGCACAAATGCACACAGTTTGAATTGTTTAGACTGAAAGCAGCAGAATCCGTGCATTGAACTGTAGTTTGTTATTGGGGCTGTAAAGCGTCTAGACAACACTCCCCTCTTTTTCACCTTCAGTCAGTCCCTTGGTGAAGGGCATTGGTTTTTCTGAACATATTGGGTTGGTCTTTGTGTCACAACAAGCTATCAAAGTATTATAAACCTTCAGTCAGCTGCACTAACAACAAATGGGATTGGACACAAAAGGATTTGGGCGGCTAAAATGGATGGATGTTTTTACAGAACAATATACAGTCTGTATATTTTTCCATTATCTAGACCACATGCACCGTTTGTTCCTAAAAAAGATACACATCTGTGTCTGTAGTAAATGTATTTGATCTTTGGTCTAATTTTGGATCATAACCTTGATTCGTCCTTTGTAAAACTCAGTTTTTCCACTTTTCGGTGGAGGAACATTGGCATATGTGCAAATAAACAAACCAAAATTAGGTTTGAAATTAGGGCAATAAATTCCTTCTCATCCTGAGACCTTCTAAGACTCTCACAGTATTTATGACAAGTGAGGGCGGAGCCTCATGGAGAGCTGCTCAGATAAGAGAAGGTGTTAAATTATTTGAGAATATTGAATTAGAAGTGCACTTCTTCTTATCATATATATGAAGTACTACAGTACATTTGTAAAATGAATATTTAATTATGGATTTGGAAAATATGTCCTTATTGAACACATATTTTAACATTATCAGCTTAAAGTTTTGCAAACGTTTATTTATCAGGCCTAACATAGTTAATTAATTGTAGTTATAGTAGGAGCAATAGTCAATACCAGAGAACTTGCTATGATGTAACTGACAAAGATTGGAAACTTTTCAAACGAACCTTTTTGAAAGATACACCTTATTGTAACATCAATAAATAATTATAATTTGTGTATGTTAATGTAAATGTAATAGATTTTAGTTTGCTGAAATGGATGTTATTGTTGAGTGCATGATTGATTGATTGTAATTCATTAAAGCAATAGAAAAGTACAGTTTTGGACAAAGTTTTTTTTATTATTAGGTCCCAGTGGCTGACCACGTGGTGATGGATGGTCAGGACATGAGAGAATAGGAAACAGATTATATTATAGTTCTTGCTATACTTTAAATTACAAATAATTATTTATAACAGAACGAATTAATCTACCAGCTGTATAATCATAGGGTGCATAGCCTAATCCGACAGGATTTGATCACAATGAAGCATAAAATTCTGATTAAGACATGTTCACTTTTTTTCGGCGACAATATTTTCATGGAAGAGGGGATGGCGGATGAGTTAGGTCATATTTTACTGCCAGCAATACCCTCCCTACATCTCGTCCGTCCACTAGTATTGCATCTCCCGCCCCCTCCTAGCACTCTGCTTTTCTCATCAAAAGGACTTATTTGAATAATGTGTGAGCACTTGGACTGGAGCCAATCAGCTGTCAGAGGGCCAAGATAAATCGCAATGCATTATTGATAATAATAATTGCGTTGACATGCGCATTTCTACTTGAGGAGCTAATTTTCCAACCAGAAGAATTTGTAAAGAAGCCTGGATTATTGTTGTAGTATTTGCTCCCGATGGTTGCACCATGTCGCGGCGCAAGCAATCGAAGCCTCAGCACATCAATTCCGATGAGCCCGGTTCGTCAGAAAACAGTGAGTTTGGAATAATTTACTTTCAAAAGTCTAAAGCGACATTACATTGATTAATACAATCTAGCAATTTGTCGATATACTTAACGAGAAGTTACATTGTTACCTCGCACTTTGACCTAAATGCTGACCCTTGAAACTGACCATGCTGTTTCATGAAACTGCGATTTACAAATGAACGATAGTTAAAAAATATATATATATTTATATGTTTTTGCAGGATTCCATTATTCAGTTTTCCAATTGAATTCTTACACTGTCGATTGAAAATATCTTCATATTCTGGACACCTCATGTGAACTATACACTCAACTAATGATTCAACAGTCCGATAAAATGTGTCAGTACATTACATGTGTGCGCGTGAACCATTTATTACTTCAAAACTAGTTTAAGGTAAAATTTCTGTAACTTTTTTTTTTAATATATTTTTTTTAAACGTAACTTCAGTCACACTCCGAAGGACATACCTGTTGGATTTTAGCACGATGAGACATAATATGCTGACTGTTCCAGGGAATGTAGACACGGGTTTCTAATTCTAGATTAGTGTAATTTATTAGATATGTTCTACCTACTTTGTAAAAATATAAAGTCGTAGTTACTTTCTGATTTATTCTGTATGTATATATTCATATATGTTGGTTTTTGTTTATTGTAGAACAGGTTTACCAGGTTGTTCGTCTGCATTGCCTTCTAGTAAAACATTTTTTTTTTTAAATATTACAAAGTTTTACAAACGTCTACTGAAAACTTTTATGGCGTGTTTCAACTTTTAAGAAAATGGTAAGGGTAGGTAGTAAGAGTTTATTGTTTTAGTGCATAGGTCCAAAGATACTTTAAACAAAGGTGCATGTAATGTGACTCTTGAGTAAGCTGGTCTGAAGGCAATAAATCCCCCAGTTTAATGCATGACTGTTTCCTTTCGTACATATGTGGAGAGGTCGATTTGGGTGGGGGATGGAGCTGTGGTCCTTTTTTGGAGAAACCGTGGGGGTGCATTTGGTGTTTCAATGGAGAGCAATTGACATCACCTTGTAATTACCGAGCACTGAATTGTAGTGTAGTTTTTGTTTATACACTGCTCGTTTTTATGGAAATCTTTAGAGAAGCTAATTCATGCTACATTTAGACTGCTGCATGTAATTTTACTAATTGCTGAATACGATGTGTAATCTTACCTCGTGTCATGAACTGTAGGTTATCATGAACTCTGAAACGCATGCGCCGCCATGCGGTGACATGCTAGGGCAACATTTCTAAGCTGCGCTCCCATACCCCAAAAATGCATCATATGGCTTCTGATGAGGAACCATGCCTACAATTTTGTTAAAGGGTTTTGAAATATAATCTTGGAAAATTATTGTTTGCCTATTCTATATTTTGCTCTGATCAACCGTTCTTCAGTTTTCGCCTGTTCTGTTAGACTTTCTGTTTCACAGATAAGAGCTCGATACTTGTTCACTGCAGGATGTCAACTGCGGTATTGAGCGTTCATTCATAGCCGACCTGAGAAACAATGCAGATAGCCTGAATACAATGACATTTGCAACTTTTTCCTCTCCGCTCCATGTTGCCTGGTGAGCAATTAACACGTCCAGCAGTTTTTCTGGAAGAATGCAAACAGGTGGTCTACCCCCTCTTTCACTGTGAGCATTAGCATTTAAAAATGCAAACAGTTGCGAGATGGCTTTTCAGTAAGCAAGCTCATTAAATAATACCTACTTGAGGTGTTTATTTATTCCGGTTTCACAAGTTTCGTGTAGCTGAAATGGTACTTTGCATGTGAATGATTGAGCACGACGTTTTCACCAAGTGATTTTTGTGAGGTGCGACTGGTCCCGCTGTATAGATATTTTGGAATTAGAACTGTGGTTGAAGTAGTTCCCCGTGTGCGCTTTACCCACTGGCCTGCATAATCCAAATCCTCATACAGTAGGACGCATGCTGAAATGCAAAGTCTCCATGCGTAATGTCTTCCACACATGTAAATTCTACTACATTTTCCCCCAAAACAATGGTTGACTTGAATAATTGCTCGGTCTTTTTCCAAAGGGTTGACTTTTAGGGAATTCTCTTGCTAGGTTTACAGTTGAATGGTGCCCTCTGTTGGTTTGGGTTTTTGCCACAGTGGAGTAACCTTGGTCATTAGTCAAGCTCCAAAAAGAATGTGCTTATTTCATGTTTACTTTTTCTATACCTTTTTGAAGAATGACTTCAAATTTTGTTTTGTAAGCATAACATTCAGGCACATGAGATATTGAAATTGGTGACATTGTTTTGATTGCAGTGATTTTAAAATTATCAGATTTTTTTTATTTGACATTGTTTCTATTTTCTTAGGGATTACTCAAGACTATCATACTGAAGAGGGTGAGAAAATGATGAAGAGGTTTCGTATGGATGAGACTAAGGTTTGCAACAAATGCTGCGCTGAATTCTTTGACGAGGCAGAATTTCTCGAACACCAAAACACTTGCACCAAAAGCCAGCAAGTGGTCATCATGAAGAATGGCAACGACCGTAATGAAATCCCTGCAGAGTATCAACAAGACTCCCCCGATGGCCTCCCCAGTGACCATGACGACGAGCAGTCCAGCACTAACTCTCCATCCAATGTCAACACAGAGTACATGGACAGGACAGAGGAGGACGAGACCAAATCAAACACAGACGAGCCTAGTCAACAAGAACGGAGAGAGATGTTCGACAGCCTCGAGATGACCGCCCGGCCTTCGTCCAAACAGCCAGACTCTAACGTCACTCTTGAGTCCATGTCCGCTACCAAAGTAGCAGTCACCCAGCATTCCTGCAACCGCAAGTTTCCACCCTCCCAGGAAGCACTGCAGGCCATCCCAATGATCCTGGAGCAGCTGGTGTATCTCCAGCAGCAGCAGCTCCAACAGATCCAGCTCACCGAACAGATCCGGATCCAGGTGGCCATGATGGCTCCCCAGAGTCTGCACTCGTCTGTGGGGGCCGTGGTGGACCCTCTGAAGGCCCTGGGCGCACATCTCTCCCAGCAGCTCTCTGCAGCCGCAGCCCTAATAGGCAAAAGGACGGGCAGTCAGAACCTCACCATGGAGACCTTTAAACAGGGCAAACTACCTCAGACCAATGCCCCCACCACTCCTCTCGGTGAAAGCCTGGCCTCAACGGCCTCTAAAGTAGACATGCTGAAGGGGCTCCCGGAGCTAACCAGCCGGCTACCACCCATGGCCTTCCCCAGTGCCTTCCCTGGGCTTTCCATGGCAATGGATCCCTCCAAGAAGGCCAAGAGCAAAATGACCTTGCCCAGCCTGCCGTCTGAGTCAAAGAACGGCTCGAGTGATTCGATGTTCAAGCACAAGTGTAAGTACTGTGGGAAGACTTTTGGGAATGACAGCGCCCTCCAGATCCACTTGCGCTCTCACACCGGCGAGAGGCCTTTTAAGTGCAACATCTGTGGAAATCGCTTCACCACCAAAGGCAACCTCAAAGTGCATTTCCAGAGGCACAAAGACAAGTATCCGTACATCCGCATGAACCCTCACCCAGTGCCAGAGCACCTCGACAATGTCCCCACCAGCAGTGGCATTCCCTACGGCATGTCCATGCCCATAGAGGAGTGCAACATGGTGGATATGAAGCCCACCATAAGCCTCTCAGCTGGGGCTTTCCTTCCATCACCCATACAGAGTTTTAAACCCACCTTTGAGGGCTTTGGTGACAGCCTATTCTCTTCCCAGAAGGCCTCGACGTCGGCAGGTGAAGGTCCTTCCTTGTCATCCAAGTTCGGCCATGAAATGGCACCGGAACAGAACCACGAATCCAAACCCCTGATCGCGAACCCGCTGCATCACATCAACGCCAATGGCCTGTCGGGGGAGCACAGTTCTGGAACGGCCAAGCTTCAGCAGATGGTGGACGGCCTGGATAAGAGGACCGGCGACCCAAACGAGTGCGTCATCTGCCACCGCGTGCTCAGCTGCCAGAGCTCCCTGAAGATGCACTACCGCACCCACACGGGAGAGAGGCCCTACAAGTGCAAGATATGCGGCCGCGCTTTCTCCACCAAGGGTAACCTCAAGGCCCATTACGGTGTGCACAGAGCCAACACGCCTCTCAAAATGCAGCACTCGTGCCCCATCTGCCAGAAGAAGTTTACCAACGCCGTGGTCCTGCAGCAGCACATCCGCATGCACATGGGCGGACAGATCCCAAACACCCCTCTGGCCGAGAACCAGTTTGAGGCAGCCGAAGCTGTGGACACCTCCCTGCTGGACGATAAGTCTTTGGAGGGCAACAGCTTTCATGAAAGCATGGATGACCAGGAGATGGAAAACGACTCCATGGAGAAGCAGGGTGACACCTCGGACTCCTTTCTTCCGTCCACCTCCGAGGAGCAGCCGCACCTCGCAGCCCCTCCCATGTTCTCCAGCCTGGACGTCTTGAAGAACCTTTCGTCAGCCCTCGCCTTAAACCGCCAGAGCAGCACCGCCTCTGAGAGCGACCAGGGAACATCCAAGGAGTCTCCCGCCTCCCTCGGGGAGCAGGAGTACCAGCACGAACGCAGCCCAGTTATGTCCGAGTCGGCCATGTCCTTCCACTCCTCGTCGCCGGTGAATGGCAACATAGGCAGTGGCAGGCCCAAGTCTCCAGAGTCTGCCACGCCTGAGAATCCCGGCCCTAACGGTTCAAGGCCAGACTCGGACGGAGGCGCACAGGAAGCCAACGAGGCTGGTGGAGCTCTAGACCTGACCACACCAGGCACCTTCACACCAAAAGCCATCAAAGAAGAACCTGGTCTGCCATTCCCCAATGGAGAGTATGGTACGTGTCTTTACAATGCTCCTTAAACCACTGTTTAAATTCCGTTTCAGAAAGCAGGTGTAGTTTTATTCATGCATTCACACTATCTCCAAACACAAATTTGACTTATCAGGATGTTCATAGGCTTTATTAAAAGGAAAACTATCAAACACGTGTAGGACTAACCCTAACCCTATTTTGACAAAACAACCCAGGTGATAGTCTTGGTCACCATAAGGATTTATGCAACATTTTCCCAACATAATAAAGGTCTTTAGGGTCAAGTTTATGAAGTCATTGTTTTATTAACCATTTTCCTCTAGAAAACAACTAAACACAGATGTAATGATCATAAAATAATTACTACTTTATTATAATTTTTTTTAAATAACAGAAGTTCACCTGAAATCATGTTCCTTGCTAATCATCACTTTTCTTGTGTGCTTGTTTTCTTTCCTTCAACAGCTCCTAGTCATCTTCCCTTCATGAGAATGCCTCCCAGTTTGGCCAGCCTGGAGATGCAGATCCCCCCTGAGCACCACTTAGGCCCACATGGCCTGTTTGGTTCCCAGATGCAGCAGGGAATGTCCATGTCTATGTCTGCGTCCAGCAGCGCCCAGCGCCGGTCGACCAAGCAGCACCTGTGCAACTCCTGCGGCAAGAACTTCTCCTCAGCCAGCGCCCTTCAGATACACGAGCGTACCCACACGGGAGAGAAGCCGTTCGCCTGCACTATCTGCGGCAGGGCTTTCACAACCAAGGGCAATCTCAAGGTAAGCATTTTGTAAATTAGATTTTTTTCATCTTTGAGGTACATTTTTGTTTTGTCTTATTGTGCACTTAAGCTTTTGTAACATTTCTTAAACAATTTCTGTGCAGTTTACACCTTCTGGTCATTCTGATTGACTAATTCTCTGTTTCTAGGTGCATGTTGGAACCCATATGTGGAGCAATGCATCGAGGCGTGGCCAGCGCTTGTCTCTGGACAATCCCATGGCCCTGATGGCAATGGGCGCTGAAAGCAAGATGATGCCTGAGATGATGCAACCACCCAAGGACCTAGGTCCTCCTCCACAAATGAACTTTGACCCGTCCCTATGGAACCAGTACGCTGCTGCCTTTAGCAACGGGCTGAGCATGAAGACCAATGAGATTTCTGTGATCCAGAGCGGTGGGATCCCACTTCCTGGGAGCCTCGCCGGTGGGCCTCTGGTTGGCTCCACTGGGGGTCTCATGAAGATGGACAGCTCCCACTCGGGGCTACCTGCAAGCATGGCAGACATAGAGAAGAACGGCATGGAAAGCGTTCCAAAATCTCAATTCCCTCATTTCATGGAGGAGGGCAAAATTGCTGTGAAATAGTTTAGACACACAAGTTTGGTCAATTGGCTATCACAGGATTTTTTTTTTAGACATTGCTAGTCTAATCGCTAAAGGACGGGTACAATCAATATTTACAGTGATCTTTGATCATACAATCGCTTGGTCAGTTTTACATCTCAGTGACTTTGATGGTGCAGCTCTCCCTTCCCTTGTCATTCAAACAGCCCCCTACCCCCTTGAACAAATGTTTATTTTTCTTTTAGATATAACTACTAGTTGTATTGACTTTGTTTTTTGTTTTTTCTTTTTCTCATAATATATGCGGGTATTTCTGTGTGATTAATTTTTTGTCGTGTATCCTGAAATTGAATGTATGCGTACTTGAATCTGCTTTAATTCCAAAGGTAATGCTGAAAAGAACGTACTTGCGAAGGATTTTGACTAGAATGGGGAAACTCTTCAGGGTATGACTGGTAATGGACACAGTGTTCATTAGAATGATGTAGGTTTTGTTTCAGCATATTTCTCTGTACATGACTACTTTCCTATTGTGTGCCATAGATTTTATGAAATTGTACAGTTTTGTAGTGGTCAACATGAATACTTTGTTACTTTGCTGGAAGCTTGTGATCAACAAGGTTGCATTAGAGATATTTAGACAAGTATGACATATTTCTGCCTGGCGTGTTCCAATCCAGTCCTGCGTACTGCATTATACATTCATTTTTTGATGTTATTTAAACTGAATTGAATAAGAGAAAATGTTAGGTGGGTATTGAAATGGAAATAGTTGCGCAAAACCGAGAAACCTCTTGCCAAGTGCCTAGCTTGAAATGTTACTATTTGTTTAGTTTTAAAGCACCAAGATTGTAATTAAGGTTGTTTTTGTTAGACATATTCTTCTGTATGTTGTTCCATGTAGCATAGTGTCGTCGCCCCCCCCGCCCAACATCTATTAAAGACCACATTTTCTGCCACAAACATGCCTTTTTATAAACCTACAAATTAAGAAGGTTGTAAAATGCTTAATGCATGATCATACCTGCACTTTAGATATACTTTTTTTTTAAAGATGTTTTATGGTTGTATTACAAATCCATTGCCTTGTTAACCATAATATTCTTTATCCTTTTAGTAAAGGGCATATCAGGAATAGTTGTCATCGCTTTGTAGGTTTAAAATTTTTTTTTTGTTATTGTTATAACATTTCATCCAAGTTTAAATTAACATTTAGCAGTTCCCTGACTTTCCAAATTTCAATATTAAAAGTACATCTGCATAATCATGAACCTTTTATTTATATAATGTGAGTTTTTTGGGGGGGCAAGTCTCTACCTCATTTAGATATTAGTTGCTCCTCCATGCCCCCCTAATCTCAATTTAGAATGTAGTTTATTCTCTCATACACTCTTGAATAAATTATGGTCTTACTGCTGAGTTGTACAGTTCTGAATGTATCACTGGAAGCTACACAAGTCATTTTTTCAGAAATTGCTGTACATTTCCAATTTATATGCATTAGCCGAGTTGTGCCTTTTTTTTTTTCTTCTTCAAAATCCAACTGTCAAAACTGCTTTTGAAGTTGTTTCTTCAATTTAAGAAATGTTGAGCCAAATGGCTTGTTTACATTGTAAAAGTTTATTTTTATTTTATTTGTTTTCATCACGTTACTTTCTGGTCTTTGAAAAATAAAAGGGATACATCCTTTAACCGGAGTTGTCCTCGTATATACAAATTTACTGATGTAGCCAAACTGCTGTCAACGGTTGCCTTGGTAACCCCAGATGCACTTATTTTCCCCTCAGTCTTCTGATTGGCCAACATGGTTTGGCGTTTTTAGAGCATCACTGGACCCTTGCCAGCTGTAGCCTCGGTATGAATTTGCATTGAGCATCACCAATTTCCATTATGTTTCCTTCAGATGACTTTGCTGAAATGGCGGTTGATCATTCATGTGTCTCAGGATTGGATTAATTCAAAAGCTTTGCTCTTATTCATTTGCATCCTCAACCAAATAGATTTGCATCCTCACTTAACTATGTTTTCTTTGATCTCAAACTTCATTCTTTCTGAAAATAACTACAATATTAGTGTAAGCACTGAGGTAAGACAACCAGGCATGTCTGCCTCAAGGCCTTGTATAATAGATAATAAATTAATACCCAGTGTTATAAGAACAGACTAAGAGGACAAACCATGCCCAGTTAATATTGTTTATAATCTTTATATGCACCCAACAGCAACATCCCTTAGTACGATATGACATCAATTGTCCTTAAGATAGTGTGCTTTCGTAAGAGAACACGGTTACTGTAGGTTACTCTGTTGTTGACATAACAGCTTTTAGCATGTTCAATCTGTAGCATAGGCCTGAGCAACTGGTTTGCTTACTTGCATAATTCCTATGATACTTCAAATGAGTTGTTTTATAAGGTTTATTATCAGTAAGACAGATATATTATGAAACATTACTAATCTTGCATTTTACGAATTTACCTTCAATAATAGCATAAGCAAAGTAAATATTCCCTAAACTTTAGAGTGCATGTATTTTTATTAATTTTATTCATGTAGGCCTATTCTTATTAGAAATTATACTAACGAATCTGGCTAACTGCCGAACACCAGATCGTGGGATTGACAGTTTGGGAAGCCTCCGCCCAGAACGCTGGCGAGGTGGATTGCGCCCACAACGTCAACCGGGGCTGCAGGGATGACGGACAATATTCCTTTACAACCCGTGAGACACAAAAAAAGACACGACAATAAAAATAGGAATGGGTAAGGGCAATGCAAATACTCAAAATATAAATACGTATGCCTATTAAATTAGCTAGAATGAAAGGTTTTTATTTCGTCTTCCTCAGCGTCTTTGTTGATCTGGTCGCGTTGTTTACAAAAGCGCATAGCAATTGCATATCGATATCACAATATGAAGCTTTAAAACTATAATCATAATCTTATTTTAATATACTGTTGGTCTAGCTGAAAACGTGAATTTTCAAGAAACATGGGCATTTAGTAAGATAGGCTAAGCTAGTAGTACCACTAGTATGAGATCACAGAATCCTTGTTCCGGGTGCTCGTCGTGGAACAAGTGCAGTAACGCCCATGCCGGGCCAATATTTGTGTTGACACTCTTATTGGACCTAGTTATAAATAGTATGAGCCGAAATAAAGGCCCTTATACCAGATTACCCTGAATGTATGGTTTGGGATACACTGTTTGTTATTTGACACGTCTCCCTCGCAAAGAATAAGGCCTTGTAACGATGAAGCGCATACTGACAGGAAGCTTATGAAGGAGCAGGATGTGGGCTTCCTAGGCTAAATGCCCATCACTAACGATGTTACACCTAATGCACACAATTTATTTTAGGTAAAGATGAAAATTTGGTTAGTTTTCGTTCAAATTAGTGAAGATTACATTACGTCATAATTGTTTTGTTAGTTAAAATAGTCATTACGCTTGGATCAAAGGCCTTGGATCAAAGCAGCGTCTTAAAAGTCACCTGTCCAGTCTTCGGCTCAACACGATGCCTGCCTGACTGCGTATCAGTGAATGATCATGTACTGAACGTGAAAACTCAAGAGCCTGGAAACTTTTGGATTTAGGAATTGAATAGCCTACATCAAAATTATTTCCTATTATATTTGTTAATGTAGACCTACAATTTATGAAGTGCAATATTTTACTGTTCAAATCAATCGAATTCAGCTAACATTTAGAATTGTTTACAGCCTGTCTCTTATGGCGTTTCAAAAACACCCAGAATCATCATTCTTGGTGAAAGATGTCCATGTGGCAATTTGTTTTCTAACATGTTTTGGTGTCAATATCCACACATTTATTCAGATTTCACCTTATTCATGAATCATTACATACAATATAGTAGGATTTTTCTCAAAGTAAAATCAGTGTGAGGTAGGAAGTAAGACAAAGAGATTTGGCCTGATCAAATCTTGCCACAGCCTTCTCATTCAGTTGGTAGAATGTTTTGTTTGAGGAGGGTGGAGGAAGCTAGCCTGATGGCAGATGAAGTTAATGTTTACTGAGTCAGCCTTAATCTCACTTCCCATCTCTATACTCATGGCCAAATTGCTCCTGTAGTTGCAGCAATCCACAAAGTACTGTTTGTCTGTAACTGAACAAAACAGGGATTAGTCTTGGGTATCAGAGCTCAATCACTGTCAAGAAACTGATCGAATCGGTGCCATAGAAGCCAGAGTATTTTGGTTTCCTAGAACAAGAAGTGGAAATTGGGTGATGTTGAATCTGATTGTAACCCCCCCACCCCCCACCCTTCAGGTGTTGCCCTTGGTCGAGATGCTGCGGCATGGGGGACTTCCGTCCCAGAACGGTGTGGCTGGGCCACCCTGAGAAACGGGAGCAGAGATACCCCCGGAACGTCGTTAACAACCAGAAGTACAACTTTTTCACCTTTCTCCCTGGGGTATGTAGTCTTAGGGTAACATTTTCCCACTCAACTACATATTGAAAATCACCCCTACAAACTTAAGAGAGGGTTTGAGGGGGTGACAGAGGTATAGGGGATGATGTAGTGTTGCTGAATTCTTTCTGATGAAATAGATAGGAAGTGTCTGTTATGGCACAAATATTATTTGTGTTATGTCCTCACAAACAGTAAGGATTGAAGGTGCAGGAGGTAAACCTTTGGGAAAAAGATACTTGGATATACTAAAGTTCGAATGTAAGTGTAGGAATGTACAGCTTTTGAAGGTAAAACACCCTTATGAAATATAAGCATTAGTCGTGTAGTTGTGGCCAATAGGCAGTTGCATGCCTCTAACATTACTGCTTCTCTTTCACTGCCACCTCGTAGAGGGGTGCGGCTGTGGATTTAAATAATGTAGGATTAGTGTTGGTATTTGTGGTTCTGGATATACAAAGTACAATCACAAGCCAGTAACAAAAATACCACAACCAAATATATACCTAACCATAGTGCATAAAAATTCTAGACCTTAGTGTATAACGCAAATATCTAGGCTGCCCATTTGGTCAAGGCCCGCTTTTTTCCCCAGAATTTGTTATGAATGCTTTAAAACAGTATTAAAGTCTGAATATTCTGTCCTTCTTTGTAAAGAAATTGCAGGTTGCATAGATGAAGGTTTGCGGAGTAGTGTGATTTTCACTCACTTATTTCAGACCTGATTTTCATATACATTTGTTTCCCAGACATTCGTTAGTCTTAAAATCATGCCTTTTTTTTGGATATGAGGTCATGCACAAGTAGCCTAGATTTGCTTTGGAAAACAAAAGAGAGATTCAGAGTTTTATTTTTGCATTGCAAATCAGGATTGGCTTTATTTATTTTAGATAATGTCAAGAACTTATTTTCAGTCAAAGTTTTCCCGAGCATCGGCTACTTGAATTGTGTGTACTTTGCTGTCTACTTGTCAACAGTTGGTGAAGTAACACACCGTAGCTATGAGAGGGCACACACACATCCCTTTCGTAATAATTTCTCACATTGGTGATAATGAAATCCAGCACTGGTACAGTATGACTGTGACATTTATAGTTGGTTGGTTTGTAAACAGGGTCTTATCTAATGCATTTTCCATGTTTGTAGTCATCTAAGCTCATAAACAATTAAATCATTTTAATTTAAACCAACACGATAAGTAGTTATACACCTCAGACCTGACAGGCCAAATGTGCAAAACATATTGCCTATACTCTTTCAAGCAAACTCATTGACTGAGGCTACCATAGAACCTCTTGGTTGATTTCTGTTTTGTTTTCTTTAATTTGTTTCTAATATTGCCCTATTGTGTTTCACAGGTGTTGTATAACCAGTTCAAGTACTTCTTCAATTTGTACTTTCTTCTCCTGGCCTGCTCTCAGTTTGTCAATGAGCTCCGGCTAGGGGCACTCTACACATATTGGGTCCCCTTGGTAAGCAGCATTATATTTTAAAAAGCTCAATTAGTCCATCATACTACCTATTCATAGTATTCGGAATTCAATTAAAGTTGACATTAATTCATGTGATCTATGCATATATATGGGTCTTGTTTAGTTTGTTTAAAATGAAAGATGCTTTGACTATTTCAGTTTCTTACAGTTTGTTTTGATTTCCTTTTTTTCAGGGCATAGTTTTGATTATAACCATCATGCGAGAAGCAGTGGAGGAGATCAGGTGTTATATCCGGGACAAAGAAGTGAATTCACAGATTTACAGCAAACTTTCGACCAGAGGTGAGTTTTTTTTCTTCGTCTGGAAATTGAAGTCACCATACACCACCAGTTCTTTTTTTCTTTCATTATTAACTGTGTGAGGTGGCCGTGTTAAGCTCTTATAAGGGCTTTGGGGGGAAACGGTGGTTAATTCAAAGCAGAGATGTAAACGTGTACATAAGAGGCCTTGGAATAAAGTGCTAGCAGCAATAAAAAAATCTGGGGACCCCGTGTGGTTTCCGTCACTTTTCTCCCTTTGATCTGGCAGCTTGTTCTGCCCATAAACACCAATGACTAGTGGCTTCCTTGCTAGTTGCCCCTAGTGCTTATCATAGTACATAGAAGGTTATGGATAGACCCAGAGGTGCTAGATACCTGTGATTATTCTAATATAATAATGAAACATCATTCAGAGAACATGTAACTTTTAATTTCTATTCTCATTCTTGTTTGGAGAATATCAGTTTATTTTTATGGTAGGTCATGAGCCAAAGAGTGGTTTTGAATTAGTTTTTGAATCAAGATGAGGGAAGGTTTTCCCTTCTTGTGTATATTTTCGTTACCGGTAATTTAAGGTACATGTGTTGCTTCCCCTCAGACCTTTCTGATCAGGAACTAATACATTATTTTGTTGTTGTATCATTAGTTGGAATTTTTTTTTCTGAAGTCCCTGTGAAATTTGTGCCTGGCAATATTAATTTGCTTTAATTTCTTACATATGCAAAGCTGAAGGTCCAAGCTTGAGGTCAAAGGTCACTGACCCCCCCTCTAAACAATTTTGCTTGTTCACTCAAATGGAATAAGAGTATAGGCTTTCCTGACATTCCTCCAGATCTGAATGTAAAATGACTTCCCTAAATTTCCTCAGGGTGAATGGGCATTAAGTAGAAGATTCAAGGACCTGCTTTATAACACTGACATTGATGGTGAAAAAATCTGCTTTCATTAACAAGGAATAATATGACGTAGGTTTTCACAGTGTCCTTAAACGACGTTGATGGTTCCAGGATGTCTAGCTACCATAAATTCTCTTTAATCCATCTGAACATTTACATTGAAGTCTCAGTTTTTTTACGTAGCTTTTTGCAGACGAGCTGTGTTCACTCAAAGGAAGACTGGAATGTCAATAGAATGTTGAAGTACCTTGCCTCTAAGAAACCCTTTTACTTGCACAATAATCATATAGATTGCTTGTTTTGATTCGTGTTGATGTGGAAAGTGATTTACAGGATTGTGTTTTTATATTAATAGACAATGACTAGGTCTGTCTATTTTACTAACAAATGGAATTTCTGAATGTATTATAATTTAAAACAAAATTAATTCATACATTTTTTCAGGCACAATGAAAGTGAAAAGCAGTGGGATTCAAGTTGGAGACCTTATTCTTGTTGAGAAGGTTTGTATTTGCTTTTGCAAATGTTGCCCGCATCTGTGAGTAGGCTAGCTAGATTTTAGGATAGTCAAGTTGCCATTTATATGACAACGAACATCAAATGTCTTGTTAATCTTCTTCTGTAGAACGCTAACTTAAGTGAAAGGAGTTAGTAAAGATTTGGTAATCATGTGATCAATATCTAGCTTTAGCCTATCAAAGTCAATGCATACATAACTGACGCAAACTTTAAATTTACTTAAATTAGATTTCAGAAACCCCAATCAAATGTATTGTTATTTACTGATACTGGGCTTAATACCACTCTTGTCGAATTTAATTTACATTGCTGAAATGTTTAATCTGATTTAAATGGACTTTGCCACTTTGGCAGTCACTTGCATTGTGTGGATTCTCTAAATCTTTGTTTTTGAAATATGAGAACAGAGTCTGTCTTTAGTTACCAACTAGGCACTCCTTTGTGAATTTTCCTGTTCAATACTGCTGAAAGAAAGGTCACATTTGTTGTTTTACACATTTAATTCACAATTATTCTGCTTGGAATTGTGCTGAAGTCTTAAGCATTACTCTTGTATTGAACTCAAATGAACGACTTTCAAAAATAAAATTACGGCATTTTCAAGAGCCATAATGCATCTTTATTAGACCTGTCGACCACTTAAAAATAATCCAGGTCCCGGTTCAATGTTTGAAAGTCTGTCAGGATGAATCTGATTGGGAATTCATCTTCCACTAACCTGGATAAGAGCTCATAGTGGGAAAGTCCGGGTCAACCAAAGTTTAAAGCTTTGCCCCTGTCCTATTCCGGGCAGAATGGGATGATTTGCTTAAGGGTTTATAATTTTGACAGCCCATCACAGGTTATGTGGCACATAAAACGCCAACACCCTTACTGCTATAGTTTTGAAAAGTGGCAGCAAAGATTCACGTTGAAAGTCATATTTTTTTTCTTTCTTTTTTTGTCCCCTTTTTCCTCATAGAACCAACGTGTTCCTGCAGACATGATCTTTCTAAGGACTTCTGAAAGAAATGGTAAACATCTGCTCGTCGTTCATCCACATCTTCACCACCACAGGGCTGGTTTATGTGAAAAGTGGCCAGTTGTAGATCAGGGATTAGACCAGAGCTGAAACAGGAAGCAACCACAACGTATTATTAGTAATTAGGTCCAGTAATAAACTATGGTTCGCAATGTGGTGGTCTGAGAGGGGGGGCCGCTAATGCCGTGACTTTTAGTAAACATGTTATGACGATGGTCGGTAGGCAGGGAGTAGTTTTCGTGCGATTGCAAGATGCAAGCACTAAGGAAAATCAAGACATGCAAAACAGAGAGACGAAGGATAAACGATTGGATGCAAAGAGAAAACGAGACCTTGGCTTAAAAAAAATAATAATGTAGCACTTCATCTGAATAAACAAATTTGGAAATGAGCAAAAAAAAATTTAGGCAATGCCGCTTAACACATCAGTAAATAAGAAAACCATTGTCCATTTGCAAACATGCAAAACGCTTTGCAATGAGCAGGAAGACGTACATTATAAATCTCTTTTGCCCAGTGTGTTAGATGGACCCCTATTAGGACATTTACCAGAGACTGGTTACTTGTTCGAGTTACTTAGGTCTTCCTGTTGGGGGAAGGCAGAAAAAACAAGCTTTGCTTTACTGGAAAAGACTGCTGGGTTATCTGTCTTCCATGTGGAGGCCATTAGGTCAATTATGAAGACCCTAGGCCCTGGGTGGGGTGAGGGGTAACGGTGGGCTTGGGGTGGAATGACTCAGGGAGGGGGGATGGGTCACATTATGGATGCCTTCTCAGTTTTGCCCTTAGTCAAACCCTGGAGAAAACCTCTTGCGTCCGAGCACCAATCATAAAATTGTTCTCCGTGGTATTACGAAATTATTTTATAATGGTGTTATATGGCTGTGTGTCCGTACCCGTTGGTGTGCAGAGTCCCTTTGTATTTGCAAAGCTTTTTGAATTCAGAGCTTTAATTATGTATCATGTCTATGTAATTAATCGAGGGTTAGATAATAACGCTCAATTTAAAACAAACAAAAGTATGTGAAGATATGTAAATAAAGTGTAGCAATTTATTTTAAAATGATTGTAGCCACCTATTAAAGCCTTATCATTTCTGCCCTCTAGAGGTTAATGCTGGGTATGGCTTCTCTGATTTGTTGTCTTCCTCTCCTCTCCTCAGGCTCCTGTTTCCTGCGGACAGACCAGCTGGACGGAGAAACGGACTGGAAACTACGCCTCCCAGTGTCCTGCACTCAGAGACTGCCCACCGCCGCTGTAAGTCAACAAGGCCTGCATTCAGGAACGCACAATGACCTTTTTCCTAGAGATCTCACAAGGCTGCTTTTATACTCTTCTATCCAAGAATGAAAGCACGAATAAAGCAAATAATAAAAGCTTTAATGTGAGAGAATTTGTTGTTTTGCCCAAGACATGCCATTCTAATGGAGGAGTAAGCTCCAGATGGCTGTGCCTGCAGCCTGCCACTGTCACAACACACAGAGCAACAGCAGCACAATCAGCACTATCATGACTTCCACTGTGTACACTTCCTCTGAAAGGGGGGGGGGTTCCACCTGCGACCTACCTACGGAGCGTAGAATATGATATTGTGTTTGTAGTTGGGCCTATGTGCTCCCCTGATGGATTAAGTATTCCGTGCTCAAAATTAACTTTACAGTTTTCTGTGTACATAAAGTGTGGTTTGGTTCTGACATATGTTGTGATTTATATTACCACAGGACCTGCTCCAGATAAGATCGTATGTGTACGCGGAGGAACCTAACATTGACATCCACAACTTTATTGGCACTTTCACCCGGGTGAGTGTTTCGACATGGTCTCAATCCCTTTTAAATTACATCAAAATGATTATCTGAAGTCGTTTTAAGAGTTTTAATCATTAATACCTAATCTAAATAACTCTTTGTCCTTGGGCCAAATCCATTTTACTGACTGCTGAAGCTAATCCTCCAGGTGAAACGCCTACCTTTTCTCAGTCTGTGATTTATTTGTGTTCCCAAACAGGAAGACGGGGACCCACCGATCAACGAGAGCCTGAGCATTGAGAACACACTGTGGGCCAGCACTGTCGTCGCCTCTGGTAAGTAATGGTGTTTAGCCCAGCCGTTGCAGCCCCTTAGACCTAAAGCTTCTAATAACCAGGAAGTGACTAGGAGACGGCCTCCTCCCCTCTCCCTTACCCTAAGGAGCTGCGATGAAGTGTTACTTCCTCTTGCCGTTGATGTGCCGATGATCCGTCACCTGTGCCACACACACACTTTCACGCAGACCCAATTATCAGACATTTCGGCCATTTACAAAATAGCTTAGGGGCAGCTAACCGCTCTTGATAAATATGCCTGTCTTTCAAGAGGAGGGTTCTTAACTTTAAACTGTGTAGCACATGGCAGCCTTTAAGACCGTCTGGAGTTTCTACTGCTACTCCACTACTGTCGTAGTACGTTTAAAAACATCCTCTCGTAGCGAGAGAGGTTTTTTGAAAAACGGCCCTAAATGGTATAGCTGTGTTTCTATAGTAGTGATATGTGTGTTGTGTCTGTGTGTAGGGACGGTGGTGGGCGTTGTGATCTACACAGGCAAGGAGCTGCGCAGCGTAATGAACACCTCCAACCCAAGGCACAAGGTACTGTCGATAAAGATCTGTGAAGACACATATTAAATCTATTATCAGTAATAAGAAAATAATAACAACACTATTAAAAACAACTTAAAAATAATAAGTTAGTTCATTATAAACCTTTAAACCAATATAAAAACGGAATAGAAAAAAAAAAGTTGTAAATATCTGTTCGTCAGGATTTGCCACACTATTTATTAACTGGTTCATTTAAGTTTGTGGTTTAAGTTGTATGGTCTCCTCTAGGTGGGTCTGTTTGACCTTGAGGTGAACTGTTTGACCAAAATCCTCTTCGGGGCGCTGGTAGTGGTGTCCCTGGTCATGGTGGCCCTCCAGCACTTTGCAGGTCGCTGGTATCTCCAAATCTTCCGCTTCCTCCTGCTCTTCTCCAACATAGTCCCCATCAGGTCAGGAAAATACATACATTTAGTGTACCAAGTATTTGTACCAATATTGTGCCCTTTTTAGACTTGAAAATAGGGAAATGTAAAACAATATTAGTTCAAACTTTTGTATGCCATGTGCTGTATTCAACACATTGGAATTTAGTGGTGGGTTAGTTTAGCTGTGTACTTATCCAAAAGCCTTTTTTTTTTTTGTCTTTTGTTTTGACATAACAGCCTGCGTGTGAACCTTGACATGGGGAAGATGGTGTTCAGCTGGATGATAAGAAAGGACTCTAAAATCCCTGGGACAGTGGTGAGAGCCAGCACCATCCCAGAGCAGCTCGGCCGCATCTCCTACCTACTGACTGACAAGACAGGTCAGGACACTCTTTCCAACTGCTCTTAAATTGTTTCAAATTATTCCATAAATAAAAAACTATTTTCTGCTTTCTTTAAAAAAAAAATAGGATTTCATTTATCTTAAGAATGTGATGTGTTTAGAGGTCATCACGAACTAATTGGATCAAGTAAAAATGCAATGGTACTCTTTCTCTATCTGTGAAATTTAGTGGTTTGAAAGAGGATATTTCCCAGGGCCGTGTCTATCTAGTAAGGTATATTCTATGCTTAGAGTTCCCCACTCTGCGCTCCTCTAAAAAATTGTAATGTTAAATCAAAAAAAGGCCTCTCTCAAGGCCCCCATCAGCTAACACTGCCATTAGAGCGCAACTTGACTGCTACACTTCCTGAGGGGGGGCGAAGTTTTACCTCAGATTTACAGTCACCTTGTCCTGTAAAGTAACTGGACAGTTTCCGCGACATAGATAGATGGTATGTGTGATGTAGGGGTCCATGGATCAAAGGGCAGCCTAATGTACATGCGGGACCCCAAAGGTCAGAGAGAGAGAGAGAGAGAGAGAGAGAGAGAGAGAGAGAGAGAGAGAGAGAGAGAGAGAGAGAGAGAGAGAGAGAGAGAGAGAGAGAGAGAGAGAGAGAGAGAGAGAGAGAGAGAGAGAGAGAGAGAGAGAGAGAGAGAGAGAGAGAGAGAGAGAGAGAGAGAGAGAGAGAGAGAGAGAGAGAGAGAGAGAGAGAGAGAGAGAGAGAGAGAGAGAGAGAGAGAGAGAGAGAGAGAGAGAGAGAGAGAGAGAGAGAGAGAGAGAGAGAGAGAGATCATTGTAATCTAACTTATGTTGCTGAGCAATGCAGCTTTGGCCAGCCCAATGTTAATTAGCTACCCACCGACCTGCATTAACAATTAACTAGACAAAATGAATGTAGTCAAATAAATGTTTGCCATTTTATTGTTTTCTGAAGGGACTCTCACCCAGAATGAAATGGTGTTCAGACGTCTCCATCTTGGAACTGTGGCGTATGGGATGGATTCTATGGATGAAGTCCAGAGTCATGTGTTCAGCGCATACACACAGGTGTGGAAAAAGAAAGGGAAAAACGATTTGTGATTCAGAACGTCTTTTGTGCAGTAATGTTTCATTAACTATTTATCTGTTTGGCCTGCTCCACTGTTCAAGGTTTTTCCCTTTTCAGTAAAATAAAATAACTTGATGTGCTTTGCTGCCCTATTGTTCAATAACACCATGGCAATGGTTCAGCTCACCAGTTGCGTTGACATTGTTGTCGGACAGTGACCGGTCACCATGATCCATTTAACTAACTTCTCTGTAAGGTTTAAAAAAAAGAAAGAATAACCAAAAATTTTGGATCAGATTTTATATGTATTAATGAAGAGAATTTCTCGTTTAGTACTTATGGTTTTCTGCTACGGAAGCTTGACTGGCCAGAAAGCAACGGCCTCAGATCTGTGGAAAGTCCAGAGCAAAAACAAAGCCTTTGTTTATATAGCAGCCATTATTTTGTTTAGTTTATGATTATTGTTTGGCTCAATTCTTCCCTGACCTGAAATTACACTCTTTGTCCCTTTGACACCAGAGGTTAGCGAAGCAGGAAACCGGATTAACCTACCAGCGCACCGATGGCCGGACTGCATTTAATGACCACTGCCATTAACCCCTGGGAAACCGCGGCCGGCCAGAAATAGAGTTGGCCCGGCCGGGATGCAAATCGCTAATTGTTCATATTTCCCTCTCTCGGCCATCTGGTGGCATTTACTTGGGCCCGCATCAATCTGATAGTTTGACAGTAGGAGTCCTTTGACACAGCTAGGTCCCTCTGAATCTGCACAGTTTAGAAATAAATCAATCCTGAATTAATTTAAGCATAATATGTGTACATTAAAAGTGAATATTTGCGTTATGTTTCCAATCCACATGGCAAAGTGGGACTTCATATTTTTCCCTTCCCTTCAAACCAGGAGTATAGGACCCTGAAAGTGAACAGGCGAAACTTGTATACCTTTATCCGTATTTTTTTTTCTACAGACACGTTATATGTCTTCAGTTCTCTTTTGCTCTCTTTCATACATGTCATTCTCCCTCCCTTCCTCCCATGCGACAGCCGACCCATGACCCTCCGGCCTCTCGAGTGCCGGCGACCACAAAGGTCCGTAAGACCATCAGCAGCCGGGTGCACGAGGCGGTGAAGGCCATCGCCCTGGTGCACAATGTGACACCCGTGTACGAGGCCAACGGAGTGACAGACCAGGCCGAGGCAGAGCAGCACTACGAAGACACATGTAGGGTCTACCAAGCAGCCAGCCCCGATGAGGTAAGGTACTCAATGTATTAGGAAAGGAGTGAGATTCAGTTTGGGGTTTCAAAGTGAAAAAGCACATAAACAAAAGATCACGTTTTCAAATATTTTTTGTTCCTAAAATATTTTATTATTTGCTAACTGTTAAGGCAGTTGGTCTGAAAGTCACCGGTAAAGAAATGGAACAGACACAAAAAATTAAGTAAACAAAATATTTTTTTATTTCTAGATTATGTGTTATTTGTGTGCTACATTATTAGCCTTATCTTTATAAACCAGCACAAGTAGACGTGTGTTTTTTGTTTTTGTCTGTCGGAAATGTTAACACAAAAGGAGTAATTGTCTCAAGGCCAAATACAGTGTACAGGATGGTGTCCAAAGCACAAATATAAGGATGTGGAGCTTTTTGGATTGTGGCGGGGAGGACTCTTTACATAGGTGGCTCCTCCTGCACTTGCTGTCTTTTTAAAAAGGGAGCCTTGGCGAAGACGAATGGCTCTCCACATGCATGTCCTTGATCCGTTCTGAACGCTTTGAACTAGAGGAAGAGGGTTGCAGGGAGTTTGACTCGATCCATTTCCTCCAGTGTAAATACGGATTTCCTTAATGTGTTCCTCGGACCCATTGAACTTGTCCCCACTATTGAATGTCCTTCTTTGATAGCAGATATTTTTTGATAAGCTGTAGCTTTGTGCCAATTGTATTCTATTTTTATGCAAAAATAAATAATAATCTCAATACTTGGCGTAGGGTGATGGAGTTGTTCTACTTGGAAAATATGGCACATCTACTGTAATTGAGAAATACGCTATTGTTAAGAATTATTTTTTTTATGAAGAGCAGATTTTTTTTATCAACTTGATTATGATCTAGGTTAAAATTCAGTTTGTCTCTCCCACAGCTCCTCAGGAAGTCTGTATATAGACTTGTAGGCAGATGTACCAGTGGTCACAATGCCAGTGACAGTTGCATGCATGGTTTAAGTATTGTACCAAGTACACTATGAAAACAGCTTTCTTTTTGTTTTTTACTTGACCAGCTCTAAGATTGTTTGCAGCAGATGTGGGTAGTTTTTAAGGGCTGTTTGTGGAAACCCAATCTTAAATGCATCACTACGTAGTATGACTCATTTCTGGACTGAAACAGAAGGAAATGTCGAGTTCTAAATCAGTTGTTTTATTAACCAATTTTCTACCAACCAGGTCAGTCTGTCTGTGGTTCTTTTGAGTCAAGCCGTCTACGTTCCAGTGTGAATCAGCTCAGCGGCTATCAGACGTATTCCCAGACCTTGCAATTATAATGGTTTTGGTGGCAGTGAATGCCATTTTCACTGCCTACCTCCACAGAGAATATACCTCCTAGACTATGAGTAAGCCTGTTTCAGAACCCAATCCGCGTTGTTCACCAATCTTGGGGGTGACCAACACAGACCATGGCTGACGTTGATACAGTTTTATAAGCCAAGTGTTGATAGACTGACTCACACTCACCGAAAGAAGTAAGAAAAGTCTTGTTTTAGATTGTGAAGAGTAGGAATGATATGTACATTTTTGAGTGTCTCATAAATCTGTATTGCTGTTGTGGCCTTGTTTCTGTCTGGTCCCATGACAAAGAGTGTCAATAGTAGCCTGTTTTGTGAAGCCATGATTAATTAGCTTTGTTATCTTCTTCTAATCTCTGGTCTGGAAGTTATTGGGCTATAGCTTATGCCCCTTCCACACACACACACACACACACACACACACATACGGCACATGAATGACCCCCTCCCCCTGACAAAACATTAATGGATGTCATCTGTTGTGTCCTTCAAAAGAGGAGAAGAAGAAGAAGAAGAAGAAAAAAAACGATGTTTCCTCGATTTTGAAAATATTTTTTCACTTTTTTTCTTCCACCGGTTTTCAGTCAATACTCCTGAGTGCTGAAAATGCTTTTGCCATTGATTTAGTATGAACTGTGAATAAGAACTGTGCTCTTTGCCAAGCTGCTCAGGCCGGAAAGTCCTATTCATCTTTGGTCCGGCCTTTTTGTTCATGGGAAGATTTCTGACATGATGTTCTGCCAGACACTCCCAGATAATGCTTTTTCTTATTCTGTTTGCCGTCGGTTGCCCTTTAGAAATTATTTGACTGTTTCCATATATTGATCTTGTTTCTCCTGTCAAAAAAAATATGTTTTCTTTTCCATTCAAAAGCTAGTCGATTATTTCAGTGACAAACCACTAGGATGCCTATGTATACCTTGTCATGTGCCTCTTTTTCAATATTTCTTTCTCTCTCTCTCTCTCTCTCTCTCTCTCTGTCTGTCTGTCTCTCTCTCGTAGGTGTCGCTGGTGCAGTGGACAGAGAGTGTGGGTTTGACACTGGTGGGGAGAGACCAGTCGTCTATGCAGCTGAGGACCCCTAGTGGACAGATACTGAACTTCAGCATCCTGCAGATGTTCCCCTTCACCTACGAGAGCAAAAGAATGGGCATAATAGTTAGAGTGAGTACTTAAGTTACATCTGAAGATTGTAAAATTAGATGATATAAAGGTATTTTAACCCGTGAGTCTTCCTTACATTAAATGGTGGATTACTTCAAATGTTGTTTAAGTACTTTGTAACCTGGTTATAAAAGGTGCTAAACAAATGTGTTTACATTTATTTGTTGTTAACAAATATTGAAAACACTAAAAACCATTGTATTTACTACCAAAATTGTATTATACTTTTGTTCAAATAAACCCTTTTCAGTTTTGAGAAATTATGTGACCAACTGTAGAGTATGCATTTCCCCCACAAAACAAATATGTAATTTTGAGAAGCCGTGCATCAGTCAGAGATGGACGGTAATTATATTTTACCTTTGATGTCTAAACCATGGGAGTTATTGACAGTGGCAGCTGTTTTACTGACTCTCTCTTGTAGTCCAAACGAAATTTTGTGTCTGCCTGCATGTTACTAATCTCTTAAATGCCACCTAGAATACTATCTTTAACAGCAGTTAGAAGCATTTAAAACACAACAAAGTGTTTCTGTGAAAGACTTTACCCTGGTCTGAACTCTATGACTAAGCCCTGGTGGTGACTAACTATTGTTGTTGGCTATGCTAGACCTGCTCCTACACTGTCAGAGGAAGCCTGAGATTCAAACTTGGCTTCCTCAAGATAATATTTGTGACCCCATGTATACAGACAAAAACGAAAAGAAAATACATTTTGTATTTTCTAGGCAACAGCCAATAATAAAAAAAAATGTGCACGTGTGTTTTAGCCAGTGTACCGAAGATCTGTTCATGCTAAACTAGTTTTGCTAATGTTGAAAGATATTTGAAAGTAGGGCGCGTCCTCTGGTGTTTGAGTTTAATTTATTTATTTATTATTTATATATTTTTTAAAGCAAGGTTGTATGTAAGGTCCAGTATGAACTTATTCAACTTGGTCTCAAAACTCTCTTCTATAAGCAGTTATGTCTTCATTGTACTATTTCAATGAGTGAAATCAATAACAAATATATGGAAAAATAAATACAAGGTGTTTTTTGTTTTTTTGTCAGGATGAATCTACAGGAGAGATTACCTTCTACATGAAAGGTGCTGATGTGGTGATGGCAGGCATTGTTCAGTACAATGACTGGTTGGAGGAAGAGGTAAATTTTTTACATTGTAGTGCATATTAACTGTGTTTTTATATATCTTAAATCATCATTATTATTATTTAGTATAAATGTCATAATACATTTTTTTTATATATGATATTAGTAGATTTTTTCTGTAGTCTCTCATATTACTGCTGTGAACGTTGGTGTTCGTGTTTTCACAACGTTCTCCTTGTCCTCCTCCCAGTGTGGAAACATGGCGAGAGAAGGCCTGAGAGTCCTGGTGGTCTCCAAGAAGTCTCTCACCGAGGAGCAATACCAAGACTTTGAGGTGAGCAGCTCGGCATGTAGCTCTCATCGTCCTCCTCCTCCACATGGGGGAGGGGGAGGGTGCACAGTCTTTCTACCCAGAGAGCCTGTGGAGAAGTAATTGATTCCTCAGACTGACAAAGTGTGCACCGGTAACCTTGAGAGAGAGAGAGAGAGAGTGTCTCGTTTTTTGTTTTCGCTAATGTTTGGTAAACTCATTAGGATCTAGAATAGAACATGAGGAGGTAAAGACGTAACCTAGGTGACCTGGGACCATGGGATGACTGCCCTTGTTGTTTCTGTCTGATTTGGGGATTTTGTTTGCAGCTAGTGCCGGAAGTCTCACTAACATTAGGTGTGACAGTTTTTTTTTTTTTTTTTTTGTATTTGGATACATTTGGATTTTTACCTGAACATCCAACTGTGTTTGGTTTCATGACCATTAATTAGAATTGTAAACAGATGCATGTTTTCATTGGATCTATAAGTATCTGTGCATGTTTTGTTTTGCCTTTATCTGCTAATTAACGTAATAACGCAGAAATGTAATAGTTTCACCAGATGGTTGGCAGTTATTGTTTTTAAATGTCAAAGTGAGTTGTTTTGTAATTGGATTTGAACACTCAACCCTGCTGCCTCTCAAACACACACACACACACACACACACACACACACACACAAACACACGCACACACTGCCTAGGGCAGTGTAGTGTAGGGTGGGGTAGGGCATGGCAGGGCAGTGTCTCCCTTCTCCTTGAAGCCCCAGGCCCATTTCTGAAGTGTATAATTGTGTGCTAAGCTGGTGGGCAGCCACAGTGAGTCACCAAAATGAGTCACACAAGCTTTGTGTTCCTGTGTGAGTCACTCTCGCAGATTGTTTTTTTTTTTGCTTTGTCTCACTCACACATTGCCCCTTGAGCCAGATACTCGCCAATCGCTGCTGTCGAGACTGTTTTGTCATTTGAAAACTATGTCTGATTGTAAGATCTCTTGTTGCTATCGATATATCAAAACCTGTAAACATTCAGATAATTGCTGTTAGTTATTTCTGTTTTCTACTCTTTCAAAATCCAAGTCTACTCTTGAGTGTAATTTATTGAAAAGGACCATTTGGTTTCTATGTGACAATATACAGTATAGTACTGTGCCTAAGTTTTAGACAGGGGATGCTGTTTTGAAGTCAAAGGGTGGTCTGTCACACCAAATGTTGATTGAACAATTCATATTTATGTTTTTATATACAGTACTCTGCAAAGGTTTTAGGCACGTGTGAAGTCTTTAAAGTTATACAAAAATATATATAAAAATATAAATGTGAATTAAAAAAAATGTTTTTAATCAATTCATGAAATACAAAGTGAGGGAAAACCAAATTGGTATCAAAACAACATTTGGTGTGACCACCCTTCGCCTTCAGAACAGCATCCCCTGCCTAAAACATGCACAGTACTGTATATTGTTTCTAACTTTAAAGACTTCACACCTGCCTAGATATTTATTCTTCCCGTTCACCCCCCTCCATTATTTTTATGTTTTTTACTACTTTCATTTACACAGCACAATTGAGAAGTGTTCACACATTGTGAACTTATATGAAGCCTGCTAGTATTTTTAGAATGAGAACTAAGTGTTGTAACAGGAATTAACTTTGATCCATATCTCAAACTATGTTTTTTTTTTTTAATTTGAGGGAATTGGGCATGGAAAGTCCTTGAAAAGTCCTTGAATTTGTTGTTTAAGAAGGTGCGGGAACCCTGACATAGATATTTATTCTTGCCGTTCACCCCCTCCTCGGCCCTCAGGCTCGCTATGTACAGGCCAAGCTGAGTGTCCACGACCGCTCGCTGAAGGTTGCCACAGTGATCGAGAGCCTGGAGATGGAGATGGAGCTACTGTGTCTGACCGGCGTGGAGGACCAGCTGCAGGCCGACGTCAGGCCCACCCTGGAGATCCTACGCAACGCCGGCATCAAGGTCCGGATCCCCGCTGCTAGCACACTGCTACTTAAGTAGCTTAGACACACCCAGAAAATGACTCACTTTGTTATTGGAAGATAGATTTTGTGTCCTGGCATTTTTATTTTATTTTAATTTAATTTAATTTAATTTAATTTAATTTATTTAATTTTTTAGCTGCTAAACCAAATTGTATTGTTTGACCAATAGTTAGTCATGTAAACAGTATTGGCCTGCTATTTGAAGGCTTGTTTATTGACTTATCATGTCCTCTTGTTTTGGTGTTTGTAGGTGTGGATGCTGACTGGCGACAAGCTAGAAACGGCCACCTGCACGGCCAAGAACGCCCACCTGGTCACTCGTAACCAAGACATCCACATCTTCAGATCCGTGAGTTTCCTTCTCTCTCTTCTTTTCGGCGAGGCCTAATGACACGGGGTCTGGTCCGAACAAATCAATGGCAGTACTTCCCGGTTCAAAAGGTCATCCACAGCTTTTCACTGGTGCCGACAAAATGGGCTTACATTTTGAACCAAAGCCCCATGTCAGTTCACCATGTTCCACAGGTGAAATAAATCCCCGCCTGCCAGAATATAGCTCCAGCTCCCTGTCAAACCAGAATAGGCGGCGGAGTCGAAGCCAGCTCAACCACTCCCTTAGGGGAGCACGAAACAGGGGCTTACTTCCTAATTTGTTTTGCAGGTTGGCTTGTCTTTAACTCTAAAATTGCTTTGATAGCCCCCCTCCCCCATTCCCCACCCCACCAAACTTCCCTTTTGACCGGCCGCCAGAGCAGAAGGAGAGCCTTCTGCCGCATAGGAAGGTTACAACTTGCGTACAACACAGCTCACGGGAAGGGGACGACAATGGTTGGCAGTACTTAAAAAACAATCCCCCCACCTCTTCCCTTTTGTCCCAATGGTACGGTCCGTGCTGAGTGGGTCCGCAACACAAGCATCTGGATTGACTTCCTGGTTGACACCAGTGGTATGATCCGGATTTACGTCCGAGCAGTTGATAGAAGGAGGATATCCAGTTTATAGCATAGGCCTTTAATGACAGATTGATATTCTCGAATATGCAAGTCAGTCCCACTATGAGTCTATATTTGAGAGTGACAAAAGTTCATGGTATTCGTATCTGCACCAAATTTGTAAAAGAAAATTCTCTCCCTCTAACGGTTTGAATCACTACTGGCTGTTTTGGGGTTTAAATTCAATGTTGAACTGTTAATGACTGTTTTTTTTATTCATTCTTTGAGAATCGTTGGTGGTTTTATCAGTCATGCATTCCAATTTCAGACCCAGATTTTAAGGGCCTTTGCAGTGAGGATAACTGTCTCTTCTCCTGCTGTGGGTTTGATAGCTATCAACAGGACTGGCTTGCTGCTGGTTAATTTGTGTAATGTGTGTGTGCGTGTGTGTGTGTGTGTGTGTGTGTGTGTGTGGGTGCCTTGCTTTAGGTTACAACGCGTGGGGAGGCCCACCTGGAGCTGAACGCTTTCAGGAGGAAACACGACTGTGCACTGGTGATATCAGGAGACTCTCTGGAGGTGAGGTCCTGCCTGCCTGCCTGCCTGCCTCCCTGTGTGGTCGTGTGTGGCTTGTGGCCGTCTTATCCTCTCTCGGCGTAACTTTTCAAAACCCTGGTTGTCGCTGTCGCTGTCGCACCACCATGCAGACGCTGGTACAGGTGGCTGTCACCACGCCACGCTACTGACAAAGAGGATGCAGACCCACACGGGAGAATACCGTTTGAGGAGCGCCTTAGTTTTCGGTTTTCTCTAACCCCCGTCCCCTGTTGGCTCGTCTCTCCTGCAGGTGTGTCTGAAGTTCTACGAGTATGAGTTCATGGAGCTGGCCTGCCAGTGTCCGGCGGTGGTCTGCTGTCGCTGCGCTCCCACCCAGAAGGCCCAGATAGTCCGTCTGTTGCAGGAGCGAACAGGCAAACTCACCTGTGCTGTCGGTGGGTACAAAAGGCCACTGCTGTCCGTTTTATCACACCGTTGAATTGCAATAGCCACACTATCCATTCATAAAATATCTTAATGGAGGTATTCATTATAGAGTTAGTTACTTAAAAATAATATACATGCATGCAGTGTTCATTTAGTAATTGACTAAAATGTACATATATATGTTACGTGAATATAAGGTGTATTTGATTATCCTTCAAGTGGTGTTATATGATATTAGGGTCAAACTGTGGATGTCTTTCCCACACATATACACACACACACCCACACACACACTCTTTTACACACACACACACACACACACACACACACACACACACACACACACACACACACACACACACACACACTCCGACACCACCACACACACACAAACACACACTCACACACACAAATGCCCTGATGACCGTCCCATCGGTCTGTTGCTGTGCTCCTGACACTTCCATGTCTCTGTTGATCTCTCTTAGGGGATGGAGGAAATGATGTCAGCATGATCCAGGAAGCCGACTGTGGCGTGGGAGTTGAGGGCAAAGTAAGAGTCCCCGTTGGTCTCACGTGGTCTTTCTTTCTTTCTTTCTTTCTTTTTTCTTTCTTTCTTGCTCTCTCTCTCTCCCTCTCTCTCTCTCTCCATCCCTCTCTCTCTCTCTCTCTCTCCCTCTGTCTCTCTCTCTGTCTCTCTCCATCCCTCTCTCTGCTAGCACATCTGCACGCCCGGTGGTTCCTTTCTCATTCCTCCTGTGAGAGAGTATCGTGTGTGTAGAGGAAGTGAGGGCCGACAGATTGCTATTGTTTTGGAAGACAAGACGACTTTATAGGATGACAGCTCACTCCCATACCCAATCCTCAGCCCAACAGCTTGCATTTTCACTGAGACTTACGGTTGACTCCACATCTAGGTTGATAACCATAACCATAACGATTTGTAGTTTCACCAGCGTCCACATCCCACAACGGTATTAATTATATGTTATAATTATCGTAGTAGTGTGAACAGGCTCCTTTATCTGACTTGGAACTATTTTTATATTTTTATAAATATGGTTATGGTTATCGTCCTAGGTGTGGAGGCCGCCTTACAGTTAACTTCCTTGAATCCAAGTGTGCACGAACAACTCTTTGCCCGATTGATATCAATGTGGACTTTATGATGACTAAACTATTTGAGGTTTTCCTTTTGCCTGCGAAAGCCTGGCCTTTCACTTTCCAGCTGCATTGCTCCCTTCATCAGTCACTCTGTTTTTAAATCAATAAACATTTCACCCTTTTTCATAATAGCAACCTGTTAAACAAAAACGAGTGTTATTCTGGTTTCCCAGACCTTTTCTAACCTTTTCGGTCACTTTTCCGACCACCCCCCTCATCTGTCTCCCTCCGGCAGGAAGGGAAGCAGGCCTCGTTGGCGGCCGACTTCTCAGTGACTCAGTTCAAGCACTTGGGTCGTCTCCTCATGGTCCACGGGCGGAACAGCTACAAGAGGTCCGCCGGCCTCAGCCAGTTTGTCATCCACAGGAGCTTGTGCATAAGCACCATGCAGGTCAGTCTCAAACAGGCAGTGCCTAGGGGTTTGCCTATTGTCAGGGTGAAAGTGTGGAGTGGTTAGCTTAAGGCCAGGTGGAGTTGCCCGCACAAAGAGAAGCGGGCATTTTGTTTGACACTTGTTTAATTTAACCCCCTTAAAGAGTCCAGCTCAAAATTGAGATATTATCACTTTTTTATTATTATTTGGCTCTTTTCAGGGAAAACAAAAGTTAAAACTTGAAAGGTTTCTGACAAACACCCTATTCACCATAAAACTGATACTTGTGCACGGTAACATGACATGTAACCCGTCCATGGGCCAGTGAGGGTCCCGTCCCAGGCCTGGCATGGTGCTCCTCAACTTGGCCTGAGCCACTTTTCAGGAAATAAGCCGAGCATAAGTGTTCAGCGGTGTTTACATGGAACACCATGGCAGGAAGGAAGGGGAACCCGGGGCAGGCTGGGTGGGGTCCCCCCTGGATGAGTCAGGACATGGGGATTATTAGGAGCCCCCTCAGTGAGCCTGGGAGCTCCTCGACTCCAGCAGGCCCCATGTCCAACTTTCAGCCCCCGCCGTAGAGAGAGAGAGAGAAAGCCTGTGACTCACTCGGCGGTAATAGCCCGTCTTGAGTTGGGAAGCCCTCCTACGCATGTCTCACATCAACGTTGACCGCAACACCACAGCTGGCGTGTAATATGGTGTGTGGGGCCCCTCTGGCTGGCTGGTTTTGGACCTGGCCTGCTGCAACACCAATGTATCGTTAAAGACATCAGTCAGTGTGCTGAGTTCCCCAACTGTTCCCTGCTAGGTGTTTTACAAGCATGTTACTTTTGATTAATCCACGTGGGTCTTAGAGCTAGAGCTATTTTTTCCTGTGGTTCTGGCTTGAGATATTGGACCCATATCCGCATCTGCTTCTGTGTGTCTGACTGGAGCCATTGTGGCATTGATATTAGATGATGCATAATGATAATGATGACTCACCTCTCTCTCTCTCTCTCTCTCTCTCTCTCTCTCTCTCTCTCTCTCTCTCTCACTCTCACTCTCTCTCTCTCTCTCTCTCTTCCTCCCCCTCAAGGCTGTTTTCTCCTCTGTCTTCTACTTTGCCTCGGTCCCTCTCTACCAAGGATTCCTCATTATCGGGTGAGAAGAAAAAAAAAAGCTCCTCTTTCTGATCAAAGATGACTAATCACCAGGGAATTTCATCTATGTGGCCGCCTTGTTTAGTATCTTTGGCATTTTATTTTTCTGTAAAAAAAAAAAAAAAAAAAGTTGAGAATGTAACACAAATAGACAATTGTGCCCCCTTTTAATCCCGCAACAATTACATTATTTAGAAAATATCAAAACGAATTGTTTTCCATGTCTCACGGCACAGTTATTCCTTCTCTTTGGTGATGATAAACCAGCCAACACATCCCAAAGGGTACCTACTTTTTTTCTGTCACTGATCATATCTTCTTTTGTTGCAGCTACTCCACCATCTACACCATGTTCCCCGTCTTCTCCCTGGTACTGGACAAGGACGTCAAGTCTGAGGTGGCCATGCTCTACCCAGAGCTTTACAAGGACCTCCTGAAGGTTGTACAAGACTCACATGTGTTGTGTTACATCAGGGCCATTCAACTTTACAACCCCCCCTCCAAAAACAAAAAAGGTTTTATTGAAATTGCTTGCTTCAAAACTAAACTTTTTTTTGTTTTGTTTTTTACACAGGGTCGACCACTCTCGTATAAGACGTTTCTGATATGGGTTTTAATCAGTATCTACCAAGGTAAGAAGAAAGAAATTAGACTGTATGCAAGTTATTAAGTCAACGCTCAAGCAATGTTTGTGGGTGTGTGAGGTGTATGCCCTGTTGTCAGGGCAACCGACGGGACTGCCCTTTACTAAAACAGCAGAAACTGGCGTAGCTTAAAAAGCAACCGGCCTGCCCACACACACTTTCTTCTTAATTGCCACCAGGAGTTTATTTATGTCTGTGGCAGTTGTGCACGATAGCCTGAGGTGCTTTTTCCAAAGGCGGTCCCAGTTGCATCCAAAACTGCAGTGTGCACACACCTGCTCCTTTTGTGTGTAGCTTACACTCAACAAGCTTTTCTACAAAAAAAAAACCGGGGGCTTGTTTGTTGAATATTCTTAAGAATCCTAAGGAATGCTTTTTATGCTGTGCATGGAAATAGAGTGGGTCTGGTTTCAGTGTTTAAACCCCCGTTCACATGGTTCATCCATTGAATTCCCTCAACCATTCCATGACCGTCACCTCAGACATCTTCTATTAAAGGGATCACATAATAGATAACTGCATACAGATTTTATTTATTGGAATAAGTGACATGTTGAACTTAAAATCTTGCCAGTATCAATCGCCTTCTGAATGCCAGGAAGTGTTTTGTGTCCTGTTTGAAAGAAGAGAAAAAAAAGGTCACAATAACAATCTGAAAGACTTGGTGGAAAAGTGTCAGAAATTATGGAAAAGTGAAACACTTCCTCTTCCTGGAAAGGGAAGCCTCTCCAGGGATCTGCTTGTGGATCAAATTACTTTGGAAATCCAATAGATGAACATCTGTTTTCACTGTGCACACCATGTCATACATTTTACTGTACGTGTCTCACATACCACTGTTTGTAATGTGGCGTAAACGGTATTTTTTAAAGAAAAATACTTTTTATTTTATTTTAATTCTAATACTAAAAGTAGAATTCAACCATTATTTCCCAGTCATTGCCTAGATTTAGTTTAAGGAAAATGTTCTGTAACGTTTGATGTATTCTTCTGCACACCGTTTTAATTGATATAAATTGCAAGGTGACTCCACCATTTTTCAGTCTCGCCTAAATACACCTTTAGTATATCAACTGATATGGACTATCACAGACCAACCTTTAAATAGATCATTAAAAATACCAAAAATTTACCAACATGTCCAAACTTTCATTGTGTCAAACCACCACAACAAAAGGCCCAATAGAGCTTCTCACTCACTTTACGTCTGCCCTTCCTTTTTGTTTCTTTTAGCAAATTTTTGTTTTTAACTCTCTGTCCATCATTTGCCCTACAGGCAGCATCATCATGTACGGCGCCCTCCTGCTCTTTGAGTCCGAGTTCGTCCACATCGTGGCCATCTCCTTCACCTCGCTGATCCTCACGGAGCTCCTGATGGTGGCACTGACCATCCAGACGTGGCACTGGCTCATGATCGTGGCCGAACTGCTCAGCCTGGCATCCTACATTGCCTCGCTCGTCTTCCTGCATGAGTTCATAGGTCAGCAAACGTGTGGTGGCACGTACGCACATTCACACACACAAAACACAAAATATGTAGACGGCGCACAGATACGGTTGGATTGTTTGTAGCAAGAGATCCACATCCTGTAAAAATTATAAAATGATCAAACCTTTTTTTTATGTCGTCTCTGATAGATTAATGGCATGGGTCTTTTCCCTGACCTTAATATTGTACGTCAGCATTTCTGCTATGACAAAGGACCTGTGCATTTATATAGTCCCTCTTGTGCCCAGTTATCCCTGGTATGTGGGGCCTTTAGGAAGGTCAAAGGTTAACATAATGACGGAATTGGACCAATAGTTGTGCCGATACAGCGATGGAAATGGAGTATTGAAGGGGAAATGCCAGTTAACTTCCTGTTGTTGCTACACACATACACAGCCCAAGGTCCCTCTGTTCATACAAAATCATTGCGTTGCAGAGGGTAGACCAATAATATTTATTAAAAAGAAAATAAGCCTCCGTGACTGTTGTATTGTACAAAATTTTATTTACAAATCAATTGTGCTTGTATTGATAGCTTGTACATTTTCACAGACCTCTTTTTTTAAAAGCCATACACGATTGCATAAGCTCATGAGGGATCATCCATTAGTAAAACTAGTCAACTTGTTCGTCACAGCCTTTATGGTGCCATGGCAGGTGATACTTAATTCAATATTGCCTAATGCGTGTAGTGACGTGCAAACAACTCCTTTGTAAAAAGATGAATGGCTGACCTTTGACATTCCATATTCCAGATGTCTATTTCATCACCACGGTGTCGTTCCTCTGGAAGGTGACTGTCATCACCCTTGTGAGCTGCCTACCCCTCTACATCCTGAAATACCTGAGGAGGCGCTTCTCGCCCCCAAACTACTCCAAGCTCACCTCCTAGAGGACGAACCGGAAGAGGCTGCTACAGTGGTCACCATGCCCCTCTCCCCTAATTCTCCCAAAAAAAACTTCATTATCGTAGGATGAGGAGGGCAAGATATCCCTCTGCTCGACCTGGACTCTTTTTCTCTCTTCTAGCAGAGGCTGTGCTTTGGTTTGGGGACTAAAAATGTTGCCCTTTCCCTTTAATTTTATCTCTGGAAAGTTCATATGCAAAGTAAACGTTGCTGATGTACGTGGTATTTAATTTGGTCAAACGAGAATGTGTTCTTTTCTTTTTTTACTTGTTAAATTAGCGTCACCTTTATTATGTGTTTGATGCAAAAACCAACGAGTATGTGGATGACACGGACTCCTGTGTTTTCACCTTTTTAACAACCTATGTGGAGAAAAAACTCTGCTTCAAGTAGACAGTACACTTGTAAAAGCATTATGATTCTGAACAAATTAACATTAAGAGGTACCAATAATGGCCTAAAAACATGCGAGTCACATATGCCTACTTATGAAGTGAGTAACACAAACTTTAGACTCATTGTGTCACTAGAGTTTTAATATAGGCTTGGCAACTTGAACATTGTTCAACATAAAAGGGATTGAATAGGGAAATTATGACTTTATGAGTAATGTTGACCGTGCTTGCTTCTCAATCACAAAAACAAGGGGTTACATTTGAGCACTTGCCAATGAAACTGGATTATCAGGTAAAATGTACAGGAGTTACATGCGATAATTGTGCAAAACATTACTGGACTTACAGTTGTTTCTTTCATTATAATAGAAAATCTAGAGTTGTTTTTGTATTGTCGGACACTAATTGACATAGCATTTCCTCAGGACTTGATTCACACTTTCCTTAAATTGCCATAGCTAAAACAATTTTGGGATGTATAAGGTGAAACTGCTAGCCAGGTGGTGCATGAAAACAAGTTGTTTGTGAGTTTGTGTATGTCTGTGCGTCATTTGACTACAAATCCCCGATTCCATAGTTTTTGTGTGGCTGTTTATTTAGAACAGACCCACTTCCTGTCAGATGTTAAAATTGTCTCTCTTTTTTTATTTCATTTTATTTTAATGTGAACCCTGAATGCTATTGTTAAGTTTGGAACTGCATGGTCCAAGATGCAGCCACAAACAACTTTCGGCTATTTGTAGACAGGCGTTCCACTGGGTTTCTTTACCGACTGTGTGTTTGCTGTCTCATGTGGCTACTACCCCTGACGCCCAAACACAGACTGCACTTTAGCATTGCATGGTGATTCACGGTTTTAGTGACCTGAAACCATAACAGAAAATGTGTCCATTGACCACTGTCCTGCTGCTCCCATGTCTGGTGTCCCGGTTTCCCTCAATACTCAGTGCTTCTACTAACCTCGTTGGAAGAAAAGAAAAAAAAACATCAAACCACAAATCCTCCTCTGCTAAGATGAAAAAAAGGACATATTCCTTGAGTATTACTGATTGCACATTTGCAGAGAAAAAAGAAATTGTAATGCACAATGTGTTTTGTTGATAATGGTACGATCACGAAAGAACTGTAAATAACGACAATTTAATGGTTAGGGACCCATTTTTCTTAGTCATGCTTGTGCGACGCATTAACAAGAACTCGACATCAGTAGTCTAACCTGTTGATGTTTAGAATCGGAGAATAATTTGTCTCCAAGAGAACACTACAGGGTGCCATAAGCTAGTATTGACCTTCTGTTCTGCTGTAATTTTAAATTCCAGTCCTCATTGAACCGTTTTGCTTTTTGCACATACATTTATTTCTACTACTGGTAGTTATGGTTAATTTTGTGTATCACATACACTGGTGGAAGTTTTTTTTGTTTGTTTGTTTTAATTGTGACATGCACAACGACGTGTATAATTCCTTTTTATTTATTAACGTTTGTCGTTTTGTGTTGTTAATTTGCACTTAGATTTGCAGAACAAAAAGGGAGGGTTGTGCTGATGTGAATTCTGATGATAATTAATAAATCTCATGTTGTTTTCATTTTTTTGTGTTTCATTAACTTACTTTTGGAACTAATATGTACATTTTCTAATTAGATATCTGGAGTGCTTGTCTTGCTCCGACCAGAGGAGGGAGTCCCTTACACTAACTATACAGATGATCTTCTTTCCTCTTCACTCCTGTGAACATCCCGCTTGGCACTCTAAATAGCCAAAATGTAGTCAATGGTACCACATTTATTATGCTCCACAAATACTGTATGAATGTAACAGTGATTATTATGATCACTGAATAGCATTAACAAAATGATTATTTCAATACAACTGATTTTAACGCAGCTTTACTTGGTTATCTTTAATGCATTGCTTTTAGTTTTCAAGTCAAAATGAGGACCGAACAATTGCTCATATACAGATCAGCAAAGTATTTTGTTTGACTCAAGCTTCATAGTTATATATATTTTAAAATGGCAATCAATATTCACCATACCATACATGTGTATGTTCACATAAACATTTTGGTCAGGGCTTTTTTTTGTTCCACTGCCCAAATACGTAGGTTGCACCATTAAAAGAAACCATTTAACTTAATCAGTCCCATGAAAGTTGAAATTCCACTCCAGAATCAACAGAGCTGCCTCCTAACCTTAACATTCAAGGTCTTTGCGTCAAGAGAACTGCGGAGCCCCACATTGGACTATTGCCAAACCCACAATCCAATCAAACAAGGCAGGGGAGTGAAAGAGTAAAAGTGTATGTTGTGAATTTTACAGTGTTTTCTGACTAGCTTGAGATTCTCAAACTTTGTTAACCTTATGATTGAACTTATGTCACCATTCTACTATGCCAAGGTCATTAATATTGGCTCTTCAGCTAATTAATAAGCCTGTTTACATTTTGTTTCCCTTCTGGAAAAAGTTACTGCCAATGGAACGATACAAAAAGAAAGGGAAGACAGAGAGAGAGCTAGAACAAGGGGTATTAAAGATAGAGCTCTTTGGAAGTGCATCCGAATACGCCACAAGTACATTTCTCGAGCAGTCTCCAAAGGTTAATTCAAATGATGCTATGGAACCATGAGGGATTCTGATCCAAATGATGCTATGGAACCATGTGGGATTCTTATTCCTTCTTTAGGCCAGCCACACCGACTATCTTGGCTGCGCAGTTGAACTTCTTTCCTAGAGAAAATCCTAGAAAACTACTAGAAAGATTGTAACAGAGGTCAACTTTGTTACAGTGTCACGTCAACTCAATGTTAGACAGTGAACGCCTTTTTGGGTCGACATTTATTGTATGTTAGGTGATGATAATGTTATTTGAGACATTTACTTTGTAATGGATAATAATAATGTATGACTTATTGAAGTTAACTCTATTTACATTTTCTGTGATAACAATATTAAACACGATTCAATATTAATAACAAATTCACAATTAAGTATCGTCATAAGTTTTGAGTCTCGATTCCATTTGACATTTACCTCATATTTTGGATTCTATGTTAAAACTGAATAAAACATTTTTCTCAAGTGTGACAGTCGCAAGGTGCTGTAGCCTTGTTTATGTTAAAAAAAGTGACACAGAAGAACAAGCCCATGTGTTTTATATAAGTACAACCTGCTTTTTGCATTGTGCAAACACAGGATTTGGGAGATGACAGACTCCTCAAAGAAACATTGCTGAGCGTGAACGCACACCCTCTTCGTGAGCTATTTATAGCTTAGCAGGGGTGGAATGCCTTGATTTGTCTCACCACACACACTACTGTTAAGGAAGGGCTGCATAGGTATTTTCCTGCCTATTGTGATCTTTCATTCCACGTGTGAATCTCTCACAAACGGGTCATCTGCAATGCAATATTCAAACTCTTCCCCAGCAATATTACTGACCATATGAAATGTATTTTTGCCATTGTTTTCAAACAAAGGTTTTTAAAGGAAAGCTTAAGTCTTAGTGCTACCTATGCAGTCAAAAGTCTGTGAATGGTGTGTAGCAGGGCAGGTTCCAAATATATCACACTGGCCTTTACGAAAAGGGTGACAGAAGCTAATTCATGTAACTGTTGGTCCGTTGGTGTTTTCCCTCTACTAGTGAATAGCATTAATCCCCTCCAGGAAAGAGTGGAAAACAAAAGGCAGATAGCTTTGCATGTCTAGCATGCGTGGGTGACACACACAGAATAGATAGACGCCCAACTTATGGAATTCATGTGTTGAATGGGAGACATGGCAAAACAACAAAATAGTGCAAAAGGGAATGTTGGGCAGACATTGTCTAATGAGATTTCATAATGCTGAGCTCATGAGGGGAAAATACGTAAGCTACTCAACGACTTTCCATAGGACTTAAGATCCTACGGTTCTTTATACAAACATTGAGGTATCAATCAGAATCCTGTTACATTTACAAGATTGTTTCATTCAACGTAATGCAGATTCCATACTGAGGAAATATATTAGTTTATAGAAATACGGAGAAAAAAAGACAATGTTTTCAAAAAAATTGAAGTCATAAAAGTAAAAGTAAAGTTATGGCACAAAGGGAAATTGATTACACATGAACAGTGCAGCTAGCTCAAAAGAAACGTTGAGAGTTGCTCTGTCTCCAGGTCCAGTCATTAATTCAGTTATGATATGAAAGATAACGATAATATGTATGATGTATAATTTACTGATGTCAATAAGGCCAGGCCTCTTTTGTTGTATATTTTCATAATATGTATTATTAAATTAGACATACTCTGTAAGTATTCATATATTGTTGTAATTATGGATGTATAATGGATAAAAATGTATGTCTCTGATAATACATTTATATATACAGTACTGTGCAAAAGTTTTAGGCAGGTGTCAAGTCTTTAAAGTTATAAAAAAAATATATAAAACTATAAATGTGAATAATATTTTTTTTTTTATCCATTCATGAAATACAAAGTGAGGGAAAACCAAATCGGTATCAAAACAACATTTGGTGTGACCACCCTTCGCCTTCAAAACAGCATCCCCTGCCCAAAACATACATATACACACATCTTAGTACAAGCAACTTTTGCCACGCAAGTTATTTGAAATTGAACTTGATTATTGACATCACTGGCGGTACAGTTAAAAGCTGGATTTCCATTGGATTTGATAAAATGTGCAATTTCCATATTGATGTTCCACTTTGTTTAAAACTCAAGCAGACATGTTGCACTTGGTTGACAAAAGTAGGGCAAAACTCCAACCTAGAGAGTTTTATCTAATTGAGAAGCTTTACAATGATGGAAACTACTACATACACTTGGAAAAAACGACTGCTTAAACTAGAAAAAAAAAAAAAAAAAATGGATCTGCTCATTCGGTCATCTGTACAGACACAACTTTCCTCTTTCAGGCCTTCTGCCATATTCTTTTTCTTCATTCATAGTTTGACTCACGTAAGAGTTCCGTAACAGTGCAGGAATTTACATGTGGTCGACAATGCTGCTTGTCACTGGAGAGTTTACTTCCCAACAAACAAACGCTGCTGGATGTTGTGGTTTGCACACTCATCGTAGTCTGGTTCACCCAATAGACTTGCAGGGACTCTCTCACCAGTACTAATCCATGCCAGAATCAAAAACAGCCCCCGTTATTGACCCAATCCCAATCCCCTATAGCACACAGATTTTCCTTTTGTCTGTGAATGTCACTGATGTCAGCACTGTATCAGACATTGAGGCAATGCAAAATGTGGACCACATGGACAAATCAAGATGTTCAAGGCTGTATAGCCTGCACTGGGACCAATTAAACCTTCTCATATACTGTCCCAAGAGTATCTGTGAAATATAGCTGGTCTACCACTTTGATGTAAATTAATTTCATTCAGATTTTTATGATAAGCAGTTCTGCCATGTTTATGTCAAAAAAGGGCATATCTAACATATATGAAACAGCTAAATACATGCTCCTGGAACACTTAAAAAAAGAAATCACAAGGAAATCATATAATTATTATTATAAATATATATATATATATATGTGAAGAATATATGTAACTTTGCAATATCTGAATGTTAATACCCATGAGAAGCGGGTATAAAATGTTGACCTTGGCTCTTGTGGGTGGCCTGCCTATTCCCCAGATTTCTATGCTAGGCAGCATGTGACCTTTTCAAGATTAGACCTTGGCGGGGTGGTACAATAGTAACCTGTGCATATTCAAATGGGAATTGACCACGTCTTCAGGAAGCTACAATAACATCTCAAATGTTAAAGGGACATAAACAGAAGGACAATTCAGGTCTTCAAGATATTCAGGTGAAATGTAGAACAGGTACAAGAACAGGTATCTTATTGGGCAAACAATTACAGTTTGACATACATATTGGTAACTAAGCATCTTGTGTGTTATGTATTGGATATTAAAGTATAACCTTGTTTTAATTTTGAATGTGAACACTCCTGGTAGTATTCTATTCAGGAAATCAAAGAAATTCAACTAGAATGGATGTTTCAGCTAAGGAGGTCATTGTTTGTTATTGAGCGTGTCTCGTTTACATGAAGAAACTCTTGCCAAATCCGTTGATACATGTTTAATTCAAGTCACAAAAGATGCTGAATATGTGAAAGTGTGAATGATAATATAAATACTTTTTATTTCCTTGTTGCAGCAGAGAAGGGGGAGTTAACTCTTTATCTTATATATTTCAATAACCTCCGGAGAAAAAATTAAAGTGGGCTATCAATATTCTCTTTCTCCTTGTATGCTGCATTGTACAACATCTATTGCAATGGAAACTTTTTCCTCATAGCTGAAGCCAGAGTGAATCTATCAGTGGTCTGGTTGACTCTTTTTCCAGACAGGCTCTTATTATGTCCAATAATAAAGATGCAACAACTTTCCATTAGATAAATGGGCAAAACCAGTGTGGAAACTAAGGAATAATAACAATAATAATATTTATATATATATATATATATATATATATATATATCCAGTTGACAAGCAATCCACTCTCCCCAACTTCTAATAAAATCATCATATTTTGTAGTATAGGCCAATTGAAAGAGTGCATATTCAAAACTTGTCGGTAAGCTACGTAGTCACGTTTAATATACAGCACAGTATACACTGTTTAAAACATAGACCCTACATACATTTTTTTTCAGAAGCTAGTCCGACATTCATTTCTTCATCCCACAATGAAGTTCTTGTGTGCTACTGTCTGCGAGAAGCCGCAGAAATGCCTTGGCGCAGGGGCCGGAGACGTCATGGATTCCTGAGTGTGGGCTTTGCAGGAAAGCCCTGAGTCTCCGAGATGGAGCGGCTCCAGGTTTCCATGGCAAAGCGCATAAACAGGAGGAAACACTGAGGGAATCCCGTTATTTTACAGCATTGGACCATTATAAACACCCCGAGCGGGGAAGGAAACCGCTCTTGATACTCAAGTAATCCTTGGAGCTAGGAAAAGAAGCTCATACTCTAACTAAAGTGATAGCTAGACGTTCTATTTCAGCTCCATGTTTTAGGACATTTAGAGTGCTTTGTTGAATACTTTTATTTCGCTTTTTTTGAGTGAAGTGAATTCTTCTGATATGATTCATAGAGGAGAATAATTTTTATCTGAATTTTTTTTTGTTTAATATTCTCCAAATGTTTAGAGAGACTTGGAGACTGGCTCAGTACCACACCATGAGGTCGATGGATCAAGGTATGGATGCCGCCCGTGCCGAAGTGTTGTGATTATCTGGTAATCAACCCATTTGATTATTAATTGAGTAACAGGCATACGAGTTTTGTTCAGCACATTGCCGCACTGTATACTATTTTACTTTAAAAAACGTGAACTATAGAATACTTAATTCAAGCTGTATGTTCAGATCCCTGTTATATCCTTAGATTCATACACTATAGGCTATTTGTGTGTAAGGCATGGCTAAATTGGCTACCATTTTAATATTTTTAATCTTACTTTACTGGAAAGCTGATCCTTATTCAGATGAAACCGGGAAAAAAATTGTTATGCTAAGAATAAATTACAAAACACATTCCAATTTGGCATTCCTATGCTACGACTGTCAGTGCGTACCCTGGTCGCGAGCCTCTGTGCGCGCTACAGGTCTGATTCTCCGAATGGTTAATTAAAACTCCGTTTTAGCACAATGAAAAGTTCTAATATAATTAAAGGTAACCTGATTGACCAAATCGTTTTATTCGGGAAAAATACGGATTAGTCTCTCCATAGCAAATGATGGCCCTTGGTTAAGCGAATTACGTTTCTAAAATTTTGAATTTCGAAGAAAAGTGTAGTATTTCACAAATGTTTTCTTACACATAGCATCATTTTCCAAGCGTAGGGCCTATAGGAGTGCAGATAAAAAAGCAGATATAGGCCCTACAATAAGCTATTGCCTATTTGTGCACAACTAAAAGTAATTATGCAAGAGCATTCGACTCATCTGTTCAGACTGACAGACCAACCCAACCACGCCTCCACCTATTCAGCCTCCAAAGTGTATTCGATATCCATCCTTTCGAAATGTTTAATAGAAAAGACACTGTCCAACATGTAAATGCCGTCTGCCACCTGGGGGCAGCAGCACATCAAAAGAGATTAACCCCACTGAGCCATTCAATTATAGTTGCACCTGCAGTTGGAGTTGTTCTTCCTGTCATGGTAGGAAGGCGTGATCAGTCTGTTGTCATATTTATTTACTTAATGTAAATAGTCCCGCCTTGTGTCTCTCAATATAATCCAGGAAGCATCAAGGACAAACCTAACTCGCGCTTCTTTTCTATTTTGTGTGTGTGTGTGCGCATTGTACCGTGCATCACTTGCACGTTCAGACATCCTAGTGACTTCAACTTGTCTGAAAAGCCAGCCAGCCAGCCTCCTCCTGTACCTGTCTTCTTCACGTCGACGTTTTCGATCTTGTTTGATATAGTCTCGGCGAATGACGCGTGAGGCCAACTATTCTGAAGAGAAATAGCCTTTATGTTGCCACTCGAATATAACTTTGTTGTTAAACTTAAAAAATAAGACAGATGACCTCGTTTTATGACGAAAACGAGTTGGAGGAAGAACTCCGTCAAGCGAACTGTCCAGATGAGTTGGAGTTTGAATACCTGTTCGAGTATGAGCAACCTTGCAACCATTTCCCCCGGGAAGACCAAGGTTTGTCAGCAATTAGGATGAGCGTTGGCTTTTAAATTTGCCTGATTGGTTTGCAACCGAAACGTCTTCTCTGTATTTTCGTTTTTTTTTCTTTTGATAGTAGTTGTATACTTGTCAGGTTTGATGGTTCAGTATTATGAATGAAAAGTAACAGTAAGTAGCCTAATGTTCACAGAATGCTTACAGAGCATTTTATTTTAGGCAAAAAAAGGCTGCAATAAAACATTGACTGTCTCACAGTCTTTTAATTGTATTTAACAAAATGTACTATTTATGTGTTGACACGAGATGCTTTCCATCCTCTTTTGTTGACAGAGCAAAAAAAAATATTTCAACTGATTTAATAATAATAGAATTATCCATCCTCTATCGACCACATTCCAATCACATCCTATTTATTCCTATGTGTGCTATAGTCCTTCGTGTGTGTTTCTGATTGCCTCTTCAGATGAGCCAAACCTCCATCCTCACAAAATCCTCAGCCCTGCCTCCAACCAGGGCGCCTACCCTCTGCAGGAGGCCTCCCCTTACGGGCTCAAGTCCTGCAGCCCCTACGGTGACCCCCACCCGCAGGTCCTCACAGGCTATGAGCACCTGGAGGCCGGAAACTACCTGAACCATTCCCGGCCCGGCGGCCTCGCCCTGAGTCCACGGATCGAGATCACCCCGTCGCGTGAGCACTACAACCATGGCCGTGACTCCCTGCAGAACCACCCATTAAACACCAGCCCCAGACCCACATTGACGGTACCGGGTCACGACAGCCTGTCGTACCGCGAGCCCCAGTGTCTTAGCCCTGCCAGCAGCAACTCCTCCACCAGCTGGCACTCGGAGAACTACTCCCCTTTCGCCTCGCCCTGCGTGTCCCCGAGCAGCGGCCAGACGGCCGGCGAGCTCTGCCCGCGCTTCCAGAACATCCAGACCAGCTCCTCCCCGCGCACTTCGCCCGGTACCTCCCCCAGGGCGGAGGACGGTTGCCTGGGACCACGCTCTCCATCCTCCAGGCCCGGCTCCCGTTCCGCCTCGCCGCAGTGCAAACGCACCTACGACATGTACCGGAACCCCGGGTTAGTTCCGGGGCACCGCTCCCGCAGCCCGTCCCCCCACGGAGGCCATGAAGAGCCCAGCCTAAGGGCCCACTATGGCAGCGCCCCCAACCGCTTGGCGGAGTCGGTGAACGGGTTCGGCCAGCCCGGCCAGCCCGGCCTGGTGCCTTCTAAGATAGTAAAGACAGCCAACCAGGTGTTCACCTTGTACACAGAGAACCACGTGGAGGGGAACTACCTGGTGTCTTGTGACCAGGACATGAAAACCAAACCTGGGGCTGAACCTTTCTTTGTCATCCCTCCTATCTGGAACAAGCAGCTGGTATCCAGCATCTGCAGGTTAGTCTGGAGACAGTGGATGTCGACAACACACAGGAAATGTTAACAGCAGGCTACACCTATCTACTTCCTTCTTTTGAATGGGGCAGTTGTGTCCAGTCTGTTTGAGCAATATATAGGTGGCTCTTCAAGTGGCTCTTGTTCACATTTTGTTTGGATGGTTTTCAGAGTTATCCTGCTTGCTATTCTGGAATAGGATAACACATTATCACAATGTGAAAATATTGTTGGGAAATTATCTTCGGCAAAATTTGACAAGCCGAAGCATAGACTAGCTTGAACACAATCATGTCATTTACACAATCATGTAAAGCATGTCTTCCAGTTGATTTACTTACTCAATGGTGGCTGCTTGTCAGATTGTGAAATGGCCATGAATGAATTGCATGACGAGAAAAAAGGAAGTAAAAAAAAAAAAAAAAGTCTTATTTATACTTTATTTATTCATTTATTTTCGATAGCATCCCTGTGGCCTCCCTTCCCTCTCTGGAGTGGCCTATTCCGCGTCGCACAGACCAGTATGAGCTCCACATCGAGGTGCAGCCAAAACCACACCACCGAGCCCACTATGAGACGGAGGGCAGCCGCGGCGCCGTCAAAGCCCCTACCGGGGGACACCCTGTAGTCCAGGTATGGTGAAAAGAAAATTCTCAAGAAACCGTTGTTTTGCAGAACTAAAGCTTAGCCTTCTAGTGACAGGGAAGTAAAACAAAGCTTCAAGAAACCAGTTAAAAAGGCATGCATGTAAAAGGTGTTTCGTAATTGTTGTACAGCAAGTGTTGCTATTGCCCTGAGCACAGCTTTTGGAAACGGACTGGCAAGTTAGACACTGATAATCCTCCTACCTGGCACCCTGCAACTTTTGAAAACTATGTTATAAAGCACAATGCAACACATGGCAAATCAAACCTCCGAATTGAACCCCAGCAAATTACACATCATGATGGTGCACATTATATTGGCTTATCATCTTGGTTAAATGACTTATCTTTGGTGTAGCCACAGCCCTATAAACATTTCTGTCTAAGGGTTTGGTGTAGCCACCGCCCTATAAACATATTTCTTTCTAAAGTTATTTTAACATGGTCCATATGGAGGGCTTCAGGAATCCTGTGAGACACTTACAAGAGTGTATCTATTTTTTATTTTGTACATAAAAGCATGACATTCTAGATATCAACTAGATATCTAGTTATCAAACAACACCCATTTCCGAGTTACATTTTTAGTGAAGGTCTAGACTTAAGTGTAAGTTTCACTTCATATTTGTCACTGTTGTCTTGGTAACTTCTGAAGACACTTTTTTTCTGCTGTATTTGGTGGCAGGAACTTGGGCAGAAATAAAGCCGTCCTCCCGTGTCCATATTTGGCCTTTCCTTAAACCAGACGCCCCGCCTCTCTTTTTTTGCCAATCGGGTGGTCAGTGGTAGTTCGCCACAGCCACGCTCTATCTCTCTTTCCTTCCCTTTCTTCCTAACCTCCCTTCCTTTCTCCCAGAGTCCTGCCCTCCACTTTACTTTTCCTACTCTGTGCCCGGTCTGACTCACTCCGTCAGGCGCTGTCATGACAACAGGCTGCTCGCATGGCCTGTTGGGTGTTTGCAGTCAACTTCCTCTATTTTACTCTGTGTGTTTCAGCTACCTGGCCCCAGCTGTCTCGTTACGGTTGCCATAGCTTCTGTTCTTATTAAACATGTTTCTGAATTTGCAGCTGCTCGAGGTCTTTCTCTTTTTTTATCACCAGCCAAATAACTTGTACTGTAGCTATTTGGAAATGAGAGAGAAATGACACACACAGTCAAGACTACTATGTGTAACGTTTCACAAGAATTTACTCTCCAGCTAGAAGTGTGTGTTTATTTCACTGTCCGTCCCCTCATGCCTGTCATTTTGTGCTGTCCATGCAACAAGAAAACTAGATAATATCTCAAGCCCACCTCCTTCGATACGCACAATCACACAGAACTACATAACAAACTACACACATGCAATGCAATTTATAACTTTTGTAGTGATTGTGTTTTTTATAGAGTTTATAAACACAGAAACGCTTCGGATGAAGCTTACAACGCTTTTTATCAAATGCAAAAACTTCAACTTAAAGTAAAGAGAAAGAACATCCCAGAGCATCCTGGTGCAGATACAGATAGACACAGATACTTTTAATTGCAAGTTCATACTTTGTGGTTTCTGCATGCTTCCTCCCTAGGTAAACTCTGTGTGCACTACCGGTTTTGTGTGTGTGTGTGTGTGTGTGTGTGTGTGTGTGTGTGTGTGGTGTGCGTGCTTATTTGTGACTACACTATGCAAATGTGCCTCAGTTCTCCCACTCCAGGAGTATATTCTAACCATTGTTAGCTTATATTGTATATCATACATCAGGCTAGTGAAGGTAGTCTCAAATCTAGGTTATCACTTATGTTTTTATATCTGCCTAATCTGATAAGCAGGCTAATTAAAGTATTTCATGAGTTTTTTTGTACTAATAGACAAACAGAATTAATGCTGTCTTGGAGGCTCTGTCTGCTGGCCTCCTCTCAAGATTGCATTCACAGTTATGTTTCTGTAATGTAGGTTGCATTCAGCTAAAGTAGGTTGCATTCAGCTAAAGTCTCTCAACACTCACCAAGGGGACTGGTCTGAAATGAATGCCAAGTTGACCACCTGGTGGCTGACTGGCGCTTAAAGGATGTGTTATTTCATTATTCATGCGAGTCCTTAAGAGTGAAATTGGAAATCTAAGAAGCTAGAATAACATGGGTCTTGATTTTCTTACTTTGAAACTGAAAACTACGGGTACAATAACATCAGGATAAAAATACAATTTAATTGCCTGAAAATAATTGTCACGACAAGTATCAAAATAAAAGTTGTGTGTGTCTACAAATAGACGCAATGTTTATAAGAGCTCTTCGAATCACACAAACGGGCGCTCGATGTGTAACCATGCCGCCCCTACTCTCTCGGTTTCTCCCAGCTGCATGGCTACCGTGGCAAGGAGCCGCTGGGCCTGCAGATCTTCATCGGCACAGCGGACGAGCGCATCCTCAAGCCCCACGCCTTCTACCAGGTGCACCGCATTACGGGGAAGACGGTCACCACCACCAGCTACGAGAAGGTCGTCCACGGCACCAAGATCCTGGAGATGCCCCTGGAGCCTAAAAACAACATGAGAGCCATGTGAGTAGTTGTGTTTTTTTTATGTAAATCTAACTTTTTTTGTTTTGTTTAAACATTTGTTTGAAATAGAAATTTAAATTGAAGATATAATGTAAATAATAAATAAAAAAAGTTAACTGACTGACTCAGATCTTTATATTATGACATAGCAGTATATTAACTCTAAAACTTGACCATCGTGTTTTTATTAATCATATTGTTTATGTTGGGTGTGACTTTAACTGTGTGATGTTTGGCCGCAGAATCGACTGCGCCGGGATTCTCAAGCTCAGGAACGCCGACATTGAGCTAAGGAAAGGTGAGACAGACATCGGGCGGAAGAACACGCGTGTCCGTCTGGTGTTCCGTGTGCATATTCCCCAGCCCGGAGGTCAACACGTGTCCTTGCAGGTTGCCTCACACCCCATCGAGTGCTGTGAGTACAAAATCCCAAAACTCAGGCTTTTTCTGACTTAATAATTCATACTAATATTATGAATAGTAAGAATCATATTGTTCTCTATGGACTGGCTTTGATATTTGTGAGCTACATAAAGATTAACCAAACTATGTTATGTAAACAACATCTACACATTCTAAGAACTATGGAATAGGTAAACTTGAGCCTCAAAAATAAAACTACAAATCGATACACAATCTGTGCAATGTCCTGAGCACAATCATTACCTTAAGATTTAGAGCGGGTTTCATGTGCTGTGATGTGACACAGTGCTGGGCTTTATAGTCACTCCAGGTATGCTTCCTCTTGAGGTTAAGACTCCGGCTGTTTTCGTTGGACTAATGCTAACCAGACCTACCAAACAGAGTAAACACTGCCTAAAAGAGAAACAACATTCAAATGAGCGGGGAGTAGGTCTGATAGTCTTTTGGCTTGCATAAAGACCTCTTTTATGATTGCCGTGGCCTCAACTGGACGTGTGAGTGTATGTGTGCCTGTGTATGTGTGCCTGTGTATGTGTGCCTGTGTATGTGTGCCTGTGTATGTGTGCCTGTGTATGTGTGCCTGTGTGAGTGTGTATGTGTGAGTGTGTATGTGTGAGTGTGTATGTGTGAGTGTGTGTTTGTGCGTGTGTTTGCTTCTGTAATTTCCTCTGTGTGTTTGTACACCATGTAGGGTTTTACCACACCTGATATAATAAAATGTTTTTAGATTTATCATTTATCTCCTTTCTGAATGACTCTTCTCGTCGACGAGAGGAAATGAATTACCTGTACCGAAGCATGTCCTTGCATACACAGTGTTGCCCCGGTAGATTTGACCTCCTAGCCCTTTATCATCCAGTTGCTATCCACCACTGGAGTACCAGGGAGGGTTGACATCATAGCGGCCTGTGGGGAGTGGTTTAGTATTCAGGTGTTTCTTAGTAAGGAGGGGGCGTTTTAAGAAGGAATACCTTGTACAACCGCTAGTCTTCTTGTCAGGGCAACGCCGATGAAACCTGTGGTGTCTGTGGGGAGTGGGTGGGTAGGGGGGGGGGGGGGGGTTGAAGAAGGGCACCTCCTGGTCTTCTCTCTTTGTTGACTCACCAGCGTAGTAGCACCGCCGTGGTCAACCCCGTTCAAAGGTCACAAGTGTTTGTTGACACCTTGCGCCTCAGCGGGCCTTACCCTTTCAAGCAGAAAAAGCTGTTTAGACTCGATGACATATGTGTTTCTGGGGTGTTTTCTTTTGATCGCAATCTGTTTATTTACTGAGAAATATTATAAAGAAGGGTTGTACCTTTGTGTAATATGGCCTTTTTCTCCAAATGTTCTCAGCTATGACCAAACATGTCTAATCTCTGATCTGGTGGTAATCTGATTATGCTAACAGACCAGGAAATCACCAGGGAGAGAGATAAAACACAATATCGTGCGTCTCTTGTAGAGGTTCCAGGTTTCATTGAGGACAGTGTTAAAACCGCAGAACACACTAGGACAATGAAACTGGACAGTTAAAATTTGCATCCTCTGTGTGTTGAAACATAACTCAAGTTTAGATCATGTTCCCAAAATATATTCACTTTTTATTTTTATTTTCTATTTAATTTAAATTATAAGCTATTTAATTATTATCACTGAAATAATACTAGCGGTCAGTGAAAATGTATGGATTTTATTTTGACACATCTCTGTTATGAATTTCAGATACTTTAGAGTGAGTCAGACTTCTTCTGAAGTTATTTAGCAGATCCAGGTAAAGTTGTTGGGTAGAGATTGAGGAAGAGAAGCTATTCTTAATCACGAACCTGTATCAGTTCCGCTCAAAATGGCGAAATGATAGGACCACTGCACCTTCAATTTATTCCCCCAAACAAACAAACAAACTAACTAACACTGACTTCGATAACCTTGATTTGACACCACTTTCAGAAGCCTGATGCATGATGTACAATATAAAATAAAAGGGTTAGAATATACTCCTGGAGTAGAGAGAACTGACGCACATTTGCATAGTGTAGTCACAAATAAGCGCGCACACACACACACACACACACTGACCCACTGACCCCTCGTGTTAAGTTGTGCTTTCCTCTATGTGGCCTGTAGCCCAGAGATCTGCCCATGAGCTTCCCATGGTGGAGAAGCAGGACACGGAGAGCTGCTCGGTCCTAGGAGGACAGCAGATGATCCTAACGGGGCAGAACTTCAGCTCTGACTCCAAGGTCGTCTTCATGGAGAAAACCCATGGTGAGTATGCGTGTGTGTGAGGGTGTGTGTGTGGTAGGATAATATGTGATGTCGATTATGAGGTATTAGAGCGGAAAGTTATTTCAGGAAGTTCCTGAATTTGGTTTGGTGAAGTGCTACAACAGCAAACAATGATGGAGGTCACCATATGCCAACAAGAATCTAGGCACATTTTCAAACTGTTTTGCCACCTGTAACTATTAAAATGTATCAATCAATGGTATTTTTTTTAACACTAGTCTTCAGTGTTCAACAGTACGATCTTTACTTATGCAGTGACTGATGACTTTCACGGGTTTATGTAGTGATTAATGACTTTAGGTAAAGCCGTTCTTCATATTGTGACAGCACTGCGTCCACATTCCCCCTTGCTTCTGTAACAGAGTTGATGAGCATACAAAGACCGTGCTGGTGGTGTTGCAGTCTGCTTCCAGGCATTTGCATGATCCACCAGATAAGCCATTGCCTCACTTTCCTTTGTCATCCCTGCAGGGTTATTTTCCTTCAGGCCAGGTTCGCTACTGGGCTTTCCATTGTGTAATAAAGGGCATATTGTTGTCGTACCAAAAATTCTGAAGTGTAGATTTTGCTCGTTTCGTGACTATGATGTGTGTGTTTTGGTTGAATGTTGGATATGTTTGGTCATTTGTTGTTCATTAAACAGCACACTTGGGTTGTTGAAGAAAAAATTTTAAAATGGAAAAGGGAAAGTCTTTCCTTTCTTATTTTTCACTCTACCTGTAGATTGAAGTTAAGATTGCCCCAGATGTGTATATTCAGCTGTGATTCAGTGATGTTAGAAAATCAGAATTGACAAAGCTCCCTCTCCCACCCCCCAAGCTGTCATTTGATTGGTGACTTTTCCTCAGTCTTAGGTTAGCACGACGCTTTGACGTTTCTTTCACCCCAAAAAACATTGACGCACAAGCGGCTCCATTTTCTAACCTTGGTGTTGAGGGTAAAAAGAAAAACATGTATTATAATCATGGCAATTATATAGCAAAACAGAATGTCAATTTTTTTAGAGCGTCAAGTCCACTCTCTCAGGCAGTGTTTTTCCTTCAATTTCTGTTCATTTTTTTAATAATTCACATCACGTCTGTCTCAGTTCCCTCTGGTGTAGTGGTTATGTTTGAGTGTTTTGCGTCTGTTTGACCATATGCCCTGTACGTATGACTCACGGACTCCAGGGCAGTCTTTGAGAGTCGAGCTCAGACTGTGAAACGTGTGCTCTCAAGGGTCTACTTGAGCTAGAACTTGGAGTTGAGTCTTGACTCTGCAGCTGTTTTTCCTTTGGTGAGGGATTCCCTGCCGCTGCTGCGTTACGAAATACTGCAGTCATGACTCGAATCAACGAGACGGGGAAAAAAAATACATTTGACTTGAGAGGGATTGCCATTGTTGTGGAGAACTTTCTCCAAAATGACACAAGTTTTTGGAACGGCGAGTGACTGTGAATGGGAGACAGCTGCTTGTGGCTTGGTTTCACATTAGACCCCGTTTGATCAGGCAGTAAAACAGAGGAGGAAAAAGAGGTTTGCCTAGCCACGGCCTCTGCTCTCCCTCTTTCCATCCTCCCCTTCTACCTTTTCTGTCCCTGTTGCCTCCGTAACTAATTATCAGAGAGAGAGAGCGAGGGAGAGGGAGTAAAAAAACAGACTGCCAGTCCCTGCTGGAGTTGTATTGAAACAGAACTCAAGCAAAACTGAACGGCCAAAAAAGTGGCAGTCATTACCTGTCAACTTCCAACAGAGCAAGTCAATCATGAAGCTATTTTCTACAGAAAGAAACGAGTGAACCTTGGCAAGATGTATGGAATCTCCCTTTTCTCCTGCTGAGTCATCTTAGCCAGAAGTGTTTCATTTGCTTTCTGACGGGGTTTCCCCCATAACGGCAAGAAAAGCTTGCCTAACTATTAGCACTGTTATGGCATTGGCCTTATAAACGCTTTTATAATGAAGAAAATGTGTGACAATCACGTTACAATGCATTGCAGAGATGAGTGATTTCTGAGAGACTCAGCCAAAGGATCAATGACAATAAATAATAATAAATCAAATCTACCAATGCATGCTACTATGCCACTTTATTCGTCAAGTAATTATTTAAGCAATGCCCAACTAATAACATGCTCTGCAACTGAGTGAGTAGGACAATTAAAAAAAATCTATTCCTGTTCTAGTAGTCACCTACTAATGAAAAGGTGATTGTCCCCAGTAGAGGATTTCCTGTCTGTTTCACTCGGTATTGACAAAGTTGGGCAGCTTTGGTTACATAAGCAGTATTTGTCCTTTTGTTCTGCATCACATGTTCGTTTTTTTTTTAGGGGGGGGGGGGCTTTCCTTCATATTGAAAAAGAAAATATGCTGTTCGTCATAACAGGATTATTTTCTGTTAAATTATTGTAATGTTGCTGTTTGGTGGGTAAAGGTAGGCAGGTGATGTGGGAGTGAACCATTAGATTGTCTGTCTGAGTTAAGCTAGGTACACTCTGGGATGGCGTGTCGGATGAAGTGCTTTTGAGTATAGATAGCATCTTCATGCACAAAGAGCTTCTGCCTTTGCCTTTGGTTTGTTTGACATCACACGTCACACTGGTTACTTGTGTGTGTGTGTGTGTGTGAGAGTGAGAGAGTGAGAGTGAGAAGACTAGGCCAAAAGCCACTTAACCGCCTGCCGAAGTAAACCAGACTGAAAAAGGCCAAACAATTTAATTTACCAAGAAAATCTGATGCTTTCTGATAATTCTCTGTAGTTGAATTGTGTCTGTCCCTGATTTACAGATAACTACAGAGTTGTTAGAGTTGTAACTTTGCATGCAGGCTAAGTTGCACTAGGCAGTGAGAGCATGTCAAATCGGCTGTAGGTAATTTTGTTAATTTAAATGAAGTTCTGTTTTAAATGTCCTTTTATTGTTATTTTATGTTTTTACATTTATGTTTTTACTTTGCACAGCACCTTGTAACTTTGGTTTCAATAAGCGCTTTAAAAATAAAATGTACTTACTTACAGTATTTACTTTATTTCAATGAGAATGCATAACGTTCATGTACTGTATGAACTCTTGTAAAGTAAAAAAGTGAAAATCTTAAATGTATCTCCATTTTTCTGTATTATTTTTTCTCCATATAGATGGACAGCAGATATGGGAGGTGGAGGCAACAGTGGACAAAGACAAAAGCCAGCCTGTAAGTTCATCTTGTTGTCCGCCCAAAGTGGTCAGTCAAAAAAAAAAAAAAAAAACCCGGTTATAGAGAATTGACTGCAGGTCTTTTTAAATTGTTCGAAATGTGTTTTTACAGAGTATGCTGTTTGTCGAGATTCCAGCTTACCGTGATCCGTCCATTTGTCATTCTGCCAAAGTGAACTTCTATGTAATTAATGGCAAGAGGAAGCGGAGCCAGTCCCAGCACTTCACTTACACTCCCATGCAAGGTAAGCGACAGTTACCCATAATGCCTTAAAAAATATAGATATTTCCTCATACTTTATTGTCTCTCGAGGATTCTGACTGAGTCATTGTGAGGTTAAAATTTTTTGCTGTGATCTGGTTCTTTCTGTTAACCAAACTCCTGCTTATTGTCATTGATTGACAACAATATTTTTTAGAAAATACATGTGCACTGACTTTTACCTGTCATTTGTTTTTATTTTGTACTTTATATAAAATTTTTTGAAGTGAATGTAATTACTATTTCATAGGTTTACATGGAGCAGTAACAGCCCTACATTTTCTGTGCCCCCTCCCACAGTTCCGTCCATCAAGACTGAGCCCCTGGATGAGTACGAGCCGGGCCACATGGGCTACGCCATGCCCCATATGCTTGGCATCTCCCCGCAGACCTACTACCACCACCACCCACACCCACACCACCACAACAGCCCACGCGGCGCCACCTCCATCCTCCACCCAGACAGCGGCTTGGTGGCCGACCTGGCCCACTGCCAACAGCTGGACCGCCCAGGCCTCCAAGCCCCAGGGCAGGACCCCCGCTTCCAGCAGCAGAGCCCAGCAATCGTCTACTCCCGTGGGGCTAAGACACTGAGCGGCAGCCCCAGCGGTCTCTACCAGCAGCCTGGAGTCATGATCCCGGATCAGCACTGCTCGGTTCTGGTCCACACGGGCTCCCCGGCCCAGGGCGCGGGACCTTTGGGGAACCCCCACCTGGGCCAGCACCCCTCCATCATCCAGTTCTCCCCCACCAACCAGCATCTCCTCCGGGTCGGCGACCCTCAGGCTCCCCTTCCTCAGGCCGACAACCAAAATGTCATCTATTGTGATGGCTACTCTCCGCATGGGGCCGACACCGACTCCCCTAGCCCAGGTCAGCCTCAACGCTTCCCCACGGTGATCCAGCAGCAGCAGCAGCAGCAGCAGGCCTTTGGTCCCAAGGAGCCCCAGAAGGGAAGGTCTCCGCCGGGCACGACTGCGCTCTTGGACCCCTCCGGAGATGGACCGAGACGTGTCACGGTCAAAGAGGAGAACCTGGACCAGGCCTACCTAGATGACGGTGAGTTATGTAAGTTAAGACAACTTTCAATACTCTAAAATGAGCGACTGGAGCTTTGACTGACAGGTGCAAAAGCCGTTTGAGCATGTCATAATGGGTGACACAATAAGAGCCGATAATGAAAACGGTGATTGTATCTTGTTCCTGTGTGATTGTGTAAAAACTATTGTCCCTATGACCATACAAAAATATACAAAATATCTTCCACCTTCTTTTTTCTTTTTTTTGAACATTTACATTTTGACCGAGGGCAGTCATTTCCCTTGTGTAGAATCTTTATCTCCTTCCTCTATACATTAGAGTTGTACCCTGTACGTTACATTGTTCTGTGAGCTGTTCATTTTATCACGGTGTTGAACCAGCCCCTCTATCTGGAGGTCCCAAGCCCGTTCCACTCCAAGGTGGAAATAACACCGATTATGACTCATATGTTTATACTTAGTCTTGTCAGCTCCATTATACTGCCGAAGAATAATATCAGACCCACACCAGAGAGCCTCTTCCTTGATGTCGTAAAGGTCCCAGCTGTGTGTTTTTGTTAGGCGATGGCCAGGCTCTGATAGCGGGGTCCGACTTGTGTCAGTTTGATCATGTGAGGTCCGGGACTGGTCAAAAGGGGCCATCACATCGCAGGTCCTCTGGCTGAAAAGGCCTCAGTGCTTTCAGAGAGAACGATAGAAAAAATTGTGGGGGGGGTGGGAGACTCTCTGGGATCCATAGACAGTAGGAGTCTTTTTATATAAAAGAAAGAAAAAAGGAAGAGAGAGGAGAAAAAAAAAACTGTCAGCTCGTACTGACCGCCTGGATATGTTGACACTGTTATGATGTGAAAAACAACTACCATGGCAACCATTGTCAAACAGTGGAACGGGTTGCCTGGGAGAGCCGGGAGAACCTCCTTGTTTGTTGTAGTTGGCCGGGGCTTCCCCTTGGCCCCACGCCGGGGGGGGGGGGGGGGGGGGGGGGGGTGTGGGGGGGGGGTGCAAGGAGGAAAAGGGAAGGGGCTGTGCTGCTTTTATTTTATTTATTTTTTTGATTTCTTGATGGAAAAAGTGAAACAAAATAGAAAGCTGGGCCAGCGGTGGAATTTTGGATTTTTGGATGGTCCAGCAGGGTTTCCCTTGGTAAACAGTAACAGTGTTTAGTGCTGGTGAATTAACAGGGAGACTGTGGGAGCAGACAGTGCTACACTGGGCCTGCACTCTTCAATCCTACCACCATCGCAAGGGATATATCAGGAAGCAAGTATCTTTCTTTCTTTCTTTCTTTCTTTCTTTCTTTCTTTCTTTCTTTCTTTCTTTTTGTCTTTCTATTTTTCCTCTTTCTTTCTCACTGGTTCTCTCTTTTCTTACACTCACTCTCTCTCTCTTCCACTATCTATTGCTATCTCTTTCTTGCTCTCTCTTGTTCTCTGTGTCTGCATTCTTTCTGTTCGGCTCTAGTCTTTTATGTAGCTACATAAGTGCTGTTACAAGTTTAAAGCCTCACACAGGAAATCTCATAAAGACACTAATTGGCCAATTAACAATTACCGGGTTTGTTTTATCCCAGAGCACTGTGGGCTGTGCTTTCACCGGCAGTTATATGGACATGTTAATGGGGGACATAAAGGAACTGTGATTGACATGGCCGTCTTTCAGCCCTTAGAGCCCATAGTTAGGACCGTTTAGATTTTTGCAATATGGAAAAATACAAAACATTAACGGAATAATGGCATAAGAATGGCATAAGAATGGAACCTAATACGAGGTAAAAAAAAAAAAAGCCAAAAAAAGCCACAAAACTGAGAGATATTAAGAAAAGTGTTCCAAAGTAAAATATGTAATTTTTTTTATTATTTGTAATATAATAGGAAAAAATACTTGGAAAATGTATTCAGCATGGATAGAAGTTTTCATAGCATAATCTTGTTCCTGTCTTTGTGCTATACTGTCGGTTAAGAGATATTCAGTACAGTGGCAGTTCCCTTGAAAGGAACAGTTTTATTCTGAAACCTCCTCCAAAAACTCTTAAAACTGTATTAAAGACAAATGAAACTTGTCCGGACTGTAAATGGTGCAGAATGGTCCTATGTTGATTCCATTGCTATAGTGAATCTGTTTATACAAAAGCCAGCAAGGCCTGTCACCGTAGCAACCCTTATCGGCCTTGTTTCTTCACATCCGTTGGTATCAGTTAATACAGTATGGCCACTCGTTCTTAAGTCTCACCTCTAGTTCCCACTTCTTTGGGGACAAACCCATGCTTTCATCAAAACTAGAAACAGGATTACAGGGACCTTAAAGAAAAAGTCCCATTGTGGTTCACTGCAGAGGTGTTGAGGTGTGGTTGGGCCCACAAGGAAGAATCGGTTTGAATCGATCAAAGATTTTCAACAGCCTAAGGTTTTTGTTATTACACACACACACACACACACACACACACACACACACACACACACACCCACACACACACACCCTCCCCCCACCCCACCACCTGTTGTCATCTCTGTGTTCTACTTCATTAACTGATTAACTGAAATGAAAGTTATTTTTATCTAGTTTAGAAACTTTTTTTGCTATTGAAAATTGTTTCAAAGCACTTTTCGGACTGTAGTTAGTGTGACCTTGCTTCTATTCACCAAATGGTGACCTGAACTTAAGAAAGACGAGCACTTATAACTAGTAACAAATGTCGCTCATAAGGATAGACTCCTTCATCCTCAATTCAGCCTCAATGTTGATACAGACTCTCTCTCATGTCGTTCGGATCCTTAGGACTAGGGGGGCTGAGAGCTCTGTTCCTCCCATGGGTTCAGCGAGGGTGGTAAGAAAGCCCAGAGGCAGTGGAGGCAGGTCAGATCACTCCATGAAGCCTCGCAGCATGCAGCCAGGTGGACACATGTTCGTTTTTCATCTCACGTACAAGAAAGCATGGGGGGGGGGGGGGTTCGAAACAAAAGAAACAGAACGGCTCTACTTCACGCACTGTTGAAACTGCTATGATACCACGGGTGGGTGTGGGAATGGAGTGAGGAGAAGCAGGCCGAGGGATTTTTAGGCATACTTTAGCTGGTAGTTGTTGTTTTTTAACACAGGAAGCTGATGGTTGTGAGTTCTGTGGTTGTCTCGGTACTCTCTCTCGCTCTGACTCCTTCTCTTCACCCTCTTTCTATTTCTCTCTCTCTTTCCCCATCTCTTGCTCTCTATCTTTGTTTCCCGCTCTCTCTCCCTCGCCCCCCTTCTTTCTCTCCTTTGTGTTTGTCACTCTTTCTTAGCCAACCATATCTCTTTGAGGGTTTTAACCTCATCCGTCCGCAAGCAGAACCTCCAGATGTGCACACTAATGTACAGAAACACACATACATCGAAACACAGGCAATCTCCTCCTCACACACACACGTCAACACACAAACTCCAACACAAACTCCACTCTACAGGCCCCCGTCCACCTCACACTGGTGATGCGCTAATCGGCTCTGACGTCATCCGAATTCGCATGTACGCATAAATCATCCATCCGCCACCCCCTCGAACACATTAACTCGAACACACTTTCTCTTGAGTTTCGCACCCGATTACCCATACATTACCATCATTACTAAGTGGGACATATGTAAACGTGATGGTATGGTTGGTAATGGATTAGCGCTTTGAGATTGTTATTACAAGTATTTAAAAATGCACAGGATACGATATGATTGTATCCATTATGCCATATTCCAAGATGAGCACTTCAAAAGACAAATTTTAGAATGGATTTGGGTTGAGAACAGACATGTCATTGGGGTTTTTAAGTGGGCAACCTCCATCCCAGACGTTTTGCTAATTTTAGCCCACAACACCTCCAGACGGTTTAATGGTGAGTAATGACGTCTCAAAGCCACCGCCCTCTATATCCGCTCTCGGCACAGCGAGATATTGAAAAAGAAGTAGCACCCTATACACAAATGTATTATGATTATGATTATTATTATTATTATTATTATTATTATTATTATTATTATTATTATATTACGCTGAAGTAGGCAGGTTTTTCAAAAATAAACATTTCTTTAAAGTAAAAGTAATTATTTGGTTATATAAAAATGGCTACAGGTATTTCCGCAATAGCCTGTACACAGACTGACATCTTTAATCGCTTCAAACTTTCCTCATTAATTATGTATTATTTCACCCACCTGTAACCAATCCGCTATTAATCAGAATGTTTATTTTTAAGACTCGGCCCACCCAATCCAAAGATTAACTGTGGTGCTTGCATATATTACTGCGAACACACACACACACACACACACACACACACACACACACGTCAACACACAGACAAACTCCACTGTTCAGGACCCATCCACCACACAGTGGTCCGTGTGCAGCCGCCGCTGACCCAGCTACTGCTGCACACTCCATCCCTCTGTCGTCTCTCTCTCCTCTCATCCCGTCGCTTGGCCGCTCTGCAAACAAGCCGTCCCATTGGTGCAGAACCTAGTCGTCCAGACACTTACCTATTGTAGGCTCCTGGCCGACTGTTGCCGGGCGGAGGCCAGACCAGGCCTCTCCAAAAAAAAAAAAAAAAACAGGCGACTTGTGCCAACCCTTCATCAGGCCAGGTCGCCTTCAGTCTCTCTGAAGCAGAGTTTTATCATGGAGAAAGAAGGGGAAAAAAACAACATGGCACCACTGAGGAGATGAAAGTATTTCGTCAAGGCATCAGGTGTCCGAGGGAATTCCACTAGAGACTAAAATAAACAGGGCTGTGAGGATTGTGACGACAGGCGGAGCCCTGGGTTTTCGGGTGGGGTGGGATTGTGGGGGTGGGCTCTGTGGCTGGGCTCCCCCGTAAGTTGGCGAACCCCCGTCGTTTCGCGGTGCTTAAGATGCCATTCGGGCTATAAAATGTGCTTAGTGTTGAGCTGCTGGGCTGAAGTTTATTTCTCTTTCACATCTGTAAATGATCAGGTGGAAAGAAGGAAAAAGGAGAGGGTGAGCGACTGAGAGGAGAGGAAGATGGTAGGACGGCCTACTTACAGCCGTAGAGCTGGGGCGCTCTCAATGCTGGGATTGATAAACGTTATTACGCCAATCAGGCATAACGACCAAGCCATTCTGATAACATGACTTTGTTTCAGAGCTGGTGCATTAAATAGACTGTATATTTTCAGATGAAGTGCATATTATTTTTTCTGTACCAGCTTACTCAAAACGAAGATAACACAATGCGACCGTATTCTGTAGTATCTTTACCTGTTCGAATGAGATAGTCTGGTGATGAGGGATTCATACCTTGTGGTTTTTTTGTTACCAGTGTGTGGTTTTTCACTTCCTTTAACTGACCTGGCATCATTTAATTATGGTGGCCATTCTGCTGTGGTACAATGTAGGTCAGTGCTTTAAAATAGGCCCACTAAAAGCCCATTCAGGGTTGAGTTCCCATCTACAACAGGTCACAGTGCATTGTGGTGCATTTAATCAGTCTAAACCTCTGGTAGTTTTTTAAATTAAAAAGTGAACCTAGTATTTGTATAGAATGGGCATACAGTCGTAGATAGTTATTGGTATTTTAATATAAAAAATTATGAATGCTAATTAACTCAACTTTAAAACTTTGTATATCCCATAAATTGGTATTTTCCCTAGCAAGCCAGTACCGCAAAAGAACTGATCAAACATCAAAAATAATTTTACAAGGTCCTTTTTAATGTAACAGCATTACACACCCCTGCTCTTTAATTTGTTTCCTCTGGGGAAAAAAAAACATCAGCTGGAGGCGCCAGTCAGGGTTTTACTTGTTATAGTTCCAGTGTACACTTACACACACACACACACACACACACACTCATACTGGGTTACAGGTAAAGAGTACGGTGGGTCTGTGAGACGCCGATAAAGAGATTGAGTGCGACTCCTGAGGATGTGGCCTATCTGGATAGACAACATATTGCACGTGTTAGGCATTCCTCTCAGCTTAGAGCAGGTCTGGGCCTATTGTATGTGTGAATCAGAGATTATTCTGAAAGGGGTGTAGGGGTTAGTCAGCTGCAGGACCCCAGGTGAGCGAGGTCACTAATGAAGTTTGTTGTTGGGGTTGTGTTCTAAGATAGATAGTGAAGTTGTTGGTTTTTGGAGCACGGCTGTAGTAGAGCCTAGCAGCATGCAAGGTAACACTGATTTTGCTGCTGTGAATGTAAAGGTTTGTGACAAGGATTAGGGTACAGATATTGATTTTGTGTATGCCAGCTCTTCATGTCTAACCTTGTGTGTTTTTTCTTCGACTTGTTGTACCTAATGAAAGAGCGTACACCGTTAAGTTTTATCAACTGTTCAAACGTGACTCGTTGGTCTTCCCCTCACACCTTGCCTCTATTTTTAGCAACGGAATACTGTTAAAGTTTCCGTTTACACCAACTTCATCCATCCACCCACACTAACACACATGCACACACACACACACACACAGAGAGAGAGAGAAGAGCAGAACAACAGGAAGTGTGTGGTTTGACAAAGATACTGTGTAAGGCCCTACCCCTGGTGGCTGATCAATGCCTATGCAGCATACCAGCAATTCCAAAAATACATTTTGATTGTAGACTTTCTGGTCTCAAACATATCTTCTTTTATTGGAGTGCTTGTTTTGGCTTTGAGAATAACAGTTGTGCAAAAAATAAATGATCTTTGCTATAACCATCACGTCGGAACGCAGCAGCCTTGGAATGCAATGGGCTGTAAACCAAGAAAGGTCACTGTTGTTGCTGTTAAGAATCACTCACTAAAACATCCATTGTCTCGCTTCTCTCTGTTGTGCAGTGAACGAGATAATCAGGAAGGATCTGACTGCTGTCCAGGCCAGAGGTCAGACATAAGAGGAAGAACCCATCCTGGAGAGGAAATTACATCAGTCTTCACCAGAACCGCAAGCTCCCTCCTGCTCTCTCTCCCATTCCTTCTCGTCGCTTTGATTCAATCCTTTCACGCAAGAGTTCTTTTTTTTTTTATGTATCACGCCAAACGGAGAAGACATTGCTACCTTAAAGCTAACTGCAACCTCAAGGTTTACCAAAGACACTTAATACCAACTGGACAATAGGCCTAATTTTGTTTCTTCTCAGAGGGACAGGCTATACGTGTACAGGGTTTCTTATTTTTATATAGATATATATTTAGAGAGGGAATAAGAGGAAAGTGCCAACAACCAGAACATCTGTAACCGTAGTAATTAAGAAGACCCTGTTCCCATTTAAAAATCGAATGTTTTGTTTGCCCAACAATAATGCATTCAGGTTGTATGATGTTTATCTGAAAGATTATCCCTATGCAGAACTATTATTCAATGCTAGAATACCTTTTTTATGCTTAAATCTTGATCATCTCATTTTAGGGGCAATTTTAAGTGAAAAAAATTGCACACTGCCTTTTTTTGGCGTGAAGTCACCTCCCATTCTTATATGCACTGTTTATAAAAGGAAATGTTGTGTATGTTGTGTAACATTATCTTACAGTTGTTTTTCATTATGCTTTTGTGAATGATGCTTTTATGATTGTTAATTAGTTTGTAACGTGATGTTGTCCTGAAATGCCATGGATGGCCTGCATGCTCGTGTAGTCCTACAATTTGGAACTTGATTGCACTTTTAGATCACTGAATCTGATGTGAAATCTGTCAGTCAAGCTGCACTTCAATTAGAATAGTAAGAAGAAATGTGCGATAGAATGCCTTAAAACAATCCAGTTTAGAGGGATTGTCGTATTATTCTCGAACGTGTCTTTTGTTTGTATTTCCCTAAATGTTGATTGTAACATACATTATATCGGAAATGCGTGGCCATTTTTACAATCACAGAGAGCAAAGTACATATACCGAAAGGTATATTTGGCTTTAATTTGTTCTTAAAAACTGATAACCAAATCTAGAAGCCATTTACAATCGATTATGCAGCGCTAAGTGTGTGCCTATGCAGTAACCCAAGTTTTCTGACCAGCTTATACAGCAGAGTGCCTTACATTTTGAACACAATGTATTTTTTTAAATAAATTTATTTTGTAAGCTAGATGTTTCAATGTGAATTTGACTCAAAATTGTTAAGCACATTATGTGGATATTTCATGCCAGTGACATTTAAAGGTTAAGACTCAAATCAATTATTGTTGTTAATGAATTAGTCAGAAAAATTGTTATTATATGAAAGTTGAAAAGTTAAGATTTTGAAACATGAAACTGACAAGCCATGCTTTATATTTGGTATTACAAATATATTTTTGTCTAATAATTCAATATTGTTGGAATGTGATATTAATACAAATGTTAGTCATTACTGTACTTAAGGCTAGTGTTTCTACATTGAGCCATTCCCTCAATACACAGCACACCTTTTATTTGAAATGTTATGAATGTAAACCATATAGATCTATTTTCCTTTCTGTAAATATAATATTGATTTAAAACTGTATAAATGTTTATTCTTTTGTTTTGGTTTTTAGTTATTCTTTTTTATTATTAGAAAATCTAGAGCCACCAGCGAAGGTAGAGAAGAGTTTTATGAACTGCATCAGTTGTTTTGTAGCTTTTTCCAATCCAATCCAATCAATACATTATGTCAAACATGAAGTGGCAGAAAAAAAACTTTTTCTAGAGGTTACATTTCACAGCAAAGTCAACAAACCACATTTTGTTTTTGTAATTTTGTTTGAGTCTTAATTTAAAGTATTCCCAACGATTGCTAAATTGTCATATAGTCTTTATGAAAGACTACTCATTGAAGGTGGACAATTTAAACCTACTTTGTTTAACTATTTCTATATCTATACAGAACATTTTCCTAAAACTGTAAGTTTCCTCCTATTTTTGTATCTTCAAAACAGCAATAAATCATAATTACATAACATAAATCATAACATACATAACATAATTTAATAACAGTTGTTTTTAAATTATTGATTTTTTTTACAGAATTATTACACAAAACAAATAGATACAATTGTAAATACTAACTGTAGACCGCATATCCATTTAAAAAGGTTTTCAGTTTTTTTGACAGATTGCCTCATATCAACAGATATTGTGTAGGGTCACGATGTGTGGGGTCAATTTCACAGAGCAGTGCAAAGCCTACATAGCATGCTGATGGAGAACACATGAGATAGTGTCTTTTGTTTTGAATTACAGGGAAATCTGAGGAACATTGACATCCCATATTGGTAGTGAAGCTAAGCAAACGACCACTAGTTGAGCCGCTTATGATACTCTCTCCTGGTCATTCCTTACCTCAGACAGTTTTGCGACTGTTGGGAGGGGAAAATGAACATCAGCAGACCCATAGCAGCCGGTGACTCATCCTTATACCCCGCTGAAAAACCTCCTCAAGCCTTCAAGCAGACGTGGTTGGAGATGGACTCGCTCCCTACCCTCTACGTTATAGAGTATGAAAGATACTCATTTATTAATGCTAAAGACAGTGACACACACACAAACACACACACAAACACGACACACACAGTCCGACCCAACTCGCCAAATAAATAACAGCAAGGGAGCTCACAAGCCCACTGTATGGCAGTCCCCGGCCGTTGCCACGGCGACGACTTGTTTGGAGTCTTGAGCCTGTGTCAGGGAGGAAGAGCGGATGCCATTGAATGAACCTTGTGTTTCATGAAGGGTACGATGATGACATCACTTGGGCGAGAAATTCATTTGCTGGTCCAGCGCTTCTCAACCCCCCCCCCCCCCCCCCCCCCCCCCCCCCCCCCCCCCCCCCACCACTCCAGCAGATATGCACTGGTGACTCATGCACCCTTTAATGCATAACGGTGTAACGTGTTCAGGCCACATACAGATTGATTGTGTCACCATGATACAACAACATGGAAACATCACAAGGATCACAGGGCTGGAGTGTAATTAATTTAATTTCAATTGTATTTATCACTGCCAAACATGCTATTACAGCTTTTGTTGACATTTTCTCAATAAGCCATCAAATTAATCTCAATAAAAAAGGGTCCATGCGGTTTCACTACTACGAAGAAACAAACATATCTTTTTTCATCTCTTTTGCTTGCCACAAGGCTAAACTTATCCAATCTTTACCATTATACAACTTTTTTAATGAGCTCGTGTTAGTGAATAATCCATTTTCAAAGTCCACATTTTAAGATTAAAATGTTACAAGTTCAAATTGGTGTAATTATTTATAAATTGGTGTACTAAAAGCAAAAAACATGAAAAGGGCACAATGAAAAACTGTCTCTCTGTCAAACATATTTAGCAAAGCATCAGTGTGGAGTTAAGCCACCCACAGTGCGATGGAGCAGAGCACTTTGGCTCTATCAAATAGCGCCTTCCAGTGTTTTACCCATAAGAGATGCAGCTACACGAACAAGGAAGTTACGTTTTTAATACATCCTGCAGAGGGCGACATCAATTTGTGCATCGTCGTAACTACAATGTACCAGAATAATTGACAGAGGGTATTATTCACAGTATTCCCAACACAATGAACATGGTTTTTGACAGGTTGCTATTGTAACACGTGACTTCTATTGCAGACTGCCTTATGTTTTGTAATGTGCTCATATTCTCTACATATCGTCAATGATCTCCATAGAAGGAGAGCAAAATAGTGAGAACGTATCAGACATTATAAAATATGCTTGGGAAAAATGATTACATACAGTCACACACCTAATGACTAAAGGGGAGAAAATGCCATCCATTTGAAACTTTTATATTCTTTCAACAGTTCAGCATTTTACTTCTTTTAATAGTTTTCTTTTTTTGAATTTGGCAATGATTCCATGTAGTTGTAAAGTGTCCTTTGGGTTTTTACCAAGGCGCTCTTAAATGACTTGCTGCTTTTTTCTGTGCCTGGCACCTCCACTATTTTTGGGAGGATGGCGTTTAGTTACTATACACCTTGGTGTTGGAGTGTGCTGCAAAAACAGATGAAGCTCGTCACAAATTTCTTGTGATTTAAAATATTCCCTTTTTTCTTTAAAGATAGATAAATTACATTGTTTTTGCTTAATATGTGCTTGTAATATCATGCTGAGACTGCCTTATGGTTGTCCTTTGTACTGTACATTGTTCTTATGTTGCTGGTTACTTCCTCTTGGCCAGGGCTCTACTCCCTTGTAAAAAAGACGTCTGTTTCAATGGGACTTACCTGGTTAAATACATGATACAAAAAGAATAATTATTATAATTATTATTAACATCAAAATGTCCTTTTGTCAGAGCTACAGATGATAGAAGCTGTAAAGAACATTGTTCAACAGAGCAGTCTAAACAGCCGGCTCTCACATCAAGTAAAACCAGCAAGCCACCCACCACCTTCATAACAGTGCATATCTATCATAGTTTCCTAAGCTTCAGTGTCAGAGTTCAGCAATCAACATAATGCAGCCTACCGTCTGCTTCAGTTTATTCCTGCTCGTTGAATAATAGTGTGTTCAGGGAAAAGTATTCACATGCAATGTGTAAATGTGTTGTTTTTAAATAGAACTATATTTGTATGCGGGGGTATGACTGTTGGTTTCCCTGGCGATTTGAACATTTCTGCTAAACATCATGCAAAATAATAGCATGGCATTAATGTTAACCTTGCAATGAAAATATCGTAGCCCTCACTATTTATTAATATTACAGTTTATGAAAATAAATGTGTCCAATATCCAGCACTATTGATTGGGAAGGCCCAAGAACAATGTGACCTGATATGTGAACAACTCAAAGGTGAAGAATTCATCTTTCAACTCGCAATGTAGGCAAAATCCTATAAAATGTCCATTATTTATCATCTCCATAGATACATACTGTTCATTTGTCTCAGCCTTGCTCTCTTTAAGTCACTTCCATTGAGTATAAAGGTCGCATTTAGACAGCATCCCTCACAAAAAGGCATACTTTCCTGCACGCTCACCCAGGCACAAACATTTCTCCTACTTCCTCTTCACCTTTTAGTCCTGCTGAAATATATCATTAGATGCTAAAGCTGGTATTTTTTAAACAGTTCAGCAAGTTGTGTTGATGGTTTGTAATTCCACACCAATACAGTTTAGAGAAGTTTGACTGGGGTTTTAAAACGTCAGTTCTTTCACTGCTGAGGGTTTAAAAAAATCTGTACTTTCACTGCTGAAATAGTTTTTTATCTGTTTTTAATCTGTAGTTGACAAATGCTTAGAAAGAGATGTATGGTGATGTCTAGTATAGTTTTAATTCTTTTTATTCTGCCTTTATTGAGGTGATGAGGGAGAGTTGTATCTGTCCTACAATATGAAGTTGCATCCTTACAGTGTCTCTGATATCCGAAGCACTCAGCCTTTGGAATGAAATGCTCTCTAGCGAGAAATGAGAGTGAGAAAGAAAGCCTTAGCTCTGCAGTTCCATCTCCATTTAGCCACAAACTGCCACAGCTTTCCTTTCATGCATGGTCTAATGATCACCAGTGTATGTGTTTGTTTGCGTCTTTGTGCGTGTTTGTGTGTGTGAAAGTATGTGGGTGCATTTCTTTCATACACTTTTGCATTTCTACCTCGATTCATTCTGAAACAGGTATCTTGCTTAGCTGCTGGTGAGTGCAACACAAAGTGTCCTGTATCTAGGTGTTTAGAGTTCATGAAGAGCAGGAATTAATGAGAAATATAACAGTTCTTAGAGGCACAATATGCCATTTCTCGGTTGACCACGCCTAAATGAAATGTTTGTCCATAGCTCCCTATTCTTGATTTGTCTATCTGGTTTGACACAGTTCTTAAGCAGTGAACCTGAAAAAAGGGTAGTCAGTTCATAAAGTAACAGCAAAATTATAACGTTTTACAGCACTGTTGAGCCAAGCAGCTTCAAAAAGATATAAGTATACCATAGTGTGAAATACAATATTACATCTTTCATATAATCTAATAGTGTAATAATTATGACTATTATTTTGTACAATTTATTATTATTATTATTATCATTATTATTATAATAATAATAATAATAATTATTATTATTATTATTATTATTATTATTATTATTATTATTATTATTATATCTCTATAAATTAGCATCCCTAATCTTATCTAAGAATGTATAACACACTTACTTTGTAAACTTTACATAATTGTGATGTTCCATAATTCACACACTACAAAAACCTGTGGAGGCTCCTTAATTGATTGGACCAAATGGAGTGGGAGTCCTAATTACACGACTCCTTATCGGTGTTAATCAACTTCCCCAAAAGTGTCATTACTGGAGATTACAAATCCACTTATCACAATCACACAAAACTAATCACACACTGAGACGTTTTTATCAGGGCTATTTTTTTCCAACGTATTTTGACAACTTGATTTCAATTAAGTCAGGTGATGGGGGTTGAATGTTTAAAGGTAATCTCCACCATCACGTTTTAACGTGTATTTTGCTGACTGCTGTGCATTTTTTTATCATCACAAACCACCAAGATACACTGGCTCATTCTCCAAGGTCCATACTCTGTCTAATCTTGTCGTTTAAAAAAAAAGAAGATGAATAAAAAAATCTCCCTCCATCTGTTAATTAAAGGGCCTTCTGTTCCTTCATCTTGGATGTACATCGAGTCCAGGGCCCCATTAACATGCCGGGCTCGGAGGCTCTAATCGTATGATGCTAGAGCCCATGGTGTGAATAACCTTGCACATGATGAGCTGTAAGCTTTTAATGATGGCCATGACTTTTGTACTTCCTTTGTGGAAGAGAAGAAAAACACAGTTCAATCTTATAGTTCCAATAAAAATGTTTAATCAACACTGCATTGATGTCATATTGAAATATCTTATGAAACTATAACACTAAATAGTGACTGGTGATTTTTAAACTGCTGGCGATGACTGAGTAATGTTACGGTTAGAGCTGAGCATCCCATGAAGTAGACTAGAGATAGACTTGGACAGATTGAAGGGAGGGAGCTGCTGTTTAGCATTCCGATTATCAGTGCCATGCTGATCAACAGGCCCACTGACTTGTCAACTGGCATCCGCTTAACACACAGAGCAGACGGTCGACTTCTAGTCTTCAGATTAGCTTTGCAGAAAAGGGAGGGGTGGGAAGAAAGATGTAGAGAAAGAGGGAGAAAAAGGGAGGAATAATGGACAGATAAAGAAAGTGTGTGTGAAAGAGAGAGAGGAGGATGAGGAGAAGAAGGGAGGGAAAAGTAATGAAATTGCGAAAAGGCAGGAAGAGAGTGGGGGACAAGCGACTTGGTTTGTAGATAAGGAGTCTGTAATAAAGACAGCTCTTAGAGAATCTAATCAGCCCTGATTTGTTTGGTATTTAAATTCAACCACTCTGCGACCAGATACCTTTTCTAATTAAAAAAAATCCCCTCATGGTAATGACCATTGTAGCAATTGCAAAAAAAACAACAACAACAAAAATTGTATTTCAGCTACAAAAAAGCAGATTTTCTTTTTATATTATGGAAAACAAAAAGGGATTTTTGATTAGATGCTATCTTCCCAATGACAAATAGGGACATTTGAATGAACTTACTGCGGTGGAAACACATGGAACGACTTGTTTATTTTTGATGGATGTACTTTGTCCATCTTGAACCCAATGCACCTCTCTTTCAACGCTGTCACATAGCAACAATGCAGTATCCATAGAAACTGCTTTGAACTTGAGACAAAATGTATGTATATCTTTTTTGAAGGAAAATCCGTAATGTTGTATTTAAGAATATGTGAGGTACATGTGTGAGCTCAAATTATTGAAACCTCTGCATACAAAACAAGTTGTACATTCAACGTCCCTCATGTATGTCTAAAAATATCCTTCAAATTGAATATGATTCTATTAAATACCTTAACTGTATATCACTCGATATTCTGTGTGGTTGATCTAATACAATACCTGCTTTCCCAGCACAGCCCTGAATGCTTTAATTCAGACCCCTTCCCTCGATTAGACCTATTACGCATACAGTTGTTGATATGATCACGCATTCAGTAAGGATACACGCACATACCAGAAGCAATGTTTTTTTGCTACGATAGCTTGTTACTATAATACGAAGAGCCAGATGTCCAATTACCCAGCCACTCGAACGGATAGACTCACGGGGGCTCTCAGATAAACATTGACAACATAAGCAGTCGCAATAACATGACATTAGAATTGCAAATGCAGTGTATCTGTATAAGTAAAATACATGTTGGACTATTTTATTTGTTTTGAACAGTCTTTAGAAATTGGAGGGATATTTTGAATCGCTAATTGCATTGGAACCTGGTTTAATCCAGGATACTGCAACGTAATAGGTGAATGTTTTTGTGTTAGCAGGAACATACAAGCTATGCAAATCAGCTAGTCCCCTGAAGTAACTCTCTCTTACAAGGGCAAAATGAAGCCGTTTTATTTTGGGATTGTAAATCAAAGTGCTCTTTGGCTATTCATTTACAACACATTCTCAAACGGATTATCATCAGACTATGGCATATTACATGGGTCACAACAAATTATATTTTCATATGTTTCATTAGCTCAGAAGAATCCTCTCTTTCTGTTTGTCATAGCAAAGTGTCAACATCCACTTGTTGGCATAAAGCCGAACCTTAAGTCACTTTGTCTACTCCTTGACACAGTCACTGGAAAATACACTGTTGACACCATACTATAGCTACTACCTGTGAATGTCAAGTGCACTCAGTACTCCCTTAGGCCCAGGAGCTGGGCCAGCAAAAGGTAATCACAGGACTTTCAAAGGGGCCGTTTCAAAGGGGCCTCTTCAGTTCTCGCTTTTCTTTCATTTTTCTTCTAGAAAACCCTATCTCCTTCATTGGTCGGTGACCTTCTTTAGAATGACCCGTCAACGTTGTTTGCTAGAGAGCGTGATGCTTGACCCCCCCCCCCCCTTCCCCCTTCACCAGGGAGGATGAATGTCTGTGTTAAGGTCAAAGGTCATGAACTTCAGCCAGGTTGAAAGTTTCAAAATAACTACATTTTCTACATCAAACTACAGCTGCAGAAGCAAGAAGACCAGAAAACCAGACGCTGCACCCCACATTTTTAAGGCAGAAAACACGTTTTGCAGTTTTGACAGTGGTTAGAGCTGGGAAAACACATATTTTACAGTAAATATACAGTAGAACATGCTTACAAAATGTTTTTTTTGTTGTTGTTTTTTTGCGAGAGGGTGCAAAATATACAGCAGGTTCTTTTAACCAGTAGATTATGTTCGGCCGCAACCCAAATTTCTGTTGTTGCGGATCCTGCCACAGCAAACGACAAACCAAATGGGCACACCACACCAGCTCCAGCATAGAGATGCACCACAGTTTAGGAGTCACGTTTCACCATGCAGAACAGTTTGTCAGGGGCTTGGGCTGGAAGAGAGTGAGGCCATACCGTGTAGTGGTAACACAGTTGTTTTTGCAGTACTAATGGCAACACACTTAAGAAGATATAAAGAACTTGCACTTTTTTTTTAATAATGAAGGATAACGAAAGGTGCACTAATCAAGCCAACTACACATTCCCCATTATGACTTTAGAATGCACCAGAGGAGATGCACCAGAGGAGATTTTTTTGACTCAAATGTTTCAGTTTACCCCTTGACCCTAAACCTCAAAATTTGTTTGGATTTTCCATTTCTCCTACAAAGCACTTAAGTATATTAGCAGGTTCATTAGACATCTTGATGGCCTGCTAATGTGGATGTTGATTGCCTAACAACATGTATCATAATGGTAATATGACTTGCTAAAGGAAGCGAAGGTGAGAACAGGGTCAAACTGAACAGCAGCCTCTAGAGAGGAAACGTGATGGGATACGAGCCACTTGTCCATAGCAACAACACAATTAACCAGCTAACAACATAGCGTTGGATATCGAAATCACTCCTACTGCAGCTGCACTTCCTCGTGTCATAACCCCGTTGCTATATCGATTTCTGGCATGGCATCTTAATGCAGAGGCTACAGTGTGGGGGAAAAGAATATTGTAGAGGTGCACAGTATTTAATTTGTTGTATCAGTAACTGTGCTTCTGTCTCTCCTGAATGTATTACTTGGTTAATCTTAGAATTGCAAATTATATTGTATTCTGTAAGGCTAACAAGAGGGCAAACAATGTGTCATTCTATGTTTTGTTGGGGAGGACGGAATGTATCAGTCATCAAGATTATGGATTTTTCAATCTGTCATCTATTTATCTCTGCAGTTCATTGTATGTAACACTTTCTTTTGTACTGCTGAAACGCTTTGTAAAAAAAGTATCACAGCCTTGGAATCTGTGAGGGGACTTTCTTCCATGCTCTTCTGAATGTGATTTCAAAGCCTTCTGTTGTGTGGATCCTGTTACAGAAAGGAAAAATAACCTGACCAGCTGGTCTTAATATTTGAGTGTTGTTGATAGCATTTGGGGAGGTGGTGGTGGTGGGGGGTACATTTATTAGTCAGGTTTTTCCACCTTTTTTTACACGTTTAGTTGGTCATTGGAGTCAGTCTCTTTATTTGAACTGGTATGAAAACTAATGTGTAATCCGAATGTTCACTGAATAGGGAGAGGCACTGTATAACTTGCATACAGTACTTTCATACAAAATACTTGCAGGATTAGAATTGAGGGAACTGAGAAGACTGACATTATTTTGTGTGTCACTTCAACAATAGGGATCATCATAAAGTGGAGGAGTTGGTGTGAAAGATGTGAGCAAACCATTTAGATTATGGAAACCAGGGGCAATTTTTCTTAAAGCCTTTTTTTCTTTCCTCCACACTCTCTTATTCTACAGTGTACAGTAAAACAATTGCAATAAATCTGGTTCCATGTGAGTATAGTTTACCTACCATTAATACCATTGTTGAGGTAATATAATTAAAATAAACACTGTTTTTTATATGTACAGCATGTACAGAGAGAAACAGCAAGCCTACAGATGAGGTGTGAAACAGTACACAATGAAACAAGGTATTTATTTTTCGTCTATCGGTAACACCGTTGACAACATATTGACTTAGACAACACATTGACTTAGACAACACGTTTGCGGCTGAGGACAGCTCCATGTATGGTCTTGTGTTGATAAGGAGTCGTGTCAAGACTAAGATGATAAACAGCAGTCTTAGAAGGCACTTCTGACGGTTCCAAACAAGTCTAAGCGTATTGTTCTGTCATCTTGCAGTAAACATTAAAGCTACTTTATAGTGGTCTTCCGGCTCCTCAACTCCTCTCTCTTTCCACTCTAAAGATAAAAAAATAAAATCAGCTTTGATATTTTCTCATTCCAAATTCAACTCAGGCCCCTACAGCAATTATGGGTCCATTTTCAAGCAGCCAATGTCATGTTTACAACTTTTGAGTCTTGTTGTGACAGGGAACGGTAATGTTCTCCTGATGCTTTTTTTTCTTCCGTTATATCACCACATCAGAGAAAGAGCAAGTAATGGAACGGGGCCACAATCAAGCTGTCAACTGCTGCACCAACACAGTGGTCTTCACTCCTCTCTGATGCTCGGTCCGCTGTCAAGTCGCTGTCCCCGAGATAGAAAAACAAGACTTGGCCATGATACATAGCATCACTGTCAGCTTGCTGACAAGACAATGGAACAAGTAATCAATTGTGTTGGTAAAAGGGAAGGTAGTTAAGTACTGATTTGGCTGAAATGTCAGGTGATATCAAAAACGCTTTTTGAAAAGATGTAATAAAACGTGTGTAACGTTCATGGCTAAGGTGTCGTCTGCTATTTGTGCATGAAAAAACAATGGATTGCATAATCAACTAGCTGTACAATTTGAATTGTATTCAGGGCTATATTGCTATTGTTCTATTTCCTTAGGGTCCTCATCAATTAAATTGCATTGCATCAACATGCAGCAATACAAACTGGATTGAAAACAAACAAATCTGCTGTACGCCTGTTCTGCTGACTATATATACACTTCATCTATATGTACTCCCTCTATTGGTTTGTACTCTTTCCATCAGTCCAATTATTTTCTGTGATAGAACTTGAACTTGCTGGTGTTTTTATTGATTTTCCTTGAAAAGCCAATGAAATGGTCTTTTGACAGGTGAAACTAATTTTTCTTCTCCATGATGTACTAGTTCAGGCAAACCAAATAACTGACGATAAAGTATGTGTTCAGAATTAATCATGAAAAATGATTTAGCTTTGATGTTTTTCTATCATCAGTTAATCGTTATTATTTCTGCCACAAAATACTAACTGTGAGCGTCAATAATTTAATATAAATACTTTTCATGAAATAGTGATGTTTTTTTTTGCTTTTGTATTCACTTTAGACACTATTTAGAATTATTTTTGCTCATAAGTATGCAGGAAGTGCACAACGTGGAATACGTTCAAACACATCAATTATTCTTCTAAGAAGCCAAGTGCCATTTTTTCCTACTTTGCCAAGTTCTGATTACGACCCCAAACATTGTCTAACGTATAAACAATTCTCTACTGAACAAGTCCCCACACCAAAATCCCCACACCTGGATCACACAGCGTAAACAAACTTTTTGAAGACATCGAGCGGTAGTATGGTAACTCAACATCTGGTGATAAATCGAGAAGTCTCTGGGCCTTACACACACATTTCAGTGTTCCCATGATTGATGTGTTTGTGTGCCTAAAGATTACCCCTAACTGAATTTGAAAGTGTGCCTTGGATGGTCTTGCGGTCATGCAAAATGTATATTTGCCATGGATAGATAGCTCTCACTTGAAGGGGGAAAGAGAGAACACATCAGAGCTTGGTTATTATTGGAGGAATAGACATTCTTCTTTTTCAATGTTTTGTCTTTCTAACACATCTCCAATGTGTTTCCTTTGAAATCACTCTCACCACAGCTTTGATGTGTACTAAGAAATCAGTATAGTTAAAATTTTTAACTTTTAAAGCTATACAGATTTTATAAAATGTAAATATGTGTAAACATTGTGTAGTTTAGGCACTGTAGACTTTGTACCAATTAAGCTATCTTTGTTTTGTTTTTACAAGAGGAGCTAATCTATTCCTCACACCACAACTGTACCAGACGTACAGTATGGTTCCAGGAAAAGGCACTCAAAGTCGCAGTTAGACTCTGTTCTCCTGCTGTCCCACTTATATGGATATATCTCTAGGCATTCCACTTAGCTTGAAATTGTTCCATTAAAATGGCAAAAGACACGCAGTAGGCGGTTTGCCAAAGACAATACAAATCTCATGTTAAACCAAGAGACCTAATATACAGCAGCTGACTCAATATTTTAAATTGTGTGTATTGCAACAAATGCAAGTGATGATAGAATTTGACAGGTAGTATGCTATTAAAATATTTAAAGATGCTCTACAGATCAACAGGTGAGAAAGAGGAACAGAGAAACGTATCAGTTCAGTATATGTACCTAATAGCCATTTAACAGAAATTGGATTTTCACTGCGTACATAAAAGCAAGATTTGATCGTTTTTTTCTTCAAGACAAACACTTTATTCCATACTTTATTGTGGCTATTTCCTTTAGTAGGAAAATCTCAAACGCTTTTTCATACTTTGAAAAATCTTTCCCTTCGGCAATGCTTTTTCACACAACAGATGGGTCAGTGTATTATCTGCCAGAAAATGGTTTCAAGTACTACTGGAAGAGGCCGCTTTTAGAGTGTCCAGGTGGAATGCTTACCATTTTGGGAGGTGGGAGTGGAACCGAGTGGAATACCAATGCTGTGAAGCAGACTGAGAGGCTGATTGGGTTATTATGATATTCTGTGCAAATACTATATGTGCAACAAAACAGCAAGTGCAATGTCAAGAATATACTGTACACAGGTAAAAAAAAAAGTGTGCTTTGCACTGGTGGACAATAAAGATTTGATAGTACAATATAAAATTTAGGGATGTGTTGGACAACAAGAGTCAAATTTGCAAGGAATTACCGAAAGAAATATTACCAATTCTTGATATTTTTTGGGGGAAATATCGGATCATCTTATTTTAAAGTAAGTAATTAAGTAAAACAACCGCCCCACAATAGCAATAGGATGCTGATGCATTATATATGGATAAGGTTCAAAACAGTTGAACACTATGAAGTACACATAATACAGTATTACCTCAGTAGAGCTGCACATCATATTTTTCACCAATGTGAAGCACAGGCAGAAATAGGCTGAGGTCATTTCCACTTCCCACACACTTCCTCACACACTATATCATGTGTGGCGCAACGATTTTCTCCATCTTGTGAACACAGCACAGTGAAACTATTCATATTCTTAGAGTCTTATATACGAAATACTTTTGGAAATTCAATAATAATAACAATAATAATAATAATATAAATTATAAATCTCATGTTCTAGTCCCTAAAACATGTGTGCTGTATATTCCAGTCAAAGGTAGTATTTGGTGAAAGTATTGAGATTAAATTTTACATACACGTTTTTAGTTATGATGGCCTACAGTACATTCTCTGCCCTTTTTCGAATTTACTGGCAACATACTTGAAAAATTATCTATAATTCAGAGCATGCGTTTTGGAATAATTTAGTGCACTGGAATAACAACAACAACAACAAAACCCAGGAAGAGTAGAGCTAGAGTCCATGCAGACTATGGTACAGATAGGCCTGGAGTATGAAAATAGTGATTTTAAGGTTGCACAGTAAGGGCAGTTTGTGTTTTTGTTTGCTCGCACTGATCAACTTATATTCTCACGTGTATGTTTATGACAAGAATAGCAGTTTCTTTGCTATGTTTTTTCTTTGTTTATTTTAGTTCAGATACAGGTGACACCTGGGAGAAAGAACACAATTACAGAGAGCCAGGTAATATCAGGAGAAAAATAACTATACGTTTTATGGTCATATTATCTATGCCTTGCTCAAGAGAACTTCTACAGCGCTAAAACAGGGGCTTGAACTAACCAGTGTCAAAACCACAACCAGTTAGCAAACTACTGAATTTGCTTAGTACTCCCGCTGAAGCACACGCTTACATAACTAACACATCTATACATGCGGGTGTAGGATAAGTTGTATACGCTAGTGTGTCCTGTGTGTGAGTGGGTGTGTGTGTGTGTGTGTGTGTGTGTGTGTGTGTGTGTGTGTGTGTGTGTGTACGTGGGTGAGTGTTTGAGTGTGAGTATGTCTGTGTAATATGGCAAACATTCCCTTCTGTCGATCAATGAACCAATTAAATCAGTGAGGGCCTGGTGAGATAGAGGACAACGTGCAGAGCCTATGGAGAACAATGAAGGCCGTCGGTCATCTGTCAGTCAGATCACCAACAAAGATAGGCTGAATCGATCTCGACACAGGGAAGACATTAGTAAACTACCAACATTTTCTATATGGGTTGTAGTCTCTTAAACCTTAGGCATTGTCTTTTCACACATCAATGGGTCATCCATGGACTCTGAATATTAACCAGCGTGGATTAACTGCAGGGTGTTGAACTCTGTGAATTCCTTTTGTGATGTGCCTTGCCCCTCGTTATACTCGGAATAGCAATTAGTAGTCTGTGGAAAACAATTAGGAAGCAGGCTAATGGTGGTTCAGCTCGATGAAAATCGTTGGCTTGGTTAATTACATTTGTTCAATTCTTATTATAATTATATTCTGTCCATCAATATGTATTTATACAGGAGTAACCAACTGAGGCTAGGTCTCTTTTCCAGCAGTGCCCTCTTCAGAGGCCTAATATAATATAATCTATAAATTACAACAGCAAAACAAACATGAAGACAATTTGTAAACAAAATAAGTAAATAATGCAAATGTGTTACAATGCAGCACGATATTTAATGTAAGTTTGAACCAAAACAAGAACACTTGTCAACTTCCATGTACTCCAATAAATTGCCTTAACTATATTGTTTACTACTAAAGTGGCTGCTGATATAGTACTATGACCAGCTCTGAACCCAGACTGAAATGGGTTTAAATATTACTGGTGGTCAAGAAAGTACGAAGCTGTTCATTTACAAGTGATTTTAACATCTTTGTTAGATGGGTCTATAATACTTTTAGTTACTTGCATGCATCCCACCCTTTATGCAAAGGAGTAACCAGAGCTAATTTCCATATTTTAGGGATCAACCCAGAAGAGTGAGTAAATTTAACATACAGTATGTGTCAGGGGCTCGGCTATGAAGGGGGCAGAAAGCTTCATCAGCTTGTTATGCATAAATTATGTAGAACGTCCAAGCAATTCAATTGTATAAATAAGAAGTAAACACAATTTCAAAGCAAATTAAATGGGAATATCTCTTTTTCTACACAAGTGTCAACAGCATCTCCTGGTGCCATTTGTGCCCCAACAACTCTACTACATTCCTCAAAAAGGCAGCCTGATTTTATAAAATGATGGTCAAAATAAACCACAAATTTCCTTTTCATAAGTTACAGGGCTGGAGTGTAGCATTATCTGCTGAGGACAGGATGTCACACTGCCTTTAAGTGGTTCAACCACTTCCCAGAATTTTGCTGAATTGTTTCCGCATTGATATAAATTGTTCAAATACATGTACTCAAATACAACCAACTGGATAGTGATCACTAAAATCTACTGGGACACAGGAATGCGAGTGTTTATGTGGCCTTTTTGTCAGGATCAGATCTAAAAGGAAAGACTCACTAAGATTTCACATATTTGGCCATGGGGGTTTTGTGATCAATTGTGTGAGAATTAACTCATTACACAAATATTTGAAGTCATCAAAGGGCCTTAAACATCCCGTCCAAGATAAAGTTCCCCATAATAACAGCTTCATAAATCAGTGTTACAGTATTACTGTATTACAAATGTTAAAGTATTCCTTGTGTCTGGTTTTGCTATACAAGCTTTTTTTGTTCAGATCTTTAAAAATGATTCTGCCTTGACCTGATTAAGGCAAAGACTTCTAAATATGTAGAAAGTAAACAAGAAACAAGTGGATATTGAGTTGGCACACTAACACACTCACTTGGTAGACTTAAAGATGAACATGGCTGTGATGTCACTGATGTCTCCTTTATGGCATCATCGATGGACAGGGCAAGAACTACCAGTGTAAATGAGAAAATACGTATATGTGTATATATATTTATATATATATATACAGACAGACAGATAGATAGATAGATAGATAGATAGATAGATAGACACACAGACAGACAGACAGAAAGATAGATAGATAGATAGATAGATAGATAGATAGATAGATAGATAGATAGATAGATAGATAGATAGATAGATAGATAGATAGATAGATAGATAGATAGATAGATAGATAGATAGATAGATAGATAGATAGATAGATAGATAGATAAATAGGTTTGAAAACCCTTTCCCATTCACTTCCATGAGGAAGTGTATCCAAACTTTTGACTGGTACTATAAATAAAAACATGAAATTAGGCACTTTTTGTGGGGGCTTTTCAAACAGTTTTTGTCCATACTATGCTTCTTCAAATTTTACAAATTCGTATAACAGAATATCGCGATGAAAATGCTATCAATAGGATGAATGAAGTGGAACCGTCCTGCTGTTTTAGTCCAAGGGTTTTCTGTGACTTTTTTGCCATCCACACAAAGCCAACCAAAGCATAAAATTAAGTGGCTTTAGATTGTTTTCTTACCAAGCTAGAGCCTATGCTTTTTTTTCTATTTCTCATTTAAATTCAACATGAATTGAACATGCTAAATCATTAAAAACTATCCCTTGTAAAAGTAAAGAGATGTCTTGGTGAGTACAATGTTTTAAAAGAAAATCTCATAATCTCATAATCTTGGTTACTCACCATTTGTGGGAGAAATATCTGTGCGTGGATATTTCAAGCTTTTATTTCAGTCTGCCAAGTCATAATGGAAATAGTATTATAAGTTTAATTTACGTATGTGTCTGAAGTAAGTCAATCTGATGTATCTGCAATAAAGAGAGCTAGAAAACCTCTTTGGCTAAAATAATAATTTCACTGGTTATCACCAATGCCTTCTCTAATGATGTATGATAAACTTATACAGATACAGAATATAGACGGACAGCATAATTTTTTTTCCTCTGACACATTCCACGCAATAGCTATATTTAAGCATGACAGAAAATTGTTGCAACCTCTTAGCGGTAAACCTGTACTGTACTGTATCTTGCTAAAACTTTACTATCACAGATGGAACCACTACCTTTCTCAAAGTGGACTCCCTCACCGGACATAAAGAAACACAGAGGAGTTAACAACCTTACCTAGTCTCAGGCGGTTTAACTCACTGAACTAACAAACACCTACGTGTGAGTCGACTACAGTCAAAAGAGAGAGACTATTTTTGTACTTAAAGAGGAGGGGAGGGTATAACTCTCTCTCTCTCTCTCTCTCTCTCTCTCTCTCTCTCTCTCTCTCTCTCTCTCTCGCTTTCTCTCACACAGTCGATTGTAGTTGCCATGGATTTCTCTCAAAACCCTATGAATAATGGCACTTCCCACTTTTGATGATGTCAGAGCTTGGGAGCTGTTGATGTAATGAGGGAGGGAGACGGAATGGGGTGTGGGAAGGGGTGGGGGCAGGAGTAAGGAAGGGATGGAGGGATGGAGGGATGGAGGGATGGAGGCTGCACACGGTAGGGAGTAAGTGAAAGTGGGGAAAACAAGGGGCACAGAGACTGAGCAGAGAAGATGGAGGGAGAAAAAGAGAGTAGGGAAGGAGGGAGGGGCAAGGGAGGCTGGATCAAAGGTTGTGAGGGGAAGAATGAAGGAAGGGTAGGAAGCAGGGAGAGAGAGAGAGCGAGAGAGAGAGAGAGACAGAGAGAGAGAGAGAGAGAGAGAGAGAGAGAGAGAGAGAGAGAAAGAGAGAGAGAGAGAGGGGGATAGGAGGAGGGGACTGGTAGGAGAGGAGACTGAGCCTGTTGCTCAGAATCATCTACAGTAATAACCCTCTGGTACTCCGTAAGCCTTTTGCCTGTGCACGCAGAGAGAAAACAGAGTTGGTGAGAGAGGCAACAACGGCAGACCGAGAAAAAGAACCAACTCTGTGTTTTGGTTCTGTGTTCTTTCAGTACCCCGTGGAGCATGTGGGTTTACCCCACTACCTCCAACCGTCACCTGTTGAACTACTTCCTCTGGGGATAACAGTGAGTATCGTTTCAGCTTCTGTTCATTCACTTTGTGTCAGGAGATGTTGCGCTTGTACGTCTTTCGTGTTCAATCAGTGTGAACTGGTAAGTGTTTTGTTTAATGTCAGCTCAGAGCAAACTGGATGTGAGGTTTGAGGAGAGGCTGGGGGTGTTGATGCTGACAATCACAACGACATGTAATCTATTTCTATTTATGTTTCAGTACACAGAAACATGGAATGTGTTGTATTTGGATATTGTCCGCATTGATATCGGTTACTTGCATGTCACTTCGATTGTTTGTTATAGATACATTTTTATCAGTTATTTTTTTTAACAGATTTTTCCAGGGCTTTTTGGTTTTTACACATATTAGATTACCATTGTTGGCAATACTGTTTTATAATATCATACAAATTTACAATTTCATAACTGTAAATTCAATACTTTTAAGATTGCATACTGCCCATACTCAAACAGCTTGATTCCATTTGTCCTAGTTTTTACTTTTTATCATTTTATACCTCCGACATGTCCAGAACAGATGACAATCATTTACATACTGGAGATCAGTAGATACTCTACACAGCCTGTTGTGATCCAAATGCACTGACATCACTTTCAGAGCGGCCAGATATCATAATTTAAGTGGGAAAATCAGCAGAAAATCCCCAAATTAAACATGTTACCGTACACGTAAATGTCTTGCTACAATAATCTAAAAATAATTGCTGTTATCTGGTACTAATGGATTTAGTTCTATTGATTCTAAACAGACCAACTTTCAATGCTAATCCAGGCGTAGATAGTCTGTCATACGGTTTCATATTGGTAAACACTGTGTGTGGGGGGAGCAGGACTTTGGCGTGTTAAAAGTATCTTGTTATGACTGATGGAAGCAGAACCATGATCATTTCAATCAAGGTTTACAATGCAAAAAACAGTCACCTCCTGGAATCAATAATAAACCCATTCCCATATTCCAAATATTGTTTCTTTACCAACTGCCAAATCCGCTTCTGAGTATGGCTGTATATAAGCCATTCATTGGACATCATATATCAGTCTAAATGTGATCTTGATGTTAATGAGAGCGTCTAATGAGTTGCCTAAACTAACCTCGGCAGTGTGACAGTGCCGTGCCCAATCATCACTCAGGAAAGGTAATTATGGGTTCCCAGGTGTCTTTCAAAGAGTCAAAGGCACCTGAATGAAGGAAAACGTCTGGATGTGTCATTAAAACCTGGGGTCGTTGCACAGTCATCTTCCAACCTCAATTACGTTCAGAGAAGCACCACAGGGGTCCTTCTTGGCCAGAGGTTTGGTTTCGAAAGGCAGCGGTGCGACGTGTGAATTGAAAGCACATTGCACTTTTTTGTACATTTCCCAGTGCGTGTCACTGGAGGTCGAGACCTTTATATTTGATGTTTTTTTCCCCATCGGAAAAAAATAGAAGAGGCTACATAATGAGAATTATCCTTGAATTTATCTGAGAAAAACTAAATAAAAGCTCAGCTATCCAATTTATTTGTAATATTGATTATACATCAGACTAAATCCCCAGAGAAAACGTTTGAGTGTTAGTGAGACAGAACATTGGTCCTCCTGCGTGAACAATAACTGCCATTAGTCCATGTAGTCCATCTCATCAACTTGAATAGTCTTCTTCTGTCTTTGCTCGTGTGGTGACTCTGTCCAGGTCACTGACACAATCTAATAATGGGTTCTGCAGAGGACGTTATTCCCATTTCCAGCCATGCTCCAGCTTTTCTGTACCTCTTTGATCTGTCGTTGCTTTGCCCTCCTGCCGTTCTCTCATCGCCACCTCCTCAATCCTGCCGGGGTCTTTGGTGGGGACTTCGCCACTGCAAGCCTTTCAACCAGGCTTCTTTTAAAAGTGTGACAGACAGACAGACCGACAGACAGCCTGTCAGCGGGGAAAGGGACAGTCTATCTGCAGTGCACACATCGACTAAACCCCCATTGCAACAGTTCAACGTCAAAATTAGATTGTTTAAACACACTCAGACACACACACACACACACACACACACACATACACACACACACACACACAACACACAGTCACTAAAGTGAAGAGGTCATGGGGTCGTGACGGTGTGTCAAGTTTTAAACAGCGACAGGTGGCCAGTGAAAACTAAGCTACTGTGTTCAGTTTCCCATTGCACCTATTGTACCCTGAGTGTGTGAAAAACCAGTTGATAGTTTTTGATATCATAAACCTATATGTATTTCTCAAGAATGTAGTTGTGATGCAGTGTCTCAAACTAATGCGTTCAAATGATTTATCACTTCTGATTCAAGTATATCGACCAAAGAACAGCACCAAATCAATATTCAACATTTTTGTCCTGCTTTGTGCTGGTTGCAACATTTTTTTCTGTTCTTTCATTTGCACTCATTCTCTCATTTGTACTGAGACCACTGTACACCTCTCTCTCCCTTCATCCCTCCCTCTCTCTTTCTCTCTCTTCATCCCTCCCTCTCTCTCTTTCTCTCTCTCCCTCGCTTGTTCTCTCTCTCTCTCTCTCTCTCTCTCTCTCTCTCTCTCTCTCACTCTCTCATATTTTGTTTTTCTCTGGGCCACAGAGCAGTCAAGTGAAATATAACATGCTCTTTCCCAAATGTTCAGTGTTGGCCCAGTGCCTCTCCGAGCATTAGTGGCTGTACACTCTGCTATCACCCGGGTTGTTCCAGAATGGGCTTAGGCCGCCACTAAAAGAGTAAATAGGCTAGGTAGAGGTGGAGATGACCGCGAGACTAATTATTTCCAGTCACGCCGTGATGGTGGAGATGAGTGAGGAGTGGTAGAGCATAATATGAAGTAGTCGTGCAGAGACGAAGGGGGTCGGTCGGCCTGCTTGTCTGTCTGGGGGATATAGGGCCCTCTCAAGGCAAAGGCAAGGGTGGACTGGAATATGGAAAGAATGATATGAGGCAGAGAGAATCCCAGTTGGCTTGACATTCAGTGAGAGGAAGCAGTTAAAAAACCAACTGAGTGGTTTCTGACATATTCATATTAAATTTAAAAGAATGGTGGGGGTGATTTGTATAGCCCTACCAGTACTTTTTTGGTGAGCATTTGAGAAAAACTGGTGTTTTTTTAATTACTGGGAAACAAAACAGGTATGGGATTTTAATGGACTAGAAAGTCTGTGGGGATTATGAAATAATTATCAATTCATTTTGGAAGGCCAAGCCATTATATATAAAAAAATACAATCTCCCCATCCCAGTTCTGTGTGTCCCAGTGTTTGATGTGGAGAACATTATGGTGGACCACACTGCGAGAAAGATACCGATTATTACCCTGGAGATGTTTCATGTTCCAATGTTTTCTGTATTTATTAAAACCACCCACATACAACAAAAAATATTCCCGGCTTTCTATTTTGCAATTCCTGCTGGAGAAAGGTCGTACAATGTCCAATCGCTCCTGGCATTCTTCTACCCACATTTAAAAGAAAACAGGTTTTTTTTTTTTTAAAAGAGCGTGAGAGACAGAGAAAATAAATATTTGAGATTGACAGAAGGAGAGAAAAGGGAGAGATTGGAAGAGGTGTAGTTCTTGGCAGTTCTTGTTGCTTGTTGCCAGTCCATTTCTGGAAACAGTACCCTCTTGTAGTCCATTAAAGGGCTGCAAGCTGCTGTGAAAGCTGGGAGAGGAGAGGATGACTGTTAGGACGGTTAATGTGTGTGTGTGTGTGTGTGTGTGTGTGTGTGTGTGTGCGTGTAAGTGTAAGTGTGCACGTGTGCATGTGCGTGGGTGTGTGTGGGATTGAGAATTTTAGTATCTATGTGTGAGTCTGAATGTGTATGTGATTTTGTGTGAGTGTTTGTGTATGCATGAATGTGCATGTGTGTTTTGTTTTTGTGTCGTATTTTGTTTTTGTGTCGTGTTTTGTCGTGTGTTTGTGTGTGTGTGTGTCTGTGTGTTTGTGAACGCATGTGAGAGGCTCCATTTTGAGATACCATTCAGTCTATTTGTGGAATTTCTTTAATTTTAGGAGCTCTGATGGCAGTTTGTGGCAGACCTTGCTCCTTTCACCTGAATGTATGGTTTATATCTAATTGGAGAATTGCTATCAAGACTGCATAATGGCTTCTTTGACATTAGGGAAATGTCTGTGTATTCCAATCTTACTGGCATCTCCACTTTCAAGGAACACCTGTGTTCATTTATCCGTTCAGGAACAACGAGATAAGAACATGAGTATAAATTGTCAATTAGATCACATTCACTAAAACCAGGCAACTCATCTAAAAGATTCAGCGTATGGATGAGACTGTTTTACATTTCACACACCCGAGTATGAATTGAATTGCAAATTTTTCTTAAGAGTGCCGCGCATAAACGGAACTTCTGTGTGTTGGTTAGGGGGTTGGAGGGGATTGGTTGGGAGTGAAAGAGGATTGGATGAATCAATGCAATGCACTTGTTGCTTGTTGGTCTTCACACAGTGAATGTCGCGAGACACGTGGTTTAATGCAGACGTATATGGATTTTTTTCCCCTGTTTTCCTGTTCAAATGGATGGCACCATTGCGGATGAGCAATCAGGCTGCATCGTGATGGCACAATGAGAACCCAAGCCTACAAGCAGAAATCATTTTTTCAGCGCGCTGTTCTTCATATATCTCCATAGAGAAATGATTAGGCTTTGTCAGAATCAAAAAACACTGAAAGGTTGGCATTTTTTGTCTCTCTAATTGATTCAAATTAATCAACCATCCATTCTGCACAGCATCAGCCTGAGGGAAAGAAAAGAAAAGTAAAAGGCCCTATGGTGAACAGTATTTTTCAGACCACTTGAAGTGAGTTTTGCTTAATATCGTCATCACAGTGGAAGCACCTCGGTTGTGTTGGAGATGGTGGTGCTTTTCCAAGCCTGCTTGAGTCAGACTCTCTCCAGGCCCTGAATTGCTCTGCGGGGCAGAGAGTGAGAGAAGAAAAAATAGGGAGAGAGAGGGAGGGGGAGAGAGAGAGAGAGAGAGAGAGAGAGAGAGAGAGAGAGAGAGAGAGAGAGAGAGAGAGAGAGAGAGAGAGAGAGAGAGAGAGAGAGAGAGAGAGAGAGAGAGAGAGAGAGAGAGAGAGAGAGAGAGAGAGAATCACAGGCCCAGTGACTCACGCATAGCAATCTGGAGAACAGGACTGTGGTTGTGTGATAGCACCACAGCGCCAGCCCAGACCCCCAATCTGTTGGAGGATTCGCTGCCTGCCAGACACCCCCTGCTACGTTTCATCTCTCTCTCTCACTGGCCAAGATACACCTGTTACCACCTTCCTTCACTCCCCACCCCACCCCTCACCCCATCCCCCTGACAATGAGCTGTGCTTTAAAGGAATACTTCTGGAGAAAAAGTGAGGGAAGTATGAGAGTAAAGGGAGAGAATGAGAGTGTTCTGCAACTATGGAGATGGAGGCAGGTAGACCACCTGTTAGAGGGAGAGACCAAAAGAAATACCTGGTTTAATGTTTGTATGTGTCCGTATATCTATGTGTGTGTGTGTGTGTGTGTGTGTGTGTGTGTGTGTGTGTGTGTGTGTGTGTGTGTGTGTGTGTGTGTGTGTGTACTTGTAAGGCAGTGTTGGAGTGCGTGTGTTTGTAGGACCTACCGTATCTATATTAGTGAGCAAATCACAGAACATTTGTATGGAAGAAGAAGACTAGTTGTTTTACTGTGTGACAGATCCTTTTATGCCAAACCCCAAGCATTTCCAAAGCACTACAAGTCAATTAACTGTAACGCATGAAAAAGAAGAAAAAAGAAGCATAAGAGACCTGTGCAAATCGTCCCACTCAATAGCTCTTAGCTTTGTGGCGTCCTTGAAGTATTCATAAGCTGGACACTCAAGCTGAATCCTCAGGTTAAAAGGCTTTGTCAACCATTTGACTTGAAGTCTGTGGCTTTGCTTAAGCTCGTATCCATCATAATGTCTGTACTAATGGTAATAGGTGGTCAGAGAAAGAATGCTGCTGACTTCAAACACAATGAAGAATCTGTTTTTTTTTGCACGTCGACAATGTTTAATATGCCGTCCTAAATGCTTCAGGCCAACAGAATTGGCAAACCATGTCTGTACACAGATATAAGCAGGCTCTGGGACAAATGAGCGTAGGGGGCTGTAATCAGCCAGCCCCAGGTGACTGGCACACAGGTGCCTAATAACAATTCATTGACACATTGACTTAACGGTTCCAGACAGCATGACACTCTTTTCCTCTGTCACTGATTGGTGGATTCCTACTGACATTAATTGACGGCTTGCTTACCGGCCTTCCCACTAAAATACAGTAATTCATTTAATTAGTTTGGACAAAGCTCACTTGAACATCTTGGAATAGTGCTTTAAATGGTTTCCTTTGTTTAAGATTGAACACGATATGTGATGTGTCGTGGTGTTCTTAGATTCAAAATTGAGTTTGTTAAGTTTTTTTCCATACTGGTAGTTTCGTTGCTATGATGTAACCAAGGAAAGTTAGCTCGAGGGCATAAATATTCTGATAATTCCTATTTGAACATTTTGGCTCTGTAAAATAGCAAGCGATGTGTAGCATTTGCATATTCAAAAGAAACATACCGTGAATTAAGAAATACAACTAATAATAAATTAATAATAATCAAATAGATTCACAGAAACTATAATTATTACTATAATTAATAATTTGTATCATGTACATGGAAACAAATGTTGGAAACCAGTACCTAGTGTAACCTTTAAATTCAAAACATTTCCGAAACAGCCTCACATCTGGACTGCACACTAGGCCGTGTGCAAGGCTTCATCTGTGGTTCCGGTGTGCCTTTTGGCTTGCAATGTGCTACTAACAACTATTATCAGCATTGACAGTAATGGCATTGTCCAAAATGACACCCTCAGGCCATCAAAGCCTAGATAATTTCTACTCACGTCAACCGAGTGAGCATCGTAGTGCAGTGGAATCAAGTGCTTCACTGCTGCCTACAATGCAGGGCTGGAATTATTGATGAGCCAAACCAAGACATTGTGTGTCCATTAGAAAGAGCTTTTAGTGCATTAGAGATGAAAAAGGCAACAACTAGTAATCGAGGCATCTAAAATCAACCACAGGTCCCTGAAACTGAATAGATTGACTTTGTTCAGACTTTTTGACATCCTGTAATTCTTATTTGGGGTGCACTTATACACAGGAAAAGATTACTATTAAGTTCAATATGAAAGACATTTGTTTATCTTTCTTTTTTAACCACCACCTCTACCATGGTGCAACCTAACTTACAGTCCTTTTATTTGACCATATTCCCTTCTGCGAGAGGAAAATAATGTGAGATTTGGCTGGTGTCACAAGGATGCCAAAACAGGGGACTACAACATTTTACAATTAAATATAAATATATTTTAAATATATGGTGCAGTCACAATCAAAATATCGTATATTAAAAAAAAAGTTGAATAACTTATCCACAAGCAAGCTGTAGTGCAATTACCGAACATGAAATAGGCCTACTCACTGTGCACTGCACACAGTTTGCTTTTCAGAAAGCTTCTAGACCTCTAATGGTTTGTGAATAACCTGGATGTCTGTGTTTACCCTGTTGCTCCCCTGCCATAGGTAAGCCAGTCTTGGTGAGAGGTGTCCCCCCCTAAAGGAATGTAAGGGTGGCCAGTCGGCGGGGGAGGCGGGGCAGGAACCATGACGCTGCTGGCGGGCGAAGGCTCCGACTACGACTACAGCGCCCTGAGCTGCGCCTCTGACACCTCCCTGAACCCGCCGCCCATACAGGAGCGCGAGGCCCTCAAGGGTGCCTTCTATAAACGGGCACAAATCGCCGAGCCGGACGTCGCAGGTGGTGAGACCTCCTTGCCCAGCACCAGAAAGCTGCACGCCATCATCAACGTGGGCGGCCTCCGCTACCAGCTCCCCTGGACCACCTTGGAGGACTTCCCGCTGTCGCGCCTGGGCCAGCTGCGCCTCTGCAGCAGCTTCGACGAGATCATGCGCGTGTGCGACGACTACGACGTGGCACGCAACGAGTTCTTCTTCGACCGCAGCCCCTGCGCCTTCCGCACCATCCTGACCTTCCTGCGGGCAGGGAAGCTGCGCTCGCTGCGGGAGATGTGTGCCTTGTCGTTCCGGGAGGAGCTGCTCTACTGGGGGGTCCCCGAGGAGAGCATGGAGTGGTGTTGCCGGAGACGCCTGCTCCAGCGGATGGAGGAGTGCGAGGAGATGGAGCGTGCGGCGGAGGAGGACGAGGAGGAGCTGCTGATGGACACGGACAGCGGGCGTCGCGAGGCCCACCTGGCCAGCACGGAGACTAAGATGGCCCGCTGCATGGGCAAGCTGAGGGACATGGTGGAAAGGCCGCACTCTGGGTTGCCGGGGAAGATCTTTGCCTGTCTGTCGGTGCTGTTTGTCACCATCACAGCGGTCAACCTGTCCATTAGTACCATGCCAGCGATGAGAGCCGAGGAAGAGGCGGTGAGTGGTGTGGACTAATGAAGTCAATGGCTCTTGACCTTTATCTCTCATTATGTTGTGGAAAAAAAGCTGTCAGAATATCATGTTCCACTCTTGTCTGACAGAATATCTTATTAGCAGATATAGGTTTAGCTTTGCAGTTAAAAAAATATATATCACTTGGCTTACATTCCAATAATGAACTGAGAGAAGCTATAAAAAACTCGTCTCAAAATAAAACTTTAAGCTTCTAAAGCATTTGTCAAACTCGATGGGAAATTGCCACGGAAGTATGGGCACCCGTCTGAACCCCTAATTAGAAACATAACTTGCACAAAACATTTGCAGAAGTCTGTTTCTAATCTAATTTACATGCTCATTATCCTTGCTGGCTTCAGTCGCAACCCCTAATTAACTCAGGCCTTGGTAGCTATATAACACTTTGGATTGGATTGTGCTGCAGTCACACACTACACTACTCTCAATATACTGTATATTATAGAATATAATATAATAGAATATGTATTTTTTTTGTTATTCAAATGGATACAAATATACAAATAATTTGTTTTTTAAGTCTGGAACATTTAATATTGCTATTTTATTAAGCCTCCAAACTACACTACCTAAACGCAGTGAGGACATGATTTAATAAAAGGGAAAGCTAAATTACGTTACTGTTTGAGACAAGTCTGTTAGTCTTTCAGACTTAACAGAATGTCAGGGTTTGGCTCCTGTAAAATACTAACCAATCCTCTTCTAACCATTTGGGAGGCCTGCCTGATTTCAAAACAACATATTGTTAAATCAAACTAGACATTAAGTGCTTCTCTCTCTAAAGAGCCTGTTCATTGCAGCTTCTTTTGAGTCAGTGTGTTGACAGGTGTATTCTGCCAATTTCAGATTGTTCATTGGAGTGTGCTTCATAATAATGTTTTTTGATATCTTTCCAAGGTTCTTTTGTTATGCAGTGTTGTACTAGAAATTATTTTTAATATATTCTCAGCAGCAACTGAATTTATTTTTTAAATATTGGAAAAACAAGTTCAGCAAGACAGGAAGAGCAAAACATAATGTTCCATCATCTCATGAATAGTTTTTTTAGTTTCCTTGTCGTCCAATTAAAAGTGTTTTTTGTTCAAGCTATGTAGTCCAACACTTCCAACACCTCACCCTGTTCTACACATACCTTTCAAGGGGATAGGTGGAATCTGCTATCTTTGTGTGTGAAGTAATGTGACAAGTTGTGAGAATAAAATAGCTGGTGTTAAAAGGTGAATTGGGATACAACTCATCTCCTCAACCTCGTAACTGAAATGTGTTACAGGGGCTCCCTCTAGTGGTCAAATCACAATACGGTCCATGGTCCAGATTCCCAAAAATGTGAATAAAAATCCTGGTAGTATTTGGCAGTGAAATCTAAGGAAAATATAGTTTTTGTCTTCATATTGAATATGATTGATAATTAACATAGACCTACCCACCTTTCTCTCTTTCCTTTTTCTCAGGGAACCTGCTCCCAGATGTGTTACAACATTTTCATTGTGGAGACAGTGTGTGTGGCCTGGTTTTCCCTGGAGTTTACCTTGCGTTTCATCCAGGACCGCAGCAAGCTGGCCTTCCTCCGACGACCTCTCAACCTTATCGACGTGGTGGCCATCCTGCCTTACTACATCACCCTGGCCGTAGACAGCACATCCACGGGGGAGAAGCGCCCGGGCTCCGGCAGCAGTTATCTGGACAAGGTGGGGCTGGTCCTCCGGGTCCTGCGGGCACTGCGGATCCTCTATGTGATGCGCCTGGCTCGCCACTCCCTTGGCCTCCAGACGCTGGGCCTGACGGCGAGGCGCTGCACGCGCGAGTTTGGCCTGCTCCTCCTCTTCCTGTGCGTGGCCATCGCCCTGTTCTCTCCGCTGCTCTACCTGATCGAGAACGAAGTGGCGGCCACGCAGGAATTCAGCAGCATCCCGGCCACCTACTGGTGGGCCGTCATCACCATGACGACGGTGGGCTACGGCGACATGGTCCCGCGCTCTATCCCCGGCCAGGTGGTGGCGCTGAGCAGCATACTGAGCGGGATCCTCCTCATGGCGTTTCCCGTGACCTCTATCTTCCACACGTTCTCGCGTTCCTACGTGGAGCTGAAGCAGGAGCAGCAGAGGCTGCTGCAGAGGCGGACCCACTTCCTGCTCAGGAGCCGCATGGCCGGCCTTGGGAGCAACCTGTCCCTGGAGAGTGACATGATGTTCCCCATAGGGGCGTCTGAGCCCAGAAACAAGGATGAATGAGACCATGAGAACAGAGAGAGAAAAGAGAATTTTTTTTTTTTTCTTTCTTTCGATTTGACACCTGCTGTACCGTACTGAGACGGAACTGAGCTGGGTTGTGCTGTAAAAATGGGATATCTACAGTCAGACAATACAGTGCAGGTGCAGAACAGTAGCACTGTGGAAGTAAAGGACTGTGGGGACGGCTGATGACGGAGGCTAAAGTTCGGATTTTATAACTTGCTTCCATCAGGAGTTTATTTGACTCTGGACAATTTAATTTCTGCTCGCTAGCATTTTGGAAAAATAAAATATATCTACCCAATAATAGATTGCATATGATCATAAATCCTATAACACGCATTACGAAAACATATTGTCCATGGAAATGCAATTAAGGTGAATTATATACAGTAGGGCTGCATTTTGTTTGACAATAAACAGAACAGGAAATTGATTTAAGCACAGCACAGGAAAGATGTAATAGAGCTGTTCTCTTTCCACATCCGCTTTTATCAGCAAACTATCGATGTCTTTCAACCATGATGTCCACTGAGTTCATGGTATTTGTGACTCTATGGACTAATATGCCAGCAAGTTCTTAAAATAGAGGACAATGTCATCTTAAACAGAATTAACCGTGTATGTGTGAGTCCAATTATGTAGTCAATATCTGAATTGTTGTCTTGCTGTAACTCCGCTATCAACATTATGTATATATTGTTGATGTTTAACAATCCTCTGGTATTATTTTTGATTTATATATTACTATTATATTATATTATATTATTAATATTATATTATATTATTAATATTAATATTATATATTACTATTTATATATCTATTATATTTATATGCAGTCCTCCCCAGGCTTGACAGCTGGGGCTTGTATATGCAATTTTAAATTATACAAATGTATTGTCTTGGTGCCTGTAATGATTGAGTTCAGTCCTATACATATATTTAAATAATTAAAGACAGAATGGTTTATCATGTTGGTTGAAAGCTTTTTCTCAGACAATCTAATCTGCTTCCTATCTTTTCCTTTTCATTTGACGTCTGTATTGATTAATCATCCACTTCATGTAGTTGAACATTTGACCAGTAGATGGCAACCTAGTAACAACAACAATTACGTTAGTTATAGGTGCTCATTAGCCACGAAACTAGCTGTAGCCTACTAACCAAAGATCTAAAGTATGATTTTAAGCACAAAAAAATCAGGGATTTAAATAAAAACGGACAGATTATAGATTTATGCAAGACTGATGTGTTACATAAAAATAACAATTATTTGATAAACACTTGCATAACATAATCTTCATGTCTCACCTCAGAGCCGATCCTTTTAAAGGCGGTGCTACATGGCAAAGCGATTGCGAAGTCAAGAAACTCTCAACCTATGAAAACTTTAGTTCCTTCTCCCGAAACTGCTGTCTCCTCCCCAAACCCTTCTTTCCAGTCTAAACTCCCCCGCACTGCAATGTTTTGGTCACAATTTTCTCAATGATTTTTCTGCACGTTGACCTATATAACTACATTGTCATTAAGTTTTAAGGCAAATTATAATTAAATACGGTTGGTCTAATAACTAAGCCGTTGGACAATATTCTGTAGCATAAGCTTTGTCCTTTTCTTGCTATAAATGATCGCTGCCGCAATCAAGGTTCCAACCGCTGAGCTACGGAGGCAATCCCCGTCATGTACTTACTAGCCCGCCCCTCTGGTTGAATGGAATCCCTTATCACTTCTAGCGTTGCCTGTGTGCTGTGAGCATCGACGTCTTTCAGTTGTAATTTTCGTTTAAGGATTACCTCGTTGTAAAATTCCTAGACGATTTGTTTTTACATTCAATGCGAAAATATTCATCTTCTACAAGCCAGAACGACGCAAAACCACTGGTAGCCTACGCGTCAGGGTAAGTAAACTTGTTTTTTTTGTATCGGTTCAATGAAATGACAGTTTACATTATTGTGGACCTTCCTAGTTAAATCGAATGAATGTAACCTACATTTTTATCTTGACATGCCGCAACGCTTCTGCATTGCCGATATATGAGGCCTGAATGGGTTGATGTGTTTAAATCTCACTCCCAGAAACTCACGAACAGAGCGGTTTGCTTAGTGGCAAAGTCAAACATCGCGTTTATTGTTCACGTATTAATCTAAAAGTCATGATTCCCAAAAACATTATAAATAATGCGTAATCAAGTCGCACGCGTTTGTGAGTTGATTTGTGAGTTTCAATTTAGTGTGCGCGTGTGTTTGTGTATGTTTCTGTACGCAAAGGTGCGCGTGCGCGTGTTGTGAAAGCTATAGAAAGAGCGAGGTATGGAGATATGAGTTGCAGTAGCTTTTAACAGTCAAAATAAGAAATCTAACAAGGCCCCCGTGTTAAGTTTGTAAAGATTCCTTCTGCTTAATATTCACTTATTAACCCTCGATCAGTGTCATATTTATTGGCTTGGTGTTCTCTCAAGATGACTCAATAAACTACAACCACCGGTACTGTTGATCCAAGTGTTTCACAAAAGCACAAGAGTCCTTTTTTAACTAGCAGTTTTTGTGTATTATATTTTGATTTATCTGAAGACAGACTTTATGAGCAGTCAAAAACGGAATGCAGTTCAAGTAGCATGTGGTAAAAGAATTAATCTTCTGCTGTGAACAATATATACATCTTCTCAAACCCCACAGTTTTTGGCCTAGACTTACTTTTAAAAGTGCAGGAAAGACAGATCAAAATGCACGACTAAACCTTGGAATCGAATTAGCATGGCCATTAGATTATTACTTTGACTACATTAGAGGTTGTATCTACTCTATTACTTACTTTTTCAAAGGAATTTAATGTGGTTTCCTTAAGGAAAATTATGATGCTTGGCACTTGGCGTGACAAGCAAACTTTAATTTGTTATATTCCCTGGATTTAGGGTTTAAAAATGTGGCAGTGGAATACTTTGCTAATGGCATGCAAATTAATAATGCATGCCCTAATGCATGGTACCATGCCAAATCAAAAAGTTTGATGGATGCACAGTCCCTTCTGCCAATAATTTGTCTAATAAAAAATTCTATTTAAACCATAGACCTTTCGACTGACTCTCTCTATAGTAGCCTCCATACTGGACATTGATATCAAGCCAGCCAGCTGTCCAGTCATCAATGTCCATCACTGTAAATGGCTGGTCCATTGTTGTTTGCTATTAGCCTTGATCCCAAACCCCTCTGAGGGAACCTAATGCTCTTTGGAATCCAATGAATGCCCCATTCGTCTGTAGGCCTGCCGTCTCCAATGAGATCACTGGAAAAGTAGCTTTTAAGGGCTGTGATTTCTTTTAATCGGTACCATGGCTGTGGACTGGGCCCTTTGTGCAGCATTTTACACTGGAGTGGTCTGTATGTCAGTCCGTCTGTCCCTCTGCCCGGCTAGTACATTGAGCCCTGGCATCAATGAGCCACTTGTGTCCTACCAGGCTTCTCTCTCTCTCTCTCTCACACACACACACACACACACACACACACACACACTCGGGGTGTCCTCTCTTTAAAAGTCTTTGACTATGTGCTTTTGATATAAACAAAGATTTTTGGTGGTGCTTTCATGGAAACATCTTCAAAGTGTCTTACGGCAAGAATCTCTATGTTGAGAGTCCAAATATATCCCCCAACTCTATTGCATTGTTATTTTTAAATTGGCAGCTTCATTTTGCCTGCTAAAAGGTAAAACGGAACAGGGGAATAGATGGTAAATGAGTTAACTCAGAGCCAGTTCATCTGCTCAGTGGCCCAGATCTCTTTGGGTCAGACGAGGATTGATTGGCGTAAAGTTCGAAGGACTACGCTGGGTTATAATATGTTGAGGTTGGGTTTGGCTATTCCTCGGGCCCGAGGCCTAGACAAAGACGAGGCAAAGAGGATGAAGCCGAATCGGAGATGAGTTGAGTGCTTTGTTGGAGCAACAGAGTTGTCCCTGATGGCTTGACGAGTGCTTAACAAACAAAACAGTTGTTCGTTGCCAGAACCGTTTCCCTCTTATTTTTGGCCGTAAGATTGCTGGTGCGCCCCGGAGAGTTGGGGCAGTTGTATCTGTTTCTTTGGGGGGGATGGAGACTTGATTGGCGTGAACATTTTCGATCCCCCCCCCCCCCCCCCAGCCCTCTGAACAACTCATTGAATTTTTTATGTGGCAGACACCAAACTTCTGTCGCCTTGGCCCAGTTTCCGTACTAATTAGTGCCCAGTTCTGTTCAAGGGCATTGGTTTGAGCGAGGGAATGCCAGTGCCACCTGTCTCTCTCTCTTTCTCTTCATCTTTCTGTTGCTTTTTTGCGCTCTTTCTCTCTCCAACTAACCTGTTTTTTAAATAGCCTACTTTTCTACGTTCATGAATACTAGCAACATGGGACATGTTAGGTACAGACATACAGACATTACCAGATGGACCTCTTCTCTCTAGAGTATAGCGTTTCAAAACCTAGTTGTTCTGCTTCACGTTGTACTTCATGAGGACGGTATCACTGGACTTGGATGAGGAAGCAGTTCGTTATCTAAAGTTTTACTTCTACCTCAAAATCAACATCGTTATCAAGTAGCCCACCTCCATACTAAAACAAACTGCGGTAAAATAAAAAAGTACCGTGTGCAAACACTGAGACATATAAATCGCTCTCGTTGATGGCCCAAAGTCCCCCCATTATAAAGCAGACGACTCTTAACAAACACGGAGACACCCACGGGATAGCACGCAGATCGGTCAGTCCCTGACTGCCATTCTCTATCTCTTAGCTTGAATGGAGGGTCAGATAGCGGGTGCCATGGACGGGGGACGGAGGGTGGGGGGTGGAACAGAGGAAAGCCTGTGTCTTCCCAGGGTTCCCGGCGGATGCCACTTCCTGCCGCCGTTCTCCTGCACTGGGAACGGGCCCATGGTGACACCGGCCATGACTCTCCTCCTTCAATCCCTCCACTGTTGGCTCCCGTGTCACCAAGTCACAAACACACACACTTGCAGTCCTGGATGTGCGAGCTTGCACACACACACACACACACACACGCACACACATACACATACACTTAGAGACAAATGTGCACACACACAGACACACACACAAACACAGAGACAAATGTGCACACACACACACCCTGGGGCCTTTTTCCAGTGACAGGAAAGGCCTCCTTGGCACCAACAGAGAGATGTCTTTCTATGTCTTTGTGCGACGTCCCAGCTGTGCTGGACCGAACTGGATGAGATGCTGGGAATCATGCATACCTCTCTCCTCCCAGACATGAGTCCGGCTTGTTCCAATTCAAGCCCTGGGGCGGAAAACTGTGTTATGTTCCCCCTCTTTTTTTCAGATAAAATTATGTGTTGACGTGGAATTTTAATGTGAGTTCACTGTGGATTAAAGGGAATGGCCTTGTCAAGGAGGTGAAGCTCTTTACAGAGCGGACAGCTAAATATAATCTGAAGTAAAGCCTTTGTAGGAGAATCTTTGTATGTCATTTCCTTAATGAAGTGCACCCTAGTCCTGACCTATGAGGATGTGAGTAAACAAATGAATCTCGGATCCCTTGGTCGTTTGAGGAATAAAAACCAGAGTGCCGCTGAGTGTCATGTAAAGGAGAAGGTCTGCGGTACAAAAGATGATGTCGCGGATCTTTTTGGGGATATTTTTCAGTGGAGATTCATAAGGCAGAACTGTTGGGGTTTTTGTGAGACTCATGTCATTGACAGTAAATGAAACCAACAGCACTGCTTTCCATTGCAATTTTATATACAATGTGTTTCGGTATACTGCTATGCAGTTGTACATTTTCTGTTTTATTTTTGAATTACTTTAAAAAAATATTTAGTAAATACATTTTTTGTCGTTTAGCGGACTCTTTAGTCCAAAGCGACTTGCGACGCGATAACATGGACAGCCCCCCTGGAGCACTTTGCGGTTAAGTGCCTTGCACAAGGGAACACTAGTGGTGGTGTTCCCAGGGATATGTACTCATGACCTTTTGGTCACCAGTTAGCAGTCCTACTGGGACAGCAGTTTCCAACTCTCGTGCAAGTCTGTTGGGCTGTGGCCTCCACTGACAAGTCTGGATAAGCTGTAACGGCAGCGGTGAACACTCCTTAGGACCCTCTTCTTCGTCTTCATCAGTTATAGAGGTAGCTGTGTTGGCAGATTGGGTGTTGCCCTTTCCCGAATTGGGTGGCTGTGTTGAGTGACGGAGCACTTGTTGTATAGGTGGGAATCTTTAAAAAAACAAAATGTTTTACACATTTTGGGCTGGTTTTTAAATCCTGGCAACACAGTATTGAGCTGGTTTTGAAAACCTGGCAACACAGTGTAGTTTCTCTAGCACATAAAGAGATGGGGGTACCACACATGCAAGCCACCTGCCCAGCCACCCACACATCTGACTGGAACTCTATGTTCCCCAGACCTGGCTTCCCTGTGGCTGCCTCCTCATAGCGCACAGCCACAACACCATTTGAATATTGAAATCAGGGCCCCCTGGTTAACAAAGGGCAGTTGGTGTGAGAGCGGGCGCTAAGGAAATGGTTTGGGCTCTGTGCGCTGAAATCTGGTATGGAAATTACTACAACCAGTGTCCTGTTTTATGGTTGTGCGTGACAGGGAGGACTTATTTTTTTATAAGTTGGATGAAGGATTTGCGGCCGTTGTGTTTTAATGCCTGTCGCCAGTTGAATCTAGTGTCTAGATTGAGGTGCTAGGCTTGGGGGGGGGGGGGGGGGGCGTTTGTATTTACTATGAATATTGTATTGCGGATGCATTTTAGTTAAATTATATATGTGGTGTGGCTGAATAACCCACAAACACAAGCAGATGGAGGGTGTAGTCTCATTATGGGAAGATGGAATAGTTGACGCTTCATCTCCACAGACAACTTAAATAGCTACATAGGAGTAGCATATTGTTACATAATGTTTTGCTGTCAATGTATTCATACTTAAATGTTCTGCTAAAGGTTTTATTAGTCTATTGTTGAGGAAGTGAACGAGGGCGAGGGAGAGAGAACAAGTCTGTAAACTGTTTTTGTTGCAGTAGCTTAGCGACAAGCTGAACACTGTCACATGACTGTCAGTCATCCTCAATTTCAAAGTTTAGAAGCCTGAGTCTGTTTGAAGAATGCTACATGGTTATATGAAAAATATACACAATGAGAATCTTTTTAAAAACATTTGCTGCTGACTTCTTTATATTTAAATTTTCTTTTTTTTAGATGACCAGTGACAACTTGGTCAGTGGAATGGAAAACTTGGCTTGCGCTATACCTTGAATGTATTTTTGTATTAATTCTTCTTCGTCCATGAAACCAGGTAGTTTGACATTGCATTCTGTGCCCCTGACAGCCGAGAGATGTGGGGAATGTTTCGGTTACGGAGCACGGGACTTCTCCCCGAGGGCCGCGTTTGTCTCTGTATGTCCCAGGCGGGAGGTACGCTGTCTCTACCTGTTAGCGGAGCATTCCTGCAGCCATCTGAAAAAGGGAGGGGGAGTGCAAAGGGGAGAGGAGTCGAGACTCGCCTCGTCCTCCGCACTCTGCATTCCTCAGCCGTGACTGGGCTCACACTTCCACAGCTGGAACAAATTAGAGAATACCTAGTGTACACACACACACACACACACACACGCACATGCACATGCAAGAACATACCGACACCTGGCCGGCTCATTCCTACTGTTGCCCCATACCTGGTTCGTAACCTGTCCTTCTCGTACACTGTATGACACACACAGAGCGTTTTATCTCAAACCTTTGTTTTGCTGTGTGTGTACGACACATTTCCATGTCCTTTGTTTTCCCTCAGCCCGTTGTGTTGTGTTGTGTTGTGTGTGTGATCCAATTGCTGCTTGGGCCTGTGATAGCAGAGCCACAGGCCTCTGTCCTACACCGTTGGCTGGCTGGCTGGCTGGCTGGTTAGCTGGCTGGTGTATGGCTAGCTGGTTGGCTGGCTGACTGATTGGCTGGCTGGCTGATTGGCTGGCTGGCTGGCTAGACCAAAGTTAAATGGTGAAAGCCTCGGCGTCAGTGATCCATGAAGTGCTCGGTCCGGTCTCAGGAGGGTGTGCGGGGCCCGTTCACATGTTGTTTTGTTTTGAAACATGATGAAAAAAACTGCCGCCGTGTTGTTTTCGATCTTGGATCTGTGTCTTTCGGCGCTCTGTGTTTCATTGACATGTTACATGCATCGGTTATTGTTGTCTGGTGGGGGAAGTTCTCTCTCATGTAAGGATGTACATCCGTCTCTCTCGTATACGTGTGTTGCCGTGCATTTTCCTAGCGTCGTCAACTGACTGCGAGTTAGTGGATTTGTTTGTTGTTTTTGATTGTGCCTTATGCTTGACTGGGTGGAGACCAGTTATAACAGGCTGAGTTGAAGGAGTGCGTGTGTTTCCAGCGCCTTTGAGTCAAAGGAGTGCGTGTGTTAGATTAGGGGTTAGGGTCCTTGGGTCGTGGAGTGGTTCAACAGTGGTTTAGGGTTAGGGTCCTTGCGGTCGTGGAGTGGTTCAGCAGTGGTTTTGGGTGAGCAGAAATCTGTCCCCTCATCATGTGACACTTTACAAGCTGTAAAAAAAAATATTGATTCCTTTATTACCTTCATTTCCCTATGGCAATCTCTTGAAAGGATTGGAGCAAAGGGGAGAGAGAGAGAGGAAGAAGAAGATATGTGAGTTGGTACAGCAGGAAGTAGAGAAGGCTAAACTTCTTGAGGATTATCTTCTCCTTTTTTTTCTTCTTCTTTTTTTCGTCCAGCCCCCTCTTTCCGTCTCTCCACAAACTTCTCCTTTGAAACGTATGACTAGCTCTCAGATCATGGGTCTCACACTGCACATGATGACCATATTTGGAAGAGAGGAGGGAACGGTCTGGGTATAGACTGAGAAAGTGAAATGGAGTAGATCGTTATCTTTATAAACCCTTGGGGAGGGAATCATCTCCTTCCCATTCAGAAGCTTGACAAGGGGAAAGAGCAAAGCGTGTGCGTGTGCACGTGCGTGCGTTCATCCACATTAAGCTGACATTTATTACTCATCTGTACATTGGACAACACAACATTGCACATGGCACTACCTTTATTTATTAAATAATTGTATTGCTTATTTTATTGTAAATATAGGTTTTATTCTATCTTATTTAATTTTTTACTCTTATTATTTTAACACATTACGGAGCTGGTGGGTTTACATTTCCTTGTCATTCTACTGTATTGACATATGACGAATAAAAATGATTTTTTTATATTTGAGTGAATAACTGACAACTGTATTAGTGTGTGTGTGTGCACGAAGGTGCAGGGGTGCGTGCACTTTCGAGCGTCAGTGTGTGTGAGTCTTTGAGCATTGCAGGCAGTTTTCACAAAATCCAGTAGCAAAGCAGCCGGTCTATTCTTAGTCTCTTAATGCTCTCTGCAGTGGGAAGAACAATGTGATGTTTCTCCGTACCAACAGCACAACACCGTAAACAACAGACAGAGAGGTCAGTTCACCGTAAACAGACAGGGAGGTCAGTTCACCGTAAGGACAGAGACAGAGACAGAGACAGAGACAGAGACAGAGACAGAGACAGAGACAGAGACAGAGACAGAGACAGAGACAGAGACAGAGACAGAGACAGAGACAGAGACAGAGACAGAGACAGAGACAGAGACAGAGACAGAGACAGAGACAGAGAGTTTTTCTCTTGCTGTATGTTTCTCCAGAAATATGGCACACTGAGCCCTTTGGGCTGTACGCTGCCAGACCTTTTGTATTGGATTGCAAATGGATGTTTTTCACGGTAACTAAACAGCACAACATTGCTTAACGGGGTTACCCTTCTTTTGATGTGAGCTATTCAATTTTGTAAAGTGTAAATTGGAGTAGGGCAGAGGAAGGGAAGATACTGTAGATGACACTAGGCTTTTTTTGTTTTGGAGTCTCGCTTGGCTCTCTTTCTCAGCCAGGCTGCTTTCAGGCTTATGAGTTGTGACTTGTGTCACTTGAGAACCTTTCCTGTCTCTCGCATGGAACTTGCCAATGGGGATCCCTGGTCAGCGGATGAGTCATACAGTGTCGGTTAAGGCCGATAAGTAACACCAGCCTGGTTCTTTTTGCAACATACGGTGGTGTGAGATTCTTGAAAGATGTCAAGCACTTTGCTGTGATGTTGGATGTTTGGCTTTGCTTCTCTCCCTCCACTGTGAAAACTGAGAAACTGTTTGATAGTGAGATAGCCTGCTGGGTTCTGGGTAACTGTACACAAACGAAAAGGGAGAGTCACATATAAAAATAAAAATAAATAGAATGTATGTATTTTTTACGTTTCTAGTTGTTTTTTTGCAGTAACTAGAAAACTAAAGTTCAAACCTCATCCAAAATTATCCGGATAGCCGTCTTGCCAAGTACTCAATCCCAAAAATAATTTCATATGTGTTGCTTACAGATTAGGAGCCCTTGGGGATATGAGAAAATCCAGTCGACCTGGGAACCGTGCCAGTGGCCTGCTTGTTGTGAAGTAGTCTCAAAATGCAATTCCACTGTGGGCATGGTTCTCTAAGACAGTCCAGCGTAGAGTCTCAGACAGGCACTCTGTTCTGGGCCAGATATGTCACTCGCCTTTAATTTATTAATCATTTTTTTGCAGTCAAAGTATTTCCAACTAGCTCTTCGGTTTGGCAACAAGATCTTGGTGTAACAGAAAATAACCCGCAGTGAAATTGAAATTATACGGGAATTTGTATGTGTGACACACACACACAGGCACACACACAAAGGATAGAGGAGGATAACTGCTCACAGCCTATGATCCTATTATAAAACCTGGAGTCCTATAGAGTCCTAAGAGGCTGGGAAAATAATGGGTAAACAGTGGGGTTTTATGGGACTGTCCAGCCGCGGTACGGAACACAAAACCTTTTGTTCCAGGGAATCCTTTTGCAAATATCACATTTTTCTAGTTCTAAATAAGCCTGTGGCTTCAGATAGGCCTTGTTTTCTGACCTTGCTCTGGCCAGTGTGAAAATGCACCAGTACCCTCTGGAATGTTGGGAATCACCGCCATAGCAACGCCTGGCCGGTGTGCTTGTGTTGAGGGGGTAAATATTGACACCAGTAACCTCCCATCCCAAATGTCCGTTTGTGATTGGAGGGCAGGGGGCGCTAACACACACACACACACACACACACACACACAGAGCCCACTTGTCATTGAGTCAGCATTGTGGGTGGATGTTTACCTAGCATCCTCCAAACACATTAGGGCGAGATCTCTGCTCTTGAGTGGGAACACAGTTACTCTGTAATGTGTGTAGGTCTTTAAACAAAGGAGCTCTGAGGTCAATGGGCCAGTTAAGCTTATGACAAACGTTGAGTGGTTAACACCTTGACAGTTTCATCTTTAACTTCTGTAGCAATGATCGTCTTAAGGCTGATTTGACCTAATGAGTGACTGAATTGGAAGTGGGTACGGGGATGTGTGTGTGTGTGTGTCATTGATGATACGTGGCCGGGCCGCGGTTGAATTGAAACCTCCATTGGGGAAGGGCTGTGTGAATGCATCTGGCCAGGAACCATATCCTCTATTTATGAAATTTTTTTTGTTGATGAGAAAACAAATAAAACCACGCTCAACTTAACCAACCCTTTGAGACGTACCGGTTTCCAAAACACTCCTCCATTAGAGGTGTGACTGAATGTTGTTGCACTTTGTTCCATACATTCCTATGAGGAGAGGGCCGTTGGGTCATCATGGCTCACACTTCCTCCACTCTTTGCATGTGGAGACTTATGCAGCTTGTTTCTCAGTGTCGCTCTCTGAGCCGGTGGATTTGTCAGGACAGGATAAGAGTAACGCTGCGAGGAACCGTAACAGCTGTCCAACCGGTATATCCTGCCACCCCACAGTGATTCCTGTGGAAGTAATCTGTTGTTGGTGTGTGGGTTGTGAGGCGTGACAGGATGAGGGTGGGGGTTAGGGTGGGTTAGGGTTAGGGTTGAGGGGGGGGCGGTTTAGTGGAGAACGTGGATGTATTCTTCAAAATAGAATTAACGTATGTGTTTGTATCCGTTTCATTGTTACAATGATCAAATTATAAAGCCAAAATGTTGCAAACTCATCGTTAATGTTTATCCAAGTAAACCTTAAGTTATAAACCGTCCTCCGCTGCAGGCAGAAATGGAACATATAACATTTTAAAAGTTTGGAGACTGCGTTTGTATATTTTTTTACTTGAAAAATGTAGGCATATGGCGTGGCGCAAAGGATTTTGCGGTGGCGGCGCGCCGTACGTTACCAGCTGAAACCCTGCCGCCCCCTTTCTGCTCTTTTTCATTGGCTGTGTACAACCAGGCCCCAGATGGAATGTTGGAGCCCCATTTGACGATTACTGAATTCATGTCGATAATCTGAGCGGGACAAGCGGGCTTTGGATTAGGGGCCGCTGCGATTGGTGGTTGGTTACGCAAAATACCAAACCCCCCCCCTCCCTCCAGAGTAATTACATAGAGAGCATTAAAATTGAGGAATACATGTGGGCCTCCTGAGTACATGCTTTCACACACACACACGCACACACACACACACACACACACTCGCGGTACAATCTTATTTGCTTCCTGTCCCATTTCTGTCCTCTAAACCAGCCTACTTGCTCTCCTTCCCTGTTTCGTTCTGTCAATAGCTCTAGGCCATGTATTTATCTGCTGCTGTTTATCTGCTATTTACAAACTACCATGGTTCCCGCGCTTCTCATTTACTTTCTCTGTTGTGGTTTACATTAACTTTTTGTATACCCCAGGACTGGGATACCTGGACTTGGTTACTGCAGAACGACAGGGAAAGAGGGAGAGGGTTGTCTGACCAGGAGAAGCGGACTGTGTAATAGCACATTGTTTGATCGCATTTAAATCTTACCTGTGTTTTGTCTTTCTGCTCTTAAGCCTGTTGGCATTGGCACTGTTCATGTTACTTAAAGTCCAAACACCGAAAAGAAAAAAGGTAGCCTGTGTTTGATTCGTTTGTTTATGCTGTGTTCTCCCTCAGTATCGGGTTCACACACACAGAGAGCCCTGTGGACCCATTTTATGTGTGCTTAAGCAAATGCAATATAAAAACTGGATGGTTATCTACCAACTGTTCAGCATCTTTTGTTCTCTCGTCGATGGCACGGACAGGGAGCATGGCAATAGTGCTGTAGATATATAAGGTAGATTGACTGCTTTGAATTCAAATTATACCGTGTCATGAATTCATTAAATAATATATTAATGAAATTATTTGCAATGTTTTATGAGACCTTATTATAGCTAAAGCTATGCATATTTTTGTTTTGAAGACATTGACGAAATTTTGGAAAAGAAATTGAAACACTGTTACATGGATTATGGTTTTCCGATAATATTTCCGTGTCTCGTCAAGACGGTTGGTTTTCCCATTAGAGCGTGTTTATTCCGGCTGGTATTAAGGGATGTTCGTCTCTGAGCGCCGAGCCCGATGTGTAGCAGGACACTGGACACGGGAGATCAAATATTGGATTAGGCTAGCCAAATTGTAAGTCTCTTCTCATTGACTCTGTAATGCCAAATTGTAAGTCTCCTCTCATTGACTCTGTAATCCTTCAGAGATGGCTTGATAGGGACGAAGAGGGCTCCCAGTACAATATAGTGTTCCTGTTTAAAGGTGGATTTAGGGATGAATCCCTATATATGTTCATTTTTTTTGTGGGGGGGGGGGGGGGGGGGGGGGGTATAAAGCTGTCAGCAAAAATAATTGTGATAATACAGGTTCTGAGAAATTCAATATTGAGATTATTAAACCCTAGACAGGTCTGTCTTTGTAAAAGACAAGCTAGTTTTGGTGATGTTGTTCTTCAAGTTAAAGTGACTTCATACCTAGTCTTAGTACCTGGTAACATTTTATTTAAACCTCTTGAGTATACAGGTGTAGTTTTGTTATGAGAAAATCACTTATTGAAGTTGTAACTACAGTAACTAAAAGATTGACGATGGTAGGTCAAGGGGACTTGCATTCGCCCGCTTCTGTCACTTGTTGCCAGAAAACGTCTGACCTATCGAAACTAAAGTAGATTATCAAAAACACACGCAAACCTCTCATTGCTGCCTATCAGGGATAAGTGCAGGTTTCCTCCAGGCACGAGAGGAAGAGAGGTTACTGTAGCCATGACACGTCAACATACAGTTCAAAACGTGACTCGCCGCTTCACGCAGACTTCAGATTATGGAGGCATCCCTGTGGTTCTGACTCAAGGTCTGCATGGGAGCGTCACCGTCTTTGCGCCTCCATGGTTTGGTTGTTGTTTGAGAGAGAGAGAGAGAGAGAGAGCGGGAGAGAGCGGGAGAGAGCGAGAGATTGATTCTACTAATGGAATTAATTAGGGAGTGTGTTATTAACTGGATGGGAATGTTCACAGAGAAAGAGCTGTGGTAAGAAAACCTTTTTGAATGTTCCAAATTGAATGGCACCTCACTCTTTTCCTTTTTGCAACAGACAGGCTATTCACACTTTATCCTTGTTATCGTTTTTGGATAAGAAGCAGATAAAAAAAACACATGTGAAGGAGGGAAAAAAATACCCCTTTGGCCATGTTATTAAGACTGAGTATTCCCCTTCATCCCAAAACCCAGGAGACTTGGAAGGATTTGGAATCGGTTGCAAGATCTCGTGCATAATTAAGCAGGTCCCCCAACCCCCACCACATTTGCAGAAGGGGTGTTCTTGCCCTTTTTTTTGCCTTTTCTCGAGCAGGTGCCTGCATCTCGGGCCCTGAACGAGACTAACAGGCCGTACCTCAGTGTACCATCTGACACACACGCACATACACACACAGCTAATGTTTGGAGTGGCTTAGTGGAGCTTTTGTTTTTGTAAGTAGTCTAATAGATTGAAGTAGTGGGCCGGGTTGCGTGCAGTACTACTGTGAAGAGGGGGGGATTATGTTCCTCTCAGCTTTGCTTTATACCCTTTACTGCTGAGGAATGATTGGGTTGATAGTCTGCTCACACACATTCATAATTCCTATGTGTGAAATCTCCCATTCCCTCGTCCATAATGATCCTGTGATTAAGGAAGCGGTTTGTCCTCAAGTGCCATCGCAGTCGCGTCGTCGCGGCGACAGTTCCTTCACTTTAGAGTGCCAATTGTGTGGATGGAGAAAAAGCTCTTTACATGATGGAGGGAGGGATGGAGAGAGAGATGAGAGAGGATGTGTGCCCTCCCCCCCTCCCTCCCTCCCTCCCTCGTCTGTACTGGCTTATTAACCATTCATCCAGTCTGCTGGAGAGAGAGATACACAAAAGAATCAAAAGAGGGAGCTTGCTGTGCCACCCGCCGGCCTTTGTGTCTGACTTTCTGCATGTGTGTGTGTGTGTGTGCGTGCGACACAGAGAGAGAGCCATGTTAACCTAGGCCGACTGTCAGTCTACAGTGAAGTGACCCCCCTGTACAGACATGGCCGTAGGGGAGGTATCGACCGGCCGCATCCCTGTTGACCCTCCCCCTGCCCCCCTCACCCCCTCACCCCTGCCTCCTTCACCCCCTCACCGCACCACCCACAGATACATGCTCCAGGCCATAATAGTACCAGTATCCCTTTTCAATTTGGTTCTATATTATGTCCTCATTGCTTTCTCTTTCTCACCCACCCTTTCTGTCTCTCTCTCTCTCTCTCTCTGTCTCTCACTTGCTCTCTCTCTCTGCTTCTGTCTCTCTCTCTCTCTCTCACTCTCTCTCTCTCGCTCTCTCCCTCACACACTTTATCTTTCCCTCTCTCCCTCAATCACTACATTCTTTGCTCGTTCTTCTCTCTCCATCAATCAATCACTCTCTTCTCGCTATCCTCCTCTCTCACCCTGCCTCTTTCTCTGTTTTCGATCTTTTTCTCCACCTCTTTTTCTCAAATCACTCTCCTATCTCCCTCCCGCTCCATTGTTTTCCTGTCTCTTACCTAGCCTCTCCCCTGTTATGTTGGTTTCATTTACCGACCAAGTGAGCCATTATCACTGAGAGCCAGGTGTGGATTATCTATAAAACACTCCTGGACTGAAAAACCCCAGCGGTTGCGTCTGGTGTGCGTGTGCGTGTGCGTGCGCGTGCGTGTGCGTGTGCGTGATCTATAGGAATTTCCCCTGCTGTTTGATAAGGCCGGCCCCTTGGCACAGACACACACACACACACACACGTGGCCACAAGTTGCAGATGACTATCTCTCTCCCTGAGAATCCCCTGTGTGGTGAAAGATCCGTTATTTTCTTTTCTTTCTTTGTTCCCTTCTTTTTTTCTCTCACACCAGTCAACACCATTGCTTTGCTATCACTTTCCAGCCCTCCTGGCCTCGTAGGCTGGAGGTGTAGCTTTGCAGGGCTTCAAGTCACGAAATAGGCCATCTATCTAAATGACACTGTAAGCGCATGCCAGCGACCGACCGACTCAACAGTTAGAACCACAGGTTTGTAGGTCAGACCAGCTAAGCAGCCAAGCCTGAAAGCTTTAACCAAGGTCCCAAACGCAAATAACCGCCGACCAAACGGCGCTGGGGTCTCTTCTTCACCCTAAAGCATTAATGGGATAGAGGAGGAAAAAAACAACTAACTATCACCTGACTAAATTAGTATAGACTACACACACACACACACACACACACACACACACACACACACACACACACGCACCCTGCGTTATCCATCTGAGATCGCTGTAGGCTGAGTCCCTAAATTATCCTGGCCTTAGAGTAATGATTTACCCTCTCTAAGCCGTGATTAGAGAGGAGGAGGCAGAGATACGTGTAGTGTGCTTAGCAGGAAGTGAAGAGGGAAGACGAGGCCTCTCCACTTGAGAAGCAGCCACAACAATCCAAAGTCCTTCAGCCATTTTATCACCCACTCCACACAGCGTCTCAGACAGTGACCCTGTAGCACCAGCGTGAATGCTATGAGTAGCTGTTAAGCCTTTCACTCCTTTTTGCTAATGGGCTCTTCTGTGTATACCTGTACCGGACGCGAGTGGTTAGCGCATGCCAGTGACTGTTTATTGACACACAGCAGGCTGACGCAAGGCTGCTCATTCCACTTCTTTTATCTTTTCATGATCACCACACACACACACACACACACACACACACAGTCAGCGCCGTGTGTGTAGTTCCCCTCCATTGAGTCGTCGCATGCGTGCCGCAGGCCGTGTGCGTGTGGCATACGGTCCTCGGCGGGAGCGACCCCAGGGGGGCAGTTTGGAGCGTGCGTCGCTCTCCACGAGCCAGGCCCGAGCTCCATTCATCTACCAGGACCATCACACAGGGAGAGGGGCAGGATGAGGAGTCAAACAGTAGGCTGCTCTTTTGATCTCGGCCGGTCCTGTTAGCCCCGGTTCAACAGAGCCAACAGAAGTCATCTGAGGGCAGCTCGTGTTCCAGGATCAGAGAGCGTATTGAGGCTAGCGGAGCGGAGGGGAAGTGGCTGTCAGAGCAGATCTATTACATAGTGCCGGTCTGTTTTTTTTTTATTTATTTTTTTAGACCTCATAGTAGTGCAGCGACACTGAGAGGAAGTATGTGTCGTGATAGATATATATTATTTATGTAAGTGTTTAAGTGATGGTGGTGTTGGGGACTGTCTGGCATGACTTATTATTAGATGTGTGTCTGCCGTGTGTGTGACTGTGTGTGTGACTGTGTGTCTGCCGTGTGTGTGTGTGTGTGAGACTGTGTTTGTGTGCCATTAGTGGACATTTGTAGCGGGCTGCATAAGCCAGCGGCAGCAGCAGCCAGCCCGTCATATATCTGTGTATCCGGGGCCTCAAAGCTGGCCTCTTGACAGTCATGGTGTGGGGGCCTGTTGTGTGCCTATCGGATCAGTCTCTGGTGGCTATGGAGGCTATGGCCACCAGGGATGGATGGGGAGGGACCCACGTCACTTTAAGACAGTGGCTTAAGTCGCTAGTAAAGTCACGCAACCCACGAATCCCTTCAAATGTGACTAGCTGCCAGTATCTTAATTATTATGTTATTATGTCTTCAAAGAGTTTGTTTTTTAAAAAACGGAGTCTTGTTGTAATCTAATCTCTGGTTTTGTCTGTCTCTATCTTTCTTCTTCTCTTTCTCCCTCCCTGCCTCTCCCTCTCCCTTTCTATTTATCTCACTCTCTCCACCCCACAGGCCATGGGGGGTTCCAAGAGCAAGCCCAAGGACGTGAGCCTGCGCTCCCGCAGCATCGAGGGGAACCTCAACTCCGGGGGCGGGGTGGGCGGCCAGCACCTTAGCCCCGCCCAGACGTCCCTCACGCCCAATCGGTGCCCTGCGGCGGATGGGGGTGGTGTCCGCCCGGCACAACCCTTAGCCAATAACGCGGAGCTGACGCTTTTTGGGGGCGTGGACTCCAACCCCAGTGTGACCTCGCCTAATAGAAGCGCCCTGGCAGGTCGGAGGTCAACCTAGAGACTGTTTTGATTTTCAAACTGTTTCCTTTACCACCTTTTTTTTATTATGGGATGTTATTCACCTAATTGACTGTATTTACAGACTTTTTGTCAGTTTAGAAAAGGGGATATTGACAGTGGCCCCTCTTATCTCTGTCCATAGGGGGCGTTACAACGTTTGTGGCCCTCTACGACTACGAGTCTCGTACGGCCTCCGACCTGACGTTCAAAAAAGGCGAGCGCCTACAGATTGTCAACAACACGTAAGGGGGAAAGCCACACACACACACACACACACACATCAATAATGACTATAGATCCAAGCTCTCTCAAACACACAGACAGAGCACCATGTTAGGGCTGCCGCTGACTCCGTCTGGCTGTTCTACCCCCCTTCTCCCCCCCCCAAAAAAACTGTGCCTCACTTTGTCGTTTATGAAAAGCCCCCGTAACCATAGGAACGGGCTCCCTTCACAACGATTCTGTGTCAGCGTAACCTGGCAGCTATCTCTTTGCCACCCACCTCTCTCTCTCTCTCTCTCTCTCTCTCTCTCTCTCTCTCTTTCCCCTCTCCTGTCCATTCATAGAAAGAAAACAGCTCCCGTGAACAGTACATTTGGTAGCTGATGTGGTAGCCACCCATATGGGGGGGGGGGGGGGGGGGGGTTGCTTTCTGCTAACCATTTCATGAAAAGAGGATTATTGGAAACTGCTAGAAATCCTGGAAATGCGCGGGACATGCCGGCCTGTCAACCCGGTCGTGTGGAGGGAGGTTGGGGGAGATTATGGTCTCAAATATTACACCCTCTTGCTACTCGGTTCCTGAACAGCAATGTCAAACTGACTCACCAAAAGGGTTTTTGTTCAGTCAGGGTCTTGCCATGATCAATAGGGGAGCAGTCAACCATGTTTCCCTCAAAGATGCTCTTTAACAATATGCTGACCTAGAAGGCCTTTTCTGTGGACAATAGTGGATTATTAGTGCACCGGGCCCTAGAAGCTAGCTCTCTCTCTCTCTCTCTCATACACACATACTACCATCACAGGATATTAGTGAATCACACGGCCAGTCAGCTGGCTCAGTCCACTGAACCTTAACTCATGGGTCACTGTTCGCCTTCCCTCTTGGCTTTGTGATTTTCTGCATCATGTGTACGTTTGTATGATATAGGCAGCCAAATGCAATAAGGCCGCTTCGATACTTTTGATCATGGTCTTAATTCTGTTCAATATTTAATGTTGTGTAATTTGCCTCTGGACTGTTCCTAGTTTAATTAGGTCTTTGCTGTAATGTGGTGGGAATTAACTTTTCATCTTTGTGAAATTGTCCTAACCAAAACATAGTTTTGCTTTGTACTAACTTCTGTGGGTGACTCAGCTTGGAACAGTGGTGCAAACTTCGTTTCAAGAAAAGTTGTTGTTCTTGTTGGTTGCTGCTTCTATTGTCATTGTTATGATCTGTGATCTGTGATCTGGACTCTCTTTTTGATATCGGCTTTGCTCTAACATTCTCTTTAACCCTGTCCCCTATACCATTTATCTTTCTCTCTCTCTCTCCCCCCCCTTCTTTCCTTTCCTGTCTGTCTGTCCATCACACCCCCTCCTTCTTGTTTCCAGGAGGAAGGTGAACTGCAGGTCAGTGACGCTTCACTTTGTTTTTCGCCTACTCACCTGTGTGGGGTCACCTTGCTAAACGCTGTTTGATGCATCCCGCTCATACACCTGCTAACTGCACTTTTTAGAATAAAACAAAAGCATAAAAGCACACATCGTATTAAACCTGTTCATTCACCTCTTAATACCCCTGGGGAAAGTCAGCCTTCAGCTTTGTAGCACAGTATTTATTTTTTTGTTGGTCGGGACTGGTCTCAAGGTGTTTTGTCCTACAAAGCTGCGGCCTGCCTACCACTGGTGGTAAGTTGTGCCATATTGGTACTGCTTCACGTCCAGTCACCCCCATGAAATGTCTGTTTACTGCTCTGGGACTGAAACTGAGGGTGTGTGAGTGGAGGAAGTGTGTAACTGTAAGGCATCATAGTTTGTCGCCAGCTCTTTAAATCTCCCTGTCTATGTACACACTTTATATTGGGTGTGATTGGGTTTCTGCTGGACTTCAACCAGCATTATCGGTTTGAATGTCCTCACACACACCAAGTCACATATGTCTCACTCGGGACATGTATTCACCTAATATAATATGTGTTTGTGTTTCTGGTTATTATCGTATGTATCATATCTTGTTTGTTTGTTTGTTTTGTTTGTTGTTGTTGTTTGTTGGGTCTTCAGAGAAGGCGACTGGTGGCTGGCGCGTTCCCTTACCACTGGAGAGAGCGGCTACATCCCTAGCAATTATGTGGCTCCCTCCGACTCCATCCAAGCAGAAGAGTAAATCCTCCCCCCTTTTTTTCTCCTTTATTTCCATTCGTTTTTTTTATTCTCTCTTAACCGTATGTAAGCCTATGTTTCTTCTTTTTATCTCCCTCTCTCGCCATTATTAACTCTCTCTATTGCCAGCCAATCTCTCTTCTAACTTGTTCTCCATGTTTTAATCCCCCCTCATTTTAATGCATATACTGTAAGCACCATGTTAAAAACTAAATGAGACTTTGGTTTATTGTGATTTAACGATTGGAAGGGCCTAAAATCCCTTAGTTTTTTTATTTATTTATGACTATTTGCGTGTGTTTTTTTATTTCCACATTTGATCCTGCTTTACTAACATTTTGAATGACTCCATTTCTTGCCTTTTATCCTACCAGTCATCTCAGATTGACTATGGAGTCCAGGTAAGGGACTGTCTGCTAGGTTCTGGAATGCATTGCATCTGGATTGAGGCATGCACGCGTTAAGGCAATCTAAGATCGATACTTTTTGATTCAGAAGCCAGCAATGGGCAGCTCAATCTTTCCTTCTATCTCTCCCTCCCTTTGTCTCTTTTTTTTTTTTTGTTCAATCCCGCTCCCTTGTTCTCAACCTGACTCCCTGTGTACCCTGCTCTCTCTCTCTCTCTCTCTCTCTCTCTCTCTCTCTCTTTCTCCCCTCTCTCTAATAGGTGGTACTTTGGGAAGATCACCCGCCGCGACTCCGAGAGGATGCTGCTGAGCCTGGAGAACAGGAGAGGGACTTTCCTGGTGAGGGAGAGCGAGACCACCAAAGGTGAGGCTCTCCCGAAGGGAAGAATGTGAACTGCGAGGATAATATAATGACTCCCGCCGCCCTGGGTGATGGAACCTAGGTAGAAAATGAAATAGTTTTGGGGGAAATAAATTCAATTCAATACAAAACAATACGATTATTACATCACAGCAGCTCTCTTCTTTTCGGTTGTCACTTGTAAATGCCGACTTGTTTCTACAAATTTGCCTAAACACTGTTAAATATGACAAACACATTTTCTGCTCGACATCCTTCATTAACTGGTGGTCCCTTCAGGCGTCGTTACATAAGGACCACGGCTTGGTGATGTTGATCCGCACGGAGGAGGGGGAAGACGTGTTCAAACAGGAAACATGCTGCGTAGCCCTGATGTGCTGTGATGTCAGCCAGCTGCAGAGGATTTGAAAGCGGGGTGGGGGGTGGAGGCAGATGGGGAAGGTTTATGATGTGACACCTCTGGGACTCTGATTGAAGACTGACATGCAGCGGCTGCTGCCGCGATGACACAGTCCCCATGGGCTCTCCCGTGTTTGTTTTTCTGTGTATTTTCATTCGTTTTTTTGTGTGTGTCATAGGCTACATGTATATGACCGTCCATATTAGTAGGGGGCTTTGCACGTGAGTGGGGGAGGAGGGAGGAGGGGGATGGAGAGGAGCTGGTCGGGGGTGGCTTCAGGCACAGAGAGGGTGGGCGAGGGGGTTGGTGGATGGGTGAGGGCGGGGATGTGGGGGGGTTGGAGGCCCCAGGGTGAATGAGTCAGACAGAAGTAGGTCACTGTGGAGCCAGAAACTGTACCACCACAGGCCATATCAAACACTGGGAGAACAAGATAGAGATAGAAGGAGGGAGGGAGGGAGGGAGGGAGGGACTGAGGGAGGGGTGGGGGGTGAGCAATGCCTTAGGGGTAGCCTGGTTCATTCATCAGGCTGGCTCTGTGGGTTGGTGCTGCCCTCTGCTGGTGGAATTACAATATTAGATGTTTTCGGTGTTCATAATAGGATTTGAACTCTGACCATAACACGTTTTCAGGTCTTGCAAGACGGGGGAAAAAAAAGTAGCTTGTATTTTTATGTTTTATAGTCTGTTTGCATTTTTGTTTGAGTGTTTTCAAAGTTATACAGAACATGTACTTTTATTTCTGGTGATGATGTCTTCCCAGGTGCCTACTGTCTGTCTGTGCTGGACTATGACAACACCAAAGGGCTGAACGTCAAACACTACAAGATCAGGAAGCTGGACAGCGGGGGTTTTTACATCACGTCACGCACACAGTTCAACAACCTGCAGCAGCTGGTCAACCACTACCACAGTGAGTTTCCATCCCAAGTGTTAAGACACATGTACACACACACACACACACACACACACACACACACAGAAAGTGTGGCGTACACACTAACACCAACACAAACACAGTCTTATGTCATCTCTGTCACGTTCTCACAGCCATAGAGACAACAAAAAACACTTCAACAGACGATTGAAACTTGGTATCATATCCTCTTTTCTTTTTCCCGCGTCCCAGAGCACGCAGATGGGCTGTGCCATTGCCTGACGGACGTCTGTCCGGTGCTGAAGCCCCAGACACAGGGACTGGCCCGGGACGCCTGGGAGATCCCCCGCGAGTCCCTCCGTCTGGACCTCAAACTGGGCCAGGGCTGTTTCGGAGAGGTCTGGATGGGTAAGACACAGTTCCATGGTCTCCAGTAGCTTCATATGTATTGATTAACATGAACCTTAAACAAATTTTGTTCAAATAGTCAACAAAGCAAACAAAGTCTGAATTGTTAAAATTTCTTTGGAAGGTGCCCTCAAGCTTGTTTCTATATATATTTGGGAAATTTCACTAATACTATTTGCAAGAAAGCTTCTCATCTCATGATATTCAAGGCTTTTTAATAATGTGTGTGTGTGTGTGTGTGTGTGTGTGTGTGTGTGTGTCCAGGCACATGGAACGGCACGACGCGGGTGGCCATCAAGACCCTGAAGCCGGGCACCATGTCCCCCGAGGCCTTCCTCCAGGAGGCCCAGGTGATGAAGAAGCTGAGGCACGAGAAGCTGGTGCAGCTCTACGCCGTGGTGTCCGAGGAGCCCATCTACATCGTCACCGAGTACATGGGCCAAGGTCAGGGGGCACGTTTTCTCGCACACGTATTAATACTAATGAAGTATAATAATAAACATAATACTCTAGTACTTAATAATACTAAATAGTTTCATGGCTACATCGTCACCGAGTACATGGGCCAAGGTCAGGGGGCACCTTTTCGCTCACACGTATAAATACTAATAAAATAATAATACTCTAGTACTTAGTACTAATAATACTAAATAGTTTCATTGCTACATCATCACCGAGTACATGGGCCAGGTCGGTGGGATCTTTCCTCTCACACGTATGTGCGTTGGCGTGCACAAACATACACAAACACGTTTGTTAACACTTACGGGTGTCTTATGTATTTCATGGTTATGTGTCCATGGTTACGTTTCCATGGTTACATGGTGTCATGGTTACATATGCACTTTCTCTCACACACGTCTATACATGTGCAAACACCTACACACTTAAAAACATTTCAAAAGACATATGGAGGTGTGTGTTAGATGCTTCTCATGCAGTTGTATTTCCATGGTTACATATCTGTACTTTCTCTCACACAAATAGATGGATATTTGTATGCACACACGTACACAAACGATTGTAAACGCAAACTGTTTTCTCTTTTTACCAACAGGAAGCTTGTTGGACTTCCTGAAGGGAGACATGGGGAAAATGCTCCGCCTTCCTCAGCTTGTGGATATGGCGTCACAGGTAAGCTCTAAGCAAGGGTCAACACACACAAGATAAAGCTTACTACCTTAATACACTACACCATTAAAAACATAAGAGCTTGAGCTTAGACCGTCACAAAACACACAAAGCTTCCTCCGCTTTAGGACATGGCCTCACAGGTAAGCTCTTCACCAGGGTCTACAAACACAAGCTAAACCCTTACCTAAAACCTTAGGTTAAACCATAAAAAACACAAAGGCTTTAGCTCAGAACTTCACAAAAAAACACACACACACACACAAACACACAAAAATAACAAAAAACTTAGGGTATACACACAAGCTTTATGTTCACAAAAACAAACTAGGACAAGTACAAAAGGAAAAGGTAAAAAAGAAAACAGTGAAAATGAGGTCATGGTTTCACATAGGTTTTGGCTCCACCCTGACCCCCTGCTGCTATCATATTTCAATGAGTTCTCTTTGTGCTTGTCGCTCAGATTGCCACTGGCATGGCGTATGTGGAGCGGATGAACTACGTCCACAGAGACCTGCGGGCCGCTAACATCCTGGTGGGGGATAACCTGGTGTGTAAAGTGGCTGACTTCGGACTGGCCCGACTCATTGAGGACAATGAGTACACGGCCAGACAAGGTAAGGCCACAAGGGGACGCTAGTTAGCTTCTATTAGTTTAGTTTTTAGTATGTGAACAAACAGCAATAAATGATTTGATTACAATTGTATTGTTTGTTTTTCTGATGTTCACAATCAGCAATCAGCAAGTCACAATCAGCAATCAGCAAGTCACAATCAGTAAAGATTATCCAAAACATGATTCAAATGTTTTTTTTTATCTGCCCCTGTTTTAAGGCTGTATTCCTCTAAGCACTGTTTCTGTGTCACAGGAGCCAAGTTCCCCATCAAGTGGACGGCCCCAGAGGCCGCGCTGTACGGACGGTTCACCATCAAGTCGGACGTCTGGTCCTTTGGGGTCCTACTCACTGAGCTTGCCACCAAGGGCAGAGTGCCATATCCAGGTAACAGTGATAAAGCAATCCCTTCAGTCTGGAAGGTATATGGATGTTCTGTAGCCACCACTAGCTAGTCATATCCAGTTTCCTATCCTAATTTGACATAGTTTACATCTATTTGGAAGTAGCCCAAAGGCCTTAGTTTGGTAATGCTAAGTATAGTATGTTACAAGATGTCACTGTTAGCTTTATGACAAAACCCCAAATATCTCCAGTAAGGAATATTTGACTTAATAGTTTAGGATCTACTCTAACCTGACATCCCATTCCCAAAACCCCTTAACCACCACCCCACCACCCCACACACACACACACACACACACACACACACAAACACGCACCCACCATCCTCCCTCCCCACCCACCTTCCACCAGGCATGGTGAACCGGGAGGTGCTGGACCAGGTGGAGCGTGGCTACCGCATGCCGTGCCCAGCCGAGTGTCCCGAGTCGCTCCACGACCTGATGCTGACCTGCTGGAGAAAAGATGCCGAGGAGAGGCCCACCTTCGAGTACCTCCAGGGCTTCCTAGAGGACTACTTCACCTCCACCGAGCCCCAGTACCAGCCCGGGGAGAACCTGTAGTTCGTGTGTGTGTGTGTGTGTGTGTGTGTGTGAGTGTGCGCGTCTGTGTGTGCATCTGTGTTTGTCTCCGTGCGTGTGTGCATGCATGCGTACATTCTTGTGTGTGTGTGTGTGTGTGTGTGTGTGTGTGTGTGTGTGTGTGTGTCTGCGCATGTGTGTGTCTGTTGGAGGAACAACCACAGCAACCTCTTTGGCATTTGGGACCGCCAACGGGACGTCAAACCGACCAATCGACGACGTACCTGCTTTTTGATCCGAGTCCCCCGTTGTTACTTCCCCTCATTTTTCTCCTCAAATCGTGTGTTTGACTGTCTTATGTTTTCAAAAGACTATACTGGTACTTCTTCAGGTTCGTGCCTGTCATCCAAGCTCTGTGGACTTACACAGCCCTGAAAACCCCTCCCACCTCCTTCCCTCATCCGATCTCTGTTCCACACCGTTGCTGAATGGTTGGCTATGTTGTCAGTTGGTCAGTCAGTGTGCATGCGTATGTGATCCTTCTGAACGCGATATGCCGGTGATCTGGAGGGGTTCTTGGACTATTATCCTGCTGGAAGTGGTGTGTCAGTGTCCACTTGTCCCATATGAGGCTCCTGATGTTGGACTCTGTATTTCAAAAACCGAGGGGCTCAGGGGACAGAATATCTGTGGGGAAATTATGTTTTGCCAGGATTTCTATTTTGTTCTTATTTTACATGAACTGTGTTATCAAACCTGGATGGTACTGGAATCACACGGCATTTTATCACGCCACAGATGTATTTTTCAGGTGAAACAAATGCTCATTCACAGTCTTGCTTGATTTTGATATACAGAGATTACCATCCTTTAAGTGGGATATATCTAACTAGTGACATGATCAGACCTGACTTTCCAGTCTTTTAACGACCAGACCAGGCTTTCCAGTCTCCCATGCAAAAGAACAGGAAACAGCAAAAGGGTTTTATTGTTTAGCAAATGTTTTCTATTGAGGACTTTCCAGAACGAAAATGGCTACTGATCTCGTACTGTTTCCTCTCAGGATGGAGAATTATTTGAATCCTGCTGCAATGTTTTTTTGTGCCAATGAAAACTCTTTTTTTGTAATCTCTTCTATTGTTCGAAAGTGTATTTTTATGAATTTTTTGTACTATGAAGTAGGAGCAAACCCAGTGATAATCCAGAGATTCCTGAACCTGTGTACGGCACCAACAAAATTGGGTGAAACAATCATAGTTTGACGGTTTCTGAGTTGTTCAAGCTTTTTGATTTAAAATCAAGTGAATCTCCTGGTATGTTATCATTTTGTTTCGACCTTCATGTCTATCAGCGATAATTACTTCTAAATCTTCCTCTACTTTTAAGTTGTTTTCAGTGTATACTTGCACATAGTACAATTTTGTGTTCAACTTAATCTCACACTGGAGTTGCGGATGTTTTGTTTTCTGAGTTGTTTCCATCGTGTACAAAGGAAATTATTCTGCTACCACTACCAACGATCTTTACATCAAGGAGCCTTCAATGGTGGTACTCAATTGGCATTACGAATAGCAGACAATTAACTGTAAATATCCTTAATGCTAATATTTTTGTATATATCCTGTTTGTAATTTATTCATTTTTAAGAAGACGGTCGTCTGGTCAGCCTCCAGTCTCATGGTGACTTCCATCTTTAGGGTATGCTTCATAGTTACTGGGCACGGCAGGTGAGAAATTGCAACCAGCAATTATTTCTCCAAACCAATGTTTATTTGCAGCCCGCACTTCCTCGAAGTAAAACTTTGTTGAACTCTTATCTGGGTAAGATACTTTATTAAAGAACTATTAGATGCATGAGCTAAAACATATAATTCATGTAATAATAACAATAATGTTGCAAGTATCACCACCATCCTTGTTTCAGAATAGTTTGGTACCATCTCTTACCCGATTTCTTTAATATCTTTGAACCCCACAGGACTACTTTACGAGTTAGTATTTTTATATATACGGAAGGCATTTGCTTGGAGACTGGAAATACAACAGTCCATTGTTTTGTCTCATGTCATCAACCTTTTCCAAAGTTCTTTGTTTTCCCAAACTCAAAGGTAGCATAATGGTCCTCAAACTTGCGAAGTGCATTTCATCTTTGTAATGGTACGCCCAACTTTCTGAATATCTTGAATATCATACCACTATGAGACATCATGGGAGGTTGTACTCCTCCTATCTGTGAATGGTTGGTTTTGTGGACATTGGTTATGCCGTGACAAAACAGATCTAACTTCTTTACATTTGTTGTCATCACATCGAAAAGCCAAGGACACGTTTTCCTTTTGGATTTCTATCCAAGCCTGTGCAGTTCTTTTTAATCAGTGATACTCCAAATCTTTTCTACTGCATATAATAGAAAATATCAGAAATTCAGACTTATGTTCTGCAGTTTTCTAAAACGTGCTGTATTGTTTAAAAATGTAAAGGACAAAGGATGTCAAAATATGATTGAATAAAATTTGTATCTTGACAATTGTATTCTGACACATATTGATTTATGGGGGGATTAAATATTTTTGCTTTATTTCTAGAATTGGGACTTTTCTTTACAACTACATCCAGGCAGGTACTGAGTTACATTATTGTGATAACTGATAACATTCATAACGCTGACAACCCCTATTCGACTTTCTTTTGAACATCTAATAACCCTAACCCAAATTTGGTTACACCTAGTTCATATCTTAAAACAGGTAGAAATAGAAAAGTCATTTACACGCACTTCTAGCTGTCCATGTGAAGATTGTGTTACCAGATTTAGATGCAGTAGTGCTGACCCCTGATGGTCAATGACCAAATATTATCTAAATACCCTTTCTTGGGAAAATAAATGTCGAGGTAATTCAAACTTATTCCTCTGCAAAATCAGGTCTTCGTACAAAAATAAATAAATCAGGAAGATAACGTGAGTAGGCTATATATTACCATTTGGTTTACCATATTTAATAAGAGTAATGTGACCGTATTTTTTTAAAAACACACACGGTCACTGAAATATGCTAAACGTGATGTTCGACTACCACTACCGTGTGCGAGGTTACGGTTGCGTAACTGTAGCGAGAAAATACCGGAAGGGAGCCTACCTTATTCATCTATTTAACGCGAGTTGCAGGTGAGCGCTTGTTCTCTCGGGAGTTCCTTTAGATCTGTAAACAAAGACCGACATACCACATTGAGCCAATTTTGCCAGCACGCGTGGCCTGAAAGGTAACTGAACTCTAATGAAATTACCATTTTAATAGTAGAACATCTGTGATTATGTGTTTCAGACGGTCACTATCGTTTCGATTAGAAACTGAACTAGCCCACCATAAATACAATTTAGTTACATTTGTGATATTTCAAATGTAAGCTACGCCTTTTTCATTTTACAATGAAACTTCAAGTTTCGCGCTGCACCAGTCTGACAGAATTATCTTTCACACAATACCTATATGAATAGCTGTTGCTGGTCATTAAATCAACCTGTTTTATTTGCATGTACCTTGTAATTCGGTATCATTCCCGTAACAAATCTTGCTCCTCTTTGACTGACACTTTCTTAATGTCCCCGCTCATGTTTTATGGCTTTAAACCATGGAGGCTGCATGTGTCATCAGAGGAATTAAGGAGCCAAATATCCACTATATTGGCTGATGCATTGAAGGCTAATCAGTAAACAAGGTCAATCAATCCCTTCCAAAGTTACTCCTCTAGACACACATGTTGCCTCTTGCCTGTCAACAAGCCTGACCAGGAAAAAAAAGAAAGAAAAAAACTAAATTAATTTGACCTTTTTTGCACTGTTTAATCATAATGCGGTATGTCAGGAAATTATGTTAATTAAGGGTGGAATAGATGTAGGTACTCAAATGCCTTTCTGACTATGAGTGTTTCCTTCGTGCTGTGTTGTACACAAGTTCATGACTGAACTAGACATTACAGAGCTATGCTATGTGATGTGTTGTAGCCTGCTCTGGCCTTGTATTGGTCTCTGAAGGCTCTCTCATACACAGCTCGGGGACTTTGTAGTCGCAAACAAGCTTGATAAGGATTAATCATTAAGGAGAGTAAGACAATCAAGCATTTATAGCACTGCGGGTGTGTTCCTGTTACGTGACGCTGATCACAGAGTTTCTTCTTAATGACTAATTATAGCTGAAAACAGATGTATGACAAGCTGCAGGTGTGTCTAAATGTTTGATTTCAGCAATGAAACAGAAGTGTATTGATGAAGCTACTTGAAACAACGTCCTCAAGTCAGCCATTGCTTTTTGGGCCTTTGTTCAAAGTTGACACATGGGTGTGAAACTTAAGCCGATTTGCCATGGACGTCTTGACTATGCTGTCTATTTGAATGAAATGTAATATACATGCTAATTAATATACTGCACTACTGTCTATTGAACTCAGGTCAGGCCTGTTGCAACTGGTTAGCACAGTGCACAACTCCCTAGAGATAAGCTTGAGTATTATGGCTGTTTCCTGTAAATAGTCCTATCTGTAGACCTCCAGCGGTTGAATTTCTCTGATGCTATTGTTTGGCTGTTGACTCGTTCCCTGGCTACTTGCCCCCCTGAGAGAGGTTTAATTTTGACATGGTTTTTGACTTGTAACGTTATGATGAGTTAGTTAGTTAGTTAGTTAGTCAGTCAAGAGGCAGAGGAGTGCAACAAGTTGAGATCAGCAGTACAGGAAACAGAGAGAGAGAGAGAGAAAATGTTTTGAGGGCATGTTATAAATGGTGTGCCTCTTCGCTCCATTGCAAGCTTGTCAGAGCGGTGTTTCAAATGGACTGGCAGATTATACAGTAGGGAACAAATAGGAAAGGGTGGCAAGCTTTCTGCACTGCAGGGTAACTTGCCCTAGGGATCACACTTACTTGTCAACATAAAGGTATACAGTGCCTTGCAAAAGTATTCACCCCCCTTGGCTTGTTACTTATTTTGTTACATTACAACCTGTAATTTAAATGTTTTTTTTAATCTGAGTTTTATGTGATGGATCTGCACAAAATAGTCTAAATTGGTGAAGTGAAATGAGAAAAGTACATATTAAAAATTATTTTTAAAAATCTGGAAATTGGCATGTGCATATGTATTCAACCCCCTATGCTATGAAGCCCCTCAAAAGTTCTGGTGCAACCAATTACCTTCAGAAGTAACATAATTAGTGAAATGAAGTCCACCTGTGTGTAATCTAAGTGTCACATGATCTGTCAGTATAAACACACCTTTTCTGAAAGGTCCCAGAGGCTGCAACACCACTAAGCAAGAGGCATCACACCATGAAGACCAAGGAGCTCTCCAAACAAGTCAGGGACAAAGTTGTTGAGAAGTACTAGTCAGGGTTGGGTTATAGAAAAATATCCAAATCTTTGATGATCCCCCGGAGCACCATCAAATCCATCATCTTCAAATGGAAAGAACATGGTACCACAACAAACCTGCCAAGAGAGGGCCGCACACCAAAACTCACAGACCGGGCAAGGAGGGCATTAATCAGAGAGCCAGCACAGAGACCAAAGGTAACCCTAAAGGAGCTGCAGAGTTCCACAGCAGAGACTGGTGTATCTGCGCATGGGACCACAATAAGCCGTACACTCCATAGAGCTGGGCTTTATGGAAGAGTGGCCAGAAAAAAGCCATTACTTAGTGTTAAAAATAAGATGGCACGTTTTGAGTTTGCCAAAAGGCATGTGGGCGACTCCCCAAATGTATGGAGGAAGGTGCTCTGGTCAGATGAGACTAAAATTTAACTTTTCAGCCACCAAGGAAAACGCTATGTCTGGCGCAAACCCAACACATCCCATCACCCCAAGAACACCATCCCCACAGTGAAACATGGTGGTGGCAGCATCATGCTGTGGGGATGTTTTTCAGCAGCAGGGACTGGGAAACTGATTCGAGTCGAGGGAAAGATGGATGGTGCTAAATACAGGGATATTTTTGAGCAAAACCTGTTTCAGTCTGCCTGTGATTTGAGACTGGGACGGAGGTTCACCTTCCAGCAGGACAATGACCCAAAGCATACTGCTAAAGCGACACTCAAGTGGTTTAAGGGGAAACATTTAAATGTGTTGGAATGGCCTAGTCAAAGCCCAGATCTCAATCCAATTGAGAATCTGTGGTCAGACTTGAAGATTGCTGTTCACAAGCGGAAACCATCCAACATGAAGGAGCTGGAGCAGTTTTGCCTTGAGGAATGGGCAAAAATCCCAGTGGCAAGATGTGGCAAGCTCATAGAGACTTATCCAAAGCGACTTGCAGCTGTAATTGCCGCAAAAGGCGGCTCTACAAAGTACTGACCTTAGGGGGGTGAATATTTATGCACGCTGAAGTTTTCTGTTATTTTGTTGTTTGCTTCACAATAATAATAAAAAAATCACATCTTCAAAGTTGTAGGCATGTTCTCTGGATGAAATGATGCAAACCTTCAAACAATCCATTCTAATTCCAGGTTGTGAGGCAACAAAACATAAAAAATGCCAAGGGGGGTGAATACTTTTGCAAGGCACTGTACATGCATACATAGTTCTTATTGTACATGCTTACATGTAGACAGACATACATACAAACAGCTCTTCGTTTTAAATCTCTAATTATAAGCCATTTCTGGGTGTCTCAGGTGTTCCAGGCAGATGATGCAGCGACCCCATAGGCTTATTATAAACTCTAAGAGGTGTTAGCAGGAAGTGAGACGTGTATTTTCCAGGAAGCCAGTTTTATTACAGCAAGACGGTTTGACACTGTGTGTGTGTGTGTGTGTGTGTGTGTGTGTGTGTGTACAGCTGAATAAAGTGTCAGAATGTTGGTGCAATTGTTTACCCTATCCTCACAGCTGAGGAGATTACTGCACGCTTCATTGTATGGTGTGGTTTTACTTCTCTAGAAAATTAATTTCTCTAGAGAATTAAGCAAATAGCATTGTGAAACGTAAGGCCATTTCTAAACGGAATGGCTTCAATTTAAAAACTTGTTTTGCTTTTGAGATTACACTGACTACTGAAGACTCACTTTTAAACACTTTATTGTATTATACAAGGAAGGTTAATCTTGGCATTATCTCCCCACCCATTGTAAATGTTGACCAACTGATTATTACCAACTTTACTTTAAAGTTGACCAGGTTTATTTTGTAGGGAATAGATTGAGTTTATAAAAGTGTACTGCTGTAATGCTGTACTTGTGTTCCGTATCTCAACAGCACCATTGTTTAAACCTCTGAGTAAGTGTGTGTTCACAAAGGTTATGTCTGTCATACCGTTTTGTTAGCTTAGTGGATACTCTCTGTTCATTTGCTGGAGCAATAATTCAAATTCAGATTTGCTATATGAACGGATGAGATTTAATCCCAACCATACTAGTTCTACAGTAGGAAAACTGGTTTCAGTATTTCAACTATTTGACTGTAGGTTTTTGTGAAGCAGATTTATGAAGACAATGCTGCATATCATTTCCTACGGACTAAAACTATTGTTAGCCCCAGTTCACAGTATCACACATTCAGCTGTGTGAAAGCAGGAAGCTGTATGGTTTTAGTGGTTTTAAACAAACTAATTTAGCCTGGTAAGTCACAATATCTTACCCAAAGGTAACACATAATGAGGGAAGTTGGCGATGACCCTGGTCTGAGTGGCAAGGATGTGTTCCACTATTAGAACATTATTTTTATTTTTTTTTATCATTTAAGAAATATTTCCTTGTTTTTTACAAGTGTGAGTCAGAGTTTGAGACCACTTCTTATCATTTTATCTCAAGGTTTTTCCGCATCTAAACTAGCTTTGGTCTAAAGTGATTCATTACTAGGCCCAACTGTTTGCTCTCTCTCTCTCTCCCCCACTCTCCCAAACCCAGGACACAAATTAAAAAGAAGTGGGCCCAGTTTGCCATAGACGCGTCTAAAATGGCAAACCAGGACGCCAGCAACCCTTCCCATGTGGTGTTTGACCTCTTTGCCCACGCTCAGAGCTGCAAAGACGTGCAGCGTCACTTCGCCGAGCTCTGCCAGCACCTGGAGCTGGACCCCAGGGACTACAGGACCTTCTACACCAAGATTAAAGAGAGGCTCAACTACTGGAAGGCCAAAGCGCTGTGGGTGAAGCTGGACAAGAGAGCCAGCCACCCTGACTACCAACAGGGGAAAGCCTGTGCCAAAAACACGGTAGATTTGTTTTTAAAGGCAAACGTATGTATATATGTTTTTATGGGTTTTAATTGTTCTATTTTGCTTTGGAGGTGAGATGGCTTTTTACTCATCTCATTTGGGAAAACATAATAACATTGTTTTCACTCACAGTCTGATTATCTTGGATTATTACTTGATTTTGGGGATGCAAAATATGCTATGAACATAATAATACACTTAACCTTCGTTCAGGAAACTCTAGTCCATCAGAAAAAAGGCTGATGCTAGCCCGTTTTAGTTTTGTTGGGCAAGGGAAAGGTAATAGTTTTTGCTCAGTATCGCCCCCCTCCCTCTTTATTTCCCCCGCTGCAGTGTTTGGTGCTGGGTGCCGGTCCTTGTGGCCTGCGGACCGCCATTGAACTGGCCTTACTGGGAGCTCACGTGGTGGTGCTGGAGAAGAGGGAGACCTTCGCCCGGAACAATGTCCTCCACCTGTGGCCTTACACCATCTACGACCTGCGTGGCCTCAGCGCCAAGAAGTTCTACGGGAAATTCTGCACCGGCGCTTTAGATCATATCAGTGAGTGCTGACTGCATTGTTGGAATGTTTCACGCTAGATACCTGAGTGGTGACTATCCCCCCCATGTTTTGTTCTCCGATTCCCTGTGAAGAGGGATCATTTTAATAAATGCTACAATTTTGTTGAACTCGAACGCTTTGTTATTCACAACTTCTGTTATCTAGTCAGTGAGTGTAAAGTAGCACGCACTCAATTACAATTGCACACACACCAACAGACTAACAGACTCCGCATATATCTTTAGGTATTCGCCAGCTCCAGTTGATTTTACTGAAGGTGGCCCTTCTCCTGGGAGTGGAGGTGAACACTGGGGTGGAGTACCAAGGCTTGGTGGATCCATCGGATGACACAGGTAGCTTCACCTGTGTTTAAAAAAATATAAAGATTCTAAGTCAGAGTGTGATGATATTCTACCTGATGTATAGATGATTGGTCGACATTTTTCTTCAATCAATATGATGCCCACCTTAACCTGGAGTATTTCATAGAAAGCAGTATTCGATAACTATAAGTCCAGATTGCTATTGAGTTAGTTGAGCAGACCATACATTCACATAACAGCTAATATACATATCTTTATTGTCGTCTTTATGACTCACGTTAACCTCCTGTCACTGTTTGTTGATAAAGTCCTCCTGACCCTTGACCCCATGCTATTATCTGTGGGTGTGTTAGGCTGGAGAGCCAAGCTCCACCCAGAGTCCCACCCTGCGGGAAAGTTGCAGTTTGATGTCTTTGTTTCTGCTGGAGGAGGGAGGTTCGTCCCTGACGGTAGGGAACATGACGTATTTTAATTTTAAAAAATCTCTCACTCTCTCGGAATTGGAATTACTTTTCATTGTGTTGTTCCGAACATGCACAGGAAAATGTAATTTAATATGTTTAACTAAATGCCCAAATCTTGACAAAATTCCCCGTAAAAGAATGTGGTTTTAAAAATGTAAATAAAGCAAATAATGTAGCTTTGGAGCACTTAACCAAGTGAAAAGACTTTTGAAAGTGTGTGTTTTTTCCCCATTTAAAATGTCTTCTCAGGCTTCAGGAGGAAGGAGCTGAGGGGGAAGCTGGCCATCGGCATCACGGCCAACTTCATCAACCGCCGCACCGCCGCTGAGACCCAGGTGGCCGAGATCAGCGGCGTGGCGCGCATCTACAACCAGAAGTTCTTCCACGACCTGCTCACAGAGACTGGTATGGCTTCCCTGTCCCACAATGTACTGCCAATGGCCAATGTGAGCAAGTGTGTAGAGGAAAAAAATAAATGTATATATATTTTTATATATAATAGTACTTTGCCTAAGGTTTAGGCAGGGGATGCTGTTTCGAAGGCAAAGGGTGATAGATTTTAATTTCACTCACTGTAGTTTATTAAAAATATTGTGTGTATATGTATAAGAATTACAATTAACATTTATAGTTTTGGAAAAGCATTCTTAATTCAAAGCATTTTTTTCCACACCTGTCTAACTCGTTTGCACAGTACTGTATATTTTGGCAATGTGATGATGAAATCAACCTAGTTTCCATTGTGTGTTATAAGGCCTAAGGCCTATTGGACTCTCAAGTCACTGGCTTTCTCTCTGTAATTCTTTCTCTTTTCGTAACTCCCTCACTCATTCGCTCTGTGCTCTCCATCTCTTTCTCTCCGTTCACCCCTCCAGGTATTGATCTAGAGAACATTGTCTACTATAAAGACGACACCCACTACTTTGTCATGACTGCCAAGAAGAAAAGCCTGCTGCAGAAGGGGGTCATCAAGCAGGTGAGAACCACACAGCCAAATCAAATGGAAAGAAAAAGAAAGTGACAGCACTGTCATTAGCACTCAGGAAAAGCTCAAACTGGGTGGATGATTGGCCTCCAGACAGTAGTTCTCAACCAAAGGGCATGTCAGTGGGAAGGAAAGACAAAGGGCTTAGGTTATTGGACCTTTTGAGAGAAGACGCTACAGTTTTTACATTACAACATCTGTAGATTTTATTTTATTTATAAAAATGTGTTGCCACTGATATTTAATTTTACAGAAGTGTAATTGTTGTGTTTTTCTTTTCTTGTATCAGAATGTAATGGTTTTATTTCACCTGTCTCTTCCAGTGACCTAATGGTTTTTATTTAACCTGTCTTTCTTGTACCAGGACTTCAGTGATGCAGAGCAGCTGCTGGCCCCAGAGAACGTGGACCAGGAGGCTCTGCTGGACTACGCCCAGGACGCCGCTCACTTCTCCACCGGCTGCCGGCTCCCCGACATGGAGTTTGCCACGCACGGAGGCCGACCCGACGTGGCCATGTTCGACTTCACCTGCATGCACCGCGCCGAGAACGCATCGCTGGTCAGGGAGAGGAGGGGCAAGAAGCTGCTGATGGCTCTGGTCGGGGACTGTCTGGTGGAGGTAGAAGGATGCCCTTATTTTGTTTGGAGTATAGAGTATTTTTTATAATGAGTATTCGAAGTGCGTTGCGGCGGAAATCTATGTTTTTTGTGGCTTTTTATTTACTTTCAAAACTTTTTGTATGTGCATGTATAATTTTTTGTGACACACTATGTAATGCAATCCTTTAATTTAGTAAGTGCTATATTGTAAGGATAGTCTTTTTTTGGTGGGTAATTTTGGTGGAATGGTTCATGTTTGGATGCAAATGCCTGTGTGTATATGCTTGATTCATGCGATTGTTTCTGTGGCAGCCCTTCTGGCCACTAGGGACAGGTATTGCTCGCGGCTTCCTGGCCTCTTTCGATGCGGCTTGGATGGTGAGAAGCTGGGGTCTGGGCGTTCCCGTTCTCAAAGTACTGGCTCAACGGTCAGTCAACTTCACATGCATCAAACCTATAGCTATAAAGTACACATTTATACACATAAAATATAGTGATACATCTAATTGCTGCTTACTTATTTGCCCCTTACTATATACAGTTATGTGTATTACCATTTTGTTCCACATATTTTGCCTTCTGCTCCAAGCGTCACAATAAGGTATGTAAATACCCCCCCCCCCCCTCCTTAATGTGTTTGATTATTTTCGTCTTGTGAACGGGCAGGGAAAGTGTCTACCAGCTTTTGTCCCAGACCACTCCGGAGAACACCAGTAAGAACTACAGTGGTTACAGTATCAACCCAACCACACGCTACCAGCATGTCAACCTCTCCTCCATTCAACCCAACCAGGTCCGGGTCGTGTCCGTTTTTATACATGTTTCTCTTCAAATCTCTTTAAACACTGTCAGATGTCTTATTTTTTTGCCACAACATTTGTATTCCGTTCAATTAGATTCTATATCTAATACACATTTGGATTACCTTTACCCCATATAAATCTGTTCAAAATATTTCTTTTCAAATGTATTGCTTCATGTTAGAATGCAGATAAACTCTTCATCTTCAGATATTAGAAAAATATTATTTTGTATCATACCTCCATTTTACAATAAGGAAACCATGTTTATGTGCGTGGAATGAAAAGCCCTGATGAGATCACAGTCACGGAAACACTTTTGAAATCGTTATTTGTTATGGCATTTTGCTGCCAGAAAAAACTGCAGCGTGCATCGAGCCGTGAGCCAGGTCGGGACCTCTTGATTCCCAAACCAGAAGAGGTTATTGATTAGAAGGCTTTGGAGAGTTTTCACAAAGCAACTGGGTCGATGATTCTGCATTAGACACAGGCTTTTGTGTTTGACCAAAAAGCAGGGCAAAGAGTCTGCTGTCCTCTATCTAATACGAGTTATCCTTTCATATATTGTCTATATGAATATTGATTTCTCCATGTTATATTTTCTAGGTGCAGCATCTTTATTATGTTGAAGATGATATCGACTTCAACCGACCGAGCAAGAAGCTGAAAAGCCGCTGGTCGTACATGCCCCAAGGTCGGTGTCTGTTCTGCTGTCTTCATCCTCATGGCTATGTATTACTTTTTATATCTGGCAACAAACGGCCAGTGCTTAACAAATCACAAGCCAACAATGAAGGCAGTTGTTTACATCCAGAATGACAGATAAACGAGTTTGGAACAAGTTCAAATTGTTTCCCTGAGGAATGGGACGCACACCTTTTTCAATATCCTGATTGTTCACACACCGGTGAAGTGTCTCTGTGTGTTCTAAACCCCCGACTGTCTCCTCCCTGGTACCAGATTCAACGGGTGGTTTCGATGAGCTGCTGATGTGGTGCCAACAGAACACGGCAGGATTTGAGAAGGTCAAGGTGACTGACCTGACCCAGTCCTGGAGGTCCGGCCTGGCCCTCTGTGCCCTCATCCACCGCTTCAAACCTCACCTCATGTGAGTATTCTCGCTTCCTTGTTTTTTAAATGCTATTAATATCAGTGTGTAAAAAGAAAAAGTAAAAAAGTCTTCTTTCCTTGTTTTTGATGCTATTCAAATTACACAACCACTTCGTTGATAGGCAGTGCTTACCTGAGGGTTTGCGTTCAGCTGGTCTGCATTTTAAAACTCACAATCTTATGGTCTCACAACAACAAACAAATAAAATAAAACAAATAGTCCAGAAGATTGCACGCTCTCCGCTTCTTTATGCAATCACGTGGAGCCGTCCACTCCTCTCCTTATCCTCCAGAGACATGTCCTCCCTGACAGAGTCCAATGCCATCCATAACAACCAGCTGGCCTTCGGCATCCTGGAGAGGGAGCTGGGCATCCCTCCTGTCATGTCTGCCAGTGACATGGCCACACGGGGCCAGATTGACAAGCTGTCCATGGTGCTCTACCTCACCCAGGTCCACGACGCTTTCACACAGAGAACCCCTACCACGGGTAAGCCTGCGACTAGTGTTTCAATAGAGTTTAGATCGGGTTTGATAAGGGATGACCATACAGTGATAGGTTTATGTTTTGGGGTGCTGCGTATGTTTGTTGGGGTAGTTGAAGTACTGAAAGGCAGTGTATAATTGAAATAAAATGCCATATTTTTATGTTGATTGCCAAAACTATGATTTAAAAACTCCAGAATGTGTCTCTTATTGTTCTTTGTGCTGATAGTTTGAACTGTAGATGATTAATGTAATGCTAACAAGTGAAGCTGCAGTATTTCAATATAGTACTCCAGCATAACCTCATAGTTTCTTAGGCTTAATTGATTCCACATTTACTGTACATTTTCCACTTTGAAGTCCTACATTTCACAAGCCATTGCTGAACCCAATGTGTAACTTAGGCTGTGAAAGGTCAAAGGCCATTCATTACCTAACCAATCAATGAAAGAGTGTCCTCTATTGTTTTGTGTGTAGCATGCGGTGCTGAAGACATGACTGTCCATTTGAATTTAAAAAGCCTCATGACGATCAGGGGTTTCAAATCTGGTGACCTTATTTTTGCCAAGGTCAAAGGTTATCTACATTGGCAGCCCAGAGTTCTTGAGTTCCCTAATGGTGCTGTGATGTCGTTCAGAGTCTTCTTCTAAGGTACCCATCAGTCTAGACTGCTGGATTTAGCTTTTAGCTCTACCTCTTTCGTTACCTGCCCAAAAAAGACGAGTATGCGAAGTCAAACGAGATGAAGGGTTTTAATCAAGGGCTACGGGAGATTGAGAATGACCCAATGGTCGAGCTGAATGCCCAAAAGCAAATGGCTGAGTCCTTTTCCATTATAGAAACTACAGATACAAGTTCAGCTGGCGTAGAACATGTGGATGAGAACAGAACCTAGAAAAGCAAAAAGAGAACTGAAAAAAACAGAGAAGCGAGGAAAGGAGAGGAGATGACCAGATGTCAGAAAAAGATTGTGCCCCTGTTTGTCACACTGCTTTTTCTGTGAAAGAGAGGTCAAAGTGCAGAGGCAAGAAGGCTAAAAATGACCCTGTTCTTTTACCTCGGCAACATAATCATAAAGAAATAAAATACTCTCCCGTATTGGACAGAAGGAGGAAAATAGCAGCTAATATTCAAGATCTCAAGCCCGGAGACCTGATCTTTATCAAGGTGAAAAGTCGTCTCCACTGGCCTGGTAGAATTGTGAAAGCTCCTGATGAGACAGTTGCCGTCTTCTTATTTGGAACACCTGAAACTAAGTTTGAGGGTTTTACAGACAGCGTCCCTTATTTACCCAACAAAGACAAGTACACCAAGCCGAAAAGGTGGATGGGTTTCAACCAAGGACTGTGGGAGATCGAAAACAACCCAACTGTTGGTTTGAATGTTCCAGAGCCTTTGCCCTTAGTGATGGGAAATACCTGTGACAATTCTACTGGTATTCGTGAACAACGCAGAGGTACAACGCCTGAAGAGGAAATTTCATTCAAACTCCCAACTACAGGACCCCGGCAATACACACAGAGAAATTAACCACGCTGATTCCAACAGAAGGAGAAGGATTGCCATGAAAGAAAACCTCCCAGAGGAAGAGATTATGGTAAACGGGAGGAGGAGAAGGAAAGAGGAGAGTAACGGGGGAAAAGCTGATGTGGCGGATTTAAGCCTATGAGGAAAAATACTTGACAAAATGTTGCCGCTCCTGACTCTGGGAGTAGAAATATGTAAATATTTTCACTTGTGAATATACAGCATTTCAACAGTCATGGTGAACTGGAGGTATGGACTTAGCCTAATCGCGAGCCGAATATCTGCTGTACATTCTTTTAACACTATGTTTGGATACAATGTGAATGTAATTTGACTTTTTTTTTTCTCTTAGAAATTTTTTTTTTAGGAAAATGCTGCCTGCACTCTCACAGAAGAGTTTGGATTGATTTTAAAGGTTTTATGTGTATGGCCTTGTAATTTATTTTGTTGTCTATGACTAAAATAAATGAAATGGCTCCTCTGGCTTTGCTTTTGAAAGGGTATTTCACTTAAAGATTGAGCTGGATGTTTTCCATCCCTCAGCTACTTGCACATGAATAGGAACATGAATATTGTTTATGTCATTATATTCTGAAAGAACAGAGCTACAATTCATTTATACATTTGTATGCTAAAAGAGCAGAGTGAGGCTTTAGAACATATGGATATATGCATGCATATGCCTGGTGATGTTTTAACGATTTTATTCCGGCTTATTGATCTTGCTAGGCGCATCATTTTGGATATATATTGTATGATTTCAAAATCAATAATGGTCCATAATAACAGATAGTCCATAATCTTAGAGCCTAGCACAATCACAGGACCATATAAATAGAACACCTCAACTATGTTATTTGAGTGCAATGTCCCTTTAAGATCATGTTACCCAGAATCCCCCCTGGTCTGAGTAGATGGGGTTGTACTAAGAGACCGCTGGTATTGGCTCCGCATCTCACACTAAGCCAGGCAGGCAGCAGAAAAAGCAAACGACATCCGTGAGGACATGGCTTATCAGGCTTGGGAGGGACTAGCCTCCCCTAAAAGGGATCGACTGTTTCTGCTGTGAGGGAGCATTTTCCTGGAGCTTTTTTTCTTTTCTTTTAAATGTATTACTGAAGGTATTTCTACTGTATATCACTGGAGCTTTGTGGTAGAGGGGGGGGTATTTCTGGTGTGAATACAGCATTTGTAGTCAGTGTAAGCTGAAGTGGGTGTGATATAATGATCTGCTCCTACGTCTATGCGTGTGTGTGTGTTTGACGCCGCTCTACTGGGTTGTGTGCTCACAGATGCGCAGGCAGTAAGTAGCTGTCAGCCACAGAGGAGCTGGCCTGTAACCTTATCTGAACGTTATAGTAGCAGGGAGTGAAGGATGGAGCCACTGGAGTTTTTTTTTTATTGTAGCTGTGGGTAAGCGGTGGTGCTGTAAGCCTCCAAGTGCAGGGAAATAAAAAAAAACATCTGGATTGGAAACGCAATGTCATGGGGTGCAGATTACTAGGAGTACTGGGGTGCAGGTAGGAGTTTTCAAATAGAACGAGCTAGGGGCAAACTCTGATGTAATAAGTCTGTCAGGTTACCAAAGTTCTACTTGTAAACCAACGGGGTACTAACTGTGAGGCTAGCAATATTTCTTGTATGTGTTGTATTGGGATTTACAGCTGAAGCATGCCTGTGTTTGCACCTCTCTCTCTCTCTCTCTCTCTCTCTCTCTTTCTTTACTGCAGAACCTGCAGGCCTTCTGACGCCAGCCAAGACCGTGTCGTTTTCCCGGACCCAGGCTGCTGTGATCTTCCTCAACACGCTTAAACGCAACTCCCTGCAGAGACTCAAGGTGAGAGGCACCTGACAGAGAGTTGGCTGCTCGTCACCGTGCCAACGCAATCCTATTTACAAGGCACATCGGCATCGCTTGATAAGAATGACATCATAAACCATAACTCTGTAGACTGCAGTTCCCTTTGAGTTAAGTCATGCGGTTAATGACTGAGCGTTTGTCCCTCTATAATTTGGGAATGCGGTCATTGGTAATTGTTAGGATTACCTATAAAGTGATAGTGTGTTGTCGGTTCCACTTTAATCTTTTCTTTGGTATTTTAGAACATTGTGTTCAAACCAGTCATACAAGATCAAATCTTCATCATGTGTTTATTTAGAAATTCTCTGGCATGCATGTAATGAAACTGCAACCACAAGTGGGGTCAGATGATTTTGTAATTTTTGTTTGTTTATTTACACAGAAGAAGCTGGCGGCAGAGCAGGAAGCAAAAGAAAGCAAGATGAGCATGGGAGAAGAGGAGCATGTGAGTTGTGTCTAGACAGCAAATAATAATAATAATCCACTTAACTAGTTCTCAAGCAGAACTAAATCCATTTTAGTGAATGACTTCAGGTCTTTTGTCACACTTGACAATATATTTTCCCTATGATTTTTCATTGGATTATTGCTTTAATCCGTCTAGCAATATTTCTAAATTATTTATTGTTATGATTAATTTGAAATTGAATTTATGGTCATGTTGTTTACCTCGTTGTTTGCCACATTGTTTACATCGTCTAACTTCTGTTTCTCCGGGTGTTCTGTTAGCCGGTCGCCCCCGAGTTACGACCAGCGGAACCTGAGCCAGACCCCGATCCCGACGCCGCCTCGATCCCCGCCCCGGCCAGCAGCGAGGAGTGCTACTTCTGCTGCCAGCGGGTGTATGTCCTGGAGAGGATCAGCACCGAGGGCAAGTTCTTCCATCGTAGCTGCTTCACCTGCCATCAGTGTGGCGTGACACTCCGACTGGGAGACTACACTTTTTGTCAAGACAATGGTTAGTATGTGGGAAGAATCTGTGTGGGTGTTTCTTCTTTACCTTTTTTTGTAAGGCAACAAAAGACATCCATGTTTCATTTTTTGTAACACTAAAAGATGTCACCCTCGGCCAGTGGTTCTTATTTGCTCGTGTTGCTTATTTGAAATCTACAGGAGAGTGTGTTGCGCACTGATTGATTAAGCAAAGAACACTTCAACTAATTTAATAGTAACAGATATAACCTTTCCACTATCCAATATGAAAGACCAACTGGTGGTGCACATTAAAATAACATTTAATCAATTACTCTATATCTATAAATATACTTGGTGGAAAACAGGAGTTTCACCGTATGTGTATCTTCCATCTTAATTCTATCTTTCAACAGCCTTTGCTTTTCTACTTCTCGTATTTGACCAAATATTGTCCTACAAGTGGTGTACGCTCATGGTCATTTTCTTGGATGACTCACTGCCAAGATGGAGAGCAATTTTTGCCAGAATAGAGGAGCAATTTTTTCTGTGTTCCAAAAGGTGGTTGTTTTTCCTTTTCTCTCCCTGGAGAGAAAGCTTAATACCTTTATTGCAATTTCATACAGTTTTAAATTTTTTTACCTGTTAGAGTAAAGAGGAGACCTGCTTACTCTGGGATGAATAGAGGAAGCGTTTAATTTATTTATCAGGGCCACATGAATAATGCATGTGAAAGAGACCCTTTTTAAAGGGTTTTGTTGTTCAAGCACCAGAACAGAGAAAGCGATCTGGCTGTGTTCGTTTCATGTACCAGATCAGGGCGTGAGTGGCACGGGGTTCTCATGTTCCTTGTGATGCCCCCCCCCCCCCACACCTTCTCGTTCAGGGCATTTCTACTGCGAGCTGCACTCTGGAGATCCTGAGCTGGAGAATGGCCGACGAATGTCTTCTTCTCTGGTGAGTCAATGAGCAGATTTTTTTTTAACACCAGCCCATCCACTGCTGCTGCTGCTAGCACTGTTGCCCCGCTTACAGAACCCGTTTGTTGTGCCATTGAATGTGGTGTTACACAATAATCTGCTGTCGTACGTAATGATGTAGCTCTGCGGGGCCTCTGCCAGCCGTCACCGCATGTGTGACTGACGTGCCCAAAGTGGCTAGATGCAGACAATGGTATTATCGATGCAGCATCACTACACCATTCATTTGGAAAATGAGCTGTATTTTTCTAAAGTTTGCGTTTGTTCCCTTTAGGACACCCTGGGGGAGTTTCAAGAGGAGGAAGATGAGGAAGAGGATAACGACCGCACGCTTTGTCCCTCGGACGAAGACTACTACGAGCACACTCTAGACTCTTGTCCCTCTGGACCCATTGGGCAACCCAAAGAACTGGATGACATTCTCCCAGAACCCACGGATAAGCCCTGCCAACCTCCCCCAGAGCCTGCCCCCGAAGGTGGGTTAGAACCAGGCGAGGAGCAGGGGGTTCCCTCCCAACCTACCCCTGTACCGGCACCCCGCCTGTCATGGCAGGGCACTCCGACCCAGACCCCTCCACATTCGCCTCCCGTGCTGAAACCTCGCTCCGTCTACCTGGCTAATCCTAACACCCCCGATGCCCCTCCACTGGAGAAAGGATCCTCCACGGCAGCTCCCGACTCCAGACCCAAGCAGTCACTACGGAAGCTCAAGCTGAGTGACGAGGAGAAGACCCAGCTGGTCAACCTGAGCTTCAGCCAGGACTCGGACTCCGAGACACAGGGGGGTTCCTCGTCCTGCTCCTCCTCTTCTGCCACGGCGAGCGGGCCTAGCCCCCCTAAGCCAGCCGCCCTGGGCCCAGACGGGCAGGAGGAGGAGGGCTACTGGAGCGGGGGGCCAGGGATCCACAGACGGGACCGCAGAAACCGACACTGCTTCAGGAGGAAAGAGGGGCCGGTCAGGCAGAACCAGCCCACCAAGGTCCGGTCCAAGTTCTCTCCCTGGAATCTGTCATCGCCCAGGCTGGGGAGAGAGCATCGACTCAGCGTCCACAACAGTCACCCAGGGAGAGTGGGTCAGTGACATTCAGCTGCCCTTATCTTTTCCCTTGGGTATGTCTAGTTGCACTTTAACAAATGTCAGATTCTGATTATTTCGCTCTATTATTTTTTTTGCTTTTTTTGTTAGAAACTACTTTTAGGCATAGTTCCCAAATATCTGAGGATGGTGCTGATGGCGATAATGATGATGACGATGCTGACGACGACGATAATGATGATGCTTACGAAGATGAGGAAGATATGTTTGAAATAAATGATCAGGTATGGTGCAGGTCACAGGGTGGTACATCACTTTTATATTTGGTTATGTTTCCCCAGTCATAGAGAAGAGCATTAGACTGAAATTGTTTTTCTGTGGGGGATTGGGCATCGCTCCATTGTGTTAATAGTTAGTCTAGAACCGTTTTCACACACTCTCTTTTTGTCTTTTTCCATCTATCCTCTCTATTTCTCTATCTATCCATCACATCTCTAGTTTGAGGCAATCACCCCTGCAGAGGTGGAGAAGTTGGAGCTCATGAAGATGAAGACCCTGGAGCGAAGAGCCAAGATGAGTGAACTGCGGCGCTTCCGCAAGGCTCAGGTAAGGCCCTGGCTCTGTTGTCCCAGAAGAGGACGATCCTAAAGACACAAGTGGGGGAAAAGGCAAAACCAGTTGTTCATACCTTAAGATACGTGTATCTGTTTTCCACTGCCAGAAGCACATATTTGGACACCTGTCTAATTTTTACCAATATGTTTTAGTTTTTTTGGTCCTTGTGTCTTACCCAAGTTTATTTACACTAAACTTTGAATCAAAACCAAAACTGAGCTCTAACTAAAATTAAATGTGGCATACTGTGTTAAATGTTAAGTCGGAGGTTGCTCCTGAATTCCTCTAACCCTACTCATCCCCCACCTGTGGCCTGTATAGTCTATCCAGAGACGGCTGGAGGAGATTGAAGTGATCTTCAAGGACCTGGAGGACAAAGGCGTGGAGCTGGAACGTGCCCTGCGAGGAGAGGCTGGTAAGAGAACCTGCCAACGGACATACAGCAGCTCTGTTCACACGCACGAACATGAACTTGAAATTATTCAAAACCTAGGTTTAAATTACCAGATATTCCAGGATTCAAAATGAGTCTGAAAAGCTCTCTGTGTTTGCTGATTCTCAGCAACAGATGTCTGAGTAAGTAGTGTTGGATCCACTACAAATGGGCCGTGGCACGCCACGCTATAAATCCTCTCTTTCAGTCTGTGATACACCCTAGCGCCTGAGGCCTCCTGTTCTACATTCTCCAAATTCTCCTACTCTGTCTTTCTCTCTCTCTCTCTCTGTCTCTCTCTCTCTCTCTTTATTTCTGTTGGTCTCTCACTCTCTTTCTCTCACACACACCTGCTGTGTATATCCTGAGGAGTTTCCATCTGTCATTAACTCTCTGTCCCCACAGGAAATGGCGGCTCTCCTGATATGATTGAGCATTGGATCCAGCTGGTGCACCAGAAAAACGCACTGGTCTCTGAAGAGTCAGACCTCATGGTGGCGTACGTACACACACACACACACACACACACACACACACACACACACACACACACACACACACTGTTGGCTGTGTTTTTTATTTATTGCAAGAAAATGGCTACTCCTATTTGGACTCAAGCTGAAGACTTGTCACAGCATGTTTGTTTCGTATTGTCGCATGGGTACCAAACATACGGTCTCGTGACAAGATGGATGGTAAACTAAGTGAGTCATGCAACTCATTGAGGCCTTTATTTAATATTTCCACATTGCACTAGTGAACTGGTCAGAACAGTGTTGGTTGTGCAAACATAAATAGTCTGGAAATTCATGAGGCATAATGTTGACTGCTCCCTACGTGTTCAGTGGATCTGATATGACCGGTTGTTGTTTGCTCCTTGAACCCCTGCAGATCCAAACAGCTTGAGCTAGAGGATAGACAGAGCATGCTGGAGATGGAGGTCAGAAAACACATGAACCTGAGTGGTATGTACACGGCTGTGCGTGTGCGTGTGCGTGTGCGTACCCCTTGTGACTGTGTCTTTGTGCATTAGTCTTTGATGTAAATGTAATGTAATGTAAGTGACAGTTAGAGAGACCGTAGGAGGATATGAGTGTGTGCGTTTATGTAGAGGTTGACAATATACATATACGCCCCATATTTGTTGGTCAACACCCCTGACAACTGTGTGTGTGTGTGTGTGTGTGTGTGTGTGGCCGCCCTGACAGACTCTGAGAAGACGGAGGAGCAGCGCGCGGAGGAAGCCCGGGCCATGCAGCAGATGATCGAGACGGTGGATATGAGGAACTCCCTGGTGGCCTTCCTGGAGGAGAAGAGGCTGAAGGAGCTGGCCGACGAAGAGCACATGGTCAACTTGATGGAGGCCAAGAGGCACTCCACAGCTGGAGCACAGGTCCACTGGGCGTGAGGCTAAGAAAAAAACGAGCAGAACTGTCAACCCAACTAATGAGCAAATACGCACACACACACACAGATGTGTGTTGATATCGAACTCACTAACGTATAAAGTGAAACATGCTGCTTCAAAAACAAAAATAAATGCCATGCCAAAGATTTAAAAGTATTGCTGTACGTGGGTGCCCTTGTGCAGTTGAAAAGTAGCTTCCCTCCCCGAAAGACTTGGAAGTGTCAGTGGGAGTGTCAGCCATGGCCCCTTAGAGGGAGACGCACCCAATGGATGGAATTTATTTGAAGGCTCGCTCCCAGGAGATCATTGGCCCTTGATCAAGAGCCCTGGCCACCGATTGGCTGGTGAGCCCATTGGCTTGGACTCGTACTGCAAGCTGCTGCTAGCTAACTGCACTGCAGCTAAGAGGGCACTGCCAAAGAATTGGATTTAGGATGTTGGATGTTGAGTATATGACTCAGATATGATAATCCTGACGATGACACAGGATTGTCATGTGGTTGCTGGTTTGGAGGTGGGCTTTGGCACCCCAAGATTCATTAGTTGTGAACTATTTTGGAGAAATGTAATTATTCTATTTTATGTACTATGTATTGTATAGTTCCTTTAATCCTTGTTTGTATACAGCATAGTTTGTGAAGATGAGATTTGTTAAAATAAAAATTAGTGGGCTGTGAAAGTGTAATTCAGTAGATCAGGGGTCTTTAATGTGGGTGTGTGGCCCTCTAGGGGTCTGAAGAGGTACTGCAGAGGGTCCACAATTATTACATTTTGAGAGAATTTTCTTATGATACAGGGCTGTCTCAATACTAATGATTGACCTTTACAACAAATATAAGCCAATTCAGAGAAAGAAAATAGCACATGACTACATGTCTAAGATAATTTAAAGCCATTCTGATACCCCTGACATTTAGTGTTTTTGTTCAGTTAAAAACATAAATGTTAATTTGCCATATAAAGTTTATTTACCATATAAAGTATATTTACCGTAAGTATGAACTGAGGAGTTTTGCTGTCAAAAGAAATGGATGCATTTTGATGGTGAGGTTTAAGAAAAGTTAATGAAAACATATTAACATATGATCATATTGTTGCCATTTATGGTGACATCACTTCCACATTTTTCTAAAATTAATTTAGCAGGTTTTTTTTATGTCTGTGTTTGTCAGTTCTGGGGTGCCAATATTTTTGACAACTTTGGGGGTTCCTGCTCTGGGACTAGTATTTGTTTGGATTATTAAAAGTTGTAGACACTTGTAATAGAACTTATGTATATCTTGAAAAGATTATGAACATTTATTATGTGTTGTTCTGGTTAATTGTTCACTTTTGTTAGCGCTTCACGTTGTTCACCTTGTGCTTTTGCATTCTCACTTGCATGTTTAATAGATGCCAGGCACTGTCGTCACTGTTTTATTTTTCACATTGTGCCACCGCCGCGCTGGCGACCACCTGGCTTGGTGGGAGCCTACTGCAGTAGAAAAGCTAGCTAGCTAGACTGAAGAGTTGATTGCTGGTAACTGCAGGTATACCCAGTCTACATTTGATAGTGGATCTCAGGGGTCAAACATTCAGCTTTTCAATTCAAGGAAACAAGTGTTAAAGCTTGTTACTGATTTCCCTTTCATGACAATTAGTTGCTGTTTCACAGAATTTTTGGGGGGGGAACAAATTAAAGCATACTGAAATGACGGGTTAATAAACAAAAGCCTGTCAGCTGCTTGCTTGTGATCTACAGTTGCTGCTTGTGGCTAGACACATGCTTTGCCACTCCATGTGAAACGTCCAAGTTCAAGATTAGTACATTGAGAGTAACTCTTGAGTCCTGTGTAATCATTGTATCAAATGCTGCCATATTTTGTCCTGCTCAGACAGCACTTCAAAACAGTATATCAAATAAAGATTGCGATTTTGACCACTTTGTTCTTCATTTAAAAGCACGCTATTGTCTCAAAATTGTAATACACTCTCATCATTGCCTTTTCATGCTGTTCTCAGACTACACCACGAGATGGCATTGTATGCTCTTGCTTTCACTCAAGCTGATTAGCTTTTTTGGGGGAAGGACAATCAATTCAATCAAGAAAACCGCTGCATGAGTATTATTACTCATGCAGTATTATTAGTATTCATTAATAGTTTTTATGTCTCTAATCTCTCATTGTATGGTTTAGGATGATTGGAAATTGTATTTGCAGATACTCTAATGTTCAAGCCATTGTCAATAGAAAAGTGGGGAAAAAATCCAGAAATGGCAAGGCCTATAGGTCCTAACATAGGGGAAATAAATTTTAGGTGCATTATTTCACATACAGTATCACAAATTGCAGTGGGAAATGCAAAGCATGTTTTCTGAACATTTGCTTCACTTATATTCGGGGAGACTGCAACACAAGTCTCTGAGACCATGCAGTGCTGTGGCGGTGAAACCAATTTAAAATGGATGGCAGAGACTGTGTCATGCCATGCAATTGAGCTCATGGTAGCGCCAGGCTTACTGGGTTGTGCTATAACAGGGCTCTAGCTCAGCCTACTTTCACAGCATGGAGACTGGCACCAGATATGCTGATGTCATTCTACAGAGGTGATTTGTAAGGTGAGCCTAATTAAGCCTGCTCAACTGCGTAGAAGAGGGTGATACTTCCAGATCCACCTTTTATCCCCTCCCACCATGCTATAGCTACAGAGTAATGAGGCCAAATTTTGAGAAGGAGGTGAATTAACCATCTACATAATACACAAAAACTCATAGCAGCATAACCAGAGCTTAGCTTAAAGAAAGAAAATCGCCTTTCTGGAAGAGGGCAGGAAAAGGAATGAAAAAAACAACAGGTGTCTTGTTTTGTGGGTTTTTTTTGTCCGACTAGTTGCTGTTCTGTTTAATGGAGATTTTCTAATTCATTACTAATTCATGTTCTGTTCTTCATCAGCGCTTTAAATGTCAAGGAGAAAGTGAGAGGGAACTAAAGTGGTACATCTACACATACACCACTCTACAGCAGCACAAAGGGCATAATGCAATTTCCTGAATAAAACATGCCAACCCACCTGCTTTTTAAAGTGGCCATTGCATAACGGTGTCGATTTACCAAGGTTGGTGAAAGCTTGTTGAAGGCAAATTCGTTTCCCAATGTCATAGGTTAAAAATTGAATTTATTCATTAACATAGTTTTGATTATGATTATGATTACAATTATGAACATCATCAACAATTAATTCATTTTAATGAGCTGCAACAATTTCATTTCAATAAATGAAAAACTATTGTGATATATAAAGAAAATGGCAGCTTAATATACAAAACGTCCCATCTCCCAGCAACTTGCAAGCACATGGAACAGCAGGTTATGCAACACATTACCAATGTGCCACTTGATCCTGGCTGCTAATCTCTTGTGCATTGACTTGGTCAACTTTGTTTTTTAAGATGAAGGGGTTTCTTTTTCTGTGGAAGATGTATTCATTACCTCTCCGGGAACCATCACCTTATTGTGGTGGAGAGGTTTGTGTGTCCCTATGAACCTGGGGGCTGTGTTGTCTGGAACCTTGTGTTCCTGGTAGGGTCTCCCATGGCAAATTGGTCTCGGGCGAGGGGCCGGACTAAGAATGGTTCAAAAACCTTCATGGAAAGAACAAAAAGAGAGGATGAATCCCGGGGTCCCCTTCTGGAGCCAGGCCCAGGAGGAGGACCCGTCAGCGAGCGCCTGGTGGCCGGGCTTGCCACGGAGCCTGGCCGGGCATAGCCCGAAAAAGCAACGTGGACAACACCAACATTTTTCCTTCTCCGTCCCGTGGGCTCACCACCCGCCGGAAAAACCAAGGGGGTCGGGTGCGCTGCCAGAAAGGTGGCAGTGAAGGCAGAGGTTTTCGACGGATCGGACCCGGGTGGCAGAGGCTGGCTTTGGGGACGTGGAACATCACCTCTCTAGGAGGGAAGGAGCCGGAGCTTGTGCGGGAGGTGGAGCTCTACCAGCTGGATCTGGTGGGGCTTACCTCTAAGCACAGCCTCGGCTCTGGAACCTCACTCCTGGATAGGGGTTGGACTCTATTCTTCTCCGGAGTTCCCCAGGGTGTGAGGCGCAAGGCTGGTGTGGGGATACTCACAAGTCCCCGGCTAAGTGCCTCTATGTTAGAGTTCACCCCAGTGGACGAGAGGGTCACCTCCCTATGCCTGCGGGTCATGGGGGAGAAAACTCTGACTGTTGTCTGTGCCTATGCACCGAACAGCAGTTCGGAGTATTCGGCCTTTTTGGAGACCCTGGATGGAGCCTTGTATGGGGCTCCTGAGGGGGACTCTGTAGTCTTGCTGGGGGACTTCAACGCACATGTGGGCAATGATGGAGACACTTGGAGAGGCGTGATTGTGAGGAACGGCCTCCCTGATCTGAACCCGAGTGGTGGCTTGTTCTTGGACTTTTGTGCTAGTCATGGAATGGCCATAACAAACACCATGTTCGAACATAAGGATGCTCATAAGTGTACCTGGTACCAGAGCACCCTAGGCAGAAGGTCGATGATCGATTTGGTTATCGTTTCATCGGACCTGAGGCCATATGTTTTGGACACTCGGGTGAAGAGGGGGGCGGAGCTGTCAACTGATCACCATCTGGTGGTGAGTTGGGTCAGGTGGCGGGGGAAGCCTCTGGACAGACCTGGTAAGCCCAAACGTGTAGTGAGGGTGAACTGGGAACGTCTGGAGGAGTCCCCGGTCCAGGAGGCCTTCAACTCACACCTCCGGCGGGGCTTCTCTGGCATCCCTGTGGAGGCTGGGGGCATTGAACCGGAGTGGGCGATGTTCAAAGCCTCCATTGCTAAAGCTGCGTCTGAGAGCTGTGGTCTCAAGGTCTTAGGTGCCTCAAGGGGCGGTAACCCTCGAAGATCCTGGTGGACACCGGTGGTCTGGGGAGCCGTCCGATTGAAGAAGGAGGCCTTCCGGGATATGTTATCCCGGGAGACTCCGGAGGCAGTTGCAATGTACCGACAGGCCCGAAGGACTGCAGCCTCGGCCGTGGCAGAGGCAAAGCAGCGGGTGTGGGAGGAGTTCGGAGAAACCATGGAGAAGGACTTTCGGTTGGCACCAAAGCGGTTCTGGAAGACCATCCGACACTTCAGGAGTGAAAGCAGGGAACCATCCAAGCTGTATACAGTAAGGATGGGACGCTGTTGACCTCAACTGACAAGGTGATTGGGAGGTGGAAGGAACACTTTGAGGAACTCCTGAACCCGACAAACCCACCCTCTATAGTAGAGGCAGAGCAGGAGGATGATGGAGGTTGGTGGGCAGAGGATTGCATCACTGCTTTTTGCAGATGATGTGGTCCTGATGGCATCATCGGTCTGCAACCTGCAGCACTCATTGGATCAGTTCGCAGCCGAGTGTGAAGCGGCTGGGATGAGGATCAGCACCTCCAAATCTGAGGCCATGGTTCTCAGCAGGAAACCGATGGATTGTCTACTCCAAGTAGGGAATGAGTCTTTACCCCAAGTGAAGGAGTTCAAATATCTCGGGGTCTTGTTCTCGAGTGAGGGGAAAATGGAACGAGAGATGGGCCGGAGAATTGGAGCAGCGGGTGCGGTATTGCAGTCGCTTTATCGCACCGTTGTGACGAAGAGAGAGTTGAGCCAGAATGCAAAGCTCTCAATCTACCAGTCTATCTTCGTTCCTACTCTCACCTATGGTCATGAAGGGTGGGTCATGACAGAAAGAACGAGATCGCGGATACAAGCGGCGGAAATGAGTTTCCTCCGGAGGGTGCCTGGCATTTCCCTTAGGGATAGGGTGAGAAGTTCAATCATTCGTGAGGGACTCGGAGTAGAGCCGCTGCTTCTTTGCGTAGAAAGGAGCCAGTTGAGGTGGTTCGGGCATCTAGTAAGGATGCCACCTGGCCGCCTCCCTAGGAGGTGTTCCAGGCACGTCCAGCTGGGTGGAGGCCGCGGGGCAGACCTAGGACCAGGTGGAGGAATTATATCTCCACACTGGCCTGGGAACGCCTTGGAATCCCCCAGTCAGAGCTGGTAAATGTGGCCCGGGAAACGGAAGTTTGGGATGCCCTGCTGGAACTGCTACCTCCGCGACCCGACCCCGGATAAAGCGGATAAAGATGATGATGATGATGAGATGTATTCATTGCATGTGAAGATGTCACTGCACATAGCTCATGTTACCATAGCTCATTGTGCCATTCAGTTGTTACAGTCCCAAAACACACTTTATACATTAAAAAAACAGGAGAAGAAGAAACTGTTTCAGGTTGATAAGCAGTGATTCTGTCTTGTTAAATGTTTTTCTCTGGTAGATTTACTTTGCTTAAGCATCTGCTTAGATGTTGTCTAGGTGGCTTTGATGTTTTAAAAAAAACGTAATCCGCTTCTTTCAAAAAATCTTTCCCATTTGCTTGTCAACATTGCCTTTGTAACACCTAAATCGGCTTAAAAGCTAAAAACTTTGCTGAAATGCATGAAAGTTAAGGTTGTTGCTAAAAGGCCCCTATAAAAGCTCTCTTCATTGCCTCTTGCCTTATAATTTGTTATTTGGAAGAGGATCCTACCACTTTGCTTTGATCTGCCAAACATTTACAGTAAAGTGGTAAATAATAGAAGTTTCATCTGCATATCTATTTTAAATCAAGTCAAATCAAATCAAATGCAGTAGTATTGCAAACTTCATACACAAAGGCAATTCAATGGGCTTTTTAGAATAACACAAGAGAAGATCACTCTCTATGTGGGAAATGTTGAACGGGTTGAGGAATGGAACGTTTTTTTTTCTTCTGCAAAACCCATATTTTAACGAATTGTTTCTTGTTCTATAGTATTTGTTGCAGTTGCTTACATCACATATCCATATAAACTTAATTTCCATGTCTGTATATCTGTCTTACACTCACATCTACAGTATAGAAGGGCATTCTATTGGCACGTGCCAATTGTCTACCATAGTCAGAACAGATGACCAGGACTTCCAAACTTCAGATTTGCTCATATTTTTTTTATTTCATATAAGAAACAATGATGTATTTTTCTACATCACATGAAAATCTAAGTTTTCCTCTGTTTTGAAAGTGTAGCACAGGGGTTGATAACACATGCTGGATGTCTAATACTTGGTACACACCCGACAGGGACCCAACAGGGATTAATATGTAAGCGCATTTGAGTGTGAGTTCCTTCACATCTGCAACGTGTTGTTGTAATCCTTAGGAATAATATTCTGCAGGAGATTATACTGTGTTTGCAGCTTGCACTGGAATGCACGTGCATGTCTTCAACAAAATAACTGGTGCAAACAATTTGGTGCAATAATATCAAAATATTAGTTTATAGCTGTTTTCCAGACTAAATGTATTTCTAACAGAAAATTTGTGGTGACTATACACAAAATTACCCACTTGAACGAAATGGGGATATATCCTACAGGCATGATTTATGATTTATGGGCCTTAAATAAACACATTCATTATGGCTGACTAATGAAAACTCCATAAACTTTGTCACAGAAATCTATAATATAACAAGTATTTTTTTGCAGTGTTTGCAGTGTGTGTGTGTGTGTGTGGGGGGGGTTCTGTTAATTTGCATGGTATCTGCACTTCATTTTATATCAAACCTGAAGTTATGGCATATTTAATGCACCGCTGCAGCCAAAGCACAGGATTGCATTCCTCATGGACACCTGTGAGATCCTCGCCTCAGTCTCCTCCTCCCCTCAGGACTCGTCCAAGGATCTAATCTGCGACCTGACAGTTATTTCCGTGGTTCCCAGCGAAGTAATCTGTCCAGACCTCTGCGAGCATTTGCCAAGGGAGTCGGAGCAAAGCATTTACAAAGCATAGACTCTAGGTAAGTCATATGCTTCAGTGGACACCTCTCTTTTGATCGTGATCTGGAACAGTATTTATATTTAAACTGGACTGAATTATTTTGACTTTCTGCAGGCCTATACCTTTCTCAAGTTTGAAAGCATGCATAGAAGTATGTGTGCGAGGTCAATCCGTAATTGTTTACAAATGTATGTGGATACTGCGTGGTGACATTAATCACACTGTCATTCCAATTATATATATTTTTAAGAGTTTTAAATGCCAATATAGTGGCATTCAATATTTCAACGCATCCATTTTTTGCTGCAGAGAGTTTTATCTAGAGGATGCTGCAGTTTCTGCTTGGTGCTGCTTTTTGTGGCTGGAGCACATAGAGGAACCACACAGCGCGGGACTCGAATGTCGATTGCTAAAAAAGCACCTAGGCTCTTGTCGCTTTCTTCTAACGCCGTATTTCATCTGTGTGCTCCTTGTTTTGGCCGAAGCTCTTGTGTCAGTAACGGAAAGACGTGTGTCTTGAATTGTTATACACCTGCAGGTAAGGGAAACGTTGGTCATTTGGGCAGTTCTGTCAGTGTACAGTGTTATTGAGTGGACGCGTTCAAGCCTTAGGTTTTTGTTTCTTTAATAAATCATGGGAAATACATTTTAGAAAAGGACTATGGTTTTCATTATGCTTCTGGAAGAAATATTTAAATTTTTAAGAATATATGTATTTAGTTTTTCTATAGGCCGATACGCATGTTGTCGCACATTCTTTGTTGGAAATATGTGGAATGCACTGACACGGTTAAATATCAGATTGAAGTACATTAAATCTTATACAATTATTTATATAAAATATTTTTGCAAAATTGTACTGTACATTTCACTGCAAAGAAAATCCACAACTTCATTGGAATTTAAAGGGCTTAATACATCTGGTTTTACTTATCTCTTTAATAAGGTTTCTTATTCAGCCTACTCAATAATACCTTGTATCTATTTTCAATCCTGGCATTCAGTAAACCATTTTTACCTGCATGTTGAATTGATATTCAGCACCACAGGTTGCAGGAGAAAATGCAATTCAGCAGGGAAATTATGTGCACATCCAGGAGCAATTTTCACAATTTACTGCGGACTCCACAACAAAGTAGTATAGATAAACAAATACATTTTATCCTTTGTAAATTCAAAGACTAAACCACCGGTTAGAACTGATAATTCTCATTACTTTGGCCTTAATACAGTGGTTATAGACATTTATAGAAATGCATGTAGATTGATTATGCACTTCTATAAAGGTATTGGAATCATTTGCCTATTTTAATCAAGAGGTACACCTGCAGTCTATTCTTTACCTAAGGTCAGATCCCCAGATCAAGAGTCAATAATCTCTTATATAAGAGGAAATGAGGACACAGCAGTATATAGGGTAAACATGTACTAAACTGAACTGAACTTTAGCTGTAATCGTACTTAAACCAATTTGGTTGATTGCAAAGGTCATTCATTACCAGTATTCATTCAGAAACAACATTATTTTTTTTATTTGAGATTGAGAAAATGTCTTTATACTTACTAGGAGGTTAATTCTTATCTTGGTTGGAGTGTTTTAATGTGTGTTTAAACGAACAACAATTGTAATGAAGGGAAGATAACACAAACTAATAGAAAGATGGATGCTCCATCAGTGTAATTCAATTAACTCTGCTGAATTTGAATTTGGACAAAGTTATGCAAACACAATACATCTGGCTTTTCATGTTGTTTTCCTGATGGCTAATCAGGGATGTTCAAAACCTTTCCAGTGTCCCAGGAGAATAATCTCCTACCTCGGACGTACAGTAGTTCACTGACCTACATGCCTTGTCAAGCCCTTTGCCTGTGTGGCTGCCAGTAAAGACTGCTTAGAGCAGTGGCCGTCTATCGTGTCAGACAAAGCCAATCGTCTGGTCTTTGTGACCTCCTCCAGCTCATAGTCAGTGTGGCTAACTTTCACTCTCGCTTTTCCGATGACTAAGAAAAGGGAAATTCTATAATAGGATAACGATACATTAAAACTATGATGATAATTAATGTGAGGGGCGTTGACAGGGCAGATTATTGATGTTTATTGATAATGCATTGTTATGGAATGCAAATTGTTGCAGTGGATTCACACATACGCACACACACACACATGCAAAAGTAAGGACATACAAACATTTTTTGTGTTTCCTCTCTTTGTTTGTGTCAGAAATCCCTGTTAGATCTACATCAGACATGGGCCGTAAAGAGGGTGACTATGGCTGGAAGGAGGAAACAACCAACATCCAGGAAGTGTTCGACTTCATGGAGGAGTTGGGATCGTAAGTACACACACACACACACACACACACACACAGAGAGAGAGAGAGAGAGAGAGACAAACTGTAGAGAAAATACAGACTTTCTAAACAACAGTTACTGTACCTATGTTTTTTATTTTGAAAGCGCTGATTTTAAGGCAGTTTGTCCCTTAAAGAAGGAAGGTATAATTGTATTAGACGTTGATGAGTGAGTCGCTGATCCTAGATTATCACTCTTACTCTACATTCTCTGACTCTTGATATATTCAACCTTTTAAAACAAAACATATTTGACTCATTCATGAAAGCTGCAATTGTAATGCTACCTTGGGCACACATTTTATGTTGGGAGAACTACAGTAAATGTTTTCTTTTTTATAAACCATTGGCAAATCGATTACTAAAAAGTGACACTTTTGGCCATATACTCGGATTGAGTACACAATCCGAGCACGCTGTGTTCAAATTCATTTTCCCAATCCCCAGTCTGTTTTTGATTAACCCCCGTCACTGGAACATTCTAGTGGTTTCTGTTAGCATTTTGGGTTTTGGACGGGGGAAAACACATTTTTTATGCAGAATAAATAGACAACCATGTGTATGACGTACAAAGATAAGATGACATACTCTGTTCAAACCAATAATACATAAACACAAAAACATTTTTGTCAGGTCACAGGGAATTGGCAAGTAGGTAATCCTTTGGTCATGATCAGGTCGTAACTGGCACTGCGGGAGGCCGATAGATTTAACTGTAAATACAGGCGGAAGGACGGAAGCTACCGCTTTATGGTAGATGCTACTTCCAGGAACATAGATCTGACTCGTTCTGGGCCAAGGGAAAACACTAAGTAGCCAAATTGTTGTAGGGCACTATATTAAGGAGATTAGACCCTAAGGGAGTTTTGTCAAAACCACTGCGTGAAAAAAAAAAAAAGATTTTAGAAGACGGTGATAGGATTACAACAATTTGATTAATTAAGTCACCTAATTTTTCAATCTGCATTATTATAATTACATTACATTACATTACAATCATTTAGTAGACACTTTTATCCAAAGCGACTTACAAAAATAGTGCTTTCAACAAGAGAAGGTAAAAAAAACACAAGTCAGGTAGATAAGATAAGTGCATCCCTGACCGAACCACCTAGATAAAATAAGATCATTGTTTTCATTTTTGTTAACTGGTTTAACAACAAGCAGAGATGTGAGAAGCAGGTCGTTGCACAGGGTCAGCAGCGAGTGTGTGATGCGTGAGGGTCAGTTTGGCGGCTAGTGTCTTAGGATAATCTCCCCTGTGGACGAGACCAGGATCATCTTAGCAAAAAAGAACAGCTAAATAGATGGAGGGTGCTTTAAGGTCACAAAGCTGCTGGATGGTCTATCTCAGCGTTTCCCAACCTTTTCCAACCCACGGCACACTTGCATAAACGTTTCAAAATTCAACAAACTGTCCCAAACAGTCTTAGCTCAAAGAGTGGGATATTTGCTGGAGCCCTCTTGGCCAACTCATAGAGACAGGGTTTGTTTACAACAATTCAGCTGGTAACCTATTATCAGGGAAGAGCCGATACATGCAGTTAAAACAAAGTAACAAAAAATAAATGTTTTCGAGTTTGTACTCAACAAAGGAAATTGCTTGAATGGACGTGTGTAAATGGTTTTGTCCAAGTGTATAGGTTGCTTCAATGTTTCCTCACGATTGATTCAAAGAGTGAATTAAAGCCTCAGAGCAGATGTCCCCAATGTGTAGTTTGTTTTCTTTCCCATAATCAATTATCTAGGGGACTTCTGTTTGGTTCTGCAGGGTGCTCTAATAAAGTTTTGCCACCCTCAAGTTCTCATCAGCACGAACAAAAACATTGTGCTAATTATTTCTTGACAATGTCTCAGAGGCCTTCTGTCTCAGGAGTCCTGTGCACCATGTAGCTGCCAACAGGTTTTTGGAGTAAAAAAAGGCTTCATTCTCTCTCTCTCTCTCTTTACGGCGTGAGACGTATGTGTCATGTTGTTGGAACATTGTGTTCCTTCTCATCCGGTGGGAATCTTCTTTAAAGCCCTAAGACTCATAAGCCAATTAAGACCATGCATTATAGAACAGATAATATCTACTAAAATGTAAGTGTTTCAGAGGAGCCACTCAAATACCTAATTGCTGTTTTCCCCATAATTTTTTTTAGGAAAAACGTCCTTTATGAATGGGCGTTCACTTTTAATCTTATTAAATCTAAACCTTGCGCTGATTGATTTATGAAAACAACTTCCTCAGTGGTGTGGTTCCTGCCCTTGTAGACACTGTTAATTAAGCGCCTGAACCCTCCTCTATGCTGTGACTTGGCCCATGGAGCGGAGTGGCTTTGGCTCTATAGACTGGATCCCTTAAGCACCTGCACCCTTGGAGGCTCTTGGCTCTCTGGCTGCCAGTTTCCATTGTGTAAATTGTTAAGGTAGCCTAATCCTATCCGCATTGAATAGCTCTTTTCAGACCATGCTGAACATAGCCTGAGAACTATGAAGTACTATTAGCACAGGTTGGTTTTACTGTCTGTGTGAGGCCCTTGTGAACTTTTCTCCTGTCTAGCATAATTTAATAGTGAATAAAGTAATATGAGAAATATTTTACTTAAGTTAACTTTTTTTAGCCCATAGTAATTGTCAGGAAGTCACTTGAAACATTACAGATGGGTCCATATACCATTCTGTAACATCGATGTGTGTTTTCATCGTTTTGCCAAATCATTGCATTTAGTCCGGTAAGATTCACCACCATCAGTTGTAAAAGTACAACTTAACATCGTTAGGGATCAAACCAATGAGCAACACATTAATATGGAACAGGAATCTGAGTGGGCCTTTCCTGTTTTCCTCACATACTAATTTCCTCACTAATTTCCTCACCCTGCTGTCTTCTCTCTTTTATGGTTTGCGGTAATCACCCTTTGAATTGCTCTAATCCAATTCCTCTGCATTTGTTTTTGTGTGTTTGTTAGGGGGGCGTTTTCCCAGGTTTACATGGTGAAGGAAAGGAAGACGGGAAAGCTTTTTGCCATGAAATGTTTGAAGAAGAAGCAGAAGAGAGATCTCATTCTGGAGAATGAAATCGCTGTGCTGAGAAAGTAATTCATTGGAATCACTTTGAATCACTTTTAATTCCACCGATCCTGATGTATGTGTTGCCATGACTGGATAAATGTCTAAGTGGGAACGTCTCTCTGTTATTAGGGTACAACATGAGAATGTGATCGGACTGGAGGACTTTTATGAAAGTCACACTCATTACTACCTCGTCATGCAGCTGTGAGTTTACAATTTTAAACTGTATGAAAACATTTATTTTTTTGACCAGTAGAATAAATATTTTTGTAAATGCCTAATTGCTGGGGCCAATATTTCCAAATTGTTCTTCGAACTAGAATATTGTGAGTTGTTTGTTGATGGCAATCCGCTCTTTTTTCCGCTTGCAGCGTTTCTGGAGGTGAGCTCTTCGATCGGATCCTGGACCGGGGAATGTACTCCGAGAAGGATGCCAGTAAGGTCATACAGCAGGTTCTGGAGGCTGTCAGCTATCTGCACAAGAATGGCATAGTGCATCGGGACCTCAAGGTACAGGCACAAACACATACAAAGACACAAACATATATACACACACAAAAACACACACACACAGACAAAAACACACCCTCTAGAGCAAATGTCCAAACGTACATAATTATGTTGCCAGGTCCCAAACTTGTATCATTTTCTGCATTCTGCAATAGTAAGAAAAACATTATTCAGACTGAATCGTTGTGCAAATCATCCTCTATTTGCTACCCCATTTCTCTCTCTCTCTCTCTCTCTCTCTCTCTCTCTACAGCCTGAGAACCTACTGTACTACAGCCAGGACGAGAATGCCAAGATCATGATCAGTGACTTTGGCCTCTCCAAGATGGTGGACAACGATATCATGTCCACGGCATGTGGCACTCCAGGATATGTGGGTAAGGAAACGAAGGATTCTGGCGTGATGGGGGGTTTAAAACTAGGTCAGTAGCACAGAAGCCAAGGGAGCTGCTCTGAGAACAGCCAGACAAACATGACAATCACCGTCTGTAGTTACGTCTTGGCTAGTCAATGACAGCACACAAACACAAAGACACTAAACATATTGTGAGATTTTACAAGGAATTAAAATTTTTCGAAAGGGAAATGTTTTTATGTTTTGTGTCAACTCTCAGCCCCTGAAGTCTTGGCTCAAAAACCCTACAGCAAGGCAGTTGACTGCTGGTCTATTGGAGTCATCACCTACATCCTGTAAGTATGTTCTACTACATGTCCACACTGCTGTACTTACAAAAGCTGAACTGGGCTGTGCTGGGCTGGCTTAGATGTTTCCACGCTAGTTAACAGTTAAATGGTGACAATGTAAAACAGTTATAGATTAGTGCTGTGTTGTGATAATGATAATAAATGCACAATACTTTAACTTTAGCTAAGGCCATTACATAGAAAAATTTTTTTGTCTGTAAAGATTCTTACGGAAAAGTTTACTTAAAATTAAAGAAGCAAATCCTTCACTATGTTGGTTTAATGACAATGGCAGATAGGAGGTTCATGTTAAGTTACTAAGATGATAATCAGATGTAAGGTTATCTTTAAGGTTAACATTGGTTTATCAGAGGCTACAACATGGTAGATGAGTCATGGTTTCAGCATGGCACTGTGCCAGTATACTACTTTACCAAATACAAAGGCACAATGGTAGCGTTAGAGCGCCATCATGTGGACATTTAATATACAACCATTCATAAACAAAAGGACACATTTGAATCCACAAATCATTTCACAAGTCAAATGACATCAGAATATGCTTGGTTTTGCAATCATTAGTAACCTAAGGTTACAAATAAAAACACCTTCTCCCCTAATCAGCCAGGACACTGTTCCCTGTAGCAACGTATACGTATTTTTTGTAACAATGACACAAGCTCATACAACATTATTATTATAATTTTTTTTTTAGTCTCTGCGGATATCCCCCTTTCTACGAAGAGACCGAGACGCGTCTCTTCTCCAAAATCATGAAGGCGCAGTATGAGTTTGACTCGCCTTTCTGGGATGACATATCCGAGTCGGCCAAGGACTTCATCCGCAACATGATGCAGAAGAACCCCAGTATGCGCTTCACCACGGAGCAGGCCCTCAGACACCCCTGGTACGTTTCCAAGGCAATGCGGGACATCAAGAATGGATGGAGTTTTGAAAGTCCTCAAGTAGTTCATTCTGAAATAGTCCCCCAAGGCTGTGCTTGACTTCAGTTGTGAAAGTCCTGAAGCACTGTATTAAAAACAATGCCAGTTAAAAAAAAAACTAAAAAAAACATTGAAACACTAAAGACTTGGGATACATTCTGTCAATACAAATCTTTATTATTATTACTTTTCATGTAAGTATCGTCCTCATTAAGGGACTACAATTTGGCATACACTTACAAAACAAAGTTTATTTAATGGACTAAAATGTGTTGTGTAGAGATATAAAGTTTTTCTCCTGTTTACCTTGGCTCTAAAGGATTATCGGGAAGACGGCAAGGAGTCAGGATATTTACCACTCAGTCAGTGCTCAGATCCAAAAGAACTTTGCCAAGAATAAGTGGAAGGTATGTTTTGTGTCTGTCTGTCTGTCAATTTGTCTCTCGCTGTAAGTGTCAACCTGTTTGTCCTCTTGTCTGTCCCTCCTGGGGCTCAGCCAAGCTAATCTCGTTGACGGCTTATGGTTGACCATATATTGTTCGAGTGCTTTCCGTAATCTCTTCCCTGATTAAAGTCTATAAAATAGACATCTGTTTGGTAAGCAAGGTAATCGCAGTTTACTGCTCTGGGATTGTTATTTCCAGGAAGTGCTAATCAAGATAAAACTATTTGTGCTGAAATTTTTTAATTTTTGTTCTAAACATTAGTTGATTTAAAAGTAATTGGACAGAAAAGTTTACAGCCATCACCAGTTATTTAATTTTACGATTTAATTACTGTGCTTTTGCTCGGTTCTGTCTGCCATATTGTGCTTACGTGAAATAGGTTTGTCTAGGAAAACGTACATTGTAAAATATAGATTGCACACACAGCACTCATCATTGAACAGTGACGTCACTTTTCTCATTTGTTTGTTCTTGTTTCAGCAAGCCTACAACGCCGCCGTGGCCATCAACCATATGAGGAAGCTCCAGCTGGCCCACTCGGAGCTGGTCCTGAGGAAGAGCAGCGTCCCTGAAATCAACGTAGTCGACGTCTCCTCCCCCACCAAACCCCGGAGGAAGCTGGAACCAGACAGAATAGATCCTGCGACGGATGAGATCAACGGGAACATACCAGGCAGCAATGGGGACCTCCCTGTGCCTGTCTCCGCCACAGAAATGAAGGGCAACTTTCACACGCTGAGGCCCAGCCACAAGGAGGCGCCCCACGCCCCCACCATAGCCGAACAGAGCAAACATGCCTACCACTCTGAGCCAGCCAATTTGAATGGGTATGTATGAACTCACCTTAAGGTGATTGCCTTAGTGGTTTAGTGGTGGATTCAATGTGTAAATGGGACTGATTTGTATCTTATGTGGGGTTTTTTTTTCTTTTCAGGTATGTTGGTAAAAGGGGCAACGGTGGCACGTCTGTGCAGACCGGAGTGTGTTCTGTCATGTGAAGGTCCATACAGGACCCTGCATGATGGTAATCATTTTACTAGGTAGGTCCCCTGTTTCACCATGTGTTTACCATGCCTTTGACATTGTCCAAACAATATGTATATACGTATATGTATACTATATAAACATATATATAATATTATGTATGTACAATATATTGTTAATACAATATGTCGTCCTCTTTTTAATAATTATTATTATAAGAGTAGTGACTGATATGTTCTTATATTGCATCCATCTATCATTTTCACTTACAGGTTGGTCTTCCAAGTAATGCTGACTGAGCTGTGACCGATTGGTGTTGCCAGCGCGGCATAAAGATGTGCAAATGGACTAACAGGACGGCCTGCGAGGCCAGAAAGTTATCAAGAGTGCCTATGAACGTTTACCCATAGCTGCAGCACTCCGCACATACTAAAACACACAGACACGCACACAAACACACAAACACACGCACGCACACGCACACACACACACACACACACACACACACACACACACACACACACACACACACACACACACACACAAACAAACACAGACTTCTGCATTCAGACATACATGATATCGACAAGGTATTCAATGTTCCCCTTTGTTAAGAGGGATTTGCTGCTTGGTGTTGCTTAACAGTATTTATATTTACTATATTTGTATATATATATATATAAATGTACATCTATGTCATCTTACATTGGAGGATGCATATTCAATTTTGCCCAGGAAACTGCAATGCAAAGTTTTTTTGGTGAAAGTGTGTACAGTGTACTTCAGTACACTCCATTTATAACAATGGAAATCTAAAGACACTGCAACAACTGCAACGGGGCTGTCTTTTTATGGCTATGTTTGGTTTATTTGCTAATATTATTGTGCTATGTTTTGTAACTTGATACATTTGATTATCTTGAAATTATACTTATTATTGTCATGTATGATGGACAATAGGATTCCTGCATGTTATTGTCTTGGGGGGTGAATATATCCCCTTACAACTTCCCTAACCGTAAAGTGTTTGCATTTATAGGGGATATTATTATTGTTATTTTACTGTTAGGAAGAAAATGTGATAAGTTAAAGTGCTGAAAACAAGCATTTGACACATTGTAAGTACCATTCATTGCCAACATACAGATCTCAAACGACTAAACTGCAATGTTTTTGTTTGTTGTTGTGATTATAGTTACAATGATATTATTATCTCAAACTTAGAGATGAAGTGGTCAGATGATCTAAACTCTTTGTCTCAAGCTAAGTGCAGCTTTGGATCTATGTGCTCCACAGACACTTGCCTGTCTTGTCTCTCTGTTATGAAACAATAATAAATGTATCGGAAATATTTTTATTTGATGTTTTTTTTTTTTTATGAAGAAACGTCTCTTTCATTTGACTGTCTAAAGCATTCACAAATTTTAATCACCAACAAATGATTTCCTAACATTTTGTGAATCTCACATTTTTAACGGCATTACATTGTGACTGACTGCTATTCTCCTTTAGACCTGTATGCTACTTTTTAATCACGTTATGTTCCAACTTGCACCCTTTTTTTTAAAGAAATGCTCTCTGCCATGTGTGTGCACTCTTGGCCTTTCTCCCCCTTATCATTGGATGAAAGGGCCCTCACAGGGATTGCTCCAAGTGGTGTGCGTGTGAACTACCACCTTTTGCACATCCCAACTACCAGACTGTTGACTTGGTCGAGACAGACTGACCATTCAGGCAAAAGAGTGTGGCACAAAACTGATATAGAGCAAAGGTTCCCTAAACACCCACACATTCTCTCCCAACCCAAGCCCATTATAGACACACGTGCGCGCACACAACACACAGCCGCACATGCATGTGTGATTGTCAGGAATACTGCGTCACTGAGTTATTTTACCTTCTTACGGCATATGCAACGTCAATGCTGGCAGGCAACATGATTGCAGTGTGATAACTCAAGTGACTTATGTTACACATTTTACAACGCATAAATACAGGTGTGCTTATAGTAAAAAGATACGTAAGCTAAGTGATGAAAAGTGTGCGTATGTTTCAAATACTCATACTTTGATGTTGACATATTGATTATTTGTGAGGTAATATCGAGCAATTACAGTGGACTGAACTTTGGACTTACATTTTAAAATGTTTTGAAATTATAAATGTATACATGACGCATATCATATGAATGTGGATAACAGCCCCTTGCATAGTCTAATTGCACAAGGTAAACATCAGCCTATTCATTTTCAACAGTTCACCCTTTTGTCATTTCTCCAATGTCTACAAGTTGTGACACATGGGCCGCTTTAGGAGATTCAGACAGTTTCACAAGTCAGGCGGGCAACTAACCAGGTCAAAGGTAGCCTCAGAGCTCCACAAGCACACACAGAAACACAAACAAACAAACTCTCTCTTCCCCCCCTCTCTCTTACACCTAAGAACCACACATTTTGAATACCTGCCATCAAGTCTGATAAGGAACAGCTAATGGGTAACCTAGCTGAACCTTACTTTAAAAAAGGGGTGTGTAGCTTATTTACAATCTGGAAGACTCTGATTGGACATGGACCCAGCTCTCGTCGTGGTGATCAATATGAAACTGGACTGACCACTGACCACTCACGCTGGTCAATGTGCAGAACCATGAGTGTACGGTTAGAGTTTCTTTGGCCATTCTCTGACACTATCAACTCCCACCTGATATCAGGTTGTGAAGTGCTCTGTAGATACAGATATTTTCATAAACATCTCAAACATTCATGTATGAATAGTACATTTGTGATGGTGGAGTTAAGGATATGTTTAGTCTTTTTAAACCTTTGAGTAAGCTTGAGTTTACAAGTGGCTTATAAAGCAGATCTGGGCCATTCCTGGACAAAAACTATATTTGAAATACAACAAACTTTCCTTTTTCTAAACTGGGGTGCGTGTTGAGTTTTATATGTCAGGCCCTCAAACAGAAGGGCTTCAAAGGTGGAAAAAGTTTACTGATGGCCACATTATTTGCTCCAGGGTAGATGGGAAAAGCCCCTGAAATGAGGATGGAACTTTGACATCACCTTTGAGATGACATGATTTTGAGGACACGTCACTGTACATTGGACTGAATTGGGGGCTAAATCCATACCCACCACTACTTTGGCGGTAACCTATTAGGGTCAATGAGTCCATCTATTTGCACATCAGCTGTTGTGGGTAATCCCGTACAGTACAGTGCATAAGCTCCATTATGTACCTTGAGCATTATAATACTGATAATAAATAATAATTATAATAATAATAATGCATTGACTGGCTAAGAACTCCAATTTGCATTTGATATATTACATAACCCCAGCAGAGCCTTTATCATGTGATCACTTGCAAAATATACCCCATGATGCAATAGGCCCCTGCAGTCCGACAAAGTCAGCCAGGCCATTTGACCCAGTAGTCTTTTTCCTATGACACTCATCCCAAAAGTAATGCATCACAGTCCAACAAAATTGCTATCCTCAACTGAACTGTGTACAAACAGTTAGTGCTAATGAATATTCATCATCTTTCACTCAGTGGGTGTGGTGATGGCTAGCATTAGGTTTATATTCCAGCTTCTTCACTTCCTTCTTTGCTTGTGGATGCATGATTGAGGGGGAACTTAAACTGAGAATAATCCAGCATTCCGGGTCCTTAACAACACTTGTAAGTACAACTTTTTCAATGCTTGGTTAATGAGTTGAATGTACTATTAATCTAGTATTTATATAAAGCTGCTCTTACGCTATTGAACATGTCAATTGAGTAGAAGACTAATGACTCACACTATAAGGGATGGTCAATTTTGTATACCAAATTGATGTACTGCATTACGAGGGGACCATACAATAAGCATGTGCTAACTACATTTTTCACCCAACGCAGACGCAACGAAACACTATGGACACTATGAATGAGATGATCCCATTTGCAAAGGAGATGCTGCACCAGAGGCCCAGCCGGAGCATGGTAAAGATTTACATGCTGGGCACCACGCTGGCCTTCCTAGGGGCCGTTAGTGGTCTGGTGGAGAGCGTTTGCCTGCCCTTCTCAGAGAGGGAGGTGGTCGATGAGCTGGTGACCGAGACGGTCGCCATGACTAAGGTGGAGGAGGAGCAGAAGAGTCAGATAATACCGGAGAAACCGGTGGAAGAGGTGAAGGCTGAGGAGCTGGAGGAGGACGTGCTGGAGATGACTGATATCGAGGACAAGGCTAGGCAGCTGGTAGGACTCGGTCAGAGAAGGAGAAGCCGATCGTATGCCTCTTAAGTCAAACACGACTTCACATACATTATTATTTTATTTTTTTTGGTTTGAACAGCAAAGCTTAAGCACTCCAATCTTGAAAAAGGAACGACAAAGAATGTTTAAGTTACCAAGGCAACAAGATGAAGCATTTGTAAGAGAAATTGGACTTATTTCAATGTGAGATTTGGTCAAATATAGGGTCCCATATTGATGAATTGGCAAAGAAAAGAGGATGGACTGACAACTGCAGGCTACAGTGAAGGCTGACTGCTGGGCAGCAGATTATATATTGAGGATTTGAGTGAGAGAAAAACCTGTTTTTATTTCTTGTATAATAAACCTATTTTTGTGTTATCAACTGGTTCAAGTGTTGTCTATAAATTGTGGGATTTGTTGCTGATGTTTAGTTTCAAGCATGCGGTTCCTTATGTTTATCAAATAATTAATGCAGTATAAAATCCTGGCTGTTCCTCATCTATTACAATTAAATGCCACATTGTAAAAAATAAAATAAAAATCACAATAAGAATATGGCCTCTCAACTGGCCTCTCACATATCATTTGAAAAATTATTCACCTACTTATTCAACAGTACTGCACACCCTAGCTGTTATTCTATACACAACATGACATTTATACTCCAAACCTATAGGACAGACACATCTTCCAGAATGATCTATTACAGCATGTTGATCATTTATCCAACATATAACCAATACTCATACTTTTCAATTGAGGTAGCCCATTTGGAGGGGAGGCTCAATTTTCAGTTGTATTTGATATGTGCTGCAGGGAAGCCCACCTGCACTGTAAAAAAAAATAAAGTTGGCTCAACTTATAATTATGCGTAACCTGGCTGCCTTAAGATTTTGAGTAAGATGAGCAAAGAATAGGTTCTGGCAACTTCGTTATTTTAGTTTGATGTACTTCCATTTAAGTTCATGCAACTCACTATGAAAAGTCAATTTGACGAAATGGACATACAGCAAACTGATTATTTAATGATCTTGACACATATTTGAAAGTTGAATAAACACATTTTCTCGATACAATATTTTAACGCAAACGCGTCAGGAACCCCCAACTGACACCTCTTTTTCACAATGGGTTACAGGAGGGGTACATACATTTAACTTCCCTCCCGTGGGTACTTTGACTGCTGCTCCCGGTTCTCACTTCATGTCATCCAAGCCCCGCCTTGCATAAGCACCAACACAACACCCATGCAGCAGCCTTAGGACTCATCAGCTCAACCCAGGCTAACATGGCTAGACTAACGCAATCGCAAGGCGTGGGTTTGATAATTGAAAGTTTAGTAATTTCAGGGGTTGTAATTAATGATAACAGTGTTCAGAGTAAGAGTTGCAAAAAAATATTTTTTTTCATATGCCTGATATAATTTGCTATGTATGTTTAACAGGGGGCAGCACGGTGGCTTGGTGGTTAGCACTGTTGCCTCACAGCAAGAAGGTCCTGGGTTCAATCCCCACCTGACCCAAGGGCGTTTCTGTGTGGAGTTTGCATGTTCTCCCTGTGCTTGCGTGGGTTTCCTCCAGGTACTCCGGTTTCCTCCCACAGTCCAAAAACATGCAGGTTAATCGGTGACTCTAAATTGCCCGTAGGTGTGCCCTGCGACAGACTGGCGACCTGTCCAGGGTGTACCCCGCCTCTCGCCCTGTGTCCGCTGGGATAGGCTCCAGCCCCCCCCCCCCCGTGACCCTGTACAGGATAAGCGGTAAAGTTAATGGATGGATGGATGGATGTTTAACAGGGATTGTATGACTTTGAGATTACTCTAGCAAAGTAAAGCACAATCCAAATAAATTGTATTATCATTAGTATCACATCTTATAACTTGCTGGGATATATGCAAATGTATTACCTCAATGGCCTATCAGGAATAGCAGTAACGATGACTATTACTTCATGCGGTCAAGAGTCAGGTGACGTCTTCAGTATGTTAATTTTGTTCTTGAGTAAACTTGAATGTCTAAATTGCATTGACTAATATGTTTTGCTTGATCAGTTGGTCAGGTTCCAACTTGAAATAACTAGTTGACTCAATGTTTTCTTAATTTTAGTACAACTAACTTTTTAAAAGAAGTTGAACTAACTAAAAGGCCAAATAATGTTTTACAGTAACCTAGCTGCCGTCTCAGGACGGTGGCTCAGTGGTTAGCACCGTTGACTCACAGCAAGAACGTCCTGGGTTCAATCCCACCAGGCCCAATAAGGGCCTTTCTGTGTGGAGTTTGCATGTTCTCCCCGTGTTTGCTTCGGTGTTCTCCGGGTACTCCGGTTTGCCTCCCACAGTCCAAAAACATGCAGATTAATTGGTAACTCTAAATTGCTCGAGAGTGTGAATTGTTGTCTGTGCCTATGTGTCGGCCCTGTGATAGACTCGCGACCTGTCCAGGGTGTGCCCTGTGTCGGCTAGGATAGGCTCCGCTCCTTCAGTTTAGCTGGACTGCATTCAGTGCATTGCATAAGCTAGTTACGGTTAACATCAGCCACTGCCTTCTTGTTGCGAAGGCCGGGCGCCGCGTTTAGCCTACTGTTCAAGTGGTCGCTTAATTATGTGTAGAAGTGTGCATATAAACCAGAGCCATTAATGTTAATTCCCCTTAGGAGTGTCGCGTCCCGCAGTTCTGAGAGACGACAGGACTAAGGGTATAAGAAATAGCAAGCTTTAATCAATAAAGTAATCAATACGAAAATAATAAAGAAGAATACGATGAAATCAAAAGATGACAAAGGGCAAACACCACGCTACACCGGTCTGCTGTTCTACAGACAAACCCAGTCTATCGAATGCCGCCCCCTGGGAGGGGTCTGTTCTCGTTTTAAAACAGTGGTAGAATACAAGGTCATATATCAACTGGATGGAGAGAAGTCATTGGTTTAGACGATAGACCCTCCCTTGTTGGTGCGCAGGCTCAGTCCTAAGCCTCTAGGCACGTCTCTGCCATTGTTGTAGTCATATCGAATACAGGCGTGCGAAAAGTCTACAGAGATCGTAACAATGACCATTGACAGACCTTGAACAGATTATAATGTGTAGGATTGTCCTTTAAATACACAGCACATAATATATGTAATTAAGTGGTCTAATACACAGCATAAAATACATGTAACTAAATGGTTAAATCTTAACAGGAGTCAGGACTAAAACATTGATGAAGATTTGACTGAAACGAAAACTTACTAACACTGACTAAATCTTAACTATAACGAAACAAAATTAAATGACCAAAATTTGACTTAAACGGAACTACAATTTTCAGTAAGGACGAAGACGAAAACAAAATGAAAAATGCTTGTCAAAATTAACAATGAGTCCGCATTCGAACTGACATTTTGGCATTGCAATGGAAGCTAAATGCAGGTGTTTAGGTGCCGGAAAATGGGGCTAATATGATTATAATAATAAAAATTATGAAACTTAAGGATAACAGTATTGCGTCTTACGAGGCAATAACATAATAACCAGATGGAGTCAGTCATTGCTGCAAGCCAAGACAGTCAGTATGGCTTAACATAACAACTTGCAACTACATAACATCGACGTTAGATGGCGGTTAAAGACCGTGAAAACTCTCTCCCCATTGATTTCAATGGGGCCAAAAACCGATTAAAAACAATAATTAAAAATATAAAACGTTAACCGATCAGTTAGCTGTATGTTAGCTAAACGGACTGCATTACCCAAGACATGTGGGCACTGGAATGGAATCGATTGGGTCAAAACTGCGGGCATAGATAGGCAATGCATCACATAATTAACATGATCATCACAATAAAAGGGTAATTGCTTTAGCCTACATCTTTAAATTAGAGACGTGTGAATCAATACTAGAATATCGATAGTTCCTATACTGACGTTGCCTTTGAGAATCGATCCTCACGTTTAAACATCAATACATGTATAGTATATTTGATTCTAAATTGTTCACATTACTTTAAGTTGGAGAATTAAGCCTGAAAATAGTCATTATATCGTTAATTAATCCTTAATTGCACTATTTAACGAATTTAAATCTATATGGGTTTTTGTCGTACATTTTTTTATGTCTTATTTTGACAACTTGCACTTCGGAAATCAAGTATGATGTACACAAGAAGACTTATGGAAAGTAAACCTATCTATATCTAGGTCAGGCGCGTATGCACAGGTATAGATATGGGTAGGACCTAGGCCTGTGTTGTGTTAAATTACCAGCAGTTAATGTTTCCTTATCTTGCCATGGAGCTGCATCAAACTGACTATTTGCCTAAGTCAGATACAAAATTAAAACCTGGCCAGTCCACTTTTCCCAAGGTCTACCCAAAAATGTTTTTACATTACACTACTGGTATAGGTATCGTTATAGGGAATTAGGATACTCGATTTGGTTAGGTTACTAAATGGAACGAAAAGATAATCTGTAGTATAGATATAGAACATCCCTACCTTAAATGTACTCTCTAAACCCAACAGAAGGTGGCAGCAAGCTCTTTCAGGCTTAAATTAAACACCCGGATATGACGTTTATCAGTGTTCGTTCCATGTTTACTTGTCTTGGGAGAGCAGCATCTTCAAACAACATCAACTAAAATTTATGTTTCGAAATTTTGGAGGCCATTTACATCACTACCGATGGCGGATCCTGCGGTGGTAGCGGGTGGATCGCTGAATGCAGGAGCGGTAAATAAAACGATTGTCATTGGCACTTGCTAAGCTCGACAACAAGGTTGTAACGTTAGCTAGTTAGCAAGCTAGCTAGTACGCGCTGGAGCCTGCAGACACAGTCAGTGGGTGCTGGCTAAACTCTAATTAATGCTAATCTATTAAGACAAGAGCTAAGTAGCTTCGCTGTCAGGAATAAATATTTAACGTTAAAGTTTTTAAATATTTCTTTGCTTTAATTTAGGTTGGTAGTTACAATAAAGGCAACGTCATTATTTTCAATCTAACTTTTTAGTTTTTGTTAAATACCATGGCACGTTATCGATAACGTTAATTGTTTTTTACAGCGTTTGGGGCGTGGAAAGTCCACTTCAAATCCTGCAGAAAATTACTACCTTGCCCGGCGACGCACCCTCCAAGTTGTGGTGAGTGCCCTGCTGACGGAATGCGGGTTTGAACGTGCAGAGAAGGCGGCAATGGAATCCTTGACCGAAATGATGCAGAGTTGTAAGTTTTATTTCCTGTATTTAGGTTTCGTCAGCAGAATAATTTCCAAATAGTACATACACTGGCATACTTACGTTGTTTGGGAATTACATAAATTGCACGCCCCCTTGCCTAGTCACTATCATGTCACCTTTTCCCCAGATATAACTGAAATTGGACGCTGCGCGAAGGCATACTGTGAACACACTGCCCGGAGTGTACCTACCCTCTCAGATGCTGTCGTTACACTGATTGAAATGGGTATGTTAATGTATGTAACTCAACTTCCGGGAAGGATACCAAAATAAAACAGGATAAAACTGGCAAACCTCAGATTGACAGTTGATGTGTATCTCACTTGTGTGTCTCAACAGGTTTCAATGTGGACACACTGCCAGTGTATGCAAAGAGATCACAGAGAATGGTCATAACTGCCCGTAAGTGTGACATAAACAATTGTATGGATGAGCCCCACATTTTAAAGTGCACTGCAGACCTGTATTTTAAAGCAGTCTGAATATTCCTCACATTTGATCATCATATTATGATGATTTTTGTACATTTCAGCACCAGTGACCAATCCCCCAGTGATTCCCAAGGCCTTGGTGGCAGGACAGAAACGGACTCATCCCTCTCACATCCCTGGCCACTTCCCAGAGTTCCCGGACCCTCATACCTACATCAAGACCCCTGTGAGTCAATTTATCTGTCCAAAAAAAAAAAAAAATCGGTGGGGGTAAAAGACAGTAGACCGATGGACAAATAGGAATGCAACCTAGGGTAAAGTGATTTTCTCTCTTGTCTTTTTTTGTACTATTTATGTTTCTTCCATAGTTCTAAGCCTTGACTTTGCGCTTGAGTTCAACATGGCTCTGTCCAAATCAAAGCATATGTTTGTGGAGAACTTGCTTAGTGTATTCTACCCTCTCTGTAGACATTCCGGGAGCCTGTGTCCGATTACCAGGTGGTGAGGGAGAAGGCTGCCTCCCAGCGGAGAGATGTGGAGCGGGCACTCACACGCTTCATGGCCAAGACCGGCGAAACACAGAGCCTTTTTAAAGACGACATCACTGCCTTCCCATGTGAGAGCCATGGGAAGTGGTTACTGTCAAGAGTTTTTCTGTCATGTCAATTTTTCACTGTTTTGAAAAACAATGCACTTAAAATAGATATTTTAGAGAGAATTATTGTCTCTCCTTACCAATGTTTTTAGAAAAAGTTGTTATTTTCGGGAACAGTCATCCCAGTATAAATATGTAATTTTTTTAAGAGCTATGACAAAATGGCCACTGTTTTGTGCTTGTCTAGTGATCGCCGCCCGGCCGAGTGCAATCCCCTACTTGAATGCACTCCTGCCTTCGGAACTGGAGCTGCAGACCTTAGAGGAGACAGACTCGTCAGAGCAAGACGACCAGACAGACAGCGAGAATGCCGCAGGGAATGTTGTCAGCGTAAGTCGGTCATATCTGCTACTCCTCCTCCGGGGGGGGGGGGGGGGGGTATATTGCATTCAGTAAATGTTCCCTTTGGCTGTCTTGTATTATCATATAGATTATTAGGAGATTGTTCCACGCAAATGAGTGATAGACACACCGAAGTGCAGGGGGTCTTCTGTACAGAAGCCTTGATTTTAGTTCAGTTTGTAAAACTTGATCTCATTGTAGTCTGCCATGGGGGGTGCTTTTTATAGGTGGACTTTTTGTACTTTTTTTTTTACTATATTTCCTTCTCAAACTCAGGACGATCCTGGTGGCGACAAGGAAAATTCCATTCTTCCTCCCGGGGGAGTTGCACCCTCGGCAAAGGCCAACGAGGAGAACATGATAGATAACCCCTACTTGAGGCCAGTCAAGAAACCCAAAGTCAGGAGGAAGAAGTGAGCAGTGCTTCTTTTGTTTTACTCTAAAAAATACTGTTATTCGACCAGCGAAATTTGTCAATTTAGCAAATTGGTCTGCGACTCACTCTCTGAGTCAGAAGTGGATCCCAGTCTGGATGCATAGAGGGACACGGTGCAACAAGGAAGGACCGGGGGAAATGAAAATGTTACTTCTACCTTCGATATGGATTACTGTAGACTACGGTTGTTTAGCTGAATCAAAACGATACTATTACAAGCAAGCACTCAATGAATTTTCTGTTTGAACATTTGTGGAATGATAATTTTGTATGAAAAATGGCTGTGTCATGTTTGTTTTTGCCAGTAGTCCAGTCATGTGAATAATGGAAATAGTTATTTTCTTTTAATCTCGTCTCACAACTAGAATTTTAAACACACACATTAGTCTCTACTTCATGTTGGCAGCAGGTCTGTGGATAGGATTGTATCTCTAGGCTGCTGATATTTTTGCTTCAGAGCTATGAGTAGAACAAACTCATGTATGCAACTCTCTTTCTTTGCTTCCGGAATTCTTTGTCACAAGGGAGCTACACACAAGAATGACAAAAACAAAACAATATATTACAGGACAATGATTGATGAATATGGACTACAGCTTCTTTTTTTTTCATACTGGAATAAATGCAGTGTAGCATAAAGATTATGTGGTTTTAGTGTTTGATCACATTTTTAAACATTGACTAAACTTAAACTTAACACATGGGGTGTGAGACTGATATGAGAATATACGTATGTCAGAATATATGAGAAGTAGGCCAATTTATGTGTCTCAAACCCACCTCTGTCCTCAGGGCTTTTCTCTCTAGTTGAGGCAGTCTAGCCCAGTCAGGAGACCCAAAGATCATAGGCCATGTCACTTGTCTGTTTCTTTTAGTATCATGGGCATAGGCACCTGGGCTGCATTAAGCATACCAGCAGTGTATTTGAAGACTGGCAAAGTGGAGCGTGTCACCATTAACATTTTATATCCATTCTAATATTGGCTCTTTTACTCACCCTGGGTTGTTGTCAGCTGAGACAGAATTTTCACTGAACCGCAGTGTTTTGGAGTTGAAGGGAGTTTTACTAGCTGGGGACACATTTGACCATGTATTGTCCTTCTGATACTTCTGTGGTGATGGGGTGACTGTCTGAAATAGTCAGAAAGTGAAGCAATTTATAAATGTGTGGCACACCTTAGTGTTATGGTTTTAATGAATAAATGTAACTTCTAGTTAAATGTAACATCACCTGTGCAACGGGTAAAAAACGATTTGCAGTTCTTGCCGCAAGAGTATAGCCTTTTTTACTCTCTGGTTTCTTCTGCACCTCGTACACAATTGTTCGAACCTGATAAACGACTAATGATCAGCATACAAAATAGCCTGAATCAGATTATATAAAGGTTATTTTATCAAATAAAACTCACTAAATGATTTTCATAGCAACCGGGGCCACGGCGTGGAGATCCTTGGCTTAGCTGCTCGTTGCCCAGGCGGTTCGGAGCATAGTTGAAGGGGAAAAGTTTCCGCTCCTGACAACTGCCAAAAACCACTCTGCGGTTCGGAGCTGCTATAAATTCAGCGATTAAATGTAACATCTTATTTGTGACACACTGAATTAGTTTTGCACTCGTAGATTTAGCCACAAGTGAACTAGGTTATTGTGTTACCTGATTCCCGAACTGCCATGATTTCACCTTGTTTACCTGTAACGATAGTAACCAGGTGGGTGCTATCGATAACCAGTGTACTGCGCGCACATACAAGACCTGTCCTAGCCTGTGTAAAGCCCTCAACTGTATTGCCAGCAATTAAGTCACCAAGTTGTTTTTTTTTATTGAATAGCCAACATTGTTTTTTGTTTACAGAAATTAAATGTGTGTAAAAAAATTAAAACCGATGTGTTTATTTTGATTGTACCACAAGCCTGGCCAAAACATTGACAAGCTGTGGATGGGCAACATATTAAGCGTGACCTAGAGACAACTGAAAAATGCTTATCTTGATGAAATTGCTACAGAACAAAACAAAGACAGACTAGAAGGCAATTTGTCACATAAATACAATTCATTTCCAGATATTTGTGAACTTCTGCTCTAAAAGTGAGTGGGTGGGATTTGATTTCAAGCAGTATGACATCAACATGGCATTGAGATAAATTAAGCAGCACAAAACAGCGTTAATCTACAAGGTATTTCAATATTCAACATTTACAGGTAGGAGACACAGCCAGTAAACCTAATATACACAAGCACATTTAAAATGTGTAGTAGTCTTAAATTACACAAATGAAGATAAAAGAACAAACGCACTGCTGTCAGGTTAACTTAAAGCAACTGTAGGCACAAAAGCAACTGTAGGCACAAAAGGCTTCTTTTTAGCAAATTGTTACATTAAGGAAGACCCCCCCTTCTGATTTACAATTCATTGTCACACGCACATCCTCCAGCATGAGAAGTGGACTTACAAACAGACTGGTCACACAGCATTTTTTGGCACTTGAGCATTAAAAGAGATGAGGAATGTAACTTAAGATGAAAAAAGTCATAAAAATAGAAAATAATTAGTTAGCTCTGACGGAACCTGTGTTAATTGCAGTAAAGATGGGGCAAGAGGCAATTCATCAAATTTCATAAATCTTCAAATATTGTGCAACAATAAAAAGAAAAAACAAGTCCATAAGTTAAGTGACAGCGAGGAGGAAATTCCTTAGCTCCATCTTTTGTCGACAGACACTGACAAAATTGGTGTGTGTGTGTGTGTGTGTTTTCACGTCTTGTTTTTATGTGTGCATGTGAGCATGTTACTCTGACTGAGGCACCGCGATGGAAGGGCCCTTGGGGTCGTCAAAGCGGTCCATTGTATTAATCTGCATGATCATGTGCAGGCCGTAGGTAAGGATCCACAGCATGAGCAGAGTAACAATTAGTCCCATCCATATCCCTGCTGTGAAGAATCCGGCACAGTCACTGGCATAGGAGAAATTTGTCCCATTCGACAACCCAAAGCCTTGGATCTGTGTGGAAGGTTTGGAAAAAGTGAAACGTCATCTATCAACGAAGCAAAACACGACGACTCGTACTTCGCATTTGTTTACAAAACAAATAAAATAAACATTTTAAAAAAGGCCAAATTGTTTTTGTGTAATTACCTGGAAGTCGACAAAGTTGACCCGCCACTGGGCAGCGTCACCAGTACTGACGAGGGGTGACAGCAGGGCGTCTCGGAAGCTGTTGACTGACTGGCAGTGGAAGGAGTACTCGGCAGGGGCGTAGATGCTGCGGTTGCCACTGAAGGATGCGACTACGTTGTTGAACTGCAGCGTCACAGTGTCCAGGACAAACCAATTGCGTGCAGAAACTGGGTAGAAACGCTGACTCATGGCAAAGCTACAAACCAAGGGAGCAATGGTGAGTGCCAGAACTATACAAATACCAAGACACAGCTTGCAAGATACTTCACAGGCGAAACATACAGGCCGTTATTTCTGAATCAATTACCCTGATAGCAATGGCAATATAGTTAGCAAATGGTAGACTGGAGACATGAAATAACGCATTTGACTAAGTATTATTCCTCAAAAAATAAATGTAATAAAAAAATAAAATAAAAAATTACTGTTTAAGCTTACGAAAGAACGATGCCTCCTACATAATTGAGCACAAGCCTAGAAGAGGGGAAAAAGAAAGCACAATTACTGCACGATTCAACGGATATACATCGCCAAAGACTTCATCGATAGTGTTTTTTTCTGCTAAAAATCATCCCATAAGGGAAAGAGAAGCGTTACCGTGAGTTACTGCCGTTGCACATAGATCCATCCAGGTTAGGGGTCTGGGTTGACAGGTCAGTCCACTCAGCAGGCGTGCTTGTCGTGAAGCTGACGTTAAGGGTTTGGGCCCAAAGCATAATGCACGGCCCTCCCTCAGTATTGTTGAACATGATAGGGGGTTTGACATCATCAACTACTTCCTGCAGCAAGGAACGGCCCATAGGCTGTTTAGATAGAGAGGGCTCTGCAATCACCTGGACAGGGAGGAAAGAAGATGATTGGTCAAAACAAAAACAGACTTGCATTATAAAAACAGCCGATTAAAGGAAGCTATAAGGATAAGACCAAGGGTGAAGTAGAACCAACCTCACAATGGAATTTTTACAATCAGTTCAGAGATTTATTGTGGGTATTTTTACAATCAATTCAAAGATTTACTGTGGGAATGTTTACAGTCAGTTCAGAGACTTACTGAGGTAATTTTTACAATCAGTTCAGAGATTTACTATGGGCATTTTTACAATCAGTTCAGTCTGAGCTTTACTGTGGTTCATGACAACTTCACTCTTTGCAATTAGTCATGCCTACATCTTTTTGCTTGTGGACTTACAAACAAAGGCACGCAAGAGAGGGTGGGAGAGATGGTGGCCTGTCGAACACGAGTATCAGAGCTGGAGCTAATGATTTGTCTGATTCAAATGGGTTGGCAGTTTTGACTGCAACAGGAAACAAAAATAACAGATTACGTGTACTGGCAACTTACCCTGGATGGCTGAAGTCCCGTGTAGATGGCAGTATAAGGCACATTCTGGAGTTTTATGGCACTCAGAACCTTCCCAATAGTTTCATCTGTGGGTGGGTGGGTGGGTGGGTGGCGGGGGGGATACCCTTTAATTATAAAAAGCCTACAAGCCTGTGCCACAACATTTTGGCAACTTCTGCTATGTTCATTGACACATGTATCCCTATGTTAAAACAACATGAACTTACCATTGCTTTGAAGAACCTGCTTACATGATGTATGCGACCTACAAACCAAATAAAACTCAAATTGTAAGAACAGAAACAAAAATTGTAAAAACTCCAAAAATACAGAATGCACACTAAGGGAAACTGCAAATAGAAATGTAGTTCCTCACTCTGTATTGTAAGGGAGACTGATAATCAACAAATTTCTGCCAGATGCATTGAGCTGAAGATGGGACAGTGTGTCTGGATCGACTAGGAGCGGTGAGACACCAAGCTTCTCCTGCTGCAAAGCTGTGATGGCACTGGCACTTGTCCAAGACACAGCAGGAAGCACTACGGAGGAAGAGGATTGTAATGCAGCCTACGAAAGAGAGTCAAAAGGAGGAGTGATGGGTTTAGAGAGAGAAAGAGATTAATATCCCAGAAATATGATGTATAGAAGAAAATATCATACCTCAAGATTTGGGAAGGCACTATCTTGCTTGTTTCCAAACACTCCACCATACATTGTGAAGTCGTCTTTACTCAGCTGGGTGGGTGAAAAAAAAAAAGATTATTAGCATAGCCTCACTAATCGGTGATCACAGAGGTCATTACATGTATTATAAACATTATATACACACACATTTAAATGAGCAGTTTATGCAACAGGCTTACATTGCACCCAATTTAAACATCTGGCATTCTGTTAAGAGCAAGAGTCATGTTAAGAGCCTTGGTTGAATAAAACATTTTTCTTTTTAAAAGAGTAGCTGTGGAGGGGGAAGTGAAGGGGCTCCGGGCTCTGTCACACAACTGTGGGAATTCCTAAGAGTCACATGTGGCTACAAATAGCAACAGCCATTTGGCCGACAACATGGCTTTAAAAAAAGCACATTTAACAACACATTACTTCACTTCTGGATGCAGTGCCTTTTACACTGTCGTCTATATCAACATACCTGGGAAAGAAATGATGCATTCTCTTCTCCACCAATATTGTCAATAAAGTATATTATTATTGATCTTACCTTTTCCTGTAAAAAGAGCAGCACAGTACGTGGGTCTGAGCCCATGGCAGAGTTTAAGTAGGAGATTACCTGGCCACTAGGCATTACGTGGCCAGCTGTTTGAAATGGTAGGGGTGGCAAGGAATACCTGCAATGTAAACTATAGTTAAATCATACCCATAGCCTGTATCTATTGAGCATAACTTAAGTTACTACTCAGACCAAGTCCCTTGTCCTGGAGTGGACAGACTGACCAGGCAATAGAGCAGACTTAATTTCAGCAAGAAAAACTAACTGCGGATTGTTGGTTGCTATTAAGAAACAAAATAGCTATCACGTGGTTTCAGAACCAACAAGACATACACCAGCCTTAAGTTTGGGCTATACTAATAAATATCAATTGCCAAAACTAAAGTTAGCAAATAAACATTTGTGGTGCATAGCCATATGTGTTAGCAAACATGCTAGTAGTATGTATGGTTGGCTACGCAGCGAACAAGTTTTATTTTAGAGTTTTTCAGTAAACAAATGTGACTAAAATATACAATATTTACCCATCACTGGCCCACATTACAAGTGGTACTTGATTGCTACAGCTTCCTATCGAGAAAATCGTAAATAAAAAGGGAAAAAGCGCCATTGATCGAACTTCTCTCAAGATCTTTTCCCGTGCCATTTTCATTATTTCCGCAAAGGTCTAGTCACGTGAGATAAACCACCAGACTGTCATGTGTCTTACGTTTGAAAATACATCCTGCTCGTCCTTGCTTGAAAATGTATAGGTTTGGTAGGGTTAATATGTCACCCTAAAATCATTGTATTAAAAAAAATGTTGGCACCAACAAACAGATCTTAAGACAGACAATGTACATTTGCAATAATTCTGTCAATTCTTTATTTTATCAAGACCTTGCAACAAACGTATCATCGAACCATGCCCATTGATCTAACAAAGCTAACAATTATGACTTGAGTTTCAACTGGATATTACTACATACATTTTTTTTTTTTTTAAAGAGTACAAAGAAATCCATCACCAAGTAACAAGGACAGATTCAACTGCTTAGTCATGGAATTGAAAGAAATACAAGTTATGATATCCAACTGTGCCAGCATCATGGACAGCTTCTTTACATTTAAAACAACGACATTGTACTGCAACCTCAGTCCCTTAGGCTACACACAATCATTTAAAACAAATTCTATTTACATAAAAAATTATGAATAAACAAAGCAGCTTGTATGCAGCTACCAGGTTTTCTGGTTATTCAAACCATCAAACATTTTATACAACTTAAACTTAAACGTATGAGAATAGAATGTGTTTCAAGTCAATATTATTATACATGAGATTCATTCACTTTAGATTCATTTGGACTCGTGTCCAAGTAATACAGTCTACAACCCTTTCCAATAAATTATTTGTTCAATTCTCCAATTTGACTTCCACTTGATCAACACAATCTGTATCAAAAGAGTGCTGTGTGATGATTCTCGTCAATATTTTCTTTTTCAAAGCATGTTCTCTAGGCTTTTCATCAGAGGTAGGGACATCGAATGGCAATTCAAAAATCTCCTTGTTGTAAGCTCCCATCTTTTTAAGATCACGCACGCGTGTCTTTACCATTTTCTTCACTTGAGATGCAATAGCTAAACTTAATTCCCAAGATCTATGTTTTTGTGACTTCAGGTCAAAGTTATTTTCAAGAATCTTATAGAGAGTAGATATGTAATATTCCCTTGGCTTCTTTGTTGCATATTTGTACACTTCAAAAATAACTCCCCTTGTCAAAAGTTGCAAATCAAGTTTTGCATTGACTGGTCTCAGACAGTTCTAAACCAATTTCCTTGCAATGCAGGTTTTTCCTTTCTTAAACGGTTTACTTGAAACACTGGCACAGTCCATTGCTCTCTTCATGCTCAAACTTTCTTTATGAATTTCGCTCCATCTGTTAGATTTGGTTTTCAGCACATTATTTACATTGGGAGGAGTCTGAAGGGTATAACTGCTTGAAGTTGCAGATTGGAAACATTCCTCTGATACCAAGTAGATTTGCTTCTCATGCACACTTACAAATGAATTGACAACTGAGTCAATACCAACATTTACATCCATCTCTTCTGACAATAGACCGACCTCCTGTGTTGGCAGTGTTTCATTTAGCTGATCCTTGTTATGACTTTCATGCATGCAATCAGACACAGGGGCTACCTTAGTTGTTGATGAACAATTTTCTGTGATTTTGTCAGATTTTGAATCTGAAAATGGCTCTGTTTCCCACAATTCCAGATCACTGTCTTCAAGGGGACACATATAACTGTCCTTGCTCAATTGGCCTCCATCTTTCTTCAGACCCTTGCATTTAGGCGATGTACAGGTTTTACCTTCATCGATGGGTTTGGTAAGTATTTTTGGCCAGGAAAACGCTGCTTCTGTAAATGCACGGTTTTTCTTTCCTTTTTTCCAGACAATATTCATTGCGGCAAGGTTACGCATTACTTTCTGACTTGTTAAATCAATGTCAAAATTGTGCTCCGTAACGTCATTAACGATATGATGATAAACTCCACACAAAGATTTAGCAAAATTGCTTATCTCAATCATTGCACCATTTGTTAACAAAGCGAGGTCTAGTTTTTCTTTTAACTTGGGTTTAGATATTACATCAAGGACCAGACCTATTTCTTCACAGAAAGGGAAAAAGTCTCGCATTGATTCTTCTTTCTCAGAATTCTGTATCGCATCTGTTTCCATCGAAACACCACTTGACGTGTCAACGTTCAGATCCTTTTTGCAATCGTAAGTGGCTCCTAAATTTTTCTTAAGACTAGACTGGCGCTTACTGTATGTTTTGGAATAGTTATATATTTTCATTGTATTAGGATCAGGAACTGTAAAACGATCATAGAATAACAACGCAGGTCTGTAGCCGCACCTTTTTTTTAAAGCTGTTAAATTCCGCATATTACAAGATGTAAATTCATAGATCTGTTCATCACTTCCAGCCCCGAGATCAAAGTTATAGTCTAGGATTTCATAGACAAAATGGCTTTCTGATTTATTTACCACTTTAGCAAACTGACAGATCTCAACTACAGCACCATTTGTCAACGTCTGCATATCCAATTTTTTCTTTTCAGATCCCACGTTAAGGTCTAAGTGTATTGAGTTGCAACATGGGAATGGGTTGGTACGTTTTCTAAACCGCAACGCACATTGGGTTCGCCACTGCCAAAGTCTCTCAACATCAATGATACGTTCCATCTTGATGTGATATTTATCATTAAAATAAAACATGACTTGGCCGTCCAGTGTTAAAAAAAAAATGTAATCCAAGCTGTGCTTTCTTGAAGGACGGTTGGTTGTTATCCTGTTGTTATCTGGGCTCTCTCAGATGTACTCTGTTTTATATATATAAGCAAAACAACAACAAAAAAAGATTTGTTAAGTATTCTCCTTTGACTCAGATAACAATAATAATATTATTTGCCGCTTGGAAACAGTATACATAATTTTATGACAGTCTAACATGTCTATGAGCAGTTTAGCCAATACAATAATCTATAATTTAGACGGAATCGTATTATCCTTGTAACTAAGTACATGTGCTACATGGATGTAACATTCCTAAAATTTCATGATGGGTCCAGTAGTTGGCTATCCACAGAGATCTATGAGGCTATCCATTAACCAATTCAAACAACATTTGGGCTACTTGTGGTTGTGGGTTAACAGCGACAAGCTCAGACTTAAAGAGCTATCCACATGCAGCACTAATGGGGTCGACTTCTTGCCGGTGAGCAGAAGTATATCTTGGCTACAGCCCTTTTCTGTAGAGCCCGTCAAACAGCCCTCATACAATTTGACCGTAAAAGGTTATTTTTATGGTGACCATGTATTTGTAGGCGCTAGGGCGTTAACATCACATTTTGAAAACAAAATATGGTCATTAATCAATGCCATGTATTACAATATTTAATGGCAACGGCTATTGTACATTTTTACTCATAGGGCCAGCCCTGCGAATCACATTCACTTCTAACTTAACATTATCATGGAACGTTTCTAGTCAGCTAGTAGAATTGGAACATGAACGTTCTGTTAGGCCATCTTGCTATGTATGAATAGCAAAAGTAGCTAACATTAACGATAAAGCATGGTATACCTAACTAACCTAATCCTGTTACACAGTGATCTCACCTGAATACAGTAGTCATTTCTTTCATATAATCACTCATCTGAAATTATCAACGCTGTTAGCTAGTAAGTTTAAATTGCTAACAACACCTAATGATTCAAACGACGTGGCGTACTACTAGCGATTGGCGTCTTCCTTAACTTTGCCGCGAGAAGGCGTTGGCCTCGCCTGGTTGGACCATCCGGATCACGCGAGATCCCATTCTATTACGCTGTGCTTGTACGCAGACCCTGCCCTTTAAGACTTCTTCAAATGGCTGAGTACATTGTTGGCTTCAAATTGGCTAAACAATGACCCAAAGCAATTTTCGTGTGAAAAAGTTATCAAAGATGATAAAATAGCATAATGTGTGATCTATCAAAATTAATTATTTTAGCATGACTAAATTCTCCATTTATTTAATTGACATTGGCCTAGGACTTGAAAGCCAAAAACAGACATGCTAGTTCTGTGGATATCGTTGGACATTATTGTGAATGATGAATCACACTGTTATAAGTACATGATTAAAACTTGTGGCGCTCTCCTTGGTTCTGTAAGTAAAACCTTGAGCCACGTCAGGGCTTGAATGACAGATGAACCTGGCTGCTGTCCAAGGTCCTGAAATGTGTTAAAACTTGAGGCCTCGCCCTTGCGGAAGGGGTAAGCCTGCAACAAGCCTACAGGAAAATAGTGTTTGTGGTTTACTTATAACGAACCTATGTTCGTTGCCTTGCCTACTCGAAGTTAATCGGTGATAGATGAGTAAACTAGATTTACGTGATTATTTAAAATAATTAATGACAAGAGTGGTCTAAACACACTTTCGTTTTAGCAGTGCTCATCGAGGATGCAGAATAGCATCGCATCCTGAAAAAACTAACTGAACTAGTTATCTCATCCACTCTCTAAATGCACAGCTGTGTTGGCGGAGTAATACCTCTGCATCCACAATTACTGCACCTATATCAATAGATAAGATAGAAGGAGAAAAACCTCTAGGCTACGCTAGACAATGGGCCTTAACAAATATAATATGATTTTTGGAAAATCTTTAAGAAAAATGTTAATAGTGAGTGGAGATTATGTCTATAAACGTGTTGTTGACTTTCTATCATACACCCTTCGCCTTGCAACCCTGTCTGTCTCATGTGTGACATGGTGTTATAAAATGGGTTGGGGAAGGGGAGACGCACTAGTTTCCGTCGCGCTAGGATTTTATTTTCATGAGCGTTTCACATTTAGGGCCATCTTTGGTCGTCCTCGCCGGTGACAGTGTGGACCATATTGCAGAGATCAATTGTACTTCATCGTTAATAAATAAAAATTAAAGCTGAAAAGGACTGTATTGACTTAAAATTGTGCAAAGCAGGGGAGTTGAATAGGTTTGGTTGACTCTGGAATCCTTCCGTCAATACCCTTCAGTTTCACTTGGCAAAAGAGGGCGAGACAGGAGAGGCGGTGATACAACATGGATGAGGAATACGATGTGATCGTTTTGGGCACTGGACTAACAGTAAGTATTTTTCTGCAATTGAACAGAAAATAGTATACGCTTAATTCGGCCTTTTGTAACTTTTAACTGATATGCTGTAGCAGGAGAGTAGGCTTTATCTTGGGCATTCAACGAACAGCAGACTGAGTGAATGGTCGTTCTGTGTCTAGAAAAATAAAATCATATTTAACCAGGCTGTTAGTTTATCCTAATCACGTTAAACGCTATTCTGATTATATGTTTTATATTTTTATTTAGTTTAATGTGAACTGTCAGTGCAGGCATCACTTCCATTCGTTGTGCAGCATCTTAGGCGTAACCCAGGCAGGCCTCCATTCTAAGGTTTGCGCAGGTCCCACCATGATTTTATATGACTGATCCTTTGCTACCCTCAGCTCCTTTATTTTCCGTGTTTGGAGCAGAAAGCTGATAGCCCTCTACGAGCACCGAGGCCTTGTAATATTCCTTTCGGCTACTTTCGAAGTGTTGCCCGTTTTAGGTGTCAAGCAATAAACGCCTAAACATCTGTGCAGGCTAAATTTGTATCTAATATTTGGTAGTTGAGTTGTTGTACAAAGATGATTCCGAATATGAATTCTATACTGTAGCCTACTGACAGTGTAATTTGCACGTTTTACTATTTAGACTTTAATCCCGATGTACTTTTATACCAGGAGAATCACAATTGTACGCATACTAATTCCTCTATTATAAACATGGTTATAGACTATTGTAGACTAAGGCATGACAGAGACAGATAGTCACGCATGCGCTCACAGGAGCCTGCTGTCGACAGCCTGCTGTGCTGTCTTTGCCAATGTCCTCTTAAAGACACACGTGCACTCTCTCTTTCTCTCTCGCTCGCTCTCACTCTGTCTTTCTGTCTCCCTTGTTCCTATTTTTCTCTAACTTGTGATATTTATTGTCTTGCACACATATATTCATGTTTTATTTCTATTAATTCAAGTTGGTTGATTGAATGTTTAATCCATTTATTCAAATAAATACTTATGTGTCGTGCAATTATTCTTGTTGTGTGCAGGAATGCATTCTGTCAGGTATCATGTCTGTGAACGGGAAGAAGGTCCTCCATATGGACAGGAACCCTTACTATGGTGGCGAGAGCTCCTCCATCACCCCTTTGGAAGAGGCAAGTCCTGTGACTTAATAGTCATATTTCTATTTTTATCTGATTCGATATGGTCCTCTCTTTAATATGTTAATTTCCATTTTACAAGTTTTTGCTTGATGATCTGTTGTACAGCTGTACAAGCGATTTGAGCTCACCGATAGTCCTCCGGAGTCCATGGGCCGAGGGAGAGACTGGAACGTGGACCTGATCCCCAAGTTTCTCATGGCCAATGGTTAGTGCACGCTTTAGAAGGATGCCATTTTGAAAACACAATGGCACAGTTCATTAATTTAAAACCAGGCCCTTAATGTGACTTAAACATTTTAATTGCTAACATGCACATGGGTGATACAGTATAAAAGTTGTTACATATCAAACCATCTAGTAGCTGAGCGTGTCTACCATTCTTGACTTTTATTCCAGCCTGACAAATTTAGACCATTAAAATATAATTAGAATAAGTAGGAATATGTATTCTAATGACTTAGTCTAGAGGCACTTGAATGATTAAATAGACCACATAAAATGTTGAGCTCTCATCACAATTTTATAAGATATTTTTTTGGAGGCATTTCAGCTTTTTTTTGACAGGGCAGTAGGTAGGAGAGAGAAGCAGCATAGGGCCAGAGCTGGAATCGAACCCAGGCTGCTGCACAAGACCAGCCTTTGTGATGTGCAACTTAGCCCAATGAGCCACCAGGGCACCCTCTAATGTGATCATAATTTTTACTGGAGAAAGCGTACATTTTGTCAATGAGTTAAGTTGTTAGGAGTTATTGTGGTAGCTTGAACCACACTTTAATATCTGTCTATCAAATATCAAATAAACCCAGGCCAGCTGGTGAAGATGCTGCTCTACACTGAGGTCACGCGATACCTGGACTTCAAAGTAGTGGAGGGCAGTTTTGTCTACAAGGGAGGGAAGATCTACAAGGTACCATCAACTGAGACCGAGGCACTAGCTTCAAGTGAGTAAAATGTTTCTCCCTCTAGTTCATTCTTCTCTTTCTCTCTCTCTCTCTCTCTCTCTCTCTCTCTCTCTCTCTCTCTCTCTCTCTCTCTCTCTCACTCACTCTCTCACTCTCTCACTTTCTCACTCTCTCACTCTCTCACCCTCTCGCTCTCTCGACCGCTTTCTGTAAAAAGCCTTTTAGATACCACACCTTGTTGTTGGGTATTATCGAAGTATGTTTTATTCATGAGAATTTTTATATCTTTATACAGATCTCATGGGGATGTTTGAAAAGAGAAGGTTCCGGAAGTTCTTGGTGTTCGTGGCTAACTTTGACGAGAACGACCCCAAGACCTTTGAGGGCGTGGACCCCAAGACGACCACGATGAGAGACGTTTACAAGAAGTTTGACCTTGGTCAGGATGTCATTGACTTTACAGGCCACGCCCTGGCCCTCTACAGGACGGACGAGTAAGTGCAGGAGACAAAAGAACATCACAATCAAATTGCACACAACATTTAGAGTTCTTATTTTTTGTTAGAGGAACAGTAAATCAGTATCTAATAAGTTAAATATTGATTTGAATGTTGTATTGTAATCAATAGTAATTGTATTATGCAATTTGTCATGTCATTCACATTGGTTTGATTGGCTGGCATTGTTTACTTTATATTAATTTCATTTGTATTAATACGTTTTCAGGCTATGAACTACTGAACAATTTAATCAAGAGAATACTTATTAAAGTACTTTACTGTATTTTCTTGGCAAGCGAGGCAAATTATTGTGATTACTATGTTTTTGAGATACTTGGACACAGCACATTGTTATTTTCTTAAAAAGTTGTTATTTGCCCTGATCCTAGCTACCTTGATGTGCCCTGTTTGGAAACCATCAATCGTATTAAGCTGTACAGTGAATCCTTGGCTCGGTATGGGAAGAGCCCCTACCTCTACCCCCTTTATGGACTAGGGGAACTGCCACAGGGCTTTGCCAGGTGAGCTTACAACAATCTGTTTTTTCACTTCTTCAGATAGATTCAACTGTAGAGTAATGTGTATGTCCTTCAGTTTGTGTATCATTCACCCCAGATGTCTTCTTCTTCTTTTTTTATCCTTTTTGAAGAATGTTTTTCATTAATAGTTAGTTATGAATTAATGGCCAGGAATATTGCTCTTGTTATAATATATTACTGTGTTTACCCACACACGTTGCTTAGGTTGAGTGCCATCTATGGAGGCACGTACATGCTGAACAAACCAGTGGATGAGATCGTAATGGAGGACGGACATGTGGTCGGAGTGAAGTCTGAGGGGGAGGTAATAAAACACTGAATATGTGCGGATAACGCCAAGCAATGTTAAATGTTAAAGTGGCTGTATGTAGTTTCTGTTTTTGGGAGCCCCTGCTGTCCGTTAATACAAAAAAGTTGCATATAGCTGCTTTAAATAAACAAAACGACCCCACACATTCCCTGTTGATATAATGATATAGTTAACCATTACTTAGCTTATAATAACAACACATTCTTTTTCAAGTATCCCTGTTATGAAATATGAGTTTGTGCGCACATGATGTGTATAGCTACAGTATAATGGGACTATATGGTCTCCTATTGGTTGTCCCTATCAGGTGGCCCGTTGCAAGCAGCTGATCTGTGACCCCAGCTACATCCAGGACCGTGTTCGTAAAGCAGGTCAGGTCATCCGGGTCATCTGCATCCTTAACCACCCCATCAAGAACACCAACGACGCCAACTCCTGTCAGATCATCATACCCCAGAACCAGGTCAACCGCAAGTCAGGTGAGCACCAATCAGACTTCCAAGATTGTACAGTAGCAAGTCAGGTGAGCATCAATTAGATTCCCAGGATTGTAGAGTAGGCGATAATAAGTATTAAAGATGGAGGATTATTGAAGATTGGGTGGTAGGATAATGTATTATGTTGTAGGTTAAATGTAGAATAATAGGGGCGGGTTATAGAGGAGGTTTTGTATACGATAGGACAGTCTTAACTTCCATCATAGCTGTTGTTCTGATATATATACCAATGTAATTATCAAAGTGAGAAAACATGTAACTGTGCAGGCAACCGTGTAGGCATATTACCCAGAACATCATTTCTATTTTTCAATGAATCAAACAACCGTCTTTTCTGGCCTTGAATAAAAGGAGGATGTGTTTGAACTGTTTAATAGACTCCAAAGCGACACACTAGGTCTGCTGTTTCTCTGAATAGGCTGTGTACACGTCTACTCACTGCCCTTCTCCCCCTCTTCTCCTATGCCTGTCTCCTCGGTGCCTGCGGCGACCACCAGACATCTACGTGTGTATGATTTCCTACGCCCACAACGTGGCGGCCCAGGGGAAGTACATCGCCATCGTCAGCACCACTGTGGAGACCAACGAGCCAGAGGCGGAGATTGAGCCCGCTCTGGAGCTCTTGGAGCCCATTGACCAGAAGTCAGTGCTCACTCATTCGCTGACTCAATAATACAACACTCAGCTTTTCATTAGATTTTACTGTCTAGTGTATAAATTTATTACCGTATTAGTTGGATTTATACAAAAAATAGGTGTTAAGGATGTTCAATTTACAAGTACAGTTTTGGCACTGTTGAGTGCAGTATGTTTGACTAAATAGGGACCAAACAGCTGAGCATTGTATTATTGAATACAAGTACAAAGTTGGATATATGCAATTAAGTGAAATAGGTGTTAAATATGATCAATTTACAAATACGGTTTTGGCACTGTTGAGTTACATATGCTGTAGAGACAATAAAAACATACTACTAATACTAATACTACTAATGCAACTACTTTATGTAAAAACCGTTACCTGACACTGGAGGAGGAACTACAGTGATAACTCACACACACTGAACTGTTAACTTTCTCTGCAGGTTTGTGGCCATCAGTGACCTCTATGAGCCCACAGAGGACGGTACTGAGAGCCAGGTAAGCCAAACACATATGCTGCCACCTATTCTGGACAACCATCTATGGAAACACAGGCGTGAAAATCTTTTTTCACCGTTTTTTTCATTTTATGTCTCGCTCAGATATTCGCTTCGTCGTCCTATGACGCCACCACCCATTTCGAGACCACCTGCAACGACATCAAAGACATCTACAAGCGTATGACAGGCAGCGACTTTGACTTTGAGAACATGAAGCGCAAACAGAACGACGTGTTTGGGGAGGATGAGCAATGAACGGGGGAGGGGCTTCAGTGAGGGGTGGGGGGTGGCGTAGGCAGCGGTGGGAGGAGAAAAGGTTGGGAAATGGGCGGATCCCCCCTCTGTGAGAAAGGAAGGCTGACTTTAAAAGGACGTAGAGAGTGGGCTGTGAAGGAGGAGATCAGGTGTGTGTCGATAGGGGTGGGGGTTTGTCTGCCTTATGTAGTCTGCTTCCTTTTCCTTATGTCCCTCCCTCCTTGACACACGCTAAAACACTTTAACATACACACGGACAAACACACACACACACACACACACACACACATTGTTTAAAGTGTCACGTTCCCTAACTCTATCACTGAAAAGCAGGGTTGATATGGTCTCGCATTTCATTGTAGATTCTATACTCATTCTTAACTGTTATCATCGTTTTAGAGGTGGTCCTTTCAATTGTTTGTAAGTCTGCGCGTTTATTTGATCACGCCTTGGTATCTCATATCAATGGAATAAGACATAGATACAAAAAAACAAGACTCTACATTCCTATGCTTGAAATTAAAGTTTTTTTTTGTGTAAAATAACAACAACAAAAAATACTGTTGGTTTGAAGTGCCAGTGGCTGTTTGCATCGACTCTTAATCGGTCACCTCTAATAACCATGCATGCATCTTTTCCACACAGTTGTATTGTATATAGAACATGACGACACTGCAGCCGGTATAGAGGCTGACCCATTCCACGCGTCGTTCCTGTCAACCCTGCTTTCACTGTCTTTCTCTCTTTCTTGGTCTTTTACCTTTTGTTATTTCAATAGGCCACTCCATTTTGTTGGCACAAACTCTTTGTTAGAAGAAGATTTTATCTTCTTCCGGAGAGGTCATATATATATCTATCAATGCGCGGTTCTGTCAGCTAATCAGTGCTCACTTTGCAATGCTGTTGTGTTTCCAGTGCGAGCAGGCATGCTAACCGGTGGCCAATTCCTCGTTGTCCCCCTGATATACCATTTGGTTGTTTCCTAGCTCTGTTGAGTGATGCCAGTGTTTTGAATTTGAATGGTTTACTGTCTTACATTTTAAATTATTGAGAGTTTTATTTCTATATATTTGGTGCACCTTTTCACTTGCTGAAGTTATGACGTTTACAGAACTGGAATGAGAATAGTGGTGGTTGGATAAGTGGTCTAGAGCATAGAAAAAGGAATGTTAGAAGCTAGAGAAGAATTGAATTTGGTCAATACACAGGGGGCTCTGCCATGGTCATCAGGTTTCATAAGAACGAGTATCGTATGGAATTTAAAATGTATCATGGAATTTAGAATGAGAGTAGCAAAATCAAAAGGGATAACAAGTGATTCTAAGGTGTGATGTAAGAGGAAGTGCCAGGGAAATAAGATGTTGACGTAGAAACGTGTCCTGATGTAACAGATGTGTGTTTGAAACATGAGTTTGATACTTGGGAGTTTCACTTTTGAGTGAAGATTGAAAGACTGAACTTTTGGCTTGTAGTGTGAAGGCACCCGATGAGGTCTTGGTTGTTCCATCACTGGTGTGAAATGTCCTTCACATAGTCAGTACCTGAGTATGTTAATCAATGTAAGAAACCATTAAGAGTAGGTTAGTTAGAGGAACATAAACTGGACAGTGTGGAAATTTTAAACCACTTTGTAGCATCAACAAACATCCCTAGGACACATCCCAGTTGAAAAGTGCCGCCCCACTAGAAAAGAACCAATATGCTTTTATTTGGTTTCAGCCTTAATTTGGGGTCTTATGTTGATATTGAGTTATTGTGAAATTGGATCTCTTTTAAACTAACAGTTAAACAGGTCAGTCACACACTTCTTGTTGACTGAGGAATTAAAGTTAGGTCTACCTGCAGCTATGTTCGTTACGTAAATCTCAAAAGGGTAGAGATGCTAATACAAACTTGCTCTTCGCACATCAAGCAAAGTTGAAGTACTTCCATTCCACCATACCCTCCACTGTCCCCCAAACAACTCTTAACTGGTATTACACGTTTGGGGTGTTTTTGTGTCTTATTGCAATGCTTTTATTTGATTTCACTGACGTCAGTGGTGGAAGGTTTACACCAGAGGCTAATAATGCTATGCCATTATTTTAGTTTTGTTACTGATAACATTTAACAGATCTCTAAGTGATGCACACTGACAATATTTGTTTTTTTTGCTTGTTATTTGCAGTGTCTTGTGTTATGTTTAACTTATTTAGTGATAATTCCAGTGTCACGGTTGTTTAATATGATTAACAGGTTTAACAAACCGGTTTTTGAATGAAAGGATTAATGAAAAGTCTTAATCAGTCTCTAAGTCAACCTATTCATATACAAAAGTTGACACCGCATAGATCATTTTCTTTTCTATTTCTTTGGTTTTCACCCCGGAATCTGTCTATCTGAAAAACTGGAAGAAAATGTTTACTCTTCAAGCGTAAAGTTATATTTGAAGACACACACCACCACCACCACCCCCCCCCCCCCCCCCTATCTCTCTTCCTCACCATCAAATGCTGTCTCCTCTTTTTTATTTACCTAAATAAAAGCCTAATGTGTGGTTTTGTTTTTATTTTCATTCAGTTCGGCCTTTGAAAACTACTATTGAAATCGACAAAATAAATAGTTCAGGCTGAGTAGTAGACAACTTAAAGTCCTTGTTTGATCACTAGTATGTGAACAATGCCTAATGTCTTGTGTAACAAATAAAATTAATTAAACTATGAATGAAATGATAGAAAAATAAACAAAAAGCACATGGCAAACTTGAAAAGTCTCTTCAAATTTCTGTTTGGATTTTCTTTTACTTTTATATATGACTATGCATGTAATTTAAAGGGAATTACGTACATTCATACTTTATATACACACATTTTTAAATACAAAAATTACACAGTTGAACAATCTGAAACTGTTAAATATCAATCGAAAATGATATGCATGCGGTCACTTATGTTCAACTTTTCAACAGAATTGACGTGAAAGAGCATTTGAATGAGCTTGAAACAACTGAGCCTGAATCAGACAGTGTAACATAAAATACAATTTCTTGAGGTTGCCATGTGAACTGGAGAGGAAAAGTCTGTCACTGCTGTTGATACAGACAACGGGTGCAATGACATCATCACTCATTATATATGGCACACATTGTATGTGAATAACATACTGAATTTTTTATTATTTTGGATTTCCTAGCTGTTCGTATTTTTCTACTGTCAGCCTGCTTACAACTCTCTTTTGCCTTTTGGCAATCTGGAGTCCCATTGCTAGTGTGTGTCCAAGAAGCCACAGCTCCCAAGGCTTGAGCTTATGTCAGCAAATAAGCAAATATTAAGTTATTTACTAGATAAGAAGCTAGGCTTTACCAGTGAGCCACAACAAAGCTCTGGTATGGATGACCCAGCAGTTTCTCGACATCTGCTTTTGGCACCACCCAACATCGGCCCTGGTGACGTTTCCGAACCGTGTCCTTCAGTGTCTTGTCCTGGAGCATGACGTGCATCTGCACAGACCCCCACCTCAGCAGCCCTCTGGCCAGTATAGCTTCCTTACTGGACTGGTGGGCTCCGGCAGTTGGGTGATGGTTTCCCTTCGTAACGGTCATATCAGCATGCTGAAACTGGCCTGGAGATCAAGAGAGTGGATGACGACTCAGCAGTTTTTTGTGTAGTTCTTTTTTTTTTGAGTAAATGTTTTATGTTTTTACTTAAACATTTTAACAGATGCCATTTTTTTCATGCTAGTCGGAGTCTATTTGTAAGTCGCCTTGGATAAAAGCGTTTGATAAACTGCTGTAATGTCATATTGTTAAAACAAACAATAAATCAAATATATTTGACAGAACCTTATAAAACAATTATCACCATGGCACATACAAAATAACGTCATTATTTATTTTCTCATGGTATTATTACCCAAAAGTCCCTGAGTCGCAGAGGACAGCCCTTGTCCGTCAACGATGTAGAAGCCCAGGTGAGCCATCTGCAGGTAGCTGGGGTGTTTGTATTGATGGAACAGAACCAGGAAGCGCACGTCATTGGCCAGCTCGATCAAGCAGCTCCCGTGGTTGTCCATGGCAACCTTCACTCCCTGCCTCGTCACAGATCCCTGCTGTTTGGTAGAGAGAGTGTCCAATCCCTCCCCTTCTACTACCACAGTATCCAATGAGAGAGTGATTACGATGCCGCTAGGGTTGTCGACTGTTGAGGAGATGGTTAGCTGGTCGAAGAAGGTGCGAGAGCGTTCCTCTACCCCTTCCTTGGAGGGAGCGCCCACAAGGTGTCCGTCAACTCTTATGCCTGTGCAAATAGAGACAGACGATAAAACCAGAACATTTGATACAATACCAGTGTTGTTTAAATGGCTTCAAGAACGTTAACAGTGATCCTTCATTTGTTTACACATTAATTGTAGGCTAATCTGGTTGATGAAACAAGAAGCGATTCTGTGCTGTTTTTCAAAGTAGTTGCATTTTAATTTGCTATATATTTTTGTTAAGTGCTTACAATGTCATTAACATAGATTTAGTTTCTATGGTTCTTACCTCTCTCTGGGTCTTCCAGCAGTCTCAGCACGTCATTGGCCCTGCCGTCCACTGTAAAGCACAGGTTCTGATGCAACTTGGGCAGCTGAAGCACAAAATGGGGGTCCCCATCCACTGTAAAAAGGAAAAAAATACAGAAACACAACAATGAGAAGGCATTTTGTTCATATTCAGGATATTTTAGATAACTAAGAAATATAAAATATCAAAAAGATGAATTGTTAAGATGACGTAATGGGCATGGAATCCGTGCTAGAAGCATCAGGTCTCTCACCTGAGGAGGTGAAGACTCTCACGGTGCTCAGTCTGGAAGGAGGGTCTAAAAGGACAAGACATTCAACAAAAGGACACTCCTCCTCAGCCCCAAGCACTGAAAACCATTGAAGTAGGGATTGCAAGCTTGTATGCAGTTACCCGTATAATGTTTAGGTATATTCAAAATCAGGTATTAAAAGATTCTATTGGAGAAAAATACAGAGATATCTGGCAACACTTACCAAATGATTCGGTATCTGCTGTCTGGCCCCCTTGAGGAGAAATATTGAAGCATAACTGAGACATTGTATTTTTTTTCACATGGAAATGTCAAACCGTTGCTTATTACAAATGTTTCTGTGGAGAATTGTTCTCAAACTCACATGAGTCATAGTTCAGGTCGTAGTCATAGTCATAAGTTACATCAAAATCTGGAAAATGGAAATCAGACACATTTAAAACATAACAGAAGACTCAATTCAGCATTTCCTCATTTGGGCAAGTCATGTAGGGGTTCTCATTGGAGTTCCTTAGGTGGCATTTAGAAAAAAAGGCACTTTAGCACTATGCCAGTTAGTTTGGGTAACTGTTTCCAAGATGTGTTGAAATAATCAATGAAAGTGGAGAAGGGTCATGGGGGAAAAAAATAATGAAACTCACCTTTAACAAGGTCAATGTCTAAAGAGAAGGAGGAGAAAAAATACACAGATAACTTCACCATTCATTTGAAATACACCTTTTCAATTAAATAGCAATAGATATAAGACTATAGTGGCCTTTAATTCGGTAAGACTGAAGAATTGACAGGGCAGAATAAAAATGATCAAATATTCAGGCTGAGTCACCTTTTCTCTGAATTTGAATGGAAGTAGAGACATCTAGTGGTAGAAAGAGAAACATCATTACAAAGGCTCCGCATACTAATAGTTAATTGCATTAGACATAATATTACAAAAGACATTCTACAAGTAATAAACATAGTAGACACATTACAATGTTAACGATGTATTATTTTTTACCCAATATCCCTAGTACAAAACGGCTAATATAACTCTACATTGTCAATATACCATTCAGAACATCACTCAAGCGTAGGCAACAATCCAAAATTGTTGTCAGCCAATTGTTAAAAGCTAAGGTCTTACCAAGAAGGCCAGCAGCCTCCCAGAGTTTCGGCCCATTGGTGAATCCTGGCATTGGGGCGAAGGTAGCAGCCACCAGGGTGGCTATGCTGATCTCTGGGTCCGAGTCTACTTCATTGTCCTCTGGAGGCAGAGCTAGAGCCGGAGCTGGAGCCGGAGTAAGTGCAGTGGTTGTCAGGGGAGGGAGCAGCCCCTGGAGGAGGGTAGTGACAAAGGGCTGACGGGCCTCCGTGACTCCCACTGTGTAGTTCTCCGTTACGGAGGGAAGAAAGGAAACTCTGAGTGTTGGGAGGATAGTCCTTATGGAGTTTGTCTCCGGGGGGAGGGATCTGCCGGGCTTGGGTGTGGGGTCTGTTTGTGCCGAGCCAGGATGGGGCACTGGGGAGGAACTTTTCAATGTAGTGGAAGTTTTTACTGTTGAAGAGGGGATGGCCTTAATTGTGATTGTGGGCAGGGGAGTGGATATTTTCCCAGGCCCTGGAGGAGGGACAACCTTAAAGAAGTTGGAAAGAAAGGTGGAGATCTTCCCAGCAGGAGCAGGTGCTGTTTTGGGAGCGCTTGGTGGCGGAGTGGGGGCTTTCCCAGAGAGAGGTGCAGGGGCAGTTTTGTCAGAGCTGGGTGTGGAAGTGGTGGTGGTTTTCTTGGTAGATGATGGAGGCACAGTTTTACCTGACGTCGGTGCCGGGAAATTCTTCTTGGTTTGGGGGTTGATTGAGGAGCGAGCTGGTGGAGGCTGAGGGGCGCGAGGCTTAGCAACACTCCGGCCTGGTTTAACCCTGTTTGCTCTGGTGCTGGAGGAGGAGTTGGACTTCTTGGCAGCCGTTTTAGAGGGAGAAGCGAGGGCCGTTGGCGGGGTGGTTGTGGTGGTGGTAGGACCAGCTACAGTGGTGGTTGCAGTGGTGGTTGTTGAGGGCACAGCAGTCGGAGTCGGTTCGTCAGCGTCCGGTTTCACAACCACCAAGGAAGTGACAGGAGTGACAAAGTTGTACTTCAAGGAGAGATTAGTGGCCTTTTCTGTTAGCAGTCTCTGCATTGCAGAGTCAGTGCTGTTCAGTTTCGCTTGCAACAACTCCTTGATGGTGAAATAAGCCCAGAGACGTCTCACAAAACTGGACGGTGCTCCTTCGAATCCCCCTGAGCAACCCTCTAACGTTGTAGCCGTCACGTTCCCGCCAGAAACCCTCACCTCATTCTCCACCGTGACTTTTTGCTGCGAATCAACAGCAGACAGAGACACCTTCAGGTCCTTGACCCCCGGTTTGACCTTTCCGGTGACCACCAGCTCTGACCCCTGGAAGTAATTGGGGAAGAGGGAGCGCGTGACGTCAAAGGCCCGCTCGTCCAAGTAGGAAAGCTGCACGTCGGACAGCAGAGGACTGGCCACCTCGTCGTAGAAACCCTTCAGCTGGAGGGCGGCATCGGCGTCCTCGAACACCATGCGGGCCACGCCCCGGTTGTCCAGCGCCAGGCGCTTCAGGAGAGGAAGGTCGGCGTCGTCTCCGAACGCCAGGCCGAACAGCGACGCGGAGGAGCCCAGAGCGTTTTTAGCATTGTTGAGGATGGTGTCGCCTGTGGTTACGCCAATGGTGGCCTCGCCGTCTGTCAGAAAGATGACCAGCGGAACACGGCGGGCCCTGCCGGAGGAAAAGGAGGAGCGACTGGAGGAGGAAGGGGAAGGGTTGACCAGCTGGGCAGCTGACAACAGGGCCGCATTGATGTTAGTCCCTGGAAATAAAGAGAAAGGAGGAATAATCTAAATAAAGGGTGAAAGTGGAAGAGGGAAATTACATTTGAGAACAAGAAAGTAATAGGCCTACATTCAGGAAATTTTGATTATATAAAAATATAAATGTGTTTCATTTCAATTTCTCAGAAGATTTAGTAAAAGCCGTAAACATAACAAAAAAATAATGAAACAAGAGTTCACTACTTCGGGAAAGTGCAAATCTAAAGCTGTTAGAGGTATTTCCCTGCGGTCTGAGATTTTGGCTCAGTGGTTAGCACTGTTGCCTCACAACAAGAAGGTCCTGGGTTCAAACCCCACCTCAGCCATGAGCTTTTCTGTGTGGAGTTTGCATGTTCTCCCCGTGTTTGTGTGGGTTTCCTCCCACCATCCAAAAAAAACATGCTGCATCCTACCGTTTACCCTGACCAGTCACTGCCAATTCAACTGGAGTCGGTCTGTCTGTCCTATCTGCGTGAGTCTGTCGTAATATGTTGGGTGAGCAAGTCTGGTGCAAATTGGCTACCGTGGTATCACTCAGACTGAGTGATATGTTTGATAGCTGTCGGTCCATTCGTAATTCGTTCTGTGTTATTAATTGGCGACCAATGTGTGTAAAGCACTTTGAGTATCTAGAAAAGCGCTAAAAATGAAATAAAATGGATTATTATTATTATTATTATTATTATTATTTTGAAGACCCCTACTGTTTACTTGGTGTAATTATTTTCCCTAACTGTCGCTTAGAAGACACTCCAAATATGGGCACCTCTTCTTGATTTAGTGACGCACTTCCTTGTGCCATAAATTAATTCCTCACAGTTTTGCAGGAGATCGTACCCGGTGGCAGACAAAATGAGTGTTAAATAATGAGACTTCCGCGATCTCCCATAGACGTTACAATGTGCTATCAGAAGAAATGTATTGATAATATGTTAATATAAAAAAGTTGCCTATAGTTTCTTTGATAGACATTAGTGCATTAAAACAGTCACAGCAAACAGGACAGACCTGTGCATCCTATACTCACATCCCTCAGCGATGATCCTCTTGACAAAGTCCTTAGCATCCTTGACGTTCTGCCGCGTTGCCCTGACAGTCCGTCCTTTCTTCCAGGTGTGGACCTTGTCAGAGAAGGTGATGATGTTGAAGTGGTCTCCTTCACGCAGGTCTCCTAAGATGATGCCCATAGCCTGCTTGGTCTGGTTGATACACAACGTAAAAAAGACACACACACACACACACACACACACACACACACACACACACACACACACACAGGTTAGCTTTGCGGTATTGTAATACACCACAGCAATTGTTGATGATGAAAAAAGGGCAATGGAAAAAAGACCACAAAGACAATACACATACATGTTAGATTTGTGAGTTTCTACCTGTTTGATCTTGGTACCAGTCATGGAGCCACTGACGTCAATGACAAAGATGACGTCCTTAGGGACCACAGGAAGACCTCGCGGTGCAAAGTAGTGCACAAAGTAGCCATCATACACCTGAAAGCAGTGGAAAAGACATTAGTATAGCATTATATGTTTTGTTCCCTTTGTTATAGTTTTTTTCTTTTTTTGTGGATGCAGATTATATGAGGAAAGAAAGTACCAAATACATTGCTTTTACCAGCTTGATTTCCATAGCAAGACAAAGTGGGGCTATAGCAATCTCCTGTTCAAGTGAACTACATAATATGGCATGTGACTCTGTCCCAATATTATCAATTATCACTAATCAGTTGTATCAGGGTAGAATCAGATAGTGTCTGACCTGAATGTCCCCAATGAGGTCCCGTTGTTCCACGTCATACTGGATGATGAAGTCAGCGGTGAGGCCCTTGGGGGAGAGACCGCTCTGCTGCAGCTGGCTGGGGCTGTAGCGCACCCGGGCACAGTTATAGTTCTGCTGGACCTGGGTGGAGGCTGGGGGTCCAGAGTCACCTATAGGGGCAGGGAGGGAGACGAGTAAAAAGGGGGGCAGGTGGAAGAGTAGTAAAAGGCAGGGCGTAGAAGAGGGGAAACGCCAGGACACAGGTCTGTCCCATTCTGGACTACAGGACCACAAAGAAGCAGACCAAACTGGTAAAAACATGCAATCAAGCTGTTTAGCCTAACATTGTTAAAGACGGCAGTCATAGGCCTACTAAGGATATATTTATGATGAAAAATTGCACTAGTAAAACTGCTTGCAAACAATGTCAAAAGATTTTAAATGTTGAACTCTTGACTGTAAAATCCGTCCTGTTCACACATAACTGTATCCAGTCCAAATATGTAAAAAAAATTCAATGACAGCCCTCATTCCATTGACTTCAATCACCCTACACAACAGAAGAACACCTCCAATGAGTCGAACAGTCCCGTTAATACACAAGGAAAAACTCCGCCATCTCTTACCTTGGACTGTGTTGGAGAGCAGTCGACTGGTCTTGAGTGGGAGGACCTTGAGGAAGCTGATGCCCGTCCGCTCTGCGATGCTCACGTCCAGGGTGAGGTTCTGGACGAGCTGGCTAGGCCGTAAACCCAAGGTGAGTTCGTAGCGGCCTAGCCGACGGGGGAGTAACTCCTCATAGGTCAGAGAGAAGGACATGCGCGCCCCTGGTGGCACACTCACCGCAACCCGAAACCTTTCGATCTCCCTCTCTCTGGTAAACAACAAAAAAGAGGGTGAGCGAGAGAGAGAGAGAGAGAGAGAGTATAATGTCGGCCCTACAAATAGGAATGGTATTGTTTGTGCAGAACAAAATTGTAAAACAGCACAGCAAACTGAACCGTATTAACTTGGTGTTTAAATTTGTGAGTGGGCCAACCACAGTACCAAAAACAGATTTTTTTTTCTCAGACTAACTTGGTAGCAACGAGGCCAGCTGTTTTGCCTTGCTTCTTGGCAGAGTCGTAAATCTTCCTCGCAGCAGTTCTTTCTGTCACCTGGGCGACATACACCTTGCCATTAGAGGTCCTGTGGATTAGGAAGAGCAGGATGAAGAAATGGCACGCTGTGAGAGTCCTCAGTAGTAGCATTATTTAAAGGGGGGGGGGGGGGAAAGTAGGTGTTTACATGGCTAGCTCTGTCAAAAAAAAATTGCTCTGTTATGCAGCATGCCACTTCATGGCATTCATAGTGTTTTTTGGACAAACATACTACAAGTATCAAGTTGCATTTGTGCTCAAGTTCAAAACATGTAGAGGGAGAGCGAAAGGTGAGGTCAGGAAAGGGGTGAGAGTTGAGGGTAATATCCTTCTGAAAACATGATTTCTGGAGAGAGAGACTGACCAGTGTTTTTTAAAGCCATACCCAGGTATTTCTACTTGCTACGCCCAATCATTTCCCCTATCAAAACTAATCAAGAGATCCCTGTACTGTAATGTCAACCTTTCAGGTCTAACAGTAATACTGCCTTCCAATTACTCTGTCACGTGACCTGGTGCAAATCCTTTGAACAAATATATCTCCATTGAAAATATATCACGTATCCACCAAAATAAACCCAGAGGTTTGAAGACGTTTTATGTTGTGAGACACATGGCAGAATTATCTGGGGTGGAAAATAGAGGTTCCTATATTTATGTGTGCGGCTGACAGAATCTAAAATGGCAGCACGTGACTGACCTACACACACACATAACACAGGGCCTCTCAGTCTAGCTCCCCTGAAAGACCTCGGAACGAACAAAACACACTTGCCACAAACTATTTTCCTCCAGGCCGTTGGTGAAATGCAGGCTTCTTTAAACCAAGGGTGGGTTTGTGTGTGAGTGCACGCGCGTGAGACAGATTACATGCATGCGTCAGAGTAAGGTTGTAAAAAGTGTATATGTTTCCACATTCTGGCATTACAACATGTAAATATGTACACAAACACTGTGTGTGTGTGTATTTGTTTGTGTGTGTGTGTGTGTGTGTGTGTGTGTGTGTGTGTGTGTGTGTGTGTGTGTGTGTGTGTGTGTGAGTGTGTGTGCGAGTGTGTGGTTTTGTGCTAATGCGTGTGTGCGAGTGGGTGTGTGTGTGTCTTGGCAAGGTGCCTCAGTAAACTGTGCAGGAGAAAAAGGGTAGGGGGGAAACAGTGCAGGCTCCTGTCATTTTCTCGATTAACCTTCTGACTTGTATTTACAAAGCCTGGTATTCATCTAGCCCAGGTATCCCCCCCCCCACCCTCTGACCTGCTTCCGCTCCAAAATCCAGCCCTAGGCTCCTCTTTGGGCCTGCAACGTTGACTTGTTTGTTTTGTTTAAATGTAGCCTTTTTTTAAGGGGAGTGGTTTCCACACCTCTTGTAATCGTATTACAGTGTCTTCTCTAGAAACCAGGAACTTCAGTTCCTGACAGAATTCCTCGGAAGGTTAATTTCTGGATGATGTCCACTACTAACTGCCTCATTAAGGTTTGCTTCATGGCCTTCTCACAGGGAGGCTATCTTTACTTTCTGAATGGTCGGTTTAATTGCCCCATTTTGAATTGCCACAATTAACACCATTCCAAACCAAGACCCTCCGATGAAACGACCAAAAGGAGAGTTTTAAAAAACACAAAAAAATATGAAGAAACAAAAAGAGAAGCTAGCTGTCTCACTCACATGGTAAAGTTGGATATGAAAGCGGAGGAAGGCAGGTCCACTTCAAAAGCAGCCTCCTTAGTGAGCGTCAGCTGGTTCCAAACCGAGCTCTCCACAGTGGTGAAAGCGTAGCGAGACATCACAGAGCAGCGCACATGATAGTCCGTCACCTGTATCTAAAACGAAAATAAGAAAATATACATACAGGTCTGTTCAGGGCTGATATAGACTACTGCAATGCTTGCATACATCCCCTATCTTAATTGTTTGGCACTGGAGTTTGCACAAATATTGACTCTAAATCATTGCATTAAGAAAGAAGGCATTGATAGTATATGGATACATGTATATTGACAAAATTCCTGAGACCCATATGAAAAACAATTAGCCCTCAGAATTACATTATCCTCATACACAAAAAAACGTATTGGGTTACTTCACCATAGCATCTCTCTGGACCATGTGGTCAAAAAACAGGTTTAGCAAAACAATGCAAAAAGGCTCTGGTACTGCTATCTCTCAGATCCATTGTGTTTACCCTGGCTATACTGGGACCTGGATCTGGTCAGCGTTGGCCACATGACCACACATGCCAATGAGACTATGGGCTAGGGCAAAGGAAAACAGATCTACTACTTCCTGCATCTCTCAATGGCATCTAAACCCTATAGGAAATTTGTGGTTGACCAGGAACCTCAGGGCAGGAATTCTGAGAAATCTCCAGGGTGTAGTAAGAGGTGCGTGTGTGTGTGTGCTGATGAGTTACTAAAACGGGCATTCCCAGTCTGGAAAGAAGGCCTTGTTCAGGAGGGAGGTTAAAGCCGGATTTGCTGGGATCGATGAGACATTACAGGGGACCCGTCATCCGTAATATTTACTATTGGCATGTTGAAAAAATGTGATTCCCTCCTCTGGGGGGTAACAAAGCAGATTTTTGAAAGAGTATTTCTTTTGCACCAGAAGTTCAATGTGTAGTGAATTGGGTGCCTACAAGCCATTTATCCCATAAAACTATTGGCCTGTGAATCTTTCTCGATTAGAAATAGGACGTTGAAACATTCACTTTCTCTTAAGTGTCCAGAACTAATCCCAATTAGGTTTCCCTAGCAACTTACCACTGGCTTGGCAGGTTTGCTCTGACGTTTTATTCTCTAGAGAAATAAAGAAAAAAATAATATATTACTCATATTTAATTTACCCTGACAGCTTATTGTGTGGCTAATGCTTGTTATTATGAAACATCTAGACAGACATTGGGCCCTGGAGAAGGAATCTCAAATATATTGGCTGAAGTCAAGTGAGCTCTCTTACAGTCATTGAGCAACATTAGCTCACAGGCATTGCGTTGTTTGAATTTGATAGTTCACACAGACAACATGTGTTTTATCAAAGCTATCATAAGTATTGTGGTTATCACAAAACAAAACAGTATTAAAGCTAAAACTGCAGTGGAACTGTACTAAAACAAACCTGTTTTTGCATGAGGTTATCCCCTCAGATTTCTTTGAGAAAATAAGATATCCAATTCCATGAAACTCAGTTTTTGTTGACAAAACAAATAATACCTTTTGAAGTAATCTGAACAATCTGTTTATAAAAGGTTGGGTCAAGACTTTGTCTGAAAATAGTCTGAATCAAACCCATTCATGAATGAGGGTGGAACTGGACCTGGTAAATGCTTGCACTGTATGGAAAGGGTGCTCGCTTTGGTTTCAAATGTTAATTTAGCACACAAATCACTGCTGTGTCAATACATTACCACATATCCTGGAGATTGCTGTGAATTTACCATAAGCAAATAGGGGGAGGGTTAACCATATAACTTTCTGAATATGGTGAAAGTTATTTTAGAAATGTGTTGCGCCATTGTATAATATTATATAAGATCATAACTCAAATGGAAAACGACATAATACACTTCTAATAGAGAAAGTATATTTTAAATGTCGACACGAAGTAGTTAAAGACATTATATTTTGTCGTACGGCGTTTTTCATTAATCAAACCCTTGCATGCCAATGTAAAGCAACATAAAACTGTTTAGAGGAAACTAAATGAAACGTTCGAAAATGTCATTAGGCTTAATGAAGACAGATGAATGAAAAAACTAACATGACCATAATTCATTCATAAATAAGACGGGTCTCACCTGTAAAAATATGTGTTTATCTTCAAAGTGTGCCTCATATCCTGCTGATAATCCCTCTTGCATTGAAATTATTGTGAAAAATAAAACGTATTGTATTTTAAAAGCCATTCCACCCATTGTTTTTGCTTTTAGGAGTCAATGTGGTGAATTACCAGAAGGTGAATTACCAGAAGTTGTAGTCTCAAATTGACAGTTAGAGAGAACCAGTGGGTATGCAGAACGCAGCCTTACATTTTATTTTCAGAGCGTATAGTTTTTCCTTGATCGCAGTTTTATTTCAGGCGGTTGCAAACATCTACAAAAACAAACCAACGAATATTGCTGGCAAAAAGTGAACGCAACATCAAACAATCCGACTTATCGAAAAACAATTGCAAGAGCCCAAAGTGAAGTACAGTCAGAAATGGACAGTTGAAGCCCCACTGAGTTCAAAAACGTTGCCCTATTCGCGTGTGCATACTGGAAATTTCACGGACTGCTGCCATCGGTGGTGCGTGAGAAATGAAGATTTATTAACCCATGAATGCCGAGGTTTTGCAAAACATCCTATTTGTCACCTTCTCTCAAGATTTTTCCCCACCTTGCAACTTTAAAATTTTTAAGAACCTTTATCAAAACTTCAAAAAAAATATTTATCTATTCCAAATGAACAGATAACAATAAAAAAGTTTTTATATTCAAACGTGAGACTGCAGCTACATTCTCGAGGGTTATTTTGTAGAACAGAATAACTATGTGAAAATGAATCTATGTTAGCTGTGAAAAAGTTTAGCTATGACAAAGTTGCGGGTTGCAGTTTATTGCAACCTATTTTGTTTGTTTGTTGGGGTACTGTCCATGGTGCTGACTTGCCCATCTAGAGTTAGACTACATTAATAGATGTTCACATATCAACAATTCACTTAAATACTGTTTTCGTCCATGTTCTTTAGCTTACTCAGCCTGCTCAGAACATATCACCCATTCATTTTCAGCAAAACAAACGTGTTCCAATTGCACTGTCTGAGCACAATGTTTCTAAAGTTCCCCAAATGGCTTGCATGAGAAAATACAGTAATCACAAACAGGCACAATGTTATAACAGAGGGTACTGCTGGATCAATGCCTTATCCAATTGACAGACAGACTCCACAGCCTGATTTATTTTAATTGATACGTTTAGCTTCCATTGGCAATGAGACTAGTCAGTCCCATATTTTCCTCTTGATTTCACTAGTGTTCTGTCTTCTGTTTCCTCGTAAAAAATAATACAATAATTTAAATATATATTTTGCTGTTGATGCAGTGATGTATAGAATGACTTTGCATGTTCAAGGTCCTAGAGTGCATATCTCCTAGGTGGTCGTCATATGTGGTCAGGAACAGTCTCCAGTGCATCCTCAGGGTTTCTGTTGATATCTACAACCTATAGAAGTAAACAAAACACACAACCTTTTGTGAGTTAGGCAGCGACAACCGTTAAGACTAAACCACACCACAGTGACATGCTGATATGTTGATATGCTTACAGCAGGCCTATCTCTATGTGTGTCAACCGCATCGATGTTAAGGCAAACAGCCTCTACCTTGCATCCTAAATTTGAGAAATAAAAATGAAAAGTAACTTCATATGGCATTGCCTTCCATTCATGTACAATATTTTAAATTGCATAAATGCTCTCTTCCTCTTACCATAGGCTACAGGTGTAAGTTTGAGGACAGTATGAAGAGGACATCTTAGGTATGGCAACTCATCTGTGCAGGGAAACAAAATGGACTGGTTGAAATGGGGCTGGCGGTGCAACAGAATATTATTATCCGTGTTCAATAGACCACCGTCGCAATGTGTGTTACCGGCAGATTTGTCCGTGAAGTACGCTAGTAAGCATCGCAAGACGGCCTGGTGACAGATGACCAGCACGTTCTCCTGTCTCTCTAGCTCCATGATGACCGGCTCCAGACGATGCACCATGTCTTCATAAGACTGGGAGACAGGTGAGCAGATATTAAAGAGTGCAAGACGATGCACCATGTCTTCATAAGACTGGGAGACAGGTGAGCAGATATTAAAGAGTGCAAGACAAGCATTCATTTAGACTTAGATTGACCAAATAGCATGTGTGATGCACAATGTACATAACAGCATGTGTGATGTATCAAATAGTATGTGTAAGGTACCAAATAATACATCTGAATTGGCATAGTTTAGAAAAAACACTGTTGGCATTACATTATATTATATATAGCAGACACTTTTATCCAGAGCGAAGTGTGATGAGACAAGGCCGCCGGAGTGATTAGAACTCAAGACTTTTTCATCTTAAAGTTGCAGTCTTACCCACTAGGCCACCACTACCTGCTTTGACAAGAACACTTCACAATACTGTCAAGAGAACTGTAAAGGTTGCACAACGTATGCTGGACTGTTGTACATTTATTTGGTATTTTTATTTACCACACACAAAACGGGTGGATTTGGGCCAGGTGTAATTAAGTGATTGTTCTTATAAGGAAACACCAGGTGGTGCTATACAGCATACCAACTATATCTAGCTACTGTGTGACTGTGGAGGAAGTTGTAGTGCAGTAAGCATTTGTTGACGATGGGTCTTACCTCTCCTTTGGGGTAGCGATAACGATACTTGTCCTGGTCTCTCAGTGCAAACTCCTCTGGGTATTTCTCTTGGATTTCTTCATAGGTCAGCTCCTCACACACACCCTGAGAGAGAAAAACAGGCAGGGGATGAACTTATATTTTCCCCTGTCATCACTAATAATACTGACTTTTAGTGTTTACTGTACCATACTATACATATTTTCAATGAAAAAAAACATGTCAAATTCAAATTGCACATGCATATTGTACAGCATTGTTTTATTTATTTTCTCTTTTTTTGCTGGTCCCCTCTTATGCTGCGATAAAACTAGGGTTTCTAGTGCACCAGTCAACTCACAGCGTCTATCACACACACACACACACACACACACACACACACACACACACACACACACACACACACACACACACACACACACACACACACACAGACAGAACGGTAAGTCCACTCACAGCGTCTATCTCGTTGAGGGCCTTCCACTGTTCATACTGCACCCCCAGAGCTTCTGCAGTCTGGATGGTTCTCTTCATGTGGCTGGTCCACACCTTCAGGTCTTTGATCTTCTGGCTCTTAATGAATTTTGCCAAAGCTGCCGCATACTATAAAAGAGTGTAAGATAAGTAGATATCAAGATGGTACACTTTGGTTTAGATGTTAATGTTATGTATAGAAAAAATTATCTTGATTTAGGTTGACTTTTAAATATTGTACTGTGTTGTAAATTATGAGAGAAATGTTTAGAATTATTTTAATATATAGCCTATATACAGTACCAGTCAAAAGTTTGGACACACTTTCTCAATAAAGTGAATGAGAACGTGTGTCCAAACTTTTGACTGGTACAGTATATTTTTTTTTCTTCTGAATTTTGTTGTTGTTAATATATAGTATGTTGTTACTTCCCTTTAAACAGGGCACTGCTGGTAAAGATACTTAGTCTCAGTCAGTTAACCCTATTAAAATAAATAATACATAATACACCTAATTTGTAAGGTGACTTCTGTATGTATTGTAAGCATGGCTAACTGACCTCACCTCGGCTCCCCTAGGGGAGAGACCCGTATCACCGCCTATCCTCCCAACCAGGTTGAGGTCGCTCTCCCCATGGCGACTCAGATAGATGGAGCGTGGCGTGACGTGGATGTTCATGAGGTAGTAGACGATTCTACTCTGGATGTGGTCCTGGACCCTGTTCACCAGGTACCTACTGCCCACGTTGAATATCTTGATGTAGGATAAGTTCCTGCAAGAGAATTACAGAAAGAATGCAGCCACATGCAGCCGCTGTAAATGTAAATTAATTAATATTTGTGGAATAATATCTAATGTTTTTACGCAATTTCGGGACATCCATAAATATTGACAATCGTGTGTTTTGAATTTATAAATATGTAATTCCTAGTCTTAGTCATAGAGTAAAGCGACACACTTTTAGATCAAATGCTGTAAAGCAATGATCATAGATATGAAAGCTTTCCACAATGTCATTCTAACTTCCATTCAGCTTGTAGAGCGCTGATCATAGAAACCCGTACCTGTCCTTCTGATCATCTATGGGCACATAGGTCATCTTATAGCACTCAATACGCTGCAAGAAATCCTCCAAAGCATCCTCTTTATCGCGGTCCACATAGTCGGGACTGCTAATCTTCACTGCCTGAAAGAAAACGTTTTATAGAGACAAGTATAATAATATAAAATATGGCAGCACGGTGGCTCGGTGGGTAGCACTGTTGCGTCACAGCAAGAAGGTCCTGGGTTCAGGCCCCACCTGACCCAAGGGTCTTTCTGTGTGGAGTTTGCGTGGGTTTCCTCCGGGTACTCCGGTTTCCTCGCACAGTCCAAAAACATGCAGGTTAATTGGTGACTCTATATTGTCCGTAGGTGTGAATCTGAGTGTGAGTTGTTGTCTGTCCCTATGTGTCGGCCCTGTGATAGACTGGCGACCTGTCCAGGGTGTACCCCGCCTCTCGCCCTGTGTCGGCTGGGATAGGCTCCAGCCCCCTGCGACCCTGCATAGGATAAGCGGTATAGCTGATGGATGGAAGTATAATAATAATAATAATAATAAACTTTATTTATATAGCACCTTTCAAAAACAAGGTTACAAGGTGTTTTAAAACGTTTTATAGACATAAGTATAATAACAATAAACTTTATTTATAAAGCACCTTTCAGTACAAGGTTACAAGGTGTTTGACAATAAGAACAGAGAATAAGCATTGGGCTTCTATATTTTAAGTAAATTTGGGTTTCAGAAACCCGCTTTATACATTAATTATTTTTATTTTTATAAGCTCAGATATTGGAGATAGGTTTGGTGCTATTCTGAACCTGCTGAACACTCAAACCCCCATGATTCTTACCTTAATGTTCTCAGCTATGATGTCGGGGTCGTCACACACAGACTCAACAAAAAACACCTATGAGGGAGAGAGAATCCACAGTTTTACCTGAAATTATTAATATGTTTCATTACAAAATGTTGACAGCATTCATATCCATGTCCATCAAATATTAAACACTTTGCTATTTTTTTCAGGCTGCTTCTTTGTTTTTTATTCTGTGGGGAAATCTATATCATCTATATCATAAGGCACACCTGTACTTGCCTTGAATCCCCTTTCTTTGGCAAACCTGACGATGCTCCCTCTCCTCTCCCTGGTGGTATTAGTGGCATCAAACACCTGCAGTAGAGACCAACAGTCATCAACACTAGTTTTATGATACTTTCACTGGCTGCCAACAGTGGTTACTGTCCCTTCACATTCATTCTCCCTTTTTTAATAAAAATATCTGTAATCGATCGTTTTTTCCTCCGTCAGTGAACATGTCCGTCAACGTGGACGGACGGTTTCAGTATTCCCCTTACTCACTGCTACTTGTCCATGTTCTTTAGTGAAGTAGGTAGCAACGTCTTTCAGCGCAGCTGATGCACATGCACTGGAGGTAAAAAAAGACATAAATATCTCAGCATATATCTGTTTATGTAAATTTTACAAATAAAGTTTTATCGTTATTTTTCTCCTATAGTTCATATAAATCATCTTGTAACATTTGTTTTGAAAGGCACTTCATAATCGTCATAGATTGCATTTATGACATGATAATAATGCATATTAATGCTCAGAACACAGGTCCTCAACATCAAGCCATCTCTTACATGCGGATCCCCATGGCCTCTTCGTTATCAGGTTTAAAGAACTCAAAGTTCTTGTAGCTCTGGACGGCCTCCCTGCGGTACTGACCCAAATTGAAGACTGCACAATGAACGAGAGAGGAGAGATTTTTTTAAGCAATGTGGTTTTTCGTTTTTACAAACGGTAGAAGGTATAGGTTTGAATTGCTTCTCATGCCATGGCACATTGTAGCATGTTACTTGGGACCTGACTTACTGAACAAAAGGACTGCCTCATAGATGCAAGGCAAAATCTTGCAACAGCCCTGTGACTATGTGTTTTGTGTTACAAATGTGCCGTGTAATATTTTTGTGTACAAGCAGTCTATTTAGTTGCATAAATACAGTCTATGTGATCTATACAGAATTAAGTGTGTAGAAGTCATAGGCTTACCTTTTGTAGGAACTCCTATCCAGTTGAGGTATCTAGTGAGCTTTTTGGAGATATAGGTCTTTCCTCTGGCTGGCAGACCTACCATCACAATAATAGTAGGGGAGTTGCAGAACTGAGGCACTGATGCTAGAAGAAGGGGGGAAAACATACAAACTAATTAATCGAGCTGATAATAGGGCCGTAGATTGCGAGAACTTTAGACTTAAGTGTAGTCACATTGTTTACGACTGTAACAACGATAGTTCACTTTCAACCTTGTCAAATTGTAACTTTGTTGGCGAGTTGAGTCGATCAACCTACTCCATTTGCGAATGACTGGCAAAACCCTGACAATATTATGTCACCAAATGTTTGTGATTTGTGAGCTAAGCCCTGAGTGTGTGTGTGTGTGTGTGTGTGTGTGTGTGTGTGTGTGTGTGTGTGTGTGTGTGTGTGTGTGTGTGTGTGTGTGTGTGTGTGTGTGTGTGTGTGTGTGTGTGTATGTGTGTGCGTGTGCGTGTGTGTTTCTCTGCATCCAAGAGTGCACGGTAAGTGTCAGCGTGCAAATGTGAGCGTGTGTGTAGATGCCAGGGTAATCCTTCACATCTCATTAAGATAAAGGACACCTGGGCTCAAATGTCTTAAAAGCAGAGCACCTTCACCACATGCCCATTCTCTTTACCGTTTGTCCATGCTCTAAAACTACCCAAAAAAAAAAATAATAAATACATTCAATCAACAAAGTGTTTTTTTCTGAACTGAATTATGACTCCTCTGTTGGTGAGCAGAGCAGCATTGGCAGTGCATGCCAAGCCAAACCACATGGCTGGTAGTTATGACTACTACAACTGGGCACCTTTTCCTGTTTATTAGGAGTGGTTAATTGTAACACAAAACGTTTAATCCCTGACTAGTCATGTTGCCTATACAGTAGGTACAGTTGGCTCCAGTCTCAGATATATTGGATTCAAAACGAGTATTTTCTTTCGATTCCAAAAGGTACACATATGTTCCAGATTTCCTACTAACTTCAGCAATAGCAAATTTTGCCAACAGCAAGAATTGTAACTTCATACGCTTGACCAAGCCTACAGTACGAAGCACAAACAGGTCCTCCACACCAGGAAACTCTAGCTACTATTCCATACTTTAAGTAATAGTTAAGTAGCAAACAAGCGATCAGACAGGAAAGGTTAGGAGATGCTCAGGAAGTCAGGGCTGAATAGCTCCAGTCTCCAATGTCCTCTCTTTGTGTCAGCGGAGTCCTGCTTCGTCAGAGAACAGGTCACGGTCTGTCAGACAGCAGAGAGTAGCCCCAGCCTGGTCTGTTCTGGCCTGGCATGGCGTGGCCTGGAGTGGCCCGGCCCTAATCCCATGGCCTGCTTCTCTCTGCATCTGTCAGCTGCTCCACAGCCTCACCAGGTCCAGAACAGACAATGTCTTCACGGAAAAACACACCGTCTCGACACAACTTTTTTAAAACCCACGACTAAACTGTAATGTTCAGTACCAGTCAAAAGTTTGAACACACTTTATCATTCAAGGGAATGGGAAAGCGAGTCCAAACTTTTGACTGGGTCTGTATGTACACATAACATATCCATGCAGTTGAGACTAAGAGAAAAAAAAGGAGTTGAGAAATGAGAGAGTTAAACAGTGGAGAAGCATGAGAGGCAGAGACTGAGAGGCGCTGATCACACTAAAGCATGAGTGTGAGGATTGTCCTGAACTTACAGCCTCTCCTACGACTCAGTTTGCTGCCGGTCATCCAGAGATCCGGGACCCAGATCTTGAGCAGGGGCGCTTGCGTTAGCTCCTTCTGCTCCTCGGTCATGTTGACTGTGAGAGCCATGAGGCCTCTGGAAGGTGGACGAGGGACTCGACCCCCTCCACCCCCCAACTCCACACACACACACACACACACACACTCCTCCTCCCTCCTCTCCTCCTCTTTTCGTCCTGCTCCACTGTGCAACAGAGCGAGTGTGAATTAGGGAGACAACAAAGTGACGAAGCCCTGTATGCGTGTGTGTTCATTTGTGTGTGTGTGTTTGCCTCACTGTCGCTGTCAGATGACCGTTGCTAAGGAGAATGAGGCAGGAGGGTGGAGGGGGAGGACCCAGGGACAAGCTGTCTGTCTGCCTGCCTGCCTGCCTGCCTGCCTGCCTGCCTGTGCCGGCCTGCCTGCCTGCCTGCCTGCCTGCCTGCCTGCCTGCCTGCCTGCCTGCCTTCTTTTTAGTTTTTTTATTGCCAGTCTGTCTTTAACATGTTTATCTCTGAGGCCTTTTTGTCGTGGGGACAGTGCTTAGCACAGGTGCCTCAACTCAAACTCAAAATGCTTCGATAAATTCTGAATGAGTTTTACAATGGGGCACGTGCTGTCTGTTAGTGTGGTGAGGACAAACACTGCAGTGTGATTCAGTTCAGGGAAGAAGATCTGGGGTTTCTATTTTGTACCACAAGGGGGCAGTTTTGATTCATATTATTTCACCATTGTTTTACATATTACATAATACAGATAATCTAGCCGTCGTGTGGGGCTTCACAGCAAATGCCAGCAGACTGGTATATGGTGTGACGGAAGTAGACCGAACAGCTGAGGACTGATGGCTTCCTTTAAAACCACTTGAACCTTGCAAGTTGCTAGTCGTGTTGTATGTGATAAGACAGATATGAGATCGTTGTAATCTGCAACCCACACGAGAGCATCCTAAATGTCAAAACGTTGAAAACAATAAGTTGGATGTTTTATTGTTGTATTACTGGGGCACATGCTTAGACTAATTCATGGGAACTGCAAGTACATTGAAATTGGGAACCTGTTTTTAATATTATTTGGAATCAGAATATAACTACAGTGATGTATGACTATACTACACTGGCTCGTATGGAAAACAAACTGACGTGATTTTAACCATGGTATGATCAGAACTGCTATATTAATAACCATACATCGAAACTCAAACCAACTGTTGCATGCTTCTCCTATAACTATTCGCGGGGCACATTAGAAATGTGATAGGTACATCATGTCCAAAGTTTAAATGGCAAACTTGATCTTATTCTCTGTTTTGCTGGTAGGACTGGTACTAATTAGGGTGGTCTCTGTTATGGGTAATGCCCCGGATCGCACTGTGCAAGCGGGAACATACTATTCCCCTCTACAGTTTGACTTTTGGCCTGATAGGAATTTCAACCTGGCCTCCAAAACGAGCTCCAGGAATATTGAGAGGGCTGCAGCTGAGTTGAATGACTATCTCTCTCTCTCTCTCTTCTCACGGTCTCCCTCCCTCTCTCTGTACCCCCCTCTCTCACTATCTCTTTATCTCTCACAGACACATGCACACACATACACACACACACACACACACACACGTTCACAAACAAGGATATGCATCTGTTTGTCTGTTCGTCTGTTTGAATGAACGTTTGGCTGTTCTGTACTTTGCTGTCTTCATCTCTGCATGTGTCCTCTACTGACCTTCTCGCTACACTCCCCGTGTCTTTGTTTCAGTTTTTACTTAGCCTTGATGAAGATTTATTCCTTGGATGTATGCATTGGCTTGAATCGTGCTCCAGGCAGACGATCACAGAGTAGAGTATCTGAACAGGATGTTGCTAGGGCAGCCAGCCCTCTCACTGTCTCGTTAAGAGCTCCGTACTCGGGGGTGCCCTGGTAGCTCACCAGGCAGCCTGCGCATACCATTGAAGGCCAGTCTTCACAGCAGGGGCCCAGGTTTGATTTGGGGTCAGGCCACATCCCCTCAATCTCTGTCTGTCTCTCCACTATACTAACCAAGAGCTCCATACTGCCATCAGTCATACATCTGGAGTTATAAATTAAAAAAAATAAACACTTGTAACTAGCGAATACTGCAACTGACAACAGAATCTAATCCAAAATCATCAGCTTCACTACTACCACCACAAAGCAACAGTGAACTACATACAGCAATGTAGAAAAGATTGACCCAAATGTGGTCTGACATACAATTTCTTAGAATGTTCCTTAGTTCCTCAGTTCCACTTATAGTAGCCTGGAACACAATGTACTAGTGAAAAGTTTCAGTCATGTGGAGTACACAACCCAGTTTTTTTAAAGCAGCACATGAAGTCTATTTGTATACGTTCTGCACGTCGCGATCTCCCTCGCTCTTTGTAAACATGTTCTTATGAAACACCTTGTAGGACATGGTCAAGAAAAGTGAGACATAAGTAGAGTAAGATTATTATGAGTCAGAGAGCCTAAACTCTAAAAGTCTCTTTGGAGAAAAAATTGCTGTTCCATCAGCGAACTGACCTGCGCTGTCACACCTGCGACGCCTCACATATTCCATGGCAGGTAGTTCCATGTAAAGAGGTTCCATCTTCACAGCCAACAAGTCTTGCTTTTACATAATATAGACCAGCCAGCTCTTCAGACTGCTGCTACTTCTCTTGACAGACTGATCCTGCTTATATCATAGCAACTGTAGCCTTCTGCCAAAGTACCCCCGCCCCACACCGTACCACCCACCCCACCCCGCAAACCTCTCCCCCTACTCCCCGAAATCCCTCTCTCCCTCCTCCGCGAAATCCCTCTCTCCCTCTTGGCGACACGGGGGGAATATGATAGCACTGAGCAGGCTAGGCTTGTCAGGGCCTGCATTCATGACATACACACAGGGCTTGGTGGGGAGCACTATGGGTTAAACATGTTAGACTCCTGAAGAGAGGAAAGGTCATGGAGGGGTTAAGCATGTGGGTGGCTGGGTCGGTATGCCCTGTAAACTGACGCCCCACTTGTCAACTCATGTTGTGTGGCAAGAGGGAGAGAGAGAGAGAGAGAGAGAGAGAGAGAGAGAGAGAGAGAGAGAGAGAGAGAGAGAGAGAGAGAGAAGAGAGAGAGAGAGAGAGAGAATTTGCTTGGAGTTAATTAGAGATAGTTGATGGGAAACCATGATGGGAAACCATCAACAGGTGACAGTCCAAGTAGATTATTTCCAAGGAACATGCAGATCATTACATTTGTCTAGAATAATGAATGGAGCTATTATTTAATTTAACATTTTGGTTTATGAACAATATGAAGACCCGGTATCAAAGCTATTATTTAATTTTACGTTTTTTTTTTATTTTATTTATTGAAGAACAATCTACAGACCCTGTGTTAAAGTGGTGTAACATGTCACACCTATGAATGGCTTCGTGGTTAGCCACAACATTTCTGAAACCAGCAGCTGCAGCTCAGAGGGTCAACTGACATATTTCAGAGACATTCTTGATGTGAGGCCCTGAGGGAATGTCTAGTTAAACCCATAAATGTGTCGAGGTACTGTACCGAGGTTAATGGCGACAGCAGTAAGGTACTGTATTGTGGTATAGTTTGGCTACATTATCGGCAAGAGCACTACCATCAACACCTTGTTTCACACTACGAAATCACGCTCAAAACCAGACATATTTTATAGTAACACATGTTAAGTATGAGTGAACCTAATTAAACAACCGTAGCTCTCCATTTTTTGAAAGTGAACAGATTAAAAACGTATTCAGCTAAAGTCTTGGCCCTAATGGTTCATGCCACAAAGAGCCTATTGAGTTCACAACGTTGCAACATAGAATTATTGCATAATGAAAAATTGTAATATGTTAATCCTTACTGTAGGTATTATCTGCGTCTGAAATTGAAAAGATTGCATTTCACAAAATATTTAGTGGATAGTAACGCTGGGCGTTATACATTAAACTGATTTTTCTTAGAACGACACTTGTTGAATCACTAACCCAGGGTAGTAGATGTTGCGCAGTTTGTACACGGTAGACATGACCATTCAGAGATTACACGTTGAACCTCTCGAATGGGGTATTGATTTACCATCAGGGTAGAATAAAACGAAGGATTCCTCATTGGACCAGAATGTTCAAGCAGTCCAGAGACTCCATAGGTGAGAATTAGTTCTATTGTTTTTAGTTTTATTTGATTTGTGCCATAAAGATATTGAATAAAACAGTCATGGCACTTTTATGTACATTCGTAGCAAAAATAGTAGCACTCCTGGAATTTTGTGACATTGTGACATTTGTCGTATTCTGTGCTAATTGTGGGAGCAAATAACAGAAAGGCAAAATGTTAATTTAAAAAAAAAAGAAATATAGGTATAACACGCCTGCTCATTTTTCCTCCCTTCACTTTTGAACCCTCCTTTAGGTTTGATGTTGTTTTGTAAATGCAACAACAAAATCCGTCCACTTTCTTCTGACCTTCACCAACTCTAAAGTTTGTTCTGATGGTAAGTGTCATCATAACGTTGAATTGCAACCACCGTATATATCATTTTATATATATATATACACAGTATATATCATTTTACATCTGGCGCTTTGAGACACAATGATAATCAAACTAGATTTCAGCATATGCAACATTTTGAAATACACTCAATCGACAATAATTTTTTTACTAATACTAATTAATTATACAGAGATAGTTGAATAGCACTTGTTCAGGGTAATGAACAAAATGTAATGATGTTATCCTTTTTGAGTGTATGAAAGCCTTATACTCGGTGAAACTTGGTTTGGTAACCAGTTCCGACTACAGGGATCTTTTTATAACTTTTTGTTTAAATAAAATGTAATCATTCTGTTTTAACGGTTCAACTTTCAAACTCTTTTTCTAAAATCGTATTTATCTTTCAAAAGAATAGCTGTGGTTTGATTAAAGACAAGGCTCGTGGCCAGTGAACAAACAAGACCTTTGGTTTAACTTACATTGATCTAAATATCGGTCAACAAACCATATGCTGTGTGTATTAGTATGAAAGTAAAACAGAACAGAAAATTTGCTTTCAGTTTTTTTTTGCCTCAGATAAATGGAACAAGGCTCAAAAGGTTTTGGAAACAGAGCAGTCTGTTTCAGTTGAACAATTACAACATTTATTGGAGGGAGTTGAAGAGTGTTCTTGTTTTTGTTTAAGCTTAAATATTTAACTGTATTTGTTCAATTTAATTTTCTTTAAATTTGTTTAATTGTTGTTATTTACTCCGCTTTAAACAGTGCACTGCTGGAAAAAAGACCTAGTCTCATAACCCCTGTATAAATAAATATAATAATAATAACAAATATTTAATAATACTTGATAATTATATTTCTTAATACAACTTACAAAATGTTGCATAGGAAGCCACAGAACAGTTGTTGGTGAAAATGTGTTACTGCTGTTAGTATGAAAGTAAGCTTCTGCATTAGAAATGCTGACGAAATGGTCGACACAGCCATTCAATAGGCTACTAAGCAATGGAAACAGTTTAACCATTACATACTTTATAACGTCTACCCTGTCTGGTGTCTTGGCAGCAATGGGGTCAAATCCAGTCCAGAGTTGCCTCTTCCTGCTCCTAGCAGCTCTGTGCTTCAGTGGTGATGCTGGCCGAGTGCTAGTCTATCCGGTGGACGGGAGCCATTGGCTGAACATGAAGCTGTTGGTGGAAGCCCTGCACACCCGAGGCCACCAACTCACTGTGATCCGTTCCTCCACCAGCTGGTACATATCGGAGGTCTCTCCTCACTACACCTCCATCACCGTTCCCCAGGAGAAGCCCCACAACATCGAGAGCCAGGAGTTCATGGCCTCCTTCCTGACAAGGTCCATAGAGATCCGCCGGGAAAAAGGCTCGCCTTGGGCCATCCTGAAGTTCTTCAAGAATCTCTTTACGTTGCTCAAGCAAGACCAGGAAACCATAGCTCAAATAGCAGTCACTATGTTTGAGAACCAAACCATGATGAGCGAGCTGAAGAAGGCAGAGTTTGATTTGGTCCTCACCGACCCCGTGTTTCCAACTGGAGTGCTGCTGGCTCACTACCTCCAGCTACCAATGGTGTTCAACGTGCGCTGGATTTTCAGCGGAGAGGGACATTTCGCCATTGCTCCCTCGCCTCTCTCCTACATCCCCCAGCTGTTCTCCTCTTACACGGACGAGATGAACTTTTACCAGAGAGTCAGCAACTTCTTTTATCACGGCGTGAGTCTCTACTTGCATCACTATGTCTCAAACCCTCCCTTCCAGGCCGTGTGCGACCGTTACTTTGGCCCCGGCGTCAACGTCATGTCCCTGGTCCAGGGGGCCGACCTGTGGTTGATGCGGGTGGACTTTGTGTTCGAGTTCCCCCGGCCCACCATGCCCAACGTGATCTACATGGGCGGCTTCCAGTGCAAGCCTGCCAAGCCACTGCCCGTGGAGCTGGAGGCCTTTGTGCAGAGTGCCAGGGACCACGGCGTGGTGGTAATGTCCCTGGGGACGCTGATAGGCGCCCTGGGGCCAGAAAGGTCGGAGGTCATCGCCTCGGCGTTCGCCCGTCTTCCCCAGAAAGTGATATGGAGGCACCTGGGAGAAAGACCATCCACACTTGGCAACAACACCATGCTGGTAAAATGGCTGCCGCAGAACGACCTGTTGGGACATCCGAACACCAGACTTTTTGTCACCCACGGGGGTACCAATGGGATTTACGAGGCCATCTACCATGGGATCCCAATACTGGGAATCCCGCTTATTTTTGACCAGTCTGACAACATGGTTCGATTGAAAGCCAGACGAGTGGCTGAAGTGGTCGAAGTCTCCATGTTGGAGGTGGAGTCATTGACTCGAGACCTGAAGAAACTTTTGGATCCGGAGAGGCCCTATTTTGACAACATGCAGAGACTTTCCCGACTTCACAGGGACCGGCCTCTCGAGCCCATGGACAGCGCCACCTTTTGGGTGGAGTTTGTAATGCGACATAAAGGAGCTGCACATCTGAGGACAAACTCTTATAAAATGGCGTGGTATGCTTACCACAGTTTAGACGTGATAGGTCTACTTGTGCTCTCCGTTGTGCTTATATTTACTTTGATAGCTTTTTCCTGTTTGTGTTTGGCGAAAGGTTTAACCAGAATAAGAAAACCTAAGATGGACTGAAAATAGATGAACAGTTTATTGAATGAAGCCTTAGGCTGAGCTAGTTCAGTCGGACAACTCAGACAAAGTAATTATCTAGGTCACGCAATCAACCACTTATATACGCTCAAACTTGTATTACCATGCAATTGTAATAGACATTTAAACTATCGTAAGTAATCATGACTGAAATTAGATTGATAAAATATGGTAAAATGCCTGAGAGTGACAGCATGTAAATATGTCACAAGGTTGCTGTAGTTATAAAGTCTTAAGTACTTTATGAATGATGATGGTAATACTTTTACAATACTATTGTTTAAGTTCTATAATTTAGAGGCATCATAAATATTTTCCTTTGCATTTGTGTGCAATAATGTTCAAGTAGTATTTTTGCACCCAAAAAAAACAAACCCTCTCACCATTCATACCCCAATCCTGTTAGATTGCTGATTAAAATCGAGTTGCTCTTTTCAGTCTCTTAAATAGAAGTTAAACTTACAGTCAACTGAGACACACATAGGTGCTTAGATGTTTATTACCAAACGTCAAAAGACTATATCAGAAATATTGCTAGACTGCACAAGTAGCCTAAATTGTGTTATTGACAGAAAGCTAAAAAGGTAATCATGCAATTGTATACGCAATACATTTAGACCACTGTACAAAAATTAAATTCTAGGTTAGAATTTTATGAAAAGATAAAATAGTGTGAACCTTTGAAACATTCAAACTCACAAATGTCAAACAACATCTGCTCTGTGCAGATTCTAAACTTGGTTCGGAGATTGCCTCGATAATATACAGTTGGATGCATGTCCTTCCTTCTGAATAGCAGCATTGCAAAATCGATCCCACAATTCTTTTAATTGTCTCTTCTCTTGGTTAGATCCTCGTCACCATGGAGATAGACCAAAGGGTTAAAGGCGCAGTTCAGACTCACCAGGCCGCGGCTTATCTGATGACTGATGTAGACGGCACGAAACCAATCGTGACACACATGTTTTTGTAAACTCTCGTTTTGAGATTGAGGTTCTTGAGCACGTGATAAGGTATGTAGCACACAGAAATGAGCAAGATCAAGATAAAGAGAAACTTTAAGCATTTTCTTTTTAACGTTTGGTCGATGGTGGTTTTAGTACATAGAACCACTTGCATGTGTCCGTAACAACCAACTATAATGAGCAACGGAAGGCAGAAGCCAGATAAAGTCCAACCGAGGCTGTAGTTTAAATAATCTTCAATTTCGAACTTGGAGGTGGTTTTGTAGCATTTTCCTGTTGTGTTTTGAAAAATTTTGGTATAGAACATGTCAGGAAGACATTGGATGGAAACCAAGACCCAGACCAGCAGTGAAATCACCACAGACTGGTGGTTATCCTTCCTCTCACTCTCATTGGATGGACAATTCCCAGGTACCTGTACAAGCTGATGCACGTAAGGAAACCGATGCTGCCATACAAATTCACATTGAAACAGAACCTTGTGATCTTGCAGAAGATGTTTCCGAAAATCCATTTGGCCATTGCGTGGTACACTATCAAAAACGGGAGGGTAAGCAAATAAAGCACATCTGCAAATCCGAGGTTTAGCACAAAAATGTTAATGTTCCCAATTCTCTCCCATTTCTGAAGCAATGATTTCAATCCCCAGCCATTAGCAAGAAGGCCCATGATGAACGTGACAGTGTACACGACAGGTAGGTACACACTGGTAAAAGTCAGGTTGATTACTGAACAAGTCATTTTTTTGCACCCCGTTTCTTTCTTTCTTCTGAAAAATATATGTGTATAACTTTCACAAAAATGGTTTTGGATTCATTTACCATGTTAGTTGTACCATCCTCCTCTACATAAACACACCCACATGCATGCACTGTTAGGACTACTGTAAAACCACACACGCACCGCTGATGACATTTTCACCTCTTCCATTAAAATGCAGAAATGGCACACAGGAAGCTGCCTGATAGATATCTGTTAACAGCAGCTGATTAACAGAAGGTTTCTCACAGTACTTGAGTGAAGGGTTTTTGCCATATCCTGTGTATAATTGTCCCTGCATCATTACATGGTTCCATCCATCCATCCATCCATCCATCCATCCATCCATTAGCTATACCGCATATCCTATGCAGGGTCGCGGGGGGGCTGGAGCCTATCCCAGCCGACACAGGGCGAGAGGCGGGGTACACCCTGGACAGGTCGCCAGTCTATCACAGGGCCATTACATGGTTCCATATAAGATAATTCGACTAAGGATTTGATCATCAAGAGGACCACTAGATGTCCTCCAAGGCCTATTGGTGCTAGGGTAAGCCATTCCAAATATGGTATATGGGTATATAACTCTCACTTTTCTGCTAGCGCTTAGATATTTTTCTGAACTTATCATTTAAAAAATAATTTCTGTTGGTGTGAATTAACAATAGTGATGAAAAAAACTTCTTTTAAAGTGTTTCTTAATATAATTGCATAATCTACCTTTAAAATGCATACTATAAGCCTTGTAATGGATTTATATTTGTATTTTCAATGAGTAGTAACAGGAAGCATCTGTTATCTGGGCTTTAATGAGACGGGAACACGTTTCACTTTCATTCATGCCATGAAGAGTATGAAGAGTAAGAGAAATGAGAGATGGTTTTTAAACACAGATCATGAACATCGGAATTATATTAATTTGTGCAAAATTAAGTGACTGAATAAGTCAACAAATATTGATATAGGTCTTATGGCAAGAAAAAAACATTTACTTTCTGAAATGCTATTAATGGCAATGTTATTAATGCTTGCGCTCTAAGTAACAGTATCAGATGAATTATACTTTAATACAATAAAAAGAAAATACATCTTGACATTGTGGAAGTCCTTCAATGACATAAGATCAAAAACAAAAATAGACAAAGCACATACCGACATTTAGTTTAAAAAAAAACAACTCTGGAAGCGTTTTTTAATATTTACAGCAACATTAAAAGAGAAATAAAATGAGTGCAATTTCACTTGGTTACAAACACACATACAAAAACGTACAAGCTATTTTGCTTGTCAGGTTACAGTATTCATATCAACTCATTGGTTGGAGTCATTGTTTGTTATACAATGCATACATAAAAACAAATATGCGAGTCACTCAATATTTGCTGTATGCATATTAACAGACTAGCCATGTAAAAATATGGCCTTTTTACCCAATACATCCCTAAGACTAAATTGAAGAAACACATATGTCGTGTCTGGTCAAGAGCCCTCTAAGGAATAGGCTGGTAATGACTTACATTTGGACCCAGAAGGTGAAAAAATGAGATAACCAGAACAAATCCTCGCAGGGCCTTCAGTCTAAAACTACATTTGAAGACACTTGGACTTACCGTCAAAGTAAAGGGGGGGTTATTAGTGCACATGGTGACAAGTTCAGTCGTGTCGGGGGTTTGGGGGTCTGTCCATCCCGGATCGACTCAGTACACAGTTCAATAGCTGTCACTCTGCGTTTTCCTATGCTAGCAGAAATGCCCTCCGGTCAGATCCAGTTCTAACAGAAACAAATCTCTGTCCTGTTTTGTTGCTGGCAGAACCAGCCAGTCAGTCAGACAGTAAGTCAGTCAGTGCATGGGGGTTTAGGGGGGAGAGGCTGTAGGCGTTTTACCCCCAGAGGCCTGGTCTCCCATATGCAGGTCCTGCCGAGTAAGGGCAGTTATAGTGGCACGCACAGGAATGGATCATCATCACGGCCCGCCTCATCACCCTGCCGCTGGGGCAGCGGAAGGCCACCTGGGCCGTGTGTGTGCGGTAGGGCGTGCAGCAGCGGGCGTCAGTGCACTGGCCGCAGTAGCGAGGCCGGTAGACCCGCGTGCTGAAACAGCCCTGGTGGACCAGCCTCACAGGCACGGGTAACAGGTAGCTGGCCTCGCAACGCCCACGCTGTCCCCACTGGAAAAAAACACACAAACACACAAATACACACACGTCGTTTAGATTAAGTCATTGAGACTCTGTGTTAAAGGTTACAGTGTTTACCATGTACTGCGGGTAATTTGATTTACAATCTGGATAAAAACTCAAACATTTCAGGCTTTATATTTCCACAGCACAGCACATGTATGAGTTATTGTCGCCAGTCCACAGGGCCAAGAATAAAGCTGACCGGCCGCTGGGGCCATTTAGCAGATAAAGCGAGAATAAAAACAGCTTAGAGCGAAAAGGAAATTGAGTTTCAAGTAGAAATGGCAGAGAAATAAAAACAAAGGGAAGGTTTGTAAAGGAATGTACTGTGTATGTTTGTAAACAATGTTGGGAGAAGAAACAGTAAGTGTCAAACTGGAAGTGACAAACAGGAAGAACACAGGAAGTAACGTTTTGAACACAAGTGATGTGTGGGATTTTCTTTTTGTGCTGACCAAGGGTGTCGTCCGAGGTGGCAGCGCCTGGCAGGGCCGGACTATGCAAAGGCGGCTCTGCATCTCCAGCCGACAGGCAGTGTTCTGATTGGACACGCGGGTAGACACGCCAGCACCGCAGCTCCGGGAACAGGCACTCCACTCAGTGCTCTGGTCCACACAGACGTGGGCGGCCACCGGTGGAGCGTGTGGAAGAAGCTGGTTGGGATGATGGGGACCACTAGGACCACTGCCCGCTGGGACGACGGGCCACAGTCTGTCAGGCCTGGAGGCTGGACAAGGAAAGAGGGAGGGAGGGAGAGAGAGAAAGAGAGAGAGCGAGAGAGAGAGAGAGAGAGAGAGAGAGAGATGAAAATGATCAAAAGCACACTTTGAGTTTGTGGACGGCGTCTACAGAGCGGTGTGGTTCTGAACTTATCTGACCCACATTGATTAAAGTGACTCATCTTTGGATTCAGTGAGGGGCAGAAGGACTTTTCAAAGCAGCAAAGTGATTTATCTCAAAGATTATATCTTTTCCAGTAATAATAATCTGCTGTTCTGCTGGCATTGTTTCTTCACGCAGGAAGGAAAATGTCTGGATTTCGAAGAGCACTTGGAACAAAATGTTCCATTGCTATTGACATAACTTGACTATGTGACAGGGTCCGAAAATTCCAGATGTTTTTTGAAAGTGGTTTAATTTTCCTAGCCTCCTTTCTGGGGACTGCAGACTGCTTTGGCTTGATGTGGTTGATTGTTACATAGCTCAGTCGAGACTCTTGTAATGAAACATTTCTGTTTCTGGAATAAGGCCTGTGTTTTTACTTTTCCATTGAAATGCTGGATATATTTAGCCACCGAGAATTTTCGTTTGGCAAGCCGCACCCCAATGAAATGTAAAAGATCTCTCAATAAAATAACCCAGACATGACCGACAGTGACTAAGCTCACCTAAATGAGGGAAACCAAAATATTGTCTCATCGCTTGATAAAAGGAAACAACTTACATTGTTAAAGCCACCATTGGTGTGTGAAAATAAGAGTCTGGCGAGTGATGTGAAAAGTGAAGCACGCAAGTACCTGCTCTCTCTCTCTCTCTCTCTCTCCATCCAACTATCCATCCTTCCTTCCTTCCTTCCTTCCATTCATCCATGGCACCCATCTATGGCACCCATCAGTCCATCCATTGCACCCATCCATCCTTCCATCTTTCCATCCATCCATCCATGGCATCCATTCATCTGTCTATCCATCAATCCATCTATGGCTCCCATCCATCCATGGCACCCCTCCATCTATCCATCCATGGCACCATCCACCCATCCATCCATCCTTCCATGGCCCCCACCCACCTGTGATGGCATCCTGGAGGACAGTGTTCTCCAGGTTCTCACACACCCACTCCTTGCAGCACTTCCCTGGCAGCAGGACTTGCTGGGGGTTGGGGCAGTCCTTGCTAGGCATGAGTGCTGTCAGGGGGCACAGCGGCACGCAGGTCACCCCACCCGCCCTGCAGTGGCACTGGGCGTGGCAGGAAGGCTGGAAGGTCTGGCCGTCATGGTAGGTGACCCCGTTGAGCTCACAGTCCATATCTTCCTGACCTGGGGAGGATACAAGATTAGGTTGTACTGGACTATATATTATTTAACCAACCCACACCAACCACACACACCCTTCCAGGCGCCAGGCTTGATGTAAGGAAATACAATTACCACAGAAGAAGCTAAGAGAAAAAGAAAGTGACGAAGGAGAAAAGTAAGAGTAGGAGAGTGGTGTAAAGATAGAAAAATAAAGGCGAGGGTATGAAAAATAAAGACGTTTGGTTACATAGCAATGCTGGGAAAGACGGTGAGAATGAGACGACGAGACAGCATGTTTATTTTAGAGGTGACTAAGGAAAGAAATAAGGTCATAAGACAAAAGACTTCTGTAAAACCTCTTGAGGACAGTAAAAACAGTTATATGATGTTATGGAAACCATGGCCTTAAAAAACAGAGGGACTTGTGTCTGTTTTTCAAATGAGTCCGTGTTGTCTCATGTCATCTATCATACTGCATGGGGAGTAGGTACACCATCAGAGAGAGTGAGTCAACAGTTAGGCTGGAAATAGTTAAGATGGTTTGGAATGGCTGTCAGTGTCCCGACACGCTCTGAGCTGAACTGGCACTAAAAACACAAGACCCCCACTGAGTCCACCTTTTGTGCATACATATATAGCAATAATTTAAAAAAGGCCCACACCACGCTATGTAATCTCCCCCATTCATATTTGTTACGCTCCCTTTAAAAAACAAGTGGTCACATTTAGTGACAAACGTTTTGCGTTGCAAAGTCACAATTCACAATTGCTTTCTGAATAGAACTGCAAGTCTTATAAGTTTGATTTATTGTTTTGTATGAACCGCAACTCACTATTTAGGTGTCTCTCAAATTTTTATACAATAATATGAGTGGAGTGGTATTTGAAAGCACCCCCCAGCTCTCAGCCTTTTTAAAAAAAAAAAGCCAGTGTTGTTATATTATTGTAGACGACAGAAGTTAAATACTCACTGACACATTCTCCAGGGTCACCGGGGAAACTGGCGCTGTCGTCACACGTCAGTCCTTGCTGGCGGTCACAGGGCAGCATGTCACTGCAAGGCTCGCCCTTCTGTCTGGCACACACCTGGCAGCACTGGCAGCCGTCCAGCAGGAGAGGGATGCCAGCCGGGCACTGAGGGGCTGAGCTGGGGCACTGGCATGGTTGTTCACAAAGCTGACCAAACACCTGGAAGTCAAGGGTCAAAGGTTTGATAAGGTTAGACTGACATCCCCCTTTTTGACGTAGGTCGGCATGATCATAACAATAACAGCACCTGCAGTACCGTCATCCCTAATACTGTTATCTTCCTCATCATCATCATCGTTATTAGTACTAATGAATTCCTTCTGAATGCGTAATAATCATCATCGCTAACAAAGTCAACATTATTCTCAACCGTAACTACAGTAACACTATCAGAATGTTTAACAACCTCTTCCTTATCATCTTCATCATCATTATCACTGTAAAATATGTAATCTGTAATAACATTTATGAAGCATCCCAAACTCCCTCATCAGCCCCAGCCTCTTCGTAGTTCCATTTTACAGCTTAAAATCATTATAAAATCATTATCCATTACCATTATCATAATCAAGAGAAAAATAAAATAAGATTTGATATGTCTGGAAATCAAACAGTATTTCCTTGGCCAAGACATTTTTGGTGGAGTCACTTTGTTTAGAGAACACTCTGTCTGCCGCTGTGTAGTCAAAACACTCTGTTTTCAATTACATGTAGTTGATGATGCCAAAAACACACAGGCCAATCCAAAAAAAACTGCTCTTGGTTATTCAGCTTTGGAAAGACAGCTATTTCCTTATTTTTGACAATCAAAGACATTCAGGTGAAGTTTTTTTTTTTATTTAAAACACTGCAAGCTGTTTTTACAATTTGCAGTCGACACAAAGCATTTTAATTTCAGGTAATTCAATAAAATAAATGTAAAATAAATAAAAAACGTAACTGACCAAGTTGACCAACACTTAAAAAATTTGTCACATTAACATGCCACCTGATAGCAAATCCTAAAAAAAAAAATACACATCAATAAAAGGTAGCCTTGTTATTTCACCTCCACCCCTTTGAACAGGTACCAGTACCAGAGGAGAAGCAGAAGAACCTCACCTGTGCGCACATGCAGACCAGCAGAGCCGAGGCTAGCACATTGTCATAGCGTAGTCTATCCATTGGGAGTAGTGTTAATGGAGCTGTGTGGCCTGTTACACTAAACAACTCGTGAAGTCTGGTGATGGTGTGTGTAGTGCTGCTGTTTGCTAACTGCTCATTCCTGCGCTCGCTAACGTTTATAAAGTCCGACCTCTGATGTCACAGCTTGGCCACCGTGTAAACAGTCGCTGGACCGGCATCTGACATTTTTCGCATTCCTCCTCCCTGTTGCTCATTTCCACTCCCAGACGATTTTTCCCCTCTCCCTCTTTCCCTCCTCCCCTCCCGAGTCTTTGGTGCTCTCAAGTTTACACAGCTTAGCACGAGCTGAGGAGAGGAAAATACACTATCCTGGTACGTCTAGAAAGCCTGTCAAACAATCTTAGAGCTTAAAGATACTGATCCAGGTCAGTAAGTTACACACCTATATTTCTCCAAACTTCAGATGTTAAAGGTTTTCCATATGGTCAGGGATATTAAGCACAGTAGCTGAAACAATCCATTACACTGCTATTCAATTCTGTAACAATTATTTCACTGCTTAATTCCATCACTTTTCATTATTTTTAAGTTATTTTAAAACTTAAGATATTCCAGAAACAAAAATTTTATAAAGATAGATTTAGCTAAAAAGTTATCTAAATCTTTACATTTTGTTGTCATGGTGCCACTCCAGTGTGTCTTGACGACCAATTGAACTTGAATGGCCGTGTGACTATTTATATTGTGGGGAGAGACTGATTCCTCTATAATTCAAACACAGGAACAAAAGTAAATCATGTGGAAGGGGCTTCAAGGACATCCGAGAGAGAGCGAGAGAGAGAGAGAGAGAGAGAGAGAGAGTGGTAAGGAGATGGACGGAGAAGTACACATAAGTATCCTTAAAGACCTTAGGACTGCACACAGAGCTTGTAGCAAGGGTTGAAAGCAGCGTACTTCACTTGCAACAAATGACAGATTCAACAATCAGAATATGAAACATTCAAAGCCGGATGGGGCTTAAGGAAGTTGTTGTAACTTGTAACCCCTACAGAGATATCTGTAAAAGCTGATACAAAGCGAATAAACAATAAACAATAACAAAAAAACAACAAAATAATGTCAATTTGAATCTCAATATACAAGATTACCACTATTCAAAACTACAAAGGGAACACCTTGGTGGAATATTTTAGTGCTTATCAACTATAGCAAAAAAAATTCTATCTTTTTCTTTCAACCATGGTGAAGGGTATATCAAATTCTCTCTATTGTAACCGAGCTAAAAAAAAAAAAAGCTGTAACTGTAAGCAACATAGTTGTAGCTTTTCTTTTTTTTGGGGGGGGGGACAATTACTTTTTAATACTCTCTATGTAGCAATTACATTCTTTGTTTAACACCCACAGCCTGCCTTGCACCCTTAAGTCTGAGACTGAGTTTACCTGAGTTAACAGCTGAACAGCAAATATTATGGCGAGTGAGAACCATTTCGTTCAGAAGAAATACCCATTCCTGAATGTCATGATAATGTGTTCCTTGTAGACCTGGGTGGTCAACTAAAGGCAGCATTTGGTTTTAAAAATAGAAGGAGGCAGAGTATGAAAGAACGAAAGAAAGAAAGAACGAAAGAAAGAAAGAAAGAAAGAAAGAAAGAAAGAAAGAAAGAAAGAAAGAAAGAAAGAAAGAAAGAAAGAAAGAAAGAAAGAAAGAAAGAAAGAAAGAAAGAAAGAAAGAAAGGAAAGAAGGAAAGAGAGAAAGAGAGGAAAAAATAAAGAATGGGGTGGGAATGCAGGTGGTCGACCATTCCACAACAGATGTTATATTATAGTAGCCTCAGTCTACTCTGACTGAAACCATGTCCTCCCCCCTTCACAGTTCTTAATGCTCCTTCCAAGAACGACAGCGGTTGGAATGCCCCCCCCCCCCCCCCCCCCCAAGATAATAGGCAACAGCTCTACTGAAACGTGCCGTTTGTTTTGGAAGCGGAAGTTGCTCGTGGCTCTTTGCTGAAAGCAAAAACTATAGATTAATGTAAATAAAGGACGCTTTGAGGCTTAATTAACATCTACAAAAACAAAATGATTTCAACCAGAAGCCAAGTAGTAGGCCTTGTAAACAATCCGTCCTGCCAAAACCCACAGAGGTTAGAAAACTCCATGATAATAAAGCATCAGCATGACTGACAGTTGACACTGAATTTATGGATAGACCTCTACAGGCCTATACAATAATCCCATTCAGTTTCAGGGAATATTGTTTGCCCATGTGATGCTGAATTCAGGGGGGGGGGGGGGGGGTTTGATCCCATGTTGGTTCAACCACACATATTTCGAAGGGAAAAGTAAAAAAAATATTATTTGTCCTATAAATGTAAAAAAAAAAAAAAAGCATTGATTGGGGAGTAAAAAAAAAGAAAAAATCAATGTACCATATCTGCCACTTTGAAGCAAATATGTCCAATGTTCATAAAAAACTCAGTGAAGAATGTATTGCTAAATACTATATAAACAAAGCTATTTAACAATGATCTTGTAATGCAATGGGAAACTTCTGTGGCTACTTATTCATTTGTGAGTTTCCACTGATCCCTCTTACACACGTACAGTATGTCAATGGTTTAATTGACAGATGTGATTGTGTGTTTGGAAAAAAGCCTCTTGGTAAGCAGCAAAGAACAAGTTGTTTCATTCAGCCCTTTTCCTGGCTCTCACTCCAAAGGTGCCGTCTAATATGTGCTTATTTGAGAGTCTAGGGGTTGCTCAATACTTTAAAGCAGCCATGGGTTGTTTCTAATAAGAGGTGGTTTTGGCTGCCTCGACAGTTTGCTTGCTGTAATTATTTTCCCTAACCGTCACAAAGAAGACAGGCAGAATACTCGTGGTCCCTACATATCGCTAGCATGATCAACGATTACACTCCAAGGATGGGAATCTCTTCCTGATTTAGTGACGCACTTCCTTGTGCCGTAAAGCAAATTGTCACAGTTTTGCGGGAGATCACGCCCGGCGGCAGACAACCTTTATGTTGAATATTAAAAGGACTGATCTGAACTGCGATTTTTTCATTCTCCCATAGACATTACAATGTGCAACCTGTTGAAAGGTATTGATAGTACGTTAATACAAAAAAAGTTGCCTATAGTGGCTTTAATCAAACGTAGTAACCACTTCTTTTAATGTAACAACGTATTAATTAGCTATCATGACATGTTGTTCATTATCTTTGAAAATCATAGTACAATGGCAGCAGATTACATTTGAATGTTTTAAACAGCAGTGTCCCAGTTGATAATACTAAAGAATACACCTACAGTTTGTGCCATTACAGGATGTGATTGTCAGCAGCAGTAAAGCAGCCAATAGAGCAAAGATGGTTGAAGAGAATGATGGCTTAGCAGAGAAAAAAGAAGTTATGCAAGTAAATCTTTTGTAAACCTAACAGTAACTTGAGTTTATTCCAGGTTATTGTTATTAAAAGCATTGCAATAACAAATTACAGCTTTTGGCTGTGGCTATGCCACCATTATTTTCATACTTTACCTCTGGGCGGATGATTTCCATAGACTTCTGCTCTCCTGGCCAGGAGTTGTGCACAACATCGGGCTAAAGCTACCACATTGTTCAGCCAAGAGTTAGGTGTGTACTTTGAGAGGGATTCTTTTCTTTTTTTTACCCTCAACATTTGTCTTCTCCACTAAACCGAGACATTATTCAGCCTTGCCAGCTTTAGGGTTGCTGTGGGTTTGGGGTAGTGACCAGTAGCTGGGCTGTGAGTGATACAAATTTAACCTTCAGTCAACAACTTGTGGTATAACGGCAGACTCGATAAATTCTCCGCAACATCTCCCTGGGGCAATTCTTGACATATACATAACATGGTCAACTTGCATCCAACTGTACTCAGTAATTGGTGTCTGAGGTTTTGGCAAAGGACTCCCCTGGACTAAGAAGTCTTGACTTTCCGGGCAATGGTGCAACGAACTATGTCCGCCAATGTTGTGGATATCTCTGAGATGAGAAAGACAGATCACCCCTAACTGTTAAATCGGGTTAGAAATAGACTGTGGTTAAGCATGTTTCTTGGTGAAATAGCATGTGCTTTCTTATACTTGTGATTGACTCATTATTCCGTTAAGCCTGTATGAGGGTAATGCCTGGCATCACTGTCTGGTTGCCAAAAGACATCGCAGGGCTTACAGATGGAAAACTTCAGTACTGGTTTTATTCAAAACACTGTGAACTTTCTTCTGCTTGTAAGAATGTAGAAGCAGCTAATCAAAACAGTATGCTGGCTCATATGATGGCTTCAGCAGACCACATTACATGGACTCACTGTCCTTCTCACTTCAAACACACACACACACAAAACTCTCTCTCTCTCACTCTCTCGCTCTCTCTCTCTCTCTGCATAACTAATTCTGCTAGGGAAAACACTCTGAAGTTTCCACTCATTTTAAAAGAAGAGGTTTACAGAAGTCCCTCCGAACGTCAACATCGGGACAACGTGCTCTTTCATAAACATTGGCTTGGAAATCTTATCAGATGACTAAAGCCTGAGCTAAATCACTGTAGGCCAACATTCCTACACATGTAAACGACCACGATATGTAGAGCATAGCGTCTGCTAAAGAGATTTTATCTTGAAACTTTGTATCAAACTGAGGCGAGCAGCAGGAAGGGTGGAGGCACCACTTCGTTTTAAACATCCTGCACATTTTGACAGAAGATGAGGAAATTGCAGGTGCTTCAGCAGAAGTGAGTGAAGTGCTCCAGAATTTTGCCAAATGTAATGGACACCAGACTGGATGATTCTTTTTATACACCTACTGGTAGTGTCATTACAGATCTACTTCCCTTATTTTGAAAGAGCCTTTAAAACAGCCATAGGAAATACTGCAGGTGCACGGTTGCCTAACGACACTCTTTCTGGTTGGCTGGTCTTCTAAAAAATGCTCATACAAATGAAGGCAATTAGACATGATCTCATAACTAAAGAATCTCTGGTTCAAATGGGTTCTAAATGTTTTTTTTATGAAATGACTAACTCCTAAAGTCCACAAGTTTTCAACAGACCTTTTGAAAACATCAATTCACAAAAGGGCTTCTCAAGAAGTGCAATCTTATTTTTTCCTATAAGTATAATGATCGTTTATCTCATCATTTCAATCACAGCTGTGATCCAGATGGGAACCGTTAAGAAGGGAAACACCGCACAACGCCTTTCAAAGATGGCCAACAAGCAGAAGCACAAGCAGCAGCCAATATGTTTTCACTGAGAGGAAATGACACAGAGATTCCACGGATTCTGGTCTGGAAGTGTGAAAATCCCACAGGGTTGTCACAGGAACAGCCCCAGCCGCCGATAAGGACACTGTCCAGTTCAAAGGGCATCGACTGACGTATGTAGGCGAGAGGCCACGCCCAGTGTCTGCCCCATAGGAAACTCTGGTCTCGCAGACTCCCTCGCTCACTTTGACAGGTTGACAAGCAAGGTAGACACAAATGTCTGCCGTTTCCCACCAAAATGCGGAGAATATTTCCAGCCTGGCTGTGAAAGACAATGTGGCCCGCCTACAGTACGAGTCCACTCCTGTCATATTGGTGTTAGGCCTGCGGAGGTGTTGTGTTAACCAAGTAGGTCTTGACAGCTATTTGATGGATAAACTGAGAAGCAACTGTATTACACCAAACCTATTGACTTAAACTTTGACTGTTAAATCAACCTTAACTGCTGTCTAGGGCCAAATCACATGATCAATATGTCAAGTATATTCGTAGAATCCACAGTATCAGTCATTCTTCCTAAACAACAAATATTATTAAATGTACTGACAGCAAATAGGGATCCAAATTAAAGGAAGGCGCAACTGTGGGTTCAAACATGGTTATAGCTGAAGCTGTTTGCAGAGAGACGATCGCAGCATTGCAATCATAGAAATAGCCTTGTGCATTTATTGACACACCTAAACTAACAGCAACACGTCCATTTCTAGTCACAACACAACCTCAAAATACCCAGGAACAAATAAACACGGCACAGAGAACCAGTTCATCCGAGAGACCACTTCCGAACATGTGGTATGGTGGGTCAATATTTTTAGCAGATTGTGAGCTAAGTTTTACCGGATGGACCTAGAATAAAAGGTCACGTGTAGCCTTATTTCTTATTCCTTTTTTTTACAGGGCAGAACCAAACTTATGTGAATTGTTCTTGACTGGTAATACATGAAGAGGAACCATCACCAGGATGCAGATATTGTAGGCCGTATAACTACAGAGTGAGAAGCCCCAGACAAATCCACCTTAGACCTGGTGCTAGTTAAACTGAATGAATATGTGTTGACAGACGTGAACAGAGTTGGTTTGCTGTGAAAACCTACAACATCTGATGAAAATAAAGAGTAGCGTGACACAATGCAGACGGAATGTTTTGTGAGAATGGTTAAACCAATAAAGTTGGGTCGAAGCCCGGCTTGGCGCATGTATTTGATTGGTCATGGTCGAGCCTCTCTAGACACCAGTCTGGAACCTTAACTTGACAGAGATTGATTAAAGACCACCAGAATAGTTTGAATGGGATTTTTTTTTGTCTCTCTGTGCTCCTGCTGCATTTGAATTACCAGCGCACAGAAAAGTGACTCCATCAAGCATGTCATGAACTTCTTTTCAGTAATCTAAGAAGCTGCTTTGGTTTACATTGATCTGGGTTCACCCACTAATAGGTGTGGCAGCAAAACAAAGTTCCACGGTCAGCCGAAACTGAACGCCGCTGTGACCATTGATGACAGGACAGTTTTGTCCTATCTTTCTCCAATGTTTGAATTCTTTTGACATAAAAGAGTGGGTATTAATTTTAGTGAAGGCGTAACCGTAAGCCAAAGTAGGGTGACGCCTGCCTATTCAGCTTTCGTCAGCTGTAGGGGATTAAATTGGTACTTTCTTACCTCACCACCCTGATGCTGGGAACAGGGCAACACCCTTTGAATTGTAAAATAGAGTTGGATGAACTGTTTTTCTGAGATGAAAGACATTCATGTTTTTGGGCAGGAACGTCTTAGAATTTTAGTAAGATGTCCTATTCTAAGGCATTATTTACATTTAATTGAAATTACAGTATTAAGTATTTTATATACAGTACCAGTCAAAAGCTTTGTGCAATCTGATAGATACATACATACATACATACATACATACATACATACATACATACATACATACATACATACATACATACATACATACATACATATAAATTATTGTACCAGTCAAAAGTTTGGATATATATATATATATATATATATATAAACCAACTGGTTGGTTACCTTTGATAGGAAAAGGACAGAAGAGTTGCCACTTTGTATGATTTAACTAAATTTTGATTTGACTAAACTGTATTGCTTGTATCAAGGGGACCTCTAGTGGGCATTTAGGGTTAATGTAGGAACAGGTTTAAACAGACACCCACTCACCCACTGTAACTTCATGGCATGCTATCAATATTCCAAAGTGCTGTTGCCTTTTGGTAGTTACACATACTTTTTCACAATCTGAAGTGTATCGCTGCAGCTGCAATTGTAGTTGTCATTTATCTATGGCTGGAAATAAAAACAAACAGTGAATTCTGTTTTATAAGGAACAAAAAATAGATGACACCTGCTTTACAGTTTGATAAAACAGTATGAGGTTACAGTGGTATATAGGTATAGTGTCACTCCTGGCGGCAGAGATCTAACCAGTACAATGGAACTTAGTAAATTACAGTAAATTACCTACTTTAGGCTACAGCTTTCTTTGAGTATTAACTGACTATATCACACTGTAATCCATGTATAGGTTAACTTTAGTCTTAGCTGGGCTTTTAAATAACCGACTTTAAAATCAGTTAAGGAGTAATTCTCTTCATTAGGAGGAAAAAAAGGTTAAAGGGCATTACTTATTGATATTGCAACATGCAAAAACTGGAGATATGGACACTCAACTTAACAAGCTATAACCTTTCGTTGTTAGATTACTATGACCATGCACATTATTTAGCCCAGGGTCCTTATGGCTCATTTCCACGAAGTAGTTGTGTTGTGGTTTGCTATCTGCTAAGTGTACCTGCGAACTATCGCCACGTGGTGGTCCCAACTAACACAACACAGCTCATAAAGCCCAATGGTAAGAATGGCCAGCAGAAACCTGCATGTTAGCATTTTTTACGGCTTCAAATTGCAAGATTTAAAATAAGAGTTTTTTAATAGTGTACTAGTTTTTTATGAGTTTTGGGTCACACATACAGAGATCCCTTCGTTGTGAATCGTTGAGGTAAAACTAACTATGTTCTTTCTACTCTTAAACAGTATTTTTGCTGTCTAGAACAGTGTTACAGCGCATTCATTATCTGACAGATGGAAGTGAAAGGAGAAGCCAGATATCACAAGGTCAGCTGCTAACCAGCTCAATTACACCAAGTTACTGTTGGTTATAGATAGTAACGCCCAATGAGTAGCTCTCCTTGTTGTATAGGCGAATAATTGTAGCACATATTTTAACCAACAGTAACACTTAACGTTATCGTCAAATAACATTATGTTTCCTACTCCATCCACATACTACTGGACAGCCTCTAATTGGCTTTTTTTTAAACCCTATTATGGCTACAGAGCTGTAGCCTAATCCTTTTTACCAGCCAGTCTACAAGAAATACTGTTACCTCGCTGCCTATATTGATAATTAATTGCGTTATAACGGATAAGAACAAGCTGTTTGGCAAGGGCACATTTCTGTGTTGGGCGGATAAAGGCGTGTCTGCTAGTCATGTATATAATTCAGCGCACAGCGATAGGCTTTGGGTTTCAAGTACTGACTGGGAGAAACTCGAAGTCGCGCCACTCATTCTGTACTATCAGCAGATTCACTTGCAGTCAAAGCGCTTTCACTATGGCAGAACACTTCACTGAACAAGTGGTATTCAACAAACCAAAAGTAAGTCGTATTTGGAACAATAGGGTACTGTAAATTAATACTTTAAAGTAAGTAATAATTGACAGCCTGTATGTTTGCGTAATTCATTGTTTGATTAAACCAACTGAGAATTAAGGTGTGTTGTATTTCATATGCTAAGTTTATGTCACTGCTCCGTGCAAACAAGGAAGTATTACACGCCGCGCGTGGCCTATCGGGTTTTGAAACCGTGATCAGTGCAGTTGTACTTAATAAGAGCATGATGAGTTGTTCCCAGGGTACGTACGGTCTGTCACCTGCTTCAATAACTTCTACTCCCCTGCTTGTGCGCAAATGTTCCAGGCTTCCAGCCACAAATTTTCCGCCAATTCTACTTGGGTAGTGATGAAATTGGTATGATTAACTACTAGACTTGTAGCTTTATTGTTATTGGTGTGTAGTGGCCTCAGGACTTCGCGGTTTTTGCCAGTAATTTGTCACAAAACTGAGTCAGTTTGATCGTGCACTTGGCTACTGGATATGATACCCGAAGAAAATACCACTGTAAGCCTAACACACTTTAAGATTGCACATTGTTCCACGGCATAATCAGACAGTCACATCACCATCACTTAAAATGACCAAGGCAAGGCTACACATGTAATTGGTTTTAATCCCTCAAGCAAAATTTTAATTGCAAAGCAGGAACTATGACAGTTTGAGGCATGGAAAGATTCAAGTTGTGACAGGCACTAATAGCAGTCCATGTCGGAGTTGTTTAACCACCTTATATCCACACAGCACCTGGAAATGTATACTGTAGAAGTTTGAGCTACCTTGACATATATATGCATTAAACTGTAAATGCTTTACACAAACGCAAGTGCCCTTTGCACACAGCCTATGCCCCCACTGATAAGAAACAGGTAACGATAACCTATGCCTGTCTGCCCGAGTCCGACACAATGTTCCTTTTATTACAAGAATAAAGAATGCATTGGGAAACCGAGATGGTCAACCTTGGGGAGTGACACTGTGACTTGGAAGGAGCTTTGCTCATCAATTCTTTATCAGTGTCTGTGTGGCATTATGAGAGCCACACATAAAACCACTATTTTCTACCGTAGACTGTACTTTTTTACATACATCAATGAACCAAGCACTACAAACAGGTTTAATCCTTACGGCGTACAACATCCTATTTGTCTCTAAGGAAGCAGTCTAGACTAGTTTCAGATTAATTACCAATATGTTGGGACATTTTGTCTACAAATACATATAAATCTAGGTGCTAAGATCTTTTTCGTTGTTTTATAAACGCTGAAAGTTCTGGGACATAGCTCTGTGGATGAGCAGTGATATTAAAACAGGGTGGGCATAAAGTAGGTAAATGCACATCTGGATTGATAGAATACTAGATATGCACTAGTCGTGTCAAAAGCATTGCATGCATTACATACACTGTAGGTTAGGATGCATTTGAATAGGTCAAATAAAGACAATACATTTGCGCATGATGTGTCGTTATCACCAGAGAGAATAAAATAACAAATTATCCAGCAGACTTTTCTTAGCTCCTTGGGTCTGTTTCTATTTAGGGCTCTGATATGATGTGATATGATCAGTTTGAAACAGATCCCTCCATTAAAGCCAGCACGTGTCTAATTGGAAAAGAAACCCCCTGTAAACACATTCAACTCTGTTTATGTGAGCTTCAATTGTATCTGAATTTTTCTTTCTCTATTCTTTTATTTTCTGTCTTTTGTTCAAAAGACATGCGTCTTGTGTTTCTGTTTACTTTGATATGTGTTTTAAGTTTGCAAATTTTTCATACATTATATAGAATTCTGTGTAGTCTAAGGGAGACAATACTTTTGTAGCTTGTAGCTTTAACACCAGCAACCTCCTTTTTGATCTAGTGGTGCTTCGTAGTGGCCTGGTAGTTCAGCGAACATCCATGGAACATACTGTTCTTGAATGTCCCATCCCTTAGATACACTCACAGTTAAGTAATGGGTTATACATTACACTAAGTAGTGTGATTTCACCATGCTACTTTCCAAGGACATCCTTCAGCCAATGTTGGTTTTTTTGCTCCTATTTCCCATCCTGCCATTGTCACGACTGATTGCTTCACAGCATAACAATGTTGACCGCATCCAGTAAACAATATGGTTCGTATAGGAGCTTTTCCTCTTGGCACAGTAACACATTTCTCTTTCTAGAAACAGGTATTTGCAGGTATAATAAGCTGTGTTTCTTCAGGCCTACTTGTCAATTGTCTTGTCCTTGTCCTCAATCATATTATTAATTATATGATCATTAGTATTTATGTAGTTGTTTAATAATCATCATCATAGTAATCATAATGATCAAAAACCTACTTACTTTTTTGTTTATATATATATGCTGGTTGAGGCTTTGCTGACCTGCTATCAGGCCTCAGCTGCTGTGGGAGAGTAGACGTGTTTTAACACTTCCATCTGTCAACGTTAATCATGGCTCTCAACGCCGGGACCAAAGGGACCAGAGCACTTGATCTTTGGTGAACCTTCTCCACCATTCTCGGCCTTTTCGCGGTATGCTGCCCAGTCATGTGTGCCGCATTCAAGATGTAGGTCTGAAGGCTAACAACTTCATGCCCCCCTCCTTTCTATAGCGTACCCATTATCTGTGCTTTCTCTTCGGGTGAATTCTATGGTGAGCCCCTTTTAGACGACCTATCCTTCACCTGACATTGGGGCGGAAGCATTGTGCCAACTTGAACGAGGTTGTGGTCCATCTATGATGGGTTTGATTTGTTTTAATTCTTCCAACTGTCTGCGTCTCGTTAACAGGTTGAGCTGCATGTACATCTTGATGGTGCCATCCGAGTGCAGACCATCCTCGATGTCGCCAAGTACGTTTTGTGCCTGATCCTAATCCAACACTACAGCCCACCTGCACATACCACATTTATTATTATATTATTAGTGGTAAGATATTTCATCCTTTGTTGTCCTTTTTGTTCTAGGCGACGGGGAATCTCCTTACCGGCTGACACAAGAGAAGAGATGACACAACACTGCGTACTGATGCATCCAGTAAGAGAATTCACAGAGTTCCTCAGCAAGTTCGACGCCTACATGCACGTGATTGCGTAAGTGGGCATTAGTAGCAGAGCGCCTCAGCCACCAATTCACACTGACTGCTACCTGGTTTCTGTGGTTTTATATAAGCAGTAGTTTAGCTGAACTGCGGACATAGGAAATTAACGATGAAGTATATCCCTCAAGGGAGCTTCAGGAATGCTGTTGTGACATGGGATGAAAGTTCAATTACTCAAGAGAGATATGGATACATTGCGCATTAGGGAATTAGAGAATTACGGGGTGTTTCCATACTACTCTGAATGGTCATAACCATAAAGTTACAGTAACAATACTTCCAGGAAGCTGCTGCAGTTCTCTTAAGATAGTACATTGTAGCCCTAGGATTAATGGACCAGTAGTCTCACAATGCAATTCTCTGTTATAATAAAATAAAAAAAATGGTATGCCAACTATGGGTCAAATACTAATTACAATCCCTTCAGTTTGATTAACTTAGTTTTGGCCTGCCATATGTGCATTTTTCCTTCTTATAATTAGATTTTGCTCTACTGGTAGGCAATCTTATGGAAAAGCAATTGAATCGATTTCAGTTGGTAAATCAATCCCACCAATTAGTGAATTGTTTCAACGAGAGGAAAGGAAAAAGGTCTGCTTCATTTACAATGCAGATCAGGCCGCGGGGGGAACACGTGTCACAATGTGATCAAGTGTCCCCTTGGCAACCTGGTAGTCACTGAGAGTATCTGTTGTTAGGGTTTACCCACCATCTTTAAACCTGGCAAACGCTACTGCTTATTCTAAGGCTGGAGTTCAGGAAAAAAAGGGGGCCTAAATATGACGTTTTGGGCAGTTTGACGGCCATGGAAATATGAGTAAAAACAATAAAGGCATCTTTCGGTTTAGCTGCTGAGCGAGGCATTATTCATTGAGGTCCTTGTAAGGCCTTGCGTGCTTTGCCCTGCTACAACATTACAGGGAACTTGCTAGCTGAGTTTAGCTTGTGCAGGATTATGTGAGTTGGTGGATGGCAGCAGAGAGGAGGGGTTGTAGGGCTGCGTGTGAGTAGGGAGTCGTAACAACAGGCATTCATGCACACAGCAAGCATCCACACTATGAAAACGCTAGATGCAGTGCTTTTTTTTTTCTTTACATCATGTGATGTGTGTTGTGTGTTAAAAAGAATGAGGTGTCAGGTCTAGAAGAAAGGAGAAATGTGTCTATGGTGGTATTTTGATAGATCTCCAGGGCATGAGCTCTACATTCTTTCTGTTGCACAACGCTTTCATTATCATATTGTCAGAAACTATAATTCCATGAAGGATGTTGAATGTGACGGCATGTTTACTGTAAGCATTTCTCCAAAACTGACATTCAGATGTAATTCTGTATTCTCCGTTTACCTTCTAGACAGTCACCCTACTACGGTGTTTAACTTTGTTTGTAGTCATCATCTCTTCTATGAAGGTCTATTTCACAGAAGAGATCAATGTTGGTCACACCAGCTGGAGCCCTCAGCCATTAACTCAGCTACAGTACAAGCAGCCAAAAACTCAGGATATTCACTGAGAAACTGGGTTGGCTCACGCAAATATGTTGGTTTTCTCCACCAGAGAATTCCACACTGATAGAGTTCAGAAGTCATAACTTGCACGTAACGTGCACTGTAACCGGACATTTTTAGTCAGCTCCTTTTTTTTGGGTGGATGAAGGAGGGGTCATTGGGACCTCCTTGTGGTTTTTCTGTTTGTGGCAATTTGTGTTGTTTTTAGTTGTATATCTAGCTGATGAAATCACCATGCATTCTAAAATTATTTGTAGTAAAATATGTATATTTTAGGTTTTTATTTTCACCTGTATTTGTTCCAACATGAATATGCAATGTTCAGCCCTACAATATGGTGGTTCACGTGGATGCGTAACATTCTGTCTGCGCGTTTTCCTTGTGCAGCGGCGACAGAGAAGCCATTAAGAGGATAGCCTATGAGTTTGTGGAGGACAAGGCTCGGGAAGGGGTGATCTACGTGGAGGTGAGATACAGCCCCCAGCTCCTGGCCAACGCCAAAGTGGAACCCATCCCATGGGGACAGAAGGAGTAAGTGCAGTAAAGACATAGATAGGCATAATTATTATATAAATCACGCAAATTACAAATATCCTTAAAGTTCAGAGAAGATTGACCTCAGAATTTATCTGGACCTGAATTTATAGGTCAGTCAAATTAGGGGGAAAATTTCAAACCACGTTGAAGCTGTCTTTTTACTAAGTCCTGAAAATACTGACTTTGTCTCACAAAATGAATAAGAACTTGAATTTAAATTTAAATCGAATAAGGGGGAATGTAAAGTTATCGTTTAGCTGTGTTTTTACAAAGTCACAATTTGTGAGTTGTGTTATGTTCCGTAGGGGAGACGTGAGTCCGGACGACGTCGTGCACCTCGTCAATGAGGGCCTGAGCAAGGGCGAGAAGGCCTTCCAAATAAAAGCCAGGTCCATTCTGTGCTGCATGCGCCACATGCCAAGTAATGTTCACTGTGTTCACGCTCTGAACGGCCTTTTCAAGATAAGAGCCCCCTCTTGACTGTCCGGTTAATGGAAGGATGTTTGACAAAGTGCTTCCATGATAACGCACATCATGCTCAAACTTTACTTTCATGATATTTATTCCATTACATTTTCAACGTAACGGTTAGTTGAATCCATCAGATGGACTCCTTTTATCTCTTTTATCAACATCATCCTCAAAATTGTGTAACTTTTTTTAGATACACCATTTAACAGACTGGCCAGACAATGAGAAGGGGCTCTTATACATGGTTATCACCAAATTACCCATTTACACCTTTAACCACAATATTTAAACCATGGTTTAGCAGGTCAGTATCCCTGAGACTATCACATTCAGACGTGAGGCAAACTTTCTATCATTTCAATAAATTAGTTGTTGATTACGCAACAAAAGGTTAAAAGGCAAACATTCCAGTGTTTATTGGCCTCAGTGTGATCTTTAAATGGAGATTGTTACAGATAAAATGTCTGACTTTGGGCCAATTATAGTTAGGCAAACATTTCTGTAACGAGTAGTAACTTCAGTGTCTGTCAGCTGTGGCCTGCAGCATAGGATAGAACACCGCAAAACACCATTAGCTCTGAGCTGCGCGTGCGTGTTCTCTGTGTTCCCTCATATCCGTGCATTCCTCACATGCTTATTTATATTCTTATTATGTTGTTATGTTGTGACAGAATAAACAGGCCCACTATGGTGTCACCGGGCCATTGTTCTTACCCGTGTTGGTTTTCTCCCGTCTCAGACTGGTCTAACGACGTCGTGGAGCTGTGTAAGAAGTATCGGAATGACGGCGTGGTGGCGATTGACCTGGCCGGCGACGAGTCTCTCAACTGCACGGCCAACCCGGGTCACCTCAAGGCCTTCGAGGTACTCGCCACGTCCGCTCAGTTACAAACACACACAAACCTCAGTAAAAAGACCACCTCAAGGTCTTCGAGGTACACACCACGTCCCACTCAGTTACAAACACACACATACCTCAGTAAAAGACCACCTCAAGGCCTTCGAGGTAATCGCCATGTCCCGCTCAGTTACAAACACACAGACACCTCATTAAAAGACCACCTCAAGGCCTTTGAAGTACTCGACACATCCCACTCAGTTACAAACACACACACACACACACACCTCAGTACAACACCACTGTTTACAACCTCTTTTTAATGCACCGAGAGGGACTGAGGCTAGGGTGTGAGGGCAAAGGGAATATCATATATATTGTTGTTTGACCCTCTTGGATGCTCACGTTTTGAGAACCGTGTCAAAGTCTAGGCATTTTTTATTGCAGCAGCACTGTAGACATTTTGCTTGTCCATTATCTGTACTGACCTGATGTCTGCTATGCATTTATTCAAGTGTGTGCAGCGATAATGTCTAGAGAAAAACCTTTTTGCTGGCCTTAAAGCCACTTTCTTTGCTGCATAGAGATGTTTATGAGGACATTACTGAATCACTTTTCGTTTGACCAGTGATTACTCTCAAGAAAAACAAAAGTAGGTTGAAAAAAAGAGATAACATATTACGTCAATACCCTTCCAGCCACCCAGAAGGCTACATAAAATGTATTTAGACTAAATGGACAAATTGTAAACAAATGTACATTCCTATCTCTAACACATGAATCAATAACATCTATGCCCCTATTTCACAAACGTTAGTCTTGTACTATAAAAGTTTTCCTCTCGATTACCTCTTGCGCTTCTGAAAAATAAATATATTTTATATAAAAACATTTCTATATATTAAAAAATATTATATTGATATAATATATTGAACCCATACTTTTCAAGCAACTCAGAGTACAAATGCGGAGTTAGGTATTACTGATCAGGAGCCTTTAACCATGCCCCTTATTGCAATCTGAAATGCCAAAGTGATTCTGGATCAGAAGTGGCTCTGACAATTAAGATGCATTGATGCATAGCAGCTCTGCTTCAGTCATCATTGTGGCAAAGGCCAGGGTTGATAATGTCATTCCATAAAAGTCCAGAGTACATTCTAAAAAAAAATAACTATCTGGTAAACAGTGCAATCCACAGACTCAATGTTCTGCTGTTGTTTGGACTGACATGGCAGGCCGGAGACGTGTGCTATAACATGAGTTATTTAATTATAACTAAAGGCTTTCAGGCGTTAAACCTCAGTCAAAAGCGTGTGATAAAACCAACTGGAATAATGACGCAGTGTTGAAGCATTTGTCTTTGTTACATATTTTTGTTACAGAAACAATTTTTTTTTCTTGCCTCTGATCTGATATGTCTACACAGGATAATAATAATAATAATAATAATAAAAAAATGTAATACAAGTGTAATGGCCCACCACTGGAAAAGTTAAAAGCACTTAATAATAACAAAATGACCTAACCTCTTAACATTCCTGATCTATAATCCAGATGTGGTTCTGGCGGTTCTAATGCAGCAGTCTCTTGTTTACAGGAAGCAGTGCGCTGTGGGATACACAGGACTGTTCATGCTGGAGAAGTTGGCCCGTCCACCGTGGTCAAAGAGGTAAAGCTGTAGCCCGATTAGCCACTCAGGCCACGGTTCTGTTTAATAGTTTAATACCAAGTCTTCGAGCAATTAGCGAGGTTCCTTAACGGAGAACCGTTTAATGCCATTGTTATTTGGCAATTACCAACGGCCTGTTAGTGTGGCAAATGCTGGCAAACTAATAAGCGCAGCTGTCTGTTGATAGATTTAGATTTTGGATGATGGTACACATCACCATCCACTGTTAAATATTGTTTCTCCATTATGATTCTTAACTGGACACTTTCGTAGGATAGTCAAAACTGTCAAACTAGGCCACAGGAAGGATTCTGCAGGCTGCTGGCTTTGCTTTTTTGTGATTGGGATTATTTTATTTGTACATATTTTTCAGGCTGTGGAAGTTTTAAAAGCTGAGCGGGTTGGTCATGGATACAGAACACTGGAGGACCAGGGACTGTACAAACAACTACTGGCTCAAAAGATGCACTTTGAAGTGAGGAAAAACGACGTGTAAAACACATGACCCAACTCCAATTGAGCTATAATGATGTTATACATACATTTATAATATTCAAGATGGGACGCATATTTGGGGTGGAAATGCTCATTTGATCTTTTTGTAACTCTGAATGGAGTGCTCTGAATGACTTTTTTTAAAATAAGTTAACCCTGTTAACAGGGTTAACAGATGTTCTTTGATCAGGGTAACATGACTGCAACATAATGGCAATGTTTTTGACTGTGAAAACAAAGTCTCACAGTGACACCTAGTGGGGGAAATCTGCATGTGTTAATGGAGAATATTTCGATAGAACCAATGTAATGGTACTTGGTACTTAGATTTGTTTCATTGACCCAATTGCTGCTTGATTTATAGATGTGCCCTGTATCCAGTAAACTCACAGGTGCCTGTGACCCAGACTTCACCAAACATCCTATCATCACGTAAGCTGACAAATTTTTTTCACCCAACACACACACACACACACACACCATAATCTGTCTGCGGACTGTATTATTATGTATTGTTTAATCAGCATCAATGAGACCACCCTAGCCATCTTTCATCAGTTTAATTCAGTTGGATTTTAACTCACTGACCCTTCATGATTTCATGCGTTCAGGTTCAGAAAGGACAAGGCCAACTACTCACTGAACACAGACGATCCGCTAATCTTCAACTCCAACCTGCACCTGGACTACGCCACAGCACAGAAATACATGGGGTTCACTGAGGAGGAATTCAAAAGACTGGTGCGAACAAATGCATTCTCATTAGTTCACAGTTTGCATTAAATCACGTTCTATCTCAATTCAAGGCATATTAAATTAATTATATACATTACAATAGTGTTTTAGCTAACAATCAGCGTTTCATTCACATATTAATACTAACAAAGCTTTTAAGAAATGAGTGCTCCGAACCTATACTGCTGCCTCCTTGTATTTTGGTTGTATGACTTTGGTTGTATGACTGTGTTATTGCAGAACATCAAGTCAGCAGAGTCCAGTTTCCTGCCCGAGAATGAGAAGGAGGACCTTCTGAAGCAACTGTATGAGGCCTATGGGATGGTGGAACAAACAGGCTTTTGAATGCAGCACGGAAGAATACCTCTTTGAATAGGAACGCACTTATCCATCAAAAGGAATGCAGCACTTAAAAAGACAAGCTTACCATAAGTCGAAATGGAATTTCTCAATTCTACAATGTTGTAAATACATTACTGCATAACGTGTAGCTGTCTATATCCACCAAAGCAAACCCTTTATACCATTATACTGTGTATTATATTGTTTTCCAAGCATGTGTTTCAGAGGTCATGCTACCAATGAAAAACAAACGTGGTTTACAAAAGAATTAGAAAATATCATATTGTTAAATCTATTTTTTTTTTTTATGTGACGAGATTACAAGTTATAATACATGTCTATATTGACATGAAAGTGCTGCAATGGTAAAATACATTTGTCCTTGGTGATGCCTATGGACTTTTGCCAATTAAATCCAAATGGCATTATGCCTACAACTGTTTGGTTTACAGAAGAAAGTGTTTTAACTGCTATAAGAAAATGATCACAGTCTTAAATATGACCAGTAGGGGGCCCACTGCTGTCATTTTAACGAGCCAAGTGTGGATTCAAGTAGCCTTACTATTCAGAATACCTGCTGAATACTTTTGATTGATTGATTAGATTTAAGTAAATTATTTGAGTACTTTATTTCATTGGCACTTTTCTAAATGAAAAAGGTCTTGCACAAGGCAGGAATATTTAGCATAGGCACAAATGTCAACATTAAAATGATTTTGAGTCTTATCTTACGTATTTTCTTAAAGGTGCTCATTTTAAATAGTTCAAACCCGGTCAGAATTTTTTGATTGCATCAAACTATTTAATCACATAAAAACCAACCTAAAAGCAAAACTCAAAGTATATAATAAAACACTCAGCACTTGATGTAAATGTGTAAAACAAACGTTACTCAGCTGAAACAGCCTCCTCTGCTTCTTTATTGAAAACGCAGATACTTGGGAACGCTCGGGCCATCCCAGAGGGAAATATAAACATTAGGTCCCTGTGGTTACTCAAATGTATGCAAAGCCGTATTCAATAATATTTATAGTACTGGAACGCCTCTTACTCATGGCTGGCTTTCATAGAAAGGGTTGATCTAATGTTGTTAGTTCTTTCGGCCTGGGTCTTAAAAATGTACCCAAAACAATGTTTCACTAATTAGTAGATCAATAGCCAAGACATGATTCAGAACCCAGGAAACCGTGGATCTTTTTTTTGAAACACCACAGTTGACTTATTAAAGAGTGGACTTTAATTGATTTAAAGTTGCAAGTCCAGATTAAAAACTATGCTTACTTCCCAGACAATCTAATATAAAACAACTGCTATGATGAATTTATAGGAAGTGTTTTTATTATACAAAGAAAATTCCAATTAAAAAGGTATTTTGAAATAAATATTACTTTCATACAGTACATAAAAACTGCAACTATATGTTATTGGAAAAGAAAAAAGGAGCAAGTAATCAACAAAGAGAGTATGACACAATAAACACAAGAAAATAAAATAAAAAGACTAACAAATGATTATGTATATTCAATATAGCTCTTCTTGTTGGCGTTCCGTATTAGGCTGGAACTGTGTTTCACATCCGGTAGTAAATGAATAGTGTTTCGGTCCATCGTAGGATAAACACGATCAACCCCAAGTTCTGTGCTTTCCCAGGGGTATATAGTTGAAAACCAAATCCATCATCACCGACATACAGCCGTATCTCCACGATCAGTTCTAGTGTTCTACCAATTCCCGCTTTGCTATCCACGACGCTAATCTGATCTGTAAAAGAGAGGCATGCAATATGGACCGGGCCATTCTTCAGGCCAAGGATCTTCCAGCTGTCACATGAGGATGGGAGCAGTGAGAGAGGAGCGTGTCCGCCAACGACAGCCTGGCATAGTCCTCGTCTTTGTTCTTCCCTCTATTCTGTTTTTTATTTTTATTTTTCCTTTCCTTTACCCCCACTCCCTGATTCTTGCCCTCCTCGTCCTCCTCCTCGTCCTCCTCAACCACCTCATGTCTTGGGAGAAGGTTTAGGAGGGGTTTCCCTGGGCGTCTTGGCTGGTGGAGGCCTCTGCCACGACGGGTGGTGAAGCCCCTGGTGCTCCTTCTGGAAGAAAACAAAAAGTAATGGCTCGTCAACAACAACAACAGAAGCAGCGCAAACAACATACAAACAGGGATGCGCACTCACACTCCCTCTCACTCCCTCCCTCCCTCTCCTTCTCTACCTCCCTCCCTCTCACTCACTCACACTCCTTCTCTCCCTCCCTCCCTTTCACACTCCTCTCCCTCCCTTTCACTAACTCACACTTACTCCCTCCCTCTCGCACTCCTCCTCTCCCTCCCTCGCACTCACACTCCCTCTCACTCTATAATAATCAAGCTCAGAGGTTTAGCTTGCTTCACAGCATGCAATAAATCTCCCAACACGCACTGAAAATAATGAAAATCCGGGGGAAGGAACTAAAACATCCTCTCCATCAAAATATCAACGTACCGTTAACAAACATGATGGTGTTTTTAATACAGGTCACATTCATAGTGTTTTCAGTTCATCATGTCATGGGAAATGTCTGTCTGGCTGGTATTAGAGAAAAATCAGATGGCCGGGAAAATTAAACAATCCGTTAGCGACAATGGTCAAAGGGTACAGACGTATAACATTTACAATCTGTCCTGCATTGTGGGGTGTTCTCTCCCAACAATCTGAGGGAAGTGTGGGTGTGCTGGTACAAGTGGACAGAGGAAGCAGAGGCCATTCATCACACTATGGTGTTGACACAACAGATCACTTAACAAAAGAGGTCACAAATCTAACGTCCATCTCTGAATGCACTGCAGAATGTAACTGCTCTAAAGGGTTTTACCAAGAACCAGAAGCTTCTTTCTATATATATATATATATATATATATATAAATAAAAGAGAGAGAGAGAGAGAGAGAGAGAGAGAGAGAACGCATTTGTATATATACTACTACACACCCATGCATAATACATGTATGTATGCATTATGCATGTGTGTGTGTGTAGTAGTAGTAGTAGTATATACAAATGTGTGTGTTCAAGGTTTGCATGCAAGTCCACTAGGGCTTTATATACATGTGTATGTAAAGAGATGAGAGAGGTATGTATGTAAAGTATGAGGACATTCATGTATGTTGTCTGAGCATGAAGGCTCAGACTGTATGCTAACCCGCTGCCTTCAGGTCCATCACTGCCATGTCTTTGGTTAAGTCACTGGTGCTGGCCGTGCTCCCTTGCCCGGCGATGTCGGGCACTGCGTTCCGCCGGCCAGTGCGATCGCAATTGATGAAATCCGAGTACGACGCCTCCACGTCCATTATCTGTCCATTATCGTTACACCTGGAAAAAGAAAAGAAAGATAAAAAGATGATAAGCTAATATTTAGCATTACATGACCAGCTCTGCATGTACAGGTAAACAGAATGTACTGCACATGTACTATTTCCTATTTTCCAGTCCTCTTGGGACACATACACAAAGCTTGGCTTGAGAGAACACTACAGATTGCCGTGAATGTTGAGATAAGCCTTGGAAATATGTTACATGAAGTTGAACACAAGTTCGTGAGCCAAGAGAGGGCACTTTAGGGCGACGTCTACAAATAGATTGACTAAATTAATAAAACAGAGGAAGAAAATTAAGCTTTTTTGGAGTTGTCATTTCTTTCTCTCTGCGACTGCTAATGGCACTGGCGTTTGTTCTCGTGTCATTCTCATTTAAAACGAATAAATAAAATATAAGCTTTTAATTGGAAGTACTAAAAAGCTCCAATGAGAGCTTTCATCTCTCACCCAATGTGTCTGCCCAAAAAGTACTTCCAAAGGGAGGATTCTTAACAAAGGGGCTCTCAAGTCTCAGGTCAGTTGAGCCCTGATCGATAAAGACCCAAAGTGCGTGGTGCTTTCACAGCCTTTCAAAGGGCATTTGGGGAAGGCTTGCGGGACGGAGTCCAAAAAAAAAGGAATGCATCGAGCTCACATTAGCTATTCACTCACTTCCTCTCGGTTTCCTGTCCCCGGCCCCATATTAAACTGGGTCATGGATCCTGCCAGCCAGCCAGTAAAACACTACAGCTGCTGGTTCCACTGAGAAAGGGAGCTGGGACCAACAACCAAAAACAAGAAATTAAAAGTTGTTCCAAAAAAAAAAATAAAAGGGGAAAAAGAAAAGAGCTGCTGCATTATGAATTAGGGCCAGCTTTGTCGTCACCCTCCTCCCGGAGCATTGTTTAACAGATGGGTATGGGAGACACCTAGCTCACATAGCTAACTTTGATAAGAGTATGTATAGTTTGTTAACACTCACATTATCGTAAACCTTGACTGTACCCTTGACTGGGTCTATAACCATAACTTGGCAGAAAGGCATCCTTTCCATCTGAAGCAATCTGCACATGACTTCTAGCCAGTCCTAAACCTGAGCAAATTCTTAAAGAAAAGCACTTAACAAGAATAAAACTTTTTTTTTGTGATGAATAACAATAACCTCCAAAACGATTATAAAATATTAGGTGTAAAGAATAAGCCTCATAAGAAAAGATGAACAAATAAAATAGTCTCGGCAAAAACCTGGTTGCCAAGCAATGTAACTGTTCCCCAGGCAAGCATTGATCCCCCCCAAAAAAGAAGTCCAATTAAAAAAAAAGTCCAACAATAGTTCTCTCTCCCTCTTTCCTTCTCTGTGCACCTTGCCAAAAAAAAGAGGTGCCCTGGGTCAATCAAAAAAGGGAGACCTGCTGGACTGGTGAAGTAGGAGAAAGTAAAGTACTGGTACGCAGAGACATACTGGTCTCTCTAGGGGGTGAATAGTTGCATCTTGCATTGTACTCTATGGTATTGTATTATTGTCTCTGTGTACTGTCTGGTATGTTGTCTTTCATGCAGTATTTATGATGGATTCAATGTGTTTTTTTAATATAAGCTGCAACCAGATTTCCCCTAGTGGGATAATACAATTTGACTTGACTAGATGAGAGGAAATATGCTAGTTTGGCACGCATGAAACAGGGACAGTTCATCTCCAGGAAAAAGCACATCTGTGGTTGGGTTAGAGGTTGATTAGATCAATCTCTCTGGAACTCAGTCAGGAAAGCAAAGTCACTGTTATCAAACCACTTTCTAGTGTAGTTAGACCCATCTAGCTAAGTCAGTGTGAGGCACACAATTTTCAATGTTCATTCCATGTCTAAAGCCAAGTCAATGAGAGACAGACGACCTTATAGCCAACCTCCTTTTTCCATGCATTACTTGCGTTGTATCAATCTCAGTAATACTTGCAGGATTAGACATTAGGCCCCTGTTCCAGTCCACAATACATTTATTGTAAAAAAAAGTGTAAACCTCCAGCGCAAATCTGAATGGTCTCTAAAGTCTTAAGGTTTTTGTTTGAAGATCAACAGAAAGAAAACAGACTACAAAGCAATGTCTCTTTGTAGTCTTATAACAACTTTTGTCAGGTATTTTTTCCCATGTGTGGAGAGCATCAATACCCATCTTAACGACACAGGTTTTTTACCTCATGTCTGAGAGCCGTTTTATGGGAGCATTATGTAATTGCCCGTCTGCTGTTTAATTAGTCTCCTCCTAAGATGGCCTGCCCGCACATGTGGATTGAATTGGAGATCATTAACAGGTTTCCATGGCGCTACGTTTCACACAGGTTTACTTGGGCCTGCTTGCAAGCTGCTTATGGAATACTTTCATAATGTTGCTTTGGCATCCCTGTTAAAAAACCGACTTGCGTAAGGAACTTGTTTGTGCTGCACTGGCAAAGTACGGAGGACAAGCTCGACTGTTACTGTTACTATTCAACCGTTGTGCATGCATTCGAATAATGTAAATAGTTAGGCAAGGCGACGAAAGATGACACCATGGATCAACTGTAATCAAACGACTGATAAGTGGCATTGCTTGGAATGGTCTTATCATTGGGAAAAATGAAGATAGTTAGCACATCAGCACAACATAATGCATTTTATAAAAAAAAAATGTATTATGATGCAAGTTATAAACCTTTGAAAGACTTTACAATATTATCTAGGAGAACGCACCCCACCACAACATAATGTAAAGCATAGTGTATTGCAGTTACAAAGCAACAATTGGGAAAGAGTCCCAATAGTAACGCAAGAAGACCTTTCCCAAGCCACTGTCCCAGTTAATAAACCGGTCTCTCTTACATGCAGAAAAGGGCAGTGTGTATGTGTGGGCTGGGCAAGGAAGGAAACTCAAAACAGCTGCAAAGGCAAACACCACCAGAGAACAAATGTCACAGGTGTACATTTTCCCTCCAGACAATAAGGACTGGAGCCTCTGGGAAACTATTGATCTTAAGGTTGCCGGCTGAACTTGGTTTAGCCTATCTCACTCTCTCCACAACTTGAGACAAGGATGTAATGCCTGACCTTTTCTTGACTTGGAGGACATTTCCACGCTGCATTTAACAAGAGATCAGTCTTTAACATAGTTATTTGGTTACCGCACCATGACCCAGATATTTGTACTGAAAACTAAAAACTTGCCTCTTACTTTAAACCTAATCAGTTTGCTTAATTTATTCCGGAAGTGGAACAGGGAGGGAGACCTATAGTCTTCATTATGTTAAAAAAAAAGAAAAAAATTATTTGCTTTACAAAACACGGACTACATTGATAGAGCGATGCAACAGGAGAACACACACTAGATAATAAGAGTACAAAAGCCTGCTAGACCACAGAGGCAATAAGAGTCAGCACAAACAGCTGAAGCCATTAGGGAGAGGTTTGTTCACATCCTGCATGAGCAGCCCTTTTAAGCCTGATTTGCGAGTAATAAAGTCACATTATCAGCAATAACCTGTACAAGGAATAGCTTGCCTCACAATCTTCAAGGTCCATTAAAACTCATCTAACCAACCAATTTGAGGCCTGTCAACTGATTCTTTATCAATGTTTGTTGACGGACGCACAGATCCTGCACATGAATGAGTTCCATGTCACGCTCATAATTTTTTTTTTTTTTTGTATTTTTAATTGTATTGTGTGCAATCTCAACATGCACTGAATAGCAGAACTTGAAAAACTACAATGTTCAATATATGTAATTATATGTAATAAACATCCTCGCACATTTATATATTTAAGAGCCATAGATTACAAAAATTAGTAGCAGAAACATTCTGGCTTTTCTATCTATGCACCAGAAAACCATTCTTACTGAATCAATCTGTTAACTGAAAGAAAAAACTAAAACTAAAAATCAGAAGGGCGACAAGAGTAAAGCATCAAAGGTGAAAAAAACTCTACGCTGAGTGGAATGCTTTCAAGCACTAAGCCTCCATGCTCAAACTATAAATCAGCTGCACTTAACAAGTACCAAACACTTCCTTTCAAAGAAACAAGACATTAGGCTGCAAATTAACTCTACAGCTTACAATAAGAGTCAATGTTCAGCATCCATTGATGAGTAAGCTCAAGCTCCTATCTCCACAGATCTTGTACTGAGTGCGTAGACAAATTTCCATTTAGGCTCTCCAGAAGTAAGTGTAGCACATTGTGAGCAGAGCGACACAGCAGTGCTAGCTAGCAGCTTGGCTCATGTCCCTTTGCTCGGAGCCATCACAGTCAAAAGGGTCTGGGCACTGCCTATTCAAAGATGTCAACAGCTGCAGGTCTCAACTACCAGCCTACTTTCAAACACAGAGGAAAGAGTTGGATTTCCTCATTTCAGCATCGTTGTTCTCTTTAGCTAGACTTAGCTTTTCATAAATGCCTTAAGCCGTGTCGGTTCCAAACTGGGGATTATTTGGCACCATATATTATCCTTCCTCTTTTTATGAGGCCCAGGTTGGGTGTGAACACTTAATTTCCCCTGCTGGTTGCAAAAAAAAAAAAAAAAAAAAGGATAGCCAGCCTACCGCTTTGTAGCATTTGCAGTTGTATGCATTTGTCCGGTGAATTATTCCCCCTGACTAACAGAGGGTAGAAAGAGGAACAGAAACGTTTGCCAAGTTTCATTTTAAAAGAGACGGAGGGAGGGAGGACATTTTCCATCACCACCCTGGATTAAAGGTTGTCCTCGTTGTTCAAATCACTAACCAATCGATCTCTAATCAAACTACCCATACGTCTTCCTCATAATGCACCCCTCACCCCAGGATCCCTTGACAATTGTAGTTCTGCTAATTATCCAACAGGGATCCCGCAAAGGGGTTGTTAAAATCAGTCATTGGCAGTCAGATAGGAAGCCTGACAAAAGCTATTTGACACACACACACACACACTACAGCAGTGAGCTAACTAATGAATAAGGCAATAGATCTCAGAGCAAGGCTAGTGCACTCGAAAGCAACTGCACTGTCAAAAATCAATCAGGCTGGACTATCTTGGCATCAAAAGGAAGCAGCGGCTTCCTTTTACAACTTTCAGAGCACTTCAGAGATTAAGAGAAACACCATGATAAACTATCTTACAAGAGATCATATCGGCTTCAGTGTTTCCTTGATGAGAGGCCTGCGGATCATTAGCTCCATGGCTAATGCTTCACATGAAAGCAGGAATGCTTGCAGTTTGCAGGGAAAAGTGTTTAGGGTTGCTTTGTGGCCACATATTCATGATGATTCATGTCTAGAGATGTCATGCAACAGGAACTTGTGTGCGTAGATGAAAAAGCCTAAGCTTTCTTTTAGAAGGCAGCGACATCCAAAAGTCAGATGACATCACCCCGCGGCTGCCTCGTCCCTTGCATGACTAACCCAAGCTCAGAAAGTCTCTACATGAATTCCACAACACCCTCAAGGCCTCCAGTAACAACTTGTGACTTACAGCGGCCGTGAAGTCGGTAACACGTCGTGGGAACGCAGTAGGTCACGTTGATTTAACGCTGCTTCCGCTGTAAAATCATCTTGCAAACTACACACATTGATAGAAAGTTTATTTCATTACTTGTTCGCATAAAAATCTACAATCTCTAGCTGTATAATCATAGTGGTTTTTTTTTTTTACCAGTGGAATTATGCTTTCTCGGCTGAGCCTTGAAGAATGAAGAGCTTAAATAAAAAAAGTGTCATGTTCCCTTGCTTACCACAGCGTCAAACCAGTTTCTGTGGTTCAAAACCAATGAGGCGTTCATCACACAGAAATTAAACCATAGGGTTCCCACAAAATAGGTATAACTGAAACCTGGGATCGTTTGTGTTTGTGTGGGTGTGTGTGTTAGGGGGTGTTCGACTGTAAATGAGTTTAAAATCAATCCTACTTTACAAACTGACAGACAAGTGAGTCCATGGATCAGCTTGCCCTTCTCCACCCAACCAACTGACAAAAGATAAAGAGTCTAGTGTAGCAACATTTTCAGCCCTGGGCTATGGGGATTCCGTGTGTGTGTGTGTGTGTGTGTATAGAAAGGGTGTGTGTCACGGAGACTAATCAACTCAGCATCAGTCACAGCTGAGTCAGTAGCAGGTTGTGTATGTGGACTCCAAAATGAGATCCAGGCGTTTGCGTACTCTGGGATACCTCGCTAATAGCTCAACTTTCAAAAGGGAAGGTTGGATTGTCTTTTCAATAAATAATTAATAGCGCTCCACAGCAAAACGAATGAAGATTAAAATTGACTTTTCCATACAGAAGTTTACACTCGAGAACGAGCTATGGAAACAAACACGCTCAGGAGAGTCAAACAGGAAAAGATTGTATCTTGATATACAGTAAACAATTTGACTGTATGAGTTAAACATCTAAAACAAAACATTTCAGGAAAACAGAAACCTTTGGCATTGAAGTTAAGTGACTATACATGACAAGCGTCTTTAAACATTTACTTACATTCTCTTTTGTATGACTAGAGCCTAAATGTAATTTATAGACGTATGTCAGTGTTATGGCTGAGCAAAGCTTAGGGATGTGACACGGTCATAACTCCTCATTCTTCAGGGCAGAATCCAAGTGGATAGGACTGCCAAATGTTTAGAGGAGCTACCTCTGCTGTGTGTCTTAGTCGGGGTGGGGGGGCAGAGAGGAGAGGGCTGAGATGGCAGGATTCTGAGGGACAATGGTGCCGATGTCTATTTCTGCCCACCCATTAAATAAATAAAAATGAAAGAAAACGGCAGAAGACCTTAACAGGAACCATGTGGGTTGTTTATGCCGGCTCTCCCAAAAGACTCCCAGCACTGGAGATAGAGTAGGAGGACCACCGTGTCTCAAGTCACTATTGAGCCGTCTACTCGTATGGCTAGGAGCAGGAAGAGAGGAGAGAATGCATGCATGTTAATTGTTTTTTGCTAAATAAGGCGATCTATTACAAGTCCCTCCTGCCTGCTAATTATCTGTGGAGATCGGAATGGGAAAAGTTATTTTGGGAGTGAGATAAATCAAGCAAGAGCAAGAAGCATATCACTCTGTGTTCAACAGCAAGCCAATGTAAACGTCCAAATCAAAGAAATTCTGTAGTGTTAATACATTTTTTGTTTGTGTTTTTTAGGCAGGTACGTTTTGATTCCAAAACTAATACCTTTGTTTCTTTCTGCCTGGGAGGAAGGCAGAAACACTTGGAGGTGGCCTTTGAGGATTGCCAAGTTATGCCACACAGCTGCACTACGCTTCCCTCCCACAGGTCTGGGATGATGTGCGTGTCATGTGATTCGAATTGCTGAGTTGAATGTGAGCCAACATTCTTCATACGCAAGCATAAAAACAGAGGATAATGTAAACATTTTGGCTTTTATGGTAAGCAGATTTCAACTTGTGGAGTTTGCCCTTATTCAAGAACAGCCTATAGCCACTTCAGCTTTGGATTTTCCATAACAACTTTATTGGTTGGCAAAAACTTTAGTGGGTTTACATTTTTTTTTCTCCAAAACAAGTTTTTCAACCACAATTAAATAAGGCTTAAAGGAAGTGTGTTAATAAGAAGTTAACATAAAATAAAAAAAAGTTGTGCGTCACCAATATTTAAACCAACACACTCTGACCAGTTGATTTGTATATTTTACCTAAACTACAGAAACAAATAAAAATAGAAAACGGCCATAATCCCTGCTACACCCTTTCCAGTGTAACCATGCGGGCCTGAGGCCCAGGTGCAACTCATGCGTTACATAATCGAATCCACATTATGTGTGATAAAACTGTGACTGTGATGGTGAGCACAGCAAACCACTTAAGTCCTGCAATGAGTCAACCAACCGTAGAAGGGCTGACTCGACCACTAAAAGAAAAAAGGCTATATTGTTAAAAACTAATTGGAAAGTCCCTCATAGGACACTAATAGGCACATAAGAGGCAATGATCCGTTACTGGCTTAAAGAGGTTGTGTAAGTTGTCATAGTTTTAAGTTATTCTTAAATCATTAGCTAATAGGATTGTAAGAAAGTTTAGGTGGATCAGTGTTTTTTCTTGAAGTTCCGAACTGGCGAATTTGTGAAAGTAATAGCCTTTTTACTGCTATCAAAAGCTTGTGACTCTTGTTAAATTATCCCTTAGAATGAAGACAAATATAAAATCAGACAGGGTGCAGAGTGCTGAACACAAAATCTTGTTAAACTAATACTTTGGTGAATCAGGCAAGAAGCTGATTTTAATTAGGAAGAATTTACTGAATGCCGTGTTTGGATCTGTAACATAATGGTGTATGACAAACCTTTCTAACCAGACAGTTAATCACAAAAGAAATCCCCAGGGTTGTTGGCGCTCACAAATCTTCTTTCAGCCGAGTACAGAGAGCTAAATAAATGCACGAAATGATCCTCCAACTACAGGACAAGGACTGTGGTAGGGAGGTCAATGCCAGTCTGTACTGTCAACCAGCAAAGCATGCAACAGTGTTGCCCACACACCCCATGATTAGAGAGGGAGGAGAACAAAAATAGAAAAAGGCAGACAAACAGACTGTGAAAGCCTGGAGACCGAGCAAGTACTGCATCTCAACAACAAGTGCACTGTGTTTATAGACTCGAGCTCTGGGAAGGAGGCAAGCTCTGGTGCCAAATTGAAACAGGAGAAAGCTTATACTGTACACAAAAAAAACTCCATTGAAAGTCCTCAGCGAAAAAAATCATAACAGAAGTTTGTTATCTTCATCATGCCGCATTCTGACTTGTCACCACACTAAAAATAGCTCAGCTGTCTGTCCCTGTGAAGACACCATTAAATTGCTATAGGGGTTGGGGGAGGCTCAGCAGTGACAGGAACTGGAACAGGAACTTAAATTATAACGGTTGCATAATAATCTGCAGTGGACGACCCAAGGAAGGGCAAAAACAACTGACAAAATCAACTGCTTCACAGCAGCAGCCGTTCACAGTCTCTTCACTGGGCTGGACAGGCCCATTCACAGTGGACAAAAGAAAAATGGGGCCATGGCTGTCCTAATGTTCTCCTGCTTATCTTGATGGCAGCTCTGCGCAGCAGAGAGGGGCGTCCATTAAGTCAAGTTTGTTGCAGATAGCAGCACTCCCGTGACCTTAATTGTCTCCATATTATAACATCTTTCTGTCTGGGAGTCAAATGTCACGATCTTGAGGATGTTGATGTAATCTTTAATGATGGTGATTAGAAACATATTCGCCAACGTTCCACTGATGCGGGTGTTGCAAAAGTAATATGGAGAATAATGATAGGGTGCTTTGTGCGAGATGAATAGCTCTCTTAAGGGGCCAATTCACCTTTAGTTTAATATTAGTGACCCACTCACAGTGTTCAAATAATGAGCGTTAGACTACGTTAGGAACCAAGCCTGCACAAGTATTTTTTTTTTCGTTCCTCACAGCGAGAGGGGGGAAATGCTAGAGGCCAATGTTTATTCCCACCAGGAACGTGACCAGTAACACTTAATCGCGGTAGGGGGCCCCTACCAGCTTGTTGAATCTCTTCGCACTAGCTTCATTATCTTCCGTGACTATATTGCCATCCTTCCAGTAAAAAGAGCGAGGGGTTATTAAGAACACTAATCAACCGCTAGATTGCCAGTCCATGAAGTTAGGATTCATCTCCCTCGTCGTCATATCCATTAGTGTTCAGGAAATAATGCTTTGAAATGTTTCAGTAATTTAATTGATTCACAATACAAAAATACCAGCACTACCTTTTGTTCAGCGTTATTGAAAGGGTAAAGTAAAACCTGCATGCAGAACAATTCTGGTCCTGGACCAGAACGAACGCGATATTCAACACAGCACGAAAAATCGCGCTGATAATATTTTTACTAAACACACTGTGTGGCTGCCAGTCGTTATTATTAGCATATATAAAACCAGATTATCATGTCTCAGCGATTAGCTTGTAACAATCAAAGCAAGAAAATGCTCTGCCGTTCCACTGACAAAAGGAACATAGCCTATTCCTAAATAAAAACCCATTCACTCAATGGCATGGATTACATTCTTCCACACGGTGATTTCGGATGTGATTGGTTCAACATTCTATTGGCAAACGCATTAACAATTTAATACAAACGCGCGGTAAATTTATCAGCGGTAACATTGAAACAAAAGATCATGACCAACCTTGATGTTGTTCTCTCTTTTATACACGTGTTACAGGGTATTGTAACAACATGTACAACCAATTAAGTTTCCAGACAAAAATGTTGAATTGGGTGCGTTCAGATGACCAACCTACACTTGTGTGGCTAATCCTCTGCAAGACAAAAGTAACGCTCAGATGTTTCTCAGGCAACGTCTAGAAACAATGAGAGAAGGTTACGTATTCCAACAGCTGTTTCCAAAATGGAGTTTGCTTTCATTACAGCCAATCAGAATACACTTAGAATCTCGTCTACCACATACTTCTCACGTTTCTATCTAAAGTCTGGAATAATTACCCTAACCTACATATGAAATTCGTTTTTGATAGTAGGCCTTTCAAGCTGACGGGTATTGAAATACTGTTGGCGTGGGGGAAAGTTTTCCAGGAGTTGGCTAAAATCATACAATGGAACGCGGTGGACAGCCAAACTACCATGTGATGCAGACAGGAAAAAGTCCCTTGGAGGTTCATGATGTATCAAGCATGTTAGTGATTTCTAAAGACAATTGATTGTACTGAGTAAACGTCCGTTTCAGATGAACACCCATCATCATTCAAGAAAAATAATAATACCGTTAACATTGTTTCAATTTAAAACAACGGGGTTTATTGGGCTACTGTTAAAAAGAAGACTAATGTGAAAATGGCAAATAACAGGCATGCTCAAACTTCACGAAAAAAAGCATGTTTGGCTTGTGTAAGTACTTGTGTGGCATGACAAAATGCTAACTATAAAACAACTTAAAAATAATGACTAAATAAATCGCATACAACGTACACCAGTGAAAGGTTTGAACACACTTTCTCATTAAAGTGAATGGGAAAGTGTGTCTAAACTACTGACTGGTACTGTATTTAAATCTACTCTATAGATTATCATTAATATTTGGCAAAGCAGACAATTCTGTGTGTAGGCTATAGGTTGATCTTTCCACATAACACTATCCTCGATATGACCTGTGCAAACATATCTCACAATTAAGACTGAGTGGGATAACATGGGCTATACAGTGTAACTCCATTGTTTTAAAAATGCACATCAAAATATATATAAGGCAGATATCTAAACGTATAAAAATAAACATATACAGTTATGGTGAATTCAAGATGGAGCAGAAAAAGCATGATCAAGGCTTTGAAATAAATTAGTTAGGTAAACTACAACATGATCAATTGAAGGTTAATTTCAATCTTTGGTCCTTATACAACAATCAGATACTTATGAGAACAAACAAGAAGTATGAGATTGATTCTAGTATGCCTACTGTTTAAAAAACAAAACAAAACAAAACGTCTGGATAAAAATGCACATACATTTTGCTTTGGTAGGTACACACAAATTCAATATACTTGTCATGTTCTGGAAAATCCATTGACTTCCTAACAAATTAAGGCAAATTAATGAATGGGAAAGATATACATAATATATAGTGTTTGAATCATGCAGAGAATGCCTACAACGCACACTATAAACCATTCTATAAAGGACCATCATATGAAGCCGCTAGAGGCAACTTTTTTTTATGTTGTAGTTTGGTGGTAGCATTGTTAATTATCATGTAAAGGTGCCAAGGGGTGCGAACATACAGTTGTAACTAGCCTTCATTTGTCACATGTACACACTCTTTCTTTTCTGATGTTGGCAAACCAATCAATAGCTATCTTTTAAAAGTTACAGTAGGCTATATTGTTGCAACAGATCTGGACTTGTGACACAGGAAAATGATTTATGTTTCTGCACACCTCACCACATTTTAGCTAGCAACCCTGCAAGACTAGCAAAGATACACATAATATTGTTAATGTTTGATACAATGGTGAGACAATAGTGTTCATAAATAGCCCAGCAACACTTGGGTACAGACAGTCGGGGAGAGTGAGACCTGTTAAATGTTTCAACATCTATCCTAGGCTACTCTTGACTTTGTTTTTAACATTTTGCCTCAAGCATTCGCCAGAAACTATCTGTAAATCCCATTGTTAACTTTTTAGGCTTTGTAACTTTTTTTCCAGTGGCAGATTCAATTGTTCAGCTAGTACTGAAAGAGGTTCTGGTCTTAGGTCACACACTGGCTTTGTGGCAAAAAATCAATGATTAAATATGTAAGATTTTCCTGGAAAACTAGGTTTCTATTGGACTTTTCAGAACGAGGATTGGATTATTATCTCATCGCTATTGCACTATAATAAAGATGAGATGTTGAAGAGAAAAAGTTACCTGTAGCGGCTTTAAAATCTTTTATTCTAAGGAGAAGGTAAAATAAAAAGCACAGTGGTGTAAGACCCGCAAAGCACTACAAATGTGAACATGTATTTAGGATCAAGTTCAGTCATCTAAGCTTTTTACAGAATTGCCTTGGACAGTTAAAGAATGATTTTTGATTATTGATATTTGTTGACTGAAAAGGGTTTAAAATGTCAAATACTTGAGCTAAGTAAAAGTAAAGTAGTAAAGTAAAACTAGAGTAACTATGAAGAGAGGAGTCATCTTGTTGCTCATTGTTTTAACATTTTACACGTTGACATTTTAGTTGCCAGTTTAAGATTAAATATTCTAAAATTGAGGCAGTTCAGACAGACTGTATTTTAAAACAGTTTTAAACATCCATCCATTAACTTTTTACCGCTTATCCTGTACAGGGTCACATATTACACCCTGGACAGGTCGCCAGTCTATCACAGGGCCGACATATAGGGACAGACAACAACTCACACTCACATTCACACCTACGGGCAATTTAGAGTCACCAATTAACATATTAAACATATGTTATGTTTTAAACATATTTTCCTAAAAAGATTAATTTGTTTTTTCTAGGAATTAGAAGCATTATTTGGCTCATGTAGTGCAGCTTTCTTTGCACAACCACACAATATTGGCAACTTGCCTGAGAAAATTCAAGCACAATTCAAAATGAACAGAAAATGTCTTCTCTAATTGCTGGACTGTGTATGTGTATGTGTATGTGTGTGCGTGAGTGTCAGTAGCAATAATACAGTTGAGAGCGTAGCCCCCTGAAGGTGTCATCGTCCTGCCCACTGGCTTGCTCTCCTTCAAACAGCATGGACTCTGGAAGCATTGCGCCCTCTAGTGGATCTGGTTGGCAGAACTCCACTATGAATTCCTCCTCCGAGTCCAGGAGCGTTTTGGACCAGGCCAACATGTCCAGGTGACCAGCAATACCACCGTACTCCTCGGGCAGAACTGACCGGGGGATTTTGTGGTGCAGGGAATGCAGGTCTGAGCCGTGAAGAACGTACTGTAAGGAAACAGTAAAGCCACCTTCATCAATCAATCATTCTAATCAGTAATAAACTAATCATGCACCAAAAGCACTCTTCATCATAGACCCATATTGAGCTACAGTAATACAATTTTTGGGGTTTAACCAATATCCCAAAACCTCTAACAAGATAAAGAGACGGCTTTCAAAACAAAGGAACAAAGTTGATAAACTGCATTGACCAGAAAATAGTCATTACATTGCACAAGAGAGTAAGAAAAATATGACACACGCTGAGTAACAGCTAGCTGACACTCACCCTCTCTGCCATTTTTTCCTTCAGGAAAGGCTTGATGATTGCAAAGATACCTTTGAAAATTCGAGGCTCGTTAATAATGTTGACAGCTTTGATTCTGATCGGGAACCCATCCTGTGAATTATGAGGGAAATTCATTTTATAAGCTACTATAATAGAATAATGTCTATTGTACAAATACAATTAAGGATTTAAACACAGTACACCACTATCCTACACTTTCATTCTCAAAAGCTAATAATGCATTTTTGGAATATTTACTCACTTGTAGGACGCTAACAACTTTCTTTGCCAGGAAGGGGCCAGGGTTCGATGCTTGGGACATGCCAACCCCGGTGTAGTCTGCTAGGATGACGATACCATTCACCTGAGTCTCTTCCGGCTGGATTAGCTTCTCCAGAGTCAGATAAATGGCTCGAACATTGTCAACAAATGGGTAATCATTGGGCTTCCATTTACCTGTACAAAAATACAAATCAGGTTGTGCCAAATAAATATCTATCAAAGACAGCTGATGCAGGTGTAATCTGTTTTAATTCATAACATTAACATTAACAACTGCAGAAAGAGGGCTTCTGATAGAAAATATTTGACTGTATAGGTGAGTAGAGTAGTCTGTGTATTGTAAACTGCTACTGACCAGGTCGAAGGCAGAGGATGTAACGTCCGTTAGGGTCCGGGTGGGGTAGTACCGTTAGGAAGCCTTGGTCCAGCACATGTTTCACTGTAGAAGGCCTCAAGTCCTGGAACACCTCGGGCCAGGCTTTCCGTCCTGAATGGTAGTTGAGAAGCAGCTGGAGGGCGCGGTCGTAGTCAAATTTCCTGGCCCGCAGGAAGCGAAGTAGGAAGGCGTCGTCCAACCTGGTTCTCAGGTTGGGCTGGTCCTTCAAGATCATGTCTCTTAGCGCCTGGACGTCTCTGAGACGCCATTCTGGTTTCTCCTGGAGCTCCTCTCGCGCCTTGGCCACTAGCTCTACATTCAGAGTGCAGGAATAGATGGGAGGAGGTGGGCCGGGGAACCCGATGTTGCAGGGGGTCGACGGTTCCACAGGTGGAGACCCCAGGTCAATGGACTCATGATCATCAGACATACGAGCAACTGCGTGTTTCTGATGAAATATAAAAGTAACTCGATATTAGGATTTTATTGACTCAATGTTGTCAGCAAAATATAGGTTACTGCCAGTTACACAGCCTACTGGTAAGTAATACATTTGACTTAAAAATTTGATTTACAGAGTATGTTATTGTATTACTAACCAGTAACTGGCTGTGTATCGTTTTTTACTATAGGGATCTCTACTTGTCAATAACGTCTCACACTGTTTTGTTTAACGTGGATTAGCCAACGTTAACGCTACAGATGCATGCACAAGGTTACTTAGTTGAATGAACTAATACTGCAGGGATATTGACGGTGCGACAATAGCGACAAAGCTTCATACTAACCCAGATATTATAATGAGTACTCAAAGGTCCAATTCCTCATGTCATTTATCAGTCATCCACAGTGATTTACTGATATTGAATTGCAAAATGTTTAAAATTATTACGACACGGTCAATATCTGTCAGCAGAACAGGCAAGAATAGTTTATTTATTTTCCGGGTAAAGGCAAATACGCTCGTTCTTTGGCTAAAAGGTAGCATGTGACCAACTGCGTCATCTGTTTGTTGATAGGCTTTTTTTTTTTTTAAACCATTGTATAAAGTCAACACACGGATTTCTTAAAGATAGTCCTCTTGAACCTGTTTATTTGCAATGCGATCAATAATCTAGTGGCGTTTCCCTATTTATCCTCCGTTTATTTCCGTTATATCCGTTGTTTGCAACTTTAATTTATTTTTAATCTAATGTTGTGTCTTCATGTTTTATGTTTTTGAAACAGCAGAATAGGTTGACTTTCCTACTAGTTAAATAGCAATTTTGGAAATAAATCGAACATGTTTTATCTTCTGGGTTCATTGCGAGAACTATGCAGCAGATGGTGCAAGATACGGCTTTGCACAAGTTTGACAAAATCGCTTTTCTGTGACGTGATACGTGAGCATATGTGCGCATGTGCGTACTTCCAGTGACAAGGGACAGTTTAATAATGGGAATAATTGAAATTATTTTACGATATGGAAAAGTCGTGGCACCAACTTGTAGTATAAAAAAACAAAAAACAAATTTTTTTCATGCTTTGCATTACCTCCATTGAAAATGAAACATTATTGCAAGGGAATTATTAATATTCTTCTCATGAGAAATATTAAATGTATTTGAAGTTTGGCGGCTGATTATCACTTACAAGCACAGTCACTGCTATCTGTAATGACTTTATGACATTTTATCAGTCTAAAGTAACACACCCTTGCACTAATTATCATTGACCAAGAACTGCCACGTTGGAATTGTTTTTTATCTGGAGCTTACGTGTAGCCAACTAAGCAATATATAGGGGAATTCCACACTGACTAAATAATTATGTATTTAATATTAATAGTCTCAGAAATGGCTAAAACCTATATCTGAGAATAAATTGCATATTGTAGCTTTGATTAGAAATCCTGTCACAAACTATGGTTGCATTTGCAGTGGTTTGCTTGGTCAATGTATGTTATGTCTTTCTACAGAAATAAAGAAGAGTAAACAGCATTTGATAGGAAAATAAACCTTGAGATTTAATTCTGTCATCTTCACATTGTAAGGTGAAATATTTGTCTATCTATCCAGTGTAAGGCAGTATATGGGTTGATAGGGCACAGTTTACTCTGACAGTTAAACCATGACATTATGTCATTCCAAGGTCAAACAAAAATATATAACATCTTTTTATTACAGAAATACTGTAAAAATCTAAAAACCAAGACAGTATATTTTGAGAATCTGAAATGGGAAATCAGGGATACATTCACCAATTGTGAATACCTTTACATTTGTGAAGTAGGATCACAAACAGCCTTGACTCTGTTGAATATACAAGCTGTCTTCATGTAAATTTAAACATATTACACAACAAAACTACCAAACTTCTCTCTAGTACAGTTTGTCATTGTACTGATTTCTGTCCTGACATGGTAGCATTGATCAAGACTTACTGATGAGAAATTTTCAAAAGAAAGAATGAGCGAGACAACCACACAATAACACACAATTTGCCTTATCTTTTTTTAAGCATGTTGTAACATTTTTACAATTTTGATGCCATCAAGCACCCTAAACTGTCAGTCTATAATAACTATATATTTTGTGTATGTTCACTTATATTTATTTTTCAACTTATAAGTGAACCAATGGGCATAAATATGTTTCAGGCACTTAGTTCATGATATTGCCCACCAAAGTCCTAACTTGTTTAACATCTTTATTACATACAGTAGAACATACAGCGTAGGGGTTAACCAAAAAAAAAAGCCTATACTTTAAGGTGGGAGGTTTACGGAGAACCTGGCATTGGTACTCATTTTGCACAAAGGCACAGTAACCTTTTACCCACATGCAGCTCTCAGTGAGGGCTCTATGAGCGAGGACACTTGGTTTCTGCAACGTTTTTATAACCTATATTCCTGAGGACATTACAAAGAAAAAACAGCTCTGCAACTAAACACAATTGCAATATGGAATTATGTATGTATAGGTCCATCTACTTTAGCATCTTGTTAAGGTGTACATAACAAAAGCTCCCATTCTGTTAGTATATTAACAGAGATGAAGGATTAGTTTTTAGAGAGATGAAGAAGAGGGTGTTGTTATATTGTCTCTTGCTTGGTGATGGTAGGCTGAGGAATGGAGGTCGGTTGCTTGGGCACCGTAGCTATAACCCCCGGAGCCATTTTGTAATGTTCTGAGCTGGAGGCAGTTGGAGGTGAGGGTATTGGGGTTTCAGGAGCTGCTGTGTTAGAAAACAAGAAAAGTCCTTATCAGGTATATACAAATGAACAAATTTACACCGTGTGGTACAGTATAACGGGATGGCACTTAGAAAAAACAAACAATTTCAGGCAAGGAAATAAGCACTTTTGTGAAATTTCTGAAGGACTTAAAATGTTAAGACAAAAAAACAGAAGTTCTCTTTGACAAAGTAAGCCAGATTAGTCTCTATGAAGAACTTAGAGGATTACTATGCCAAGCTTATTTGTACCTCCAACTACCTGACCATGCTGCACATGGAACCAGCATAGGTGCCAGTTACTGACAGTATGCTCCCATCTGGCTCTTTTTATTTTTTAAATATATTTAATAATTTAACAATCACAACATGTAAATAAATACTAACCCTGTTCCGAAATCTACCAGTTAACCTCGCCATGTTTTTGTTATTTGAACTTACAGATCTGTCCGTTATGGATCGAAGTTGGCATGTTGCTGGCTACGATGACGTTGCTGCTCAGGTGCTCTTGAACCAGGTGAGGGTGTAGAGAATGAGGTGTGTGAGGGGCCTCGTTAGCAGAGCCTGGAGTCAGACAGAACAAAACAGCAAATCATCAGTCCTGCTTGACACTTTGTGTGTGTTTGGGTGTGGTATGTGTGGGTATGTGTGTGTATGTGTATGTGCGTGCGTGTGTGCGTGCGTGCATGCGTGCGTGCGTGCGTGCGTGCGTGTGTGTGTATAAGGGCACTACAATAACCCAGGCCCTGGCCAAGGAAGTAAAAGATCTCAGTGGAACCGCATGACAAAATTTTCTTTGTAATCTTTCTTTTTTTAAGCTAATTAGCAAGTTGGCTTGATCAATCCAAAGACATCTCACCTCCAAGAAGCATTTCTTGTAGAAGATTGTCAATCTTGGCCATCCCAAACAGCTTGACGAACTGAATCTGCTCAATCATCTGCCAGGTGATGCTCTGTAGCGTGGGCAACAGGAGGAGCAGCTCTCCGAAGCGACCCCTCGAGTCGTACTGCCTGTCGTTGATGTAGTCCTCCAGGCTCACTTGGACCTGATAGCGCATCCGCTTGATCTTTCCCGGGTCGCTGAGACCTTTCGCGTCTAGTGCAGCCAAAAGAGTAGAAAAGGCATGATCAGGACTCAGGTATAGGATGTTTATAGATGTCTTTTATTGTGTTTGTAACATGTGCATCGTCACTACGTGTTCATTACAGATAAAAAAATACAGATTTAAAACACAGGATAAACTAACGAACAGAGAAGAACGCATTCATTGTTTTTGTAAGTGCATATTACATGTTACTAAATGAAATAATGATTAACACGGAAACATAAGGCATGATCAGCACTTGGGTAAAGGATGTATATAGATGTCTTTTGATAGTGGTTATTACATGTGCATCGTTACTACATGTTTATTTAATTTAAGATATAAAATACAGGATGAACTAATGAACAGATAAGAACGCATTAATTGTTTCTGTAAGCTCATATTACATGTTACAACATGTAATAATGATTTACATGGAGTATGTACTTAGCAGTTCACTAGTTTGTCCTACGTTTTTACATTTTCTATGTGAATCTGAATGTAACATGCTTTCTCAGGCTTTTAATTCAATAGAAAATATGAAGTCTGTATTGTGAGTAGTTGTGTCTCTATATAATCGCACCTGGATCAAAGAATACGATGGCTTTCAAACAGGCGTATTCGTTGTCGTCTATCTGAAGATCCTGGAAGGGAAGCACAAGCTCGTCCAAAATCCTCACTGCTACTCGGCTCACCTCCAGCTCTGGACAGTTCCTGGGTATAATGTGGTCATTTCCTGTGCAGAGGAAAAACAATGAAATATGATTTACGGTTAAATCCCTGTTGATGAGTTAATAATATTCACATACACGTAAGAATGTGGGATTAGAAGTGTCAATGGTCGCATATGCTGTAATCGATAAATGACTGTTAAGTCCAAAGGTTTTCATGTTATAATGTAGATTTTGGTATTACCTAAGAGCAGGAGGTCCTTGTACAGCATAGACCTCTTTGCAGCTCCAAGTAGCAGGTGTTCCCCTGCATGCGCTCGTAGCAAAGCCACCTAGAATAAAGACATACATTTTAAATGCAACACTTGCGCTGAAATAAACATTTATTTAACCAGGTCCAGCCATTTCAGTGGTGAAAACATTGTTTCATGATGCACCTATTTGACTTTCTATTGGAAAACACGCAACAATATACCAGTCATGAATAGTGCAAGAGGTTAGGTTGGCATCAAGCTAAAATACTTTTCTGCAGGTTTATGATTAGGTCAGTGCTGTTTGTGATTAAATCAAAGACAGGAAAGAAGATTTCCCATCACCTTAAGGTCACTTCAGTAAGCCATGACTTGAGAGAGAAGGAGAGGTGTCCTCACTAATTCAGCATCAGCAAATCAGTTACCAAGCCCTGGCTGTCCCACTGTTAATGATTCAGTACTTTTTGTGGAGAGATATCACTTTAAAAACCTCAATACTCATCATATTCTAACTTGGGGTTAGGATATATTTTCCACTATGGCAAGCGACAGGTATTATTTTTTTATCTTTTTTCCTGAGCAGTGTTTTAACAGAAAGTCTGCCTCTTCCTTACTGTAAGAGGTTATGTTTGCTGTCAAATGTAAAAGTTGTTAAAATAATAATGTAGAGGAGTAAAAGCCAAGCAATAAAAAGAACAATCTTCCCTTTTATTCAGGGTGTGTCTAGGTGTGAATGTTGAACTGCAGTTGTGCAGATACGTGCATTTGTATTTGTGTGTGTGTATATGTGCATTTATGTGTGTGTGTATGTGTGTGTACGTGTGTGTGTGTGTGTGTGTGTGTGTGTGTGTCTGCATGTGTTTGTGTGTGTGTGTGTGTGTGTGTGTTTTTATGTGCATATCCCTCACCTGGTCGTCCAGAGGCAGGTCACAGAAGGCAGGGATGTATTTGGCCCATTCCACCAAGACCAGTAGTTGCTGCTTCATAGATTCACACACATCTGTGATGGTGGCGATCTTTTTTGTCCTGATGTCACCATTCGGTATTGGCCCAGGCGATGTTATCTACACACAATACCATGATTGTTTGAGTATTTAAGTGTTAAGCATACTTTTACCATGTATAAATAGCCGTCACAAACATTTAGCACACAGTATTGTTTTTACTATTTATATTGCAAATCACTTCAAACTATTGAGGCTAACCAACTAGGTCAGCGCTATTATGACCAGGTCACTTTTGTGCCATGTTGTTAAAATGCCATTAGAAGGGATTTCTTCATCTTAAGATCAGATCATAAATCACTAAAAAGATTTGGGAAGGTGAAGGGGTGAAGGCTGCGATACCTGTCGTGACAGTACGTCTGCCTGAATGAGTGCATTGATGGATGGTAAACTGCTGTCCTCGTAGCTGGACCTCCTGGTGCTGATCCGGTCTCTCTCGTTCTGCACAGCTGAGAAACACAGACCTATACAATCAGTACAACAGATGGCACAAAGACTTTGACTGACATTTATTCCACACTTAAGTAATGGTTTTATGTTTTATTTTTTTAAATCCTATGCCGCTTTATTATATGCCACATATTGTCATATGTCGAGTGTTAAGCAATGTAAATGTATGTTTTAATGATTTGTTCTCTATATGAAAAGACAACGCTGGCAATGAGGTCAGAGGAATTGTTTAGACTGGATAAAAAAAAGTGCTTCCAAGGTTGTGCTGTTTATCAGTTTGCAGCCATAATGCCTCAGAAATGTTTGCTCAGCATGAGCCGGTCATAGACTTCAGAGCATCAGGGAGTGAACATTAACAAAGTGCTGCTCTAGCTGTTGCAAAACAACCCGTCTATGAAGAGCCCAACATGACAGCTCACTCTATGCGTGATAGAGGATCCGCTGATAAAAAGAAAAAAAACTGGTTGATTTTCTGGTTTTTCTGTGTGATATAATGTGCTGGTTTCTTCACTAATGCTAGTTTAGTAATTAATCCCCTACAGGGTTATTTCTCAAAGGTTTCTCTCCTATATGCATCGTCATTAGGTCTTGAAAAACATGAAGAGTAGTACCTTCTTTTTTCATGCCAGCTCTAAAGCATTTCTTCAACCGGCAATATCGGCATTGATTCCTCTTGTCTTTATCCACTATGCATTGTCTGTTGAACCTGGAAAACAAGCATTTTGTTTTTTAATGAATGGGACTGTTATTTGCAACCTTCTAAAACGGCTCTCAGGCTTGGTGACATCCACTAGTCAAAATTATTAATCGGAGCCTACTGCTTGGGTCGCTTATTTATTTTATCAAGCAATAAATCATGATTTAAAAAAAAAAAGTTTGCGCCATTTGATAGGCATTCACCTGCACGAGTACATGTGGTTTTTGCGGACACTGCGTCTGAAGAAGCCCTTGCAGCCGTCGCAGCTAGAGGCTCCGTAGTGCTTTCCCGTGGCCCGGTCTCCACAGATAGCGCACAGGGTGCCTACCCCTAGGTGGTTGCTAGCATTCATGTTGGCGCTCTCAGCCGGCGAAGAGTCTAGGGGGGGTATTTGGGGGGGGGGGGGGGGGCACAGGAAGTGGACAGAGAGACAGATCTTGTTAGGTTAGCGGTAGGCCATGGTGGAATTTTCACGTGAAAATGTTTGGTGTTAATATATTTTTTTATGCAAATCGTTATGTTCTTTACTAAGGCCAGGACAACTTCTATGGGGAGGTCAAAGTGATTAAAATTGATGAAAATCATAATAAGCATTCAATTATTTTTGTAGTGTGACCATTTGCTCTGTTTTCATTGTGTGAATGACAATGAAGAAACTCACTCATCAACAGTTTCAGGTCAGTGATGAAAAGCCTCGTTAATTTTAACATGCCATGATCTAGTATAGATTTAGTAGCTAAACCTTAGCTATATTATACTATCTGAGTGACTGAGAGTCTGCACAGATAAATATAGTTTAATTGATAATGATAACTGGTGAGCAAGCCAATCAGTAAAGACAGTCTCTGTTTTCTCTGTCTTCCTCACAGTGGACAGTAAGATTGGCTCAATCAATCACACATTACAGAAAGTTTCTTGATCACCCAACCCATTCTTGAGGTTATTTATCAAAGAATAAAATATTTACATAGTGGAGCAGAGAGAATGTGCTGGGGTAAATTATTATGTACTAGATGTACATAAAATTGATATGTACTAGATCTAAATTTGTGATGTTACAATTTTTAAACATGTTTGTTCTTCACAAAGTCACCAATTAAATCAGGAGTCTTAACTCATGATGAAACTGTTGTCTTTGAAGAGATTAGGCTTTTACAACCTTAGTGGGAATTGTTTCATTATAGACTCAGGTTCCCAGCTGAATACCATGGGAGACTGATAACACAAATATATCAATGTCATCTGAACTCCCCCAAAAAATAATTCATCATTCAAATCGGTCACTCAATCCCCACTCATTTTGAACCTCTGAAAACCATGGGAACAAACAGTTGGTAAAAGGAGAAGGATACTCAAGACACTCAAACTACTTCTTCATAGGACAAACGCCTATGTCTAGTCATTCCACCTAAGTGAAATATAACCAATACCATAACAGTCTGCAAGCTGGAACCTGATTATTTTACAGCGTTCAGCACCAACAACCGTGTGGTGGAGTGGTTCATTCACTGAACACCCAGCATGGTCCTCCTAAACCTGTGCAAGTTCAAGTATTGCTGACACTCCAAACTGTTGTCCAAAAGAACAGAATTAACTAACTACAGTCTGAAGTAGATCACCAGATGGACAAATAACCCATTTTATGACACAGAGCTCAAACAATCATCACTGCCCACTGTCTATCATAGCCACACATTCAAGCAGCCAAAAGTTTCAACGTTCATAGACATCTGAGCTTTGCGTTTAGTGAGACTCACCTGCGCCCATGCTAAGCACTTGCATGTTTTCAAACTCCAGCGTGGTGTAGGCTGGGTCCAGGACCTCGCTATAGTCTGCCATGTCCATGTCTGCTTGCGGGTGCTCTTTGGACAAACAAAGTCTACAGCTACCTGACAGTGGGGCAATCCGACTTGTCCAGGAGACTAATGATGTGTCCCCCACACCCACCCACCCACCTCACACACATACATACACACACACGTCCTCCTCCTCCCTCCTTCACAAACACCCCCACCCACTTTCTAATGGATCTAGCTCCACCCCTGTGATAGGTATATCCACAGCCAGCCCACAGTGGATGGGGAATATCTCCTTTAGAGGTCCCAGAGGAGAGCTCACGAGGAGGCTGTCTGACAGTAGGAGCCTCCGCCTACTTCTCAGGCCTCTAAGCAGAGGAGGGAGGTGAACTGGTTGTCTGGTAGATGGTTAACTAGCCCTCTTCAATCAGGGAATCTTTTTTTTATTTTTTTATATATAGATAACCCGACTCGGATATCTTTCCCTCTCTTCCTTGGACACATGTACAAACTCTTTGCCACCTTCGCTCTACCCCCCCCCTCTCTCTCTCTCTCTCTCTCTCTCTCTCTCTCTCTCTCTCTCTCTCTCTCTCTCTCTCTCTCTCTCTCTCTCTCTCTCTCTCTCTCTCTCTCTCTCTCTCGCCTTGCACATTGTCGGTAATGGATCAACAATTTTCTGATGAGAGCCATAAAATGACAAACCTCTTCCAAATCACCCCATACTTTACATTACCCTTTTTGTCTGCCAGCTTGAACCAGTTTGCCAGCTGATGAAAAAAACGACTCCCTCTAACATCTCTCACATGGCTTGGATGCAGAACTTAGTGACCCAAATTAGTTTATTTTTTGTAAAGCTAAGTCTGCACTGTACTGGTAAAGGTGTAGCTAACCTGACGCATATCTCTTGTGAGCCTAAGCAGTCTTAATATAGTCCTATTTTCACGTTTAATACAGTCTCTGTAAAGCTCAGTTAATTCTTGCATAGCAGAGAAATAACTCGCTGAAAGAAATTATTATTGCATTTATGTAAAAGAGTTCCATTGTTCAACCACATTCTGGCTGCACGTGATCCAAATGCTCAAAACTGTTTTGACCAAAAGAGAATGCTCATTTCAAAGTCAAGCAAGGACATGTTATATTATAATGGTGAGCATTTTAAATTACTGATGGCATTTGACTTCGCCAGTTTCTACCACATTTGTATTAACGAATATGAGGTGGTATTATATAATGAGAAAGGTAACTCCAGAACGTTGTTACTCTCAAGATATCATCCTAATGATAATTTAATACATTCTTTTTTTGCTAAACCCAGATTTAGAAAACGAAAAGAAGGAAAAAGGAAGCCTTTCTACAAACAAACTGCCCCCTCTGTGTAAGTAAATGTAACATGGCAAACAGTAGTCCTGTATTTGAAGAAGAGAAAGTGCCAGTACAAAGCAATAGGTCAATGGTCTCAGGTTCACCAAGACCTTAGCCGTAAAAAACTTGTGGGCGTACTTGATAACCTCCCACTTAGTTCATGTCATTATAAAGAGGATTCATAAAAGAATCGCTGCTTGCATAAACAAATCGGTTTCCTGTAAAGTGACTGTATACGATTGCTTACTGACCAAATCTCCCCTTAAACATGTAAGAAGTGGAAATGGAAGTGCTCCATATTTTACAATGTGTAGAGGAATATTATTGTCTAAAGTATTTGCTGAATGACAATCCCCGTTAAGACGAGGCCTTTCCTTTACATACACTTTTATGTGTAGTATGTATTTGGTAAGACCACAGATTTACACAAAGCTTAATAATATAGCATGAATATGATGTATATTGAGCTCCTTTGAAATGCCCATATTTGCACAAAAGGTTTCTTTACCATCCTAGTGAACGGGGGTCTATTGCAATGTGAAGGCATGAGTGAGTCACTCAGAACGAATCTTATCTGCCAGGCCATTAAAATTCTTTATCGCTTCTCCCCATCTTCATATTCTGTGAACTCTTCAGGGAACAGCCGTATACAGGTCCATAAAATATAATCTGCAAGGTTACAGCATTCTTAATCGCACGAAGTACCAAGACTGTCCTTCCGTGGCAGAGTAGATATGATCAGAAAGTGTTAGATCCTCACCTATTGAACATAATTCGCATTTGAGGGTTTGCCCTGTCAGAGAAGTAAGCAGATAAAGTAAAGGTCCCTTGCGTTCTATTGAGTTCTAGAATAGACACATTAAGCTTTAACTGTTACAATAGCCCTGACACAGTTACTATGTAATGTCTAAAAATCAAATGACAATCATTCAAGCAAAACACTTTGGTTTGTAATGAAAGTAAGGTTCATGAAAATTCAAATTCCGGTTTGAAACACCGTCTAAAGAAATGGTCAGAATCTGTCCAGACAACCTGTATGGAGTATGAATGGTAGCCATATAGTAATGGGATGTGTGAGTGTCTGTCTTATAATCAGTGACCCAAACTTCCTGCCGGGGCTAAAAGTCAAAGCACTGCTCCGAACTGATGTAACACTGGTGGTGTGATTCTCCCCTTTGAAACTAACTTCAAACTCCAGTTTGTGAACAAAGTCCTATCTTTCTTCTGAATAGGAATCTCCGACCACTGACCAAACTCCATTTGTAACCACTGCCTATTTGTACCTTCTGCACAATGATTCTTATTCCATTCCACAAGTCCGATCCCAATGGCAAGAGACTGTAGTAAAAGGCAAAGCAAAAGTACTGGACACCACAATTAATGGGGAACCATTTGGCACTACATCAGTCAATAGGATTTGGAGTATACTACGCCCTGGAAACGTATCTTTTTATTAATTCTATTTTTAAGAGCTCAACTTCAGGGGAAGATGTAAGTGTTCATTATGTGGATATTGTGTCGACCTAGTTTTCAAACTGTTACAAATACATATAAAAAAGAGAGAGAAAATGTGCTTGTTGTGGCCGTATCTGAGGCCATTACTGAAGCCTGTTGTGCCATGCCAGAGGTAGATGAAGGTGATATGTGAGTAGACTGTCATGACGAAGACCTTGTCAAAAGATAACTATCTAATCACAGTTTGTGCAAGCCCCTCTGGTTGGACAAAGATAGAGCACCATTTCTAGGACGATAATATCGTCTAGGTTCACTCTGACATCAATTGATCTAAGTTATATTGTTTTTAAATACATTTTAATTTGTCTGTTTATTTGGTTATAACTACATTTAGTTTGTTGCCAACTAGGCCAGATTGACAATTGTGCTGATTTAAAACTGATTTTAACGTAAATTTCTGCAAACAAATACTTTGTTTTTGCATGAAGTTGGATAAAGCACTTTAGATTAAATACGTGCAGTCTTAATTTAAAAATGCTTTAGTTAAATCAAATCACTGTTTTGCTATGTATAGTAAATTTGTTCAACTGTGGTAGATTATCAGAGGCCAACAACAACCGTATCTTTTTGGGTCAGTTTATTTACCTAAACCACGTTGTTCTCTTGTGCATGGTGCTGTTAAGCCTACCAATGTCCAGAGCAAGCAGTTTAGCATTGTCAACGTTCTGAACACACTATCAGAAGATAATCATAAATATGTATAACAGGCACTTCGGTTGTAGCAAGAAAATGTTAAACAAATTTACTCTTTTATTTTTTTTACACAGCGATATGATAACTTCTTTTTGGGGGGATTATATTTTGTTCTGATTGAATAGTAGAACAGACCCAGGTCCTTAGTAATTTAAGAGTAAAATCTTCAGTTGAAATGGTTATCTAAAAAGTTCTCTCAGTCTTCCTCACCCAGCTCCTCGAGGGTAATCATAAACCACTAGTGGCCAATTCTGAAAAGATCCCCATAACCCCATAGCAATTATATTTTGTCATAAAGACATCAGTAAATAAAGGCAAGAAGCAAGAAAAGAAAGATAGCTGTGATTTGCTTTGTTACCTGCCCTGCACATGACTGCACCAAGATATTTTGACTGTGTGTCATTGCTTCTGTCATATGCTACCATAAAAATAGCATAGTAAAAAGATAGCATCATAAAAAGGAGAGTCAGTAGAGGTTGTTAACAAAACAGCACTGTTACAAAAGCATGAATTTACTTAAAAGTGAATTAATATTAAACATTATTATTTCTAATGAAACACTAAATTCATTATTTGTATTATTCGTAGTTACTTGTTAATAGTTTGCTTTTACTTAAACAAATCAAGAAAACAGATGGCATCAATTACAGCATTGAATGAGATTCTCCATCATTTCCATTCGCATGTTCAGATATAGTTTTCACTTTGACAGACCAAAAAACTCAAGTAGCCCCTGTGCTCCAAATAAGTAAACAATTGCATCAATAAACATGTAGAGCAAAGCTCTGCGTAAATCAATCACAGTGTCTGATAAACCTTTGTAATCATTAACTGCTGTTTTGCTGAGGATTCATTTCGACCGCTGGTCACGATCACTTCTGTCAGCAGCACCGCTGATGCAGCTTATCTGCCTGTTTTCCAAACCTTCTAGTCCTCTGCAAGCCAATCAATATAGCCTTTGGGGTTTCCATATCTTTAACTTCAAGATTCTCTGTGCAAAAAAAGCCTCGTTATCCTGGATGTTCTTAAATCAAGATTCAAATTAAATAGCTTAGTTGCAGAAAAATATTGCTAACAAATATTGAATAAAATATGTGTATATGATCTTAATAATTCACAGACTTGTAGTTTCCTACAACTCTGTCAACTAAGCCTATTGTTATGTTTTCTCTCATGTTTAAACATCCTGCCCATTTCATGTCGAGTAAGAGACTCCTGATGGATCTAAACCTCATTGCTGCACTTTTAAAACAATTGAAGGCAATCCTATTATCACAAAGTCAATGTATGTATATGCCTATGTGATATCGACGTCTCTTTGACTGCCATCTGGGGTTGACTTGGGAAGAAACAATGATAGCGGGTACAATGGATAATACTGCCATCTAGTGGACGCGCTGTATAAAATATTGGATTGTTTTCAACTGCCCGAATTTACAATATTGCGCACTTCTTCGCAAAATGAATGTTCAATTTGAGCCGTTGTATAATTAGATACCAATTCTAATTATATTTCTAATTATACAACGGCTGAAATGCATTAATGTATTTGTAAATGTATTTGCAAGTGCACATAAGTTACCTCCGGTTTTTCTACCTCTAAACTTAATATCTTGTTGTTTTGTGTGGGGCTGTTCTCCCCCAAGGTGTGCGAGCCACCTATATCAACTTACACAGTTTTTATTCCGCCGTATTTTTTCCGCACGTAAGGGGGTAGGCTATAATTAAACATTTTACCAGTAAAACGTGTTTCCTCAAGTCCGCTCGCTTAACTCAGCTGTGAATCATACAGCGTATGCAAACAACTGCTTGTTGAGAAACAAAACTCCACCAACTCATTGCCACTCCACTAAACGTTGCATCTATCCAATCCTACTTTTTTTTTTTTACCTGGAGTGGTGAAGTGCAGTACTCCATCCTCCCGATACATCCTCCCGAAGGCTGACCCTTCACAGACGGCAGACCCTCTGACCGCAGGCCCCTGCAGCCCCAGGCTGGGAGCAGCACGCCACCACCACAGCCGCTACTCTAGCTCCAGGACCAGCAAGACTGAGAGAACCAGGTAAATAGGGTTAAGCCGTAGAACCACAGCAACGGGCCCTGTGAAGGGAGAGTGGCAACCGGGGATAATCCTATAATGCCTGTCACAATGAGATTTGATTGGAGACTTGAACACAGGGCTTAATGGTGTCAAGTGTGGACGACGTTTGTAATAACGTCAGTGGGGGACTTGTTGTTGGCTTGACTGATTATACTACAGGTAGTTTTGTGGGATTTGTGTAGCCTATTCCTATAACACAGAACTCAATATAGGAAGAACGATATTTGGATAATATTAGCCATGCTACAATTCCCCACCTCTATGTACTCACTTGCATTGAACAAGCCTGGTTTCCGTGGTTGAGGCATGTCAAATAACTATTGTGACCTGCATGGCGCTATATCGTTTCACTTTGCCTCACATCATCACCGCATGCCTCGAGCACTGTTGCTGAGATCTCACTACCAGGATGTTGAGTAGTGCCACCTTCCCCAGCTCCAACTTTCTCTTTCTACTTTACAGCACCCCTATCAAACCATGAAAAAAACCAGGATCTCCTATTATCAAGCAGGGAATTTCCAATGTTAGACAAAACAGACTTTGCTAGTAGAAATGCAATGGATTTTCTGCACTTTGCTTTATTTCGAGCACCTCCACCAATAACAATATACTCATGAGCACTGAGTATAGGAAAGAGGCTACTGTCATTATTAACACAGCTGCCCGCCCTGTTTCAACGAGAGGCTCTGTGGAGTCATCGACTAGTCGCTGCTCTTTTTCCCTCGTCACTTATAGGTCCTTGGGTGAACGAGCCCGGGCAGTTCAGTCATTCAACTTTTTGGGCAAACAAACATGCTCGCTAAGGGGCTGTTCAATGGCTTTTGTTGTGTTTACATTAGCCAACCGATACCTCAAATTGCAGCAGCACTCCGAGGTTGTGACCGTTGGGCAATTCATCTTGTGAGTGTGACATGAAATTAGGGAAACTGACAGCATTAGTTCACTTGGTATGACCAATAGATGTGACTTGTTTGCTAGCTGGGGCCAAGGCTTTTAGATTCCCATCAATCCCATGTTCTTTTGTTCATACAAAAGTTTTTTTCGTGTTTCGATCAAGCATTAAGAGACTTGATTTCAGAACAATTACAAGTGATGTGGTTAAACAAAAAATATAATATAAAAAGGAACATCCCAATAGGCCTATAGGCCAAAAAAAGCTTGAACTTAGAGCAAGGAGCTGCAAATGGAAATGTATTGTATCCTATAGGCCTACTAAAAAAAAATAATAATAAATGCAGCTCGTTTTTTGTTTTTGTTATTTTAACCTATGTTTAAATTATGAGCTTCCATCAATATGCAGGTATGATGTTTGTTGCAGTTTATGCACAAGGTCAGCATCAACTGTAAATGCTAAACTGCCTTGAAAAACCCATTTCAGTGTTCCTGCAATGGACCTTGTACTTTCAATGCATCTTATTTGTTTATATAACATTATTACATATGTCACTGGTATTAACGTCTACTTGTATGACACAATGCAAATTATGCTGTTAATGATCATGGATGGGAAACTAAATCCCCCTCATACTCATAAAGCGAGACTATTTAAAACAGCTATTCCAATGTATACCAGATCAGAGACCACTTTGTAATGTACTGGACAGGCAGATAATACAAAGATATAACAGATATGGGAATAAAGAGCCTACTTAGTCTGACATATAAGTATAGGCACAACTCACAGTGACTGGTTGAATGATAAGTCCTATGTTTTGCACAGGGTCTGATTCAGTCCATTCAAAGTCTGACTTTAGTTTAAAGTCAAACGTTTTAAACATTATAACTTCATATAAAGATTTGAGAGAAGAAAAACACTAGAGAAGTTGTCACTGTTTTATGGATGCGCTTGGGAAATCATTTATATTTCAGAACATTGTGGAAATTGTTTTCTGTAAGAAACTTGTTCATCGTTAACTGTTTAGTCAAGAGTGTAGCATTGAGTATGTCCAAGGAGTTACCATAGTAACACACTCACTAATTACCCAGCAGCCCCTGAGTGGTGACAGATGTGAGACTTTACCTTGCAGTAAAAACAAAACTACTCCTAATTTCTAACAAAACCCTATCGTCTTCCTCTAAGACTTCTGAATCCATCCAGCTTTGTGTCTAAGATCTTATTGCATGTAAAAGACTATGACATCACAGGCCTGACAGTTTCATCACTTTCTTCAGGCTTATGGGGCCCATATTTTGACCACACCTCCCTAGATAGCAGTCGTGTGAAAAAGTGACAACGAACAATAAAAACTGCAATGTTTAAAAACAATGAAATCATTATGCAGATGTTCTGGAAAGTAATAGGCACAGTTCTGCTTATAATTGATGCTGGAATCCTCCATTCCCAGTGAAAAAACTGAAAGTAAGCAGCTGTCTTGCTCATTCTATTTTCACTGGCACTGTGGAGTCGGCATGACAAAAGCAGAGTATGTACTCACCGAATGGAAGGTCCATACGTGTGTCGACTTGTCCATTTACATTGACCATGTCTTGTGTTCCTCGTTCTTCCTAATAAAGTAGTTTACCGTAATATGTCCTTTGTTTTTCCTTACAGTTGTTATTCTCAAACCATAAGGTATTAAAATATGGAAGTTAGCCTGAGCCTACTCCAGTATGAGCGAGGGTGTTGTTAGCGCAAGGTAAGGCCCGGTGTTGCCGTTATCTTATTGATTTTCCTAATCTGGGCAAATGTGGGTGGAGAGGTTAAACAGTAACCCAGCTCGTATGGACAGCCAATCTATATGGCAGCTGTAACTATAGCAACAAGATGATAGAAACTCAAATAGACAAAGTTATGTATTTCCCCCTCTCTTCTCCATCACTGACCACCATTTTTCATCTAAAAGTACCAAGAGAGAAAAATAAAGTTGAATAGAATAGTTTGTTTAAGCCGCGAGAGGAGGATGGAAGGCGGGGACAGGGAGTAAGGGAAAGAAAGAGAAAGGAGTGGTTCACACACTATGGGTGTCAACTCAGTCACTCTTCAAGTGACGTATACAGTTTTGTTTTGGAAGAGAAAAAGTAATTATTTCCCATTAAGCAAACAGAGAAATGTGCATTCAGATTTTTCACAGGTAAAGTATAATTGCCATACATTCATGAAATAGATTCACATTGAATGAATGAATAGGCATGTTCCATTACTCTTTCTGGTGGTTTATGATGACAACTTGACTTAATTACCATTATAATTAATAATAAATAATATATCTACAATTTAAAAAGATCTTCATCTTATTTATATGTAAGTAATAAGATATATGTGATAATAAATCCAAATGTACATTATTTCAAATGTTCTAAATATGGTTCAAAAAGATACGCATCTCTTTATTCCTTCTTTTTTTTAAGTGTTTAATAAAGTTTTAATATAAAGGCCAAATATAGTTTGACTGTTTGTGTGTGGGTCTGTGTACACACACCTTTGTGTGTGCTTGTAGGAGCCATAGTTCTGTTGTAAAAGTTGCATTAGTCTCAAATTTTATGGCAGGGATGGACAATTTAATGAAGTGAAAATCCCAGGCGAGTATTCACTACTGCTGTATAAGGAACAGCATGGACTGAGGGGCTATCTAAGAAGATATATAGGGTCATCAGTTACTTTACGACTTAATAGATGTCCAATGAAATATCCATTAGTCTGTTGAACACATTTCTATTTTATTGGTGGAATGAATTGGCCATGATTTTCTTTTAGAATTTTTTTTGCCCATAATTACAATGTTACAAAAAAGGAGAAGATAACTGGTAAAAATCTATCTAAATCTACTTTACAATCAAAGTATCATCTGTACAACCCCGATACAAAACACAAACAAAACAAGTATAAAAAAGTGCTTGGTTTGAACACAATTAGTTTTATAAATTCACTCATCCGAACAAATTATTCAGTAACAGTGCAAAATTATGTCTGTGGATGTGTGGGAATCAAAATTTGCATCTTTGCGTCAGCCTTCTGTTTTACAGAAAATATTTTTCAAATCAACTGGGAGAATCAAAGGAATGACAAAACATTGTACTATAAACTATTTTATGTAACATAAAATTAGGTCTTGTGCTTTTTGATTCAGTTGTTGTGTATTGATGAGATGAATTTGAACGGTTGTATTTTCTTCCATTAAAACAGGAAAAAAAACGCCATCAGATTCTTTTTCTTATATGCTAATTTTGTTTTCTTTTTTTTTGTTTGGAGGCTCCAGAACATTGGTTTTTGCTACACGAACCTCCGTACTTTGATGGGCAAGCAGAGCAAGGTTTACCACGCTTATAGGGGGCTTCTCCTACCCAGTTCCCCCTGAAAAGAGACATAACATAAAAGAGCGGTTATTTATGTATTATTTATAACTTTTATCTAACAAAACAGGTAAAAGAACAGCGGTGGTTGCTTAATGTAGAATAAGGATGACATTGTGAGTACTGCAGACAAACAAAGACATGACAAAAGGGGATACTACTATCATTATTGATATGTTTATTACTTACTTTATGGAGTAGTTGCAGACTAGAAGAAACGCCTGCTTCCATGTGCTCCCAAACACATACATATTGGAGCATTTTTTGATGGCGCATCCCATTCTATTAGTGTTGGCCCACACCATCTGAAATAGGAAACATACCAAAGTGGGGCCACTTTATAAGCACAGAAAAAATAACGTTATTGAAACACACAGCATTGTAGTGTAGTTCACCATTCAACTCTTTGATGGAATAGTGCTTTGAGTGTTTTTACAATGAAAATCGCTTTACAAATTAAATGTATTATTATTTATTAACTCTATCCTCTAATCATAGAGCACTTTTTGCAATGACCCCCAAAAATATATATACAGTATGTAATTAGTCTCTTGACAAGACATTAAACTTGACAACTTTAAACATGACATGACACGCCCCCCTCCTCGGTACCTGTGTGTAGTGTGTACAGACTGCCCCGCTACATCTGTTTGGGTAAGAAAAGGAGTGTCTTTCGTCGTGCCAAGACCTCACCAGCTCAATGATGGACCGGTACCTGGTATAGGAACCAACACAAGATGGATCATTAATCTGACACTCATTATTCACACCATGTGGCTCCATTTGTTTTAATCTTTGATGATGGTAATTTAATAACATTACACGTCTTGTTATAAACTTTATTTTCAGTTTCACTTAAACTTTTAAAGTGGAACACTGGGACAGGACATAGGAACCCAGCCATCTTGGTACATAAAATAAACTACCGTCTTATAAAAAACTGAATTCTTTAGAAAATGATTGAAAGGGCTGGTTGACGTTACCTTCCAGAGTTGATTGATAGATTTTGACCCATGTAGTTCATGGCCTGCGTTGGTCCATGATCCCATATACAGCGTGAGGCCCAGGAATCTGCAGATTTGGCCAGTCTTTCATCCCAAACCTACAAAGCCAATGGACACAGAGGACACAATGGAGGGAGAGAGAGGGGGGGGCACAGATATAACAACTCTTAAAACTAAGCAGTCGCAAATGCAAACTTTACACAGATGTAAAAAAAACAACTTTAAAGTGAATTATTAGAAAGCTCAAATCATTATTATAAATCATCATAGAAAATAGCTCATCTTTCTAGAAACATTATCTAGTAAAAGTGGTGTGTAGTGTGTAAGGGGATAGACTGCAGCCGACCCATGAAGCATAGTGTTTTTGTGGCCTCACCATGTATTCCATATTAGCAGCTGGGGGGAAGACCTGGGAACGCACACGGTTATGGTAATCCAACAAGGCGTTCATTTCTCTGGATGAGATGGCTCGCCTCCGCCGGTTACGAGGCATATGGACACTGCTGCTGGTGAGATTCCTGGGGAAGTCTGATTCTGTGTTTAAACCAGGTCTGGTCAGGTTGAGAGAGTCTGTGGGGTTTGGCAGGACAGCAGCTGCAGTTCCCATGCAAGGCATTGTCCACAAGATAGCGGCAAAGAGAAGCTGAGCGCAGGCAGCGCCTCTCTCGACCCTCTGGAGAGGGCAAGGGAAGCGGGGAGTCCTTACAACTTTCTGACCAAAGAAAGATAGATGAAAGGCAGAGCAATTTAAAACATGTTTGCTTAAAAATAAATTTTTGTGGCATAAATATAGAAAAATCATGATTATGATCATCATTAATTTGTAAGAATAATTCGATTTTCTATTACTGTATTTCGGAGCAAAGAAATAATCTTTTTGTGGGGAATGTCATTTCTTTCAAAAACATTAGCCAATGTTTTAAAATGCAAAAATGATTAGACTAACATTGGTTAAATTGCAAATAAGATATTCTATTCAAATTTGACTATTATTCCATATTAACGTTTCAAATGTATCGTAATAAACCAAAAATACACTACTTTAAACTTAGTGAAGGTAGAAGAAATGTACAAATTTAAAGTAAAACAACGTAATTAATGTAGAGAGAAGTAATTGCATTCACGACACATTTGCAAGTAAGTAAATTCACAATAATGTTTGTCTTTTTATCAAAAACTGTGGATAAAACAAAACATCAGTAATTGCAGCTATTGGAAACATATTTATAATTAATTGTCATAAATCTGCTTGTTATACAGAGAGAAATGCATACCTCCTTCATTGGTGAGTACTAGTCAGCAGAGCAGTAGAAAGCCAGGGGGGAAAAGGAGGCGAGAAGCCGAGCACATCCACACTTAAACACCAGCCTTTGCAAACAACCCCTTTTGACATATGTGGCAGGGAAATTTAACTGGGCCAACTATCTAAGAGTGGACAAACCCTCCTGTCTTCTCCCTCTTCCCTCCCACATGGTTTCTGGTTCCCCAAGGGGCCAGAAAACAAGTTGATAGGTGATTTAGCTTGCCCAATAAACGCTTTATGTAAACTCACAATCTCCCTGCTCTCCACAAGAAACACAAACACGGGAAATTGCCTTTTTGCAACAAAAAAAGACTCAAGAAAAACATTTGAACCGTTTTGCTTATTGCTCAATGCAGATTTTTTTTTTTCAAGTTTTGTATTTTCACTTTTAGTTGAAATGAGAGCTATAGACTTTGACAAAAAAAACATACCATTCATTTGCTATGTGCTACATGTTTATTTTTTGTGTGTTCTATGTAAAGGCTTGCAGCTGCCTTTAAAAAAACTGTTTTAAAATGAACACATGCTTTGACTGCCCCCATAACTCCTACAAGTTGTTTCAATAAAATACAATAAAAAAGTTTAAATAAGCCCGCCTTAGGGAAGGACTGAGTTGCCGAGCAAAGAATGCGTATTAAGCGAAGACTGGCAGGAAAGAATAGGTCCCATTTGGAGAGACTGTCTAGTCAGCATTCACCTCCAGCTGTTGTGGGTTCCAGGAAGGCCCTGTGTAATATTGTCTGGGTACTGCCAAGGTACACGGCACAAACTGGCACAGGAACGACCATCGCGGCGGGGTCACAGAGATCACAAAGACTCTCATTGGAACAATTTGTACAATGACAAAGGAAAGAGTGTGTCAAAACGTTATGGATTAGCTTTTGCATTTGACCGTTTTCACCCTGAACTGTTAAGCCACTGTAGTGCATTTAGAAGAATATTAGATCTCACAAGAATTAATGAAAGTAGTCAACCTACCAAAACATATTGAATCTTCAAGAACAAAAGATATGGCATTGTAATATGGAATCACATTAGTGTTTGAGTTTCCGTATGAACTCTGAATCATACCAATAGGGTTAAAAAAAACATCACAAGCCTCCTGCTAATGCTGCCATCGTAAATTATATGTTGATAACCAATGGCCACCCAAAAGAATCGTTCGGACTGTGTGACGGAATGGGAAATATCCAGAATGGCCGACATGGCCCAGTCACATGGGGAAAAGTCTATACTTTGTAAGGGCTAGGCCCACCCCTGTGCCTCTCGAAAGCAGAACGGTCTGTGGACAGAATGACATGCACTCTTTATCTAAAGCATTCCAATGAGTCTTTTTTCTCACATTTTATGGATGAAGAAACAGGGTTTTCTCCATATTGGATGAGCTCAATTATAGGCCAAAGTTCAATAGGTTTCAGTTGAATTGCTCTATTGCAGCATCCATCTATAAACAAAAGTACATTTGTAGAATCTTGACATTCCTGCTCAGTAAATCATGGATTTTATTTAGTTTGTGAGGTTGATTAAAGGTGATTTAGTTACAAAAATTTTATATATCAACTCCAATCAAACATAAAGAAAGCACACTGTATTTCCCACAGGGCTATTTAGCAAAGAACCACATTTCTTTCCACACTAACAGCAGTACATCAGTTAAACTACTCCAAAATACTGGACAATAATGTAATCTTTCGTTGCCTTGGCCCATCAAATGGAAAACTGACTGCATTTATATAGCGCTTTTCAACCGGAATGGAACAAAGCGTTTTACAATGTTGCCTCTCATTCACCCATTCACTCACACATTGATGATGGCAGAGCTGCCATGCAATGTGCTTGCCTCTACATCGAGTGCACCTCGGGGTTCAGTGTCTTGCTCAAGGACACTTCGACACACGGTCAGGAGTAGCTGGAGATCAAACCGCCAACCCTTGGATCAGTGGATGACCCACTACCTCCTGAGCCAAAGCCGCCCTTTTTGAATCATGGATCTGAAGAGGCCCAGTGTCAATTATCTGCTTGGTTACATTCTCTCTCATCTTCCTCTGTAAGATGTCATCTTGACATGTTGAGAATATGGCAAGTATTTGACACAGATCCATGATAGAAAAAAACAATACTGATCCCATACCTGTTTCAATTAGATGGAAGAATCAAGAAAACAGAGTAAGAACAAACTAAGTGTGTATTCTAAATCTACTACTGTGGGCCTACAGAGAACACTTGGTTGAGACTGTAGGTAATATTGCCATATCGGAATAAATTAGAGCAAAAAAGAGCCCGGCGGTTTAAGACAGTACTGCGTGTAGTACAGATTCAATAAAGCAAACTTATGAGGGACATAAAATGTGGTTCTTGGTAACCTAAAGACAAATACAGCTGTTAAGTCTACCTGTCTGAGCCTGTGTCTGCGAGTTATTTCAATGTCTTTGTATAACACTTTAACACTTATTTCAGACCCAAATGCAGTTAAACTGTTTTGGAACATTTCTGCCTCAGGTGTCCACAAGATGTTTGGAAACAGACAGATCTTGGTAAAGCTTCAGAACTTTGAGGTCGTAGTCTAAACTCTGTAACCCCTATATCTTTGATGGCAGAATAAAGCTTCTGCAAAAGTTGATTGTGGAGGGTATGGGGAAATGAAATGGTGGGACACAGGTTAGTATTTAGGATGATCAGCATTGGAAGATAAGGTATATAGATCATTCAGACATCAAATGGGCGGGGCCTTCAAATATTGTCAAAATCTGAAAGAATGACATTGTGATAGGAATGGCGTAGATCAATGAGTGGAGGTTTGTGGTTTAAACACATATTTTTGTGTGTGTAAGTGCTCCATTAATATATTAGTCCGATCAAACGGGTCAACGATATTGTGTCAGTGAGCATGTGTCAGAAAATAAGATAAAAAATAAAATTATCTCTGATGAAAGTTGATTAAAGTTGAGTCCTTAAAAAAACTTCGGTATGGTTTATAATTTAGAAGTGTATGAGCAAGTTTATGAGCATATAGCTGGGGCCCAGGAGTTTTCCTCCCTACTGTATTTATTACCTGTGGTATTTTCTGCATCTGAAACACATGGTCTGTTCCTCTGAGCTGTTCTTCATGTACCCCCTCGTGTAATGTGCACATCATGGATTTTTACCATGCTAACATCTTCCCGATAAAATCAAACTGTTGTCTTTTGAGCTCTGTCAATGGAATTTTCTTTTCTTTTTTTTTGCTTTGATGGATGAGGACGGAGGCAATGGAAGTCTTGTGAGGGTGGCCATTCAAATTTAGCAATAGGCACGTTCATGCCAGTTCTGTCACGTAGTTAATAGTTGGTTCATCTCACATCAAAGAACGAGGAAAATGTTGAGCGAAAATGAATCCATCCAACCCAAGGAAGTTTAGACAACTTCAAAACGAAAACATAAGTAATACCGAATGAGGTATTTCGAATGACGGATTAGGATTTTATTTGAACAGTTTTTCTATCATTACATTATGTCCTTAAGTACATACGCATTAAAGGAATTTATATATTGTACGGTAATGGTAATATCCTCTTTCAGGTAATCTTCTTGGTTTTTTTGTTTCACAGTCGCAGTTTAAATTTGACAGAAAGCAGAAGGTCAGCACATCCGCAGCAGTGTGACTTTGCCTCTCTGTCATGGAAACAAGGAGAGGTACGCCGGTCCAGTTCCTCTCACAAGAAACACGTCATTTAGCATAAATCCACCGCACCATTCTAGTTGTTCCTGCTGCTTTCTCTGTAATGGCCCGTTCCTCATGTCGGCAGAGACAAAACTTTGTTTTGGCGGGCCAAAAACAAATTTACTCAGTGATGTAGCCCCTTCCCGGGATACATAGGGGGAGTGGCAATGGAGCCTTCCATAAGGGAATTTACTGGAATCAAAATAATGAAAAGTCGTTTCTAGCATAATCGGTCAGTTGGGCATCACTAAACAACATGACTTTGTAACATTAGACTGATCAAGTCATGTCCAGGGGTAGTTTGGATGTTTAGGGCTATAGGCCTATATGTAGGATTGTCTCCTTGCAGTGTATATAGGCTGCATTACACACTAATTATTTTTGGGATAAAGCATGATAAAGGTTTCCTTTGTACTTTTTTTCTTATTATTTTTTTTCTAAAAACTTAAAGTTACTAGAGGCAGTTAATCTGTATGAGGTGATTTTGGCGACCCCTACCGTTTGCTTAGTGTAATTATTTCCCCGAACAATCGCAAAGAAGACATGCTGATCGCTCCTGGTCACTGCAGATGGCTAACATGATCAACGGCTATACTCCAAGTAGGGGCATCTCTTCCTGATTTAGTGATGCACTTCCACCATGAAGCAATTCGTCACAGTTTTGATCTTGCACAGTGGCAGACAAAATTAGTGCTGACTTCAAGAGGACTGATCTGAACTACGATGTTTTCATTCTCCCATAGACATTATAATGTGCTATCAGAAGAAATGTAGCCTGTTGATAATCTGTTCAAATAAAAACGTTGCCTATAGTGGCTTTAAGTTAGGCGGAATCAACATTTTGGTAAACAAGGCATAATTTGCCATCGTAATCAACAATAAGTGATGCACAAATCAAACATGACCCATGTTTAATAGACTATAAATATAAAAATGTGGTCAACCATAGACTGCGATTTTGCCTTCAGAACAGCTAATGAGGCCAAGCGTGAAAGCGATGATTTACAGGTTTGTTTGCTGCCGAAGCACAACTTATAAACCGGAGCAGACCTTTCTTAAATAAAAAGAAACCCGAAGTGGATCAAGACAGAAGGGTGAACCTCAGACCAGAGGATCTGCTTAGAGAGCACCACACCCCTTGCACTATGAGATCATCTGTCTGGGTCAAAGGCGCTGCTGTGCCCTTGCATAAAAAAGCACGCTGTGACTTGGTACTCAGTGTCCGAGAAGAACTGACTATAGAACAAAATAACTCTCCACACTCAATTGGTGTCCCTTGGTATAGGGACATATGGGGTACCTCAGATTGGCTTACCTTATTGATGTGGTAGGGACATATGGGGTCCCTAAGATTGGCTTCCCTTATTTATATTATATAGGGACATATGGGGTCCCTCAGACTTTGCTATTACTTCTCGAGGTTCCTTATATTTTTATGGCTAGACTTCATTACAGCAGGTATTTCTCTTCATAAGCTTTAATTTAAGAATGAAAAATAGTGTTAGAATGGCAAACTAGTTCGCACTTACATAGCTGTATAATATTTACTTAAGATTTTCTAACTCAGGTGAAACTTACAGAGTATTCCCTGTGATTGGTTTGTTTGCTTTGGGCATGTTCTAGATAGAATGGAAATGTTCTAGCTTGAGCCAGGAATCAATATTCTTTTGATCAAACCTTACCTGCTTCCATATTCCTTGCTAAATGCTTGTATCGCATCCCAAATTCGTATTCCAAATCTCTTACGTTTTTAAATTTCTTTGTCTATTCCTCTCTCTCATCTCGCTCTCTCTCTCTCTCTCTCTGTGTGTCTCTATCACACACACACACGCACGTGCACACACACACACACACACTCACACAAACACACACACACACACACACACACACACACACATCCTAAGGATGGTGTAATTTCTGTCCTGCAAAGAAAATTTCCCCAAAATCTTTGCTTTAGTATTGTGGCACTTTACATCCAGTAGGTGACACTGTCTCCTCCATTTAATAGGCCTGACTTATAATCTTTGTTAAAATCAGAATCATTGTTTTAATGTTCTTTTATACTTACTGGTATTTTGTTTTTCAAGTTTAATCCAGGGCCCTCCAGGTCCACAATGGCCCCTGGAGATCTAGACTCAGCCTGTGTATTGCTCACCCCTCGGGAGTAAAATGCAAATTAGGAAGTTATTGTTAAAAATGATTTCAAGTGTCAATTGCATGTAGTATAATTAACAATTATTTCTACAGAAGTCTAGACTAGAGTAGATCATTAATGTCTGTGCTGAACTCCACTGAATGACGTTTACAACTACAGTATATTCTCGAAGAAAGCATAGCCTCGTCATTGGTTAAACAGCGCTGATGACGTCAGAGTTGAGCACTGAGCGGTTGTCATTTCTGTGCGGTAGGTCTGTCTGTGTATCTTGTCAACATGACAGGCCTGGATCTTCTTGTGAACAAGTTTGTGGAGCTGTGGAGGACATCGTTTCTCCGACAGAAGTTACCGTGGCTATTTTTGTCCATTTCATTCATCGGGGGTATTCTAAAGGAGTCAGAACTTGTCCCTGAGACGTATTTTAGCAGCAGCAAAAATGTCCTAAATGTGTAAGTAAAGCAGTGCTATGCTAACGTTTGCTAACATTAACCTAGCCTCGTGTGTAAACTTGCTAGCTCAATCTGGTTTATCAGCAGGCTGACAATACAAATTATAACCCCCCCACAAGCTGTCCAAAATTGATATAATGGAAATGGCATCGCTAATTAACTTTTCAGAGAGTATAATACAAATAACCTACCGAGGACATGATGCCAACTTGTAAGATCACCTGGACAGACTATCTAGCTAAACGTCTTGCTTTTAAATAAATTATTCTGTGAAGATTTGAGAATGTTTATTAACTTTATTAACACCTATATGGAGGATTGCCAGGAATAGCTCAAACAATAATGTCTCTGTACTTTCTCCTCTCTTTTCTCAGGTATTTTGTGAAGATTTCCTGGGGCTGGACCTTGCTCCTTCTCACTCCGTTCCTCATCATTTCCAACTTGGTAAACAGGAGCGTGACCTTTGTGTGTCGGCGGCTGCTCGCCCTGATAGTAGCCACAGCCGTCTGGTATGTTTGTACCGAGACATTCTTTTACTTCGAAGATATCACCGGTGCTTGCTTTGATTCGGCTACCATGGACATCGTAAATGGAACGTTTTCCTCCAAGGTCAGCTGCCGACACGCTGGTTTACACTGGCATGGCTACGACATCTCAGGACACTCCTTTATCCTGGCGTACTCTGCGCTCGTCATAGTGGAAGAGATAGCGCCCATGGCCTATCTTAAGGCAGCTGCATCCACAGGCACCTTACTTAATTTGCTGTATCTATCTCTGAACGCTATTGTAGTCATTTGGATATGGATGTTTGCCTGTACTTCGGTCTACTTTCATGATATCTCTCAGAAGTTGCTTGGTACCTTGTGTGGGGTATCGGGATGGTATGTGACCTATCGAGTCTGGTATCCGAGTCCGTTGTCGCCTGGACTTCCACCTCAGCTTCAAGAAAAAGAACACAAACAGCGTGCCTGAGTTGTCAACGTTACTGCCATGCAAAACGTTTTGTTTTTTTCTATGTAAATATCACAGGCAAGCTCGACACACCAAAGTTAGGAAACTTTACATTATTTATTTTATCTCTCTGGGTCCAAGCTGACAGGGCTATTTAGAGTTAAGTATTCCATCCCAATAGAAAGGTCATATAGTCCAGGGTTGCATTGGCATGCAGTTCCAAGTGTGAGGGTGAGCAGCTGTTGTTCTTAAAATGACACTGGGTGTAATCTGAGTGCATTGCACTGACGTCTATCTTGGCAAATCAGCTCTTAAACCAGAATGCTTTCCATAAAGTCTATTGAAGGTATTTTGTTTTGGCCTCCCAGACATGTAGTTCTTGAGAAATTCTTGCCTCAAAAAGTCCAACAACACACATTTGGTAAATTAAATGTGTCACACTCAGCCACTTACCCCTTGATTGTGAAAATAATGAATATTTACGTTTCCATTGCCTTTATAATAAGAACCATTAGCAATGCTTAAGAAAAATAGTACTGTATATTGACCAGAATAAAATTGCTGACTGCCTTGCCAGCAGTTTTATTTTTATTTAAAAAAATATTAGTTCAAAGATCAAGTTACTGTATGCTGTGTAATATTTGGTAACTGCACTGTCAATCAAATGTATGTTTAATTTTTGTCAAATTACCAAAATGTTTGTTTTATTATTTTAGATACTAGATTATTGAATACACCTTGGGTTTTAGCCCATTCTGTGTCCATCCACATTACTTTAAACACTAAGATTGTTTACATAATAGGTATGGTCTAAGGCATATGGTTTTGTCTATGTGAGTTAAAACACTCACAATCATTACATATATCAATTGCTTTCTGTATTTGCAAGGGGATATACAGTTAGGCCCAAAAATATTTGGACAGTGACACAATCTTCATGATTTGGGCTCTGCATGCCACCACATTGGATTTGAAATTAAACAACTACAACGGAATTGAAGTGCAGACTTTAAGGTTTAATTCAAGGGGTTGAACAAAAATATATGATTAAACATGTAGGAAGCTATTTTTATACAAACGCTCCTCATTTCAGGGGCTCAAAAGTAATTGGACAAATAAACATAACCCCAAGTAAAATGTTACTTTTCAATATTTTGTTGAGAATCCTTTGCAGGCAATGACTGCCTGAAGTCTGGAACCCATGGACATCACCAAACGCTGGGTTTCCTCCTTTGTGATGCTTTGCCAGGCCTTTACTGCAGCGGTCTTCAGTTGTTGCTTGTTTGTGGGTCTTTCTGCCTTAAGTTTTGTCTTGAGCAAGTGAAATGCATGCTCGATTGGGTTGAGATCTGGTGATTGACTCGGCCATTGCAGAATATTCCACTTCTTTGCTTTAAAAAACTCCTGGGTTGCTTTTGCAGTATGTTTTGGGTCATTGTCCATCTCTACTGTGAAGCGCCGTCCAATCAACTTTGCTGCATTTGGCTGAATCTGAGCAGAAAGTATATCCCTATACACTTCAGAATTCATCCGGCTGCTTCTGTCTTTTGTCACATCATCAATAAACACAAGTGACCCAGTGCCATTGGAAGCCATGCATGCCCATGCCATCACACTGCCTCCACCATGTTTTACAGAAGATGTGGTGTGCTTTGGATCATGAGCTGTTCCAATTCTCCTCCAAACTTTCTTCTTCCCATCATTCTGGTACAGGTTGATCTTAGTCTCATCTGTCCAAAGAATGCTGTTCCAGAACTGGGTTGGCTTCTTCAGGTGTTTTTTGGCAAAGTCAATTCTGGCCTTTCTATTTTGAGGCTGATTAATGGTTTGCACCTTGTGGTGAATCCTTTGTATTTACTCTCATGAAGTCTTCTCTTTATGGTAGACTTAGATACTGATACACCTACTTCCTGGAGAGTGCTCTTCACTTGAGTGGATGTTGTGAAGGGGTTTTTCTTCACCATGGAAAGGATTCTGCGATCATCCACCACTGTTGTCTTCCGTGGACGTCCAGGCCTTTTTGAGTTCCCAAGCTCACCAGTGCACTCTTTTTTCTCAGAATGTACCAAACTGTTGAAATGGCCACTCTAACATTTCTGCTATCTCTCTGATGGATTTTTTTTCAGCCTCAGGATGGTCTGTTTCACCTCCATTGAGAGCTCCTTTGACCGCATGTTGTGTGTTCACAGCAACAGCTTCCAAATGCAAACGCCACACCTGGAATCAACTCCAGACCTTTTAACTGCTTAATTGATGACAGGTTAATGAGGGAAGAGCCCATGCAGCGTTGTTATTTTTTTTGCAGCCTTCTGAGTCAATTGTCCAATTACTTTTGGTCCCTTGAAAAAGAGGCGGCTACGTATTAAAGAGCTGTAATTCCTAAACCCTTGCTCAATTTGGATGTGAATATATTACAGCTGAGAGTCTGCAATTTAAGCCCATATTGATTATATAATTGTATCCTGAATATGTTTTCGTAAACAGCTAAAATAACAAAACTTGTGTCACTGTCCAAATATTTTTGGCCCTAACTGTATAAAGGCCTAATAAACATATACAGTGTTAAAGAAATGTTGATCCTTTTTAACGAGTAAGTTGGTGGTTGCCATTGACAACAATAAATTGGAACTGTGTATTATCACCTTTACAGCGATTCTTTTCCGACGTGGATATTTTACTTGAAAGTTTACAGCATGTAAAGTGGATTGTTGAGATAATCAACAAAATAATCAGTCAGACTCAGCTATTAAGTTTGTTTTTAAATTTTCATATTTTATTTGTCATTGATGGCAACTGAATAAATTAAGGCTTATGAACAAACATCATTAAAAGCACCCTAAATAAATGCATATTTATAAATATAAAAAATAAAAAGTAAAAAATAACATTATACTGTTGTGAAATATAATGACCATGAATAAAATCTTTAATTTCTTAAATTTCTCAAATCTTTTCTATTTGAATTGTTTGCTTTGTATGAAATTTAGACATATTCCACAGAAGGGATGTTTCAGTTCAAAGAAGCAATAATCATGGTGCCTGTCTTATGAGAAAGCATACAAGCATTTACAAAGATCATGTAGTGGGATTTCTCAGTTTGCTTCTTGACATTTACCTTCAGTGCCATATATTTCTTGTAATTTGTCAAAACAGACACATTTTAAACACTATCAAAATAATGAAATATGAAAAGAAAAATAAATACACATGGTGTTGGCTAACTATACAGCTATTAACGTGGTGAAGTACACAAGCCCTGTGTAAACTTACAACTCTCAAATCTTAAAATTCTTACTTTACTTTCATATACATTTTTCATGCCGGGAAAGTTTAAAATCCAAATATTAATCTATTAAAATAAATGGCCTCAAAACAATCTCATCACACTTGCAAGAACACGTCTCTATTTTTCAAATATTGCAGTTTTACGCTTTTATGTTCATGGCTGGGCTTTGTTTTCTAGAAGTTACTCCGTTCTTTTTGATTTGCCTGTTCAGGGATTCACGTTTTCTAATGCGAAGTAGTCCAGTAATGTACATTGATAAATACATTAACAGTTTTGTTATCTTACACAACTGACTGACACCCTTTGAATTCGCACTGATCATCGTCTTTGGTTAAAAATTGCCCTGCAACATTGAGCTAACACAACCTAAAAACCACCTGCAAAAAAAAGGTTCCAGGGGAACCGATTCAAACAATAGTATCCTGCTTCAGAGCTTGTCAATATATGCATGAACTCATCTGGTGGGAGCTACTGTACTGCATACTGAGAATCATTCACTTTAAAACTATTTTCAGCTAGAAATAAATCCTTGCAATCACATGAAATGCACTGAATTCGATTGCTTGCTGTGTGTGGATGTTGAGCTGTACATGTAGTCTTATGCAGACAGGGGGGACATTGTACTGGAGGTCAATTATGAACAAGTTTGGTCAGAGTACTTATAAGAGGTTTATGAACAGAACTGTTTTTACTTTCATGTGACTAGAGCCAGACCAGCTTTCCTTATGACTAAAATCCATAACAATAAACGTGATTAGGAGCTCTTTGTTACTGAAACAAACCCCAAAAAGATATGAAAATGTACAGCAGTTTTGAGCATTAACAGTAAAGGGAAAAGAGGATGTGAAGGATGCGCAAAAAAAACATATGTATTCACTGAACTGGCAATATTGTTTTGAAGGCATGCTTTGTCTTCTTTACATTTCTACTTGCTCGTTACTTAATGCTACAGAGAGTACATTTGATCTCTTGTAAGTATTTCTGTTGCAAAAAGTAACAATTTAACGTGTAATTGTAAAATCATTGTTCAGTGAAAACAATATTGTGGAAAAGAAGACATTTAAGAGCATAAAGGATCATTGTGGACACTGTCTAACAAACACATAATAGCAAATGAAGACATTAGAGAGAATGGCAGCATGACATTTTGAGCTGGGAGGCCCAAAGTGGCTTAGCCATAGCTAGCTACCCTGTTGGCTTGGCTTGAAAGGCATAAAGGGCACTGCCAGTTGCCTCTAGGGACTACTGACTTGGAACAGACGTGCCTATTCTTCTCGTTCTAAACCTACGCGGTCGATGGCATACCTTGTTACCATGCCGACTGAGGGACTCATTGAAATAGACACAAGTGTACCTTTAATAACAGTCAAGCTGTATGTTGCTTTTTCCTTGTAAACCACTGTTGTGTTGTACATCCATCGATCTTTCACCAACATCTTTATTTTAAGTATACAGCAGATAAAGAGTGAGAATCACATTATAGTAGTGAATTTATGGAGTGCAGTGTGTGGGTCTCCATCTATTTGCTGTCTGACACAAAACAACCAATGATAATGACTCGGTGTTGATGTGTGTTTTGGGTGGCCCAATATGTGGATTAAGTTGGCTCTATCTTTCTATCCTATTATAACTGGCAGTTTGTGGCAGCACAGCAATTAGTATATAAGTATTGGTCATGTAAATGACCTAGGTGTAGTCCCAGGGCAACCGGTAAACTCCAAAAGAAGTGAATAACAGCTACTTCAACGGTTAAATTGAATGTTACATGCTAGGGTGAGCCATGTGTATATCAGGGGTGCAACCTCAAAACATCCTTGTCTGGCTCTTTATACGCAATGCATAAGCATTACCTTCCAACATACTTTGAGAAATTTTAATCTGATCAAATAGTTTGTGTTTTGCGGCACTAATGGTCTTACAGCATGCTTTCAACATAAGCAAATGAGAGTTTATGCCTTGTAAGATGTGAACAGGTATGATGCCTGAAGGGTATCCAAGATGAATGCCTTTAAATACCAGAAAGAATGTGCTGTCAAGATTTCCTTGTCATGGAATGTTCATTAATATTCTTTGTTTACCCAGGTAAGTAATAAGTGTTCTCTATATTGATTCATATTTTTCCGGCAGTCGTCAAACATTACAGAAAAGTTTAAACTTGACACATATACACAGACATTTAACACAATGGAGAGGGCATTCACTACATGTATTTCTTTTTTAAAAACCAATAAGCAAAGTACCCCATCCCTCCCAGAGATCCCATCAGGAAGGAGGCGCCGAAAAACGACGGCGGCTTCTTTTTTACCATTCGGAATGCGTTGGGTAGAACCGCCGACAGGAGCGTTGTGTGGATGTCTCCCAAGACCTTGCGGAAAGCGTAGCGTTTTTGCACGCGCACGAAAAAAGACTGGAGGTTAGGCCGGCTACCGTCCTCCCAGTATTTCTTTGAAAGTCCCAAGAACTTGAGCCTGTGCAACGTGGCTCCAAGGCAGATATCAGCTAGTGTAAATTCAGGTCCACATAGCCACAACTCACACTTTTGGCCTGCCGAGGGAAAATAAAGGAAGAAACTAGTGTTTTAAACACATAACATTGAAAACATAGTTAATTTACATAATATTAATAGATATAATGGATCCTTGTACTGACCTTCATACTCCAGTTTTCTCTTCTCTAGTTCAGCTTCCACCTGATCTAGAACCATGGCTAAATCCCCTAAAATCTTCTTCAGGTTGTTCACATTGTCGTGGTCCAATATTTTCGCCTGTGAATGCAAAATAAGGAGTTACATAAACTATTGTATACACCTCCATTTAATTTAAACAATTAAGTGCAGTGTTCAACAATGAGGAACGCAGCTACTTATATAATATTTAAAACTAAGGGAACTTGTTTACATGTACAAAATGACCGGGTAGCGTTATCATCCCAGAAAATGTCTATCATCAATACATCTTTTATAAGGACTCTTTGCTTACAATGATGTCGTATTCTTGATGTCAAACCTAATTAAAAGCAAGCATCACTGAGCATGGATCTTGTTACGCTTTTGGTGAGCGACAGTCTTACTCAGTGGCAACAGCACAGCACGCTAATAACACGCTATTAACTGTATTATTGTTGCAGAACTGTACTACAGTATTTTCAGCCTATCCCTAAGCAACCATTTTGGGTAATTTTATCACTAACCATCCTAGCAATTAACATTTGTATTACACAAGTGGGAACTCTCCTGAATAAGATCGTAGGGACCTGTTAGATTTGCACGTGCTTTCCAGCAGTTACACACTGCACATCTGGACATTTCTATGTGTTTTACACGGATTACACAGATCACACCACAAGTTTCTTTTGGACATATCTATGTGTCTTACACGGATTTTACACATCTCACCATACATTTCTTCTGGACATTTCTGTGTGTCTAACACCATAACTTTCCTCTGAACATTCTATGTGTTGTACAGAGATTGCACAGATCTCACCATAAGTTTCTTCTGCTTGGAGAGGTAGGGTTCGGTCAGCTGGGGTTCCTCGTGGTCCAGCTTCATTAGCTCAGCTGCAGCATTCACCAAGTGTCCTGGGGACGGACAACACTCTGAAGCCACTGACAGTAAGAGTGCATCAAGCCATGCATAGGTTTGATTAGCCCCTGACATATACGCCATAAAGCTGTACTCTGACTAGACTCTTAAGCCACTGACAGTAACAGTGTGTTAAACCATGCATAGGTTTGATTAGCTCCTGATACTGTATATGCGGCGTAAAACGGTACTAGTACTAGCCAGGGTCTAGACTGTTTGTACAATAATGATAACAAAAATATGAATAACAATAATAATAATAATAATAATAATAATTATTATTATTATTATTATTATTATTATTATTATTATTATTATTATAATTGATTGCATTTGATACAAGGGCTATACACTGTAGTAGGTTATTCACAGTTTGGTCGGCAATATAAATATATAATATAGCCACTCACGTATTTCACTGTTATCTTCTGGTAATGTGTGTTATGTGTTTTATTGTATAACACTGCAAAACAATGAATCTTGACGAGACACGCCTTTGTAGTATCATAAATAGAAAATGGTATTATGTCTCCCGTCTAGTATAAAAGGAAGCCAACAAATTGTGTTGCACGAAATAGAAGAGCAAACAGAAGCTCAATAGACACATTTACAGCAAATAATCATTCTAACTCTCACTACAGCAGTGACAGTCTCTCTAAAATAACACCCCACTCTTCCCCCCCACCACAACCCCCTCAGGGCAGATAGAGACCCACTGAAGAGTCTACTGGACGTCTAACTTCCTGTCCAGAGAAACTACTGCGATTAACAAACTAGTGAGAAATAATGTTCCAACAGTATACACGCAAGGTACAGTAAATCAATGACATTAAAAACATTTATAGCAGCAATTAAACATAAACATCATCTGTGAACCACTCTCACTAAATATGGGTGGATTATAAATTTGAATTTTACACAGTTGGTTTCCAATGTAATGTATCCCACTGCAGGGCTTGGTCTCTAGACAAGCATGGCCCTTAATTTACAACGCTGCCCTATGCAATGGAGGAGCTATGCAGATCAGATGGAAGAGTTGAACATCTTTCACTGGGTCCCTTAAATTGATCTGTAGTTTGCTGCGATAAGGATTACAAGTATCGAATGGCGCTCCAATTATACAGTGTGAGAATCCGCTTTGCATGAAGAAAGTGCATTATTTTGGAAGTAAGAGAACTATAAACATTTATGCATTTGTTAGATAGGCATTACATTTGCATACTGTAACTTTGGGGAACTGCCAAAGTTGGCATTAAAAATAATATATTTCACATACAGTGAATTGTTTCATAGTTTCATATTATTGTGGTGTATACTGGCGTGCGTGTTGACATGGAAACTAACATTTTGTTGTAAAGCGGAGCAAGAGAAGCCCCTGGTAGTACGGTCAAAGTCACGGTATATATTCCCACAAGACGCTGAATTTGCGCTTCACTTACTACGTATTTCAGCGGTGGCGTACTTTGGGATCATGGAGTCGGTGGTGAGCTCTGGATGAAGGATGCAGCCGTGCGTGTAGGCATCCATGGGCAGGCCGTCGAGCAGCTCACGGTACTGCTGCACGCGCTCGTACAGGGGCTTGGAGTCTGCATCTGGAATGAGTTGGGCCACCGTTTCTGAAAACAGAAAACCCAAAAAACACATACACACACTTTATCATTGTTCAGTATCTCTGCTTGGTCTTAAAAAAAACAGGACACTTCAACACAAGTATGAGTAAGTGATGAGAGATTAGCTGGGTGGAATCCCCATATAGAACCCCCCCATATAGTATAGAACAACACAACCGTTGATCTTTTGAGCAAAGCATTTAACCAGTGCACTGCTCCTTTGGCCGTGCCCTGTAGTCACATCGTGCCACTCCCAGACTTGAATCTGCTTCGCTATAATGTCAGCAAAAGGTTTAAACAAATGTCTGCAATAAAAAAAATAAAAGGACTGTTGTGTTCTATTCAGCTCATGTTCAGCCATCAGCTCAGACACAAGAGTTGTAACGGACCAAAACACCTATATGTTAGCTCAAAACAATACATCAACTGGAACAGCTTTTATTTACAAAATAAAATCATATTTACGTTATGAGCACCGCGTGAGAAAAAAAACAGAGAACACGTGCGTTTGTTGGCTGTTGGATGCTAAAGCAAAGACTAGCGCTCAGGTTTTTGTGAAGGGTGGAGCTGCACCTGGCGAGAGGCCAGTGTACTGAATAATCAGTCCCAAGACCAGGAGGCCAACCTGGGCCGCGGCAGCGTAGAACCTGCTGCTGTGTCCGGTCATAAGATGGAAGTCTGCTGCAGTGGGGATATCTGAGCAGGCTACTCGTTAACACAGCAAGCATCCCCCCTCCCCTCTCTCTTTCTCGCTACACACAGAAGGACACACTAGAGTAAACTGATGGTATAGGCCAACTTGAAGACAGTGCACTGCACCCTGACAATGTCCAATTGCAAAGTATAGGTGCTCTAGAAAAAAAAAAGAAATGAAGAAAGAAGGAAAGAATGTTATTAAGGAAAAAAAATTTAAAATAAAAATAAACTATGATTCAACCTTTTTATCAACAAAACAATAATGGTAGATTTCCCTCTCTCTTAAATATCTAAATAAAGTATAAACAATATGGCTAGTGATTTTCTCATGGGGGCCTCCCACTGAAGCCAAGCGACAGGGTAAAGTAGGTTGCCGTGGCAATTAGTCCTGCTCCTCCAACTTTGGTGTGAGAATCTCCATGATGCTTCATCTGCACTTCCTCTCCCGCTTACTCCATCGCCAGCTCCACTTTGCCAGTTTTTCAATTTGAGATATCCGCCAAGAGAGAAAGCCCCCTAACGGATTGAGACTGCCACATAATTCTGCTAGAATGAGAAAGCTAAGTGGGGGTATTTTTTTTTCGTTCTTTAAAAACCAGCCAAGGACGTTTAATGGGGACCATAAGACATCAACAAGGTTTTGTGTTAAGTCAACTCCAGCCTGTGTAGGCAGTTTAATACTGAAATAATCAAGGACTACAAATACCTTTTCCCCAGTGCTCATTGATGTGTGTCCTTTTATTATACTACTGTTATAATCCAAACAGCAGTAAACAATCCAATCAAGATGAAAAATACCTGTTCTATTGACTACTAAAGAAAGTCATCCAAGGCATTGCGCTGATTTTCTCCTGACAATGCATTAGTATTACTGAGCAGCCAGTAGAGCATGTCATCTGCCGATGGAATCAGGGTTGTGTGTGTGTGTGTGTGTGTGTGTGTGTGTGTGTGTGTGTGTGTGTGTGTGTGTGTGTGTGTGTGTGTGTGTGTGTGTGTGTGTGTGCGTGTGTGTGTGTGTGTGTGTGTGTGTGTGTGTGTGTGTGTGTGTGTGTTTGTGTGGCATCAAGCCTCTCCTGCTGCGGATGACTGTGCATGTGAGTGTCCTAACTAGGAGGGGGGGGAAGTCATTCATCCAGGGCCGATGTGCTCCATCCTCCAGCCTTTCCCCCCCAAGAACATTACGTAAGACTGGGCAACCGCCAGATCACATGACCCCTGCACAGTCCGCAAGTAAAAAATATCACGCAGCAAAACTATTTCCAGATTTTGCAGTCTCCAAAACTAAATCATTAGCAGTTTTTTTAAGTAGTGTAATTATAGTTAGTCAGCGTAACCGAGTATAAATAACGGTAAAATATTTAATGGCAGCTGAAGAATGCTGTCCTACAGTATAGTCTCAGAAACTTAAACTGATTCACCCAGCACCATCAATCAGCCTTTTTGACATCATACAATATCCAACAATAACCATTATTTCTGCTGACACTCAATCAATCGAGTAACCTGACATCATGTTACTGTACCTCCCACAAAGTTGGTCTCGAGGTACTCGATGATCTGGTTGTAGTCGCTGACGATGGTGTCTCCATGGATGAAAACGGGCACCTCTTCGCCCAGGTTGAGCCTCATGAACCAGGGCTCCTTGTGCTCTGTCAGCGGCAGGCTCACGTCTCTCTCCTCGCACAGGAGGCCCTTCTCGTTGATCACCAGACGCACCTGCAACAGCAGTGGGAAAACGCTGAGGTAAGAGTTTGTAATATGGATAATGTTATCAATTGAATAAATTAGTATACAAAAGAAACATGATACAAATGTATTTATTGTTTTGTATTTATTATTTAGTATTTGGTATGTATTTCTACAGTGCATCCGGAAAGTATTCATACCCCTTCACTTTTTCCATATTTTATTATGTTACAGCCTAATTCCAAAATGGATTAAATAAAAAAAAATTCTCAACATTCTACATACAATACCGCATAATGACAAAGTGGAAAAGGTTTTATTTTTTTTTTTTGCAAATGCAATAAAAAAAATTAAATAAAATATCACATGTACATAAGTATTCACACCCTTTGCTGTGACACTCAAAATTGAGCTCAGGTGCATCCCGTTTCCACTGATCATCCTTGAGATGTTACTACAACTTGATTGGAGTCCACCTGTGGTAAATTCAATTGATTGGACATGATTTGGAAAGGCACACACCTGTTTATATAAGGTCCCACAGTTGACAGTGCATGTCAGAGCACAAACCAAGATATGAAGTCCAAGGAATTGTCTGTAGACCTCCGAGACAGGATTGTATCGAGGCACAGATCTGGGGAAGGGTACAAAAAAATGTCTGCGGCATTGAAGGTCCCAACGAGCACAGTGGTCTCCATCATTCGCAAATGGAAGAAGTTTGGAACCACCAGGACTCTTCCTAGAGCTGGCCGCCCGGCCAAACTGAACAATCGGGGGTGAAGGTCCTTGGTCAGGGAGGTCACCAAGAACCCGATGGTCACTCTGATAGAGCTCCAGTGTTCCTCTGTGGAGATGGGAGAACCTTCCAGAAGGACAACCATCTCTGCAGCACTCCACCAATCAGGCCTTTATGGTAGAGTGCCCAGATGGAAGCCACTCCTCAGTAAAAGGCACATGACAGCGCGCATGGAGTTTGCCAAAAGGCACCTAAAGGACTCTCAGACCATGAGAAACAAAATTCTCTGGTCTGATGAAACCAAGATTGAACTCTTTGGCCTGAATGCTAAGCGTCATGTCTGGAGGAAACCAGACACTGCTCATCACCTGGCTAATACCATCCCTACAGTGAAGCATGGTGGTGGCAGCATCATACTGTGGGGGTGTTTTTCAGCAGCATGAACTGGGAGACTAGTCAGGATCTAGGGAAAGATGAATGCAGCAATGTACGGAGAGATCCTTAATGAAAACCTGCTCCAGAGCACTCTGGACCTCAGACTGGGGCGAAGGTTGACCTTCCAACAGGACAACGACCCTAAGCACACAGCCAAGATAACAAAGGAGTGGCTTCGGGATAAGTCTGTGAATGTCCTTGAGTGGCCCAGCCAGAGCCCAGACTTGAACCCGATTGAACATCTTTGGAGAGATCTGAAAATGGCTGTGCACCGTACACGCTCCCCATCCAACCTGATAGAGCTTGAGACGATCTGCAAAGAAGAATGGGAGAAACTGCCCCAAAACAGGCTACAGTGTTTGGTCAGAAAACTGCTTGTTCAGACTACAGTCAGGATCCATTAACATCGGAATGAAAAGGCAAGCTAGGGGTCTGTGGGGGTCTATTAGTTAAAGAAAATTTGATGAATTCATGTTTTGCGGATATTAAAGGTAGGGGGCTGCTCAGAACTTGTCACAGGACTTTTGTTTGCAAAGCAAAACATGAAACAGAGCAACGAAACAGAACACAAACACATCAGAAAATGAAATAATATTGTTGTTTACATTCTGTACTTAGAGCGTAAGAACAAGGGAAAGAAAGTTACGTAAGATCAAATTTAATTCTCACTGAACACCAATAAAACCAGATCATTGATTTGCCTTTTGTCACTAATTAAATCTTTACAGACTAATTAAATCTATGCACACTAGTTAAATCTATGCAGATATTGAAAATCACACAATTTATTCTCATATGTCACTAAGGCTAAAATCTCTGAATAAGTTGTAGGTAACTTTTGAATATCTGTTAAGAATATCTATAAGTTAATTACAAAATTTGAATGAAAACTCAATGTTGTGAGTACAGTGGGTCACCATAATAAGTGTTACAAGAAACATTTAGCTAATTTTACTTCCTTATCAAATACTGTATCTAGTATGAAATCACAACCAATGTTGCTCTTTCATCCACTGACCCTTGACACACTGACATACTGATCTCTATAAAAAAAACAGTATCATAGGCGTCAGCAGTTTGACTCCAGATAAAAATCAGGACAACATGATAGAGGAATAGACATGGAGGGATTGTGAAGGACAACCTTTCACCTTCAGTCCTTTCAATTGACAGCCGCCGATTGATTGACAACAGGCTTCACCAGCCCTGTGGTACTTCTCAGGTATCTATTCCTACTGCATGTCTTATCTGAATCATGCCTCTAGTGCCCACAGTCTTGTGCTTATGGCTCTTCTGCTCTGTTAGATAAGTTGCTATCACAACCAACATGTAAACACAGATTCTACAGTATGTTATGCAGTTTTGTAAATGTTTGGAAAAATACATTAATTTACACTGCAGCCAGTGAACCTGCGCAGATCTCCTTGCACCGTGCCAATACAGTGTTATTCCTTGGGCATTTGAGAGTTGTGGCCTTGAAAACCGTTTACATTTTTTTTATGTAGGGGCTTTGTGTATTGAAATTTCTAAATGTAAAACCTCTGATATCCAAAAAGTATTTAAAGGAAGCGAGGTGGCAAATTACCTTAGAAAGCGCAGTGCAATAAATTTTATGACATAGCACAGATGTCCATAATCACTGTAAGTTGCTGTTATTGAAATAGATTTACTGTGGTCACCTGTTTTTTACAGATTATAAGGAAAGCATGTGTAGGGTTTAGTTTAAGATTTGAGTCAAATATCCTCTCTGATAACAATAATGATGCCAAGAAATTACCATCACAGATTTGTACTGTATTTATTACAGTAAAGGTATGATGCTGGCTTGTTTAAGTACACTCACTGCATGTAGTGAGAACGCTAAAGAACATATTTGTTGTGCTGAATATATGCGCCAATATTGTAGTTATATGCCATCCTTAAACACAGTTCACAAAGTACTGTAAGGACCATAGCAAGCCTTAGACTAGCCATCACCATGGACACCAAAACAACCTGAGAACTGGGAAAATACTACTAATAGACCGCCATGATATTTTAAAACAATAGATCACCAACTGTCATATTTCAAACCTTACAGCAACAGTAAGCTTATCGTTGAGCAGTGTAACTTGGCCACATCCAGAATCCAGTCGATAACCATCAGTTGTTTACCCCGCAGTTGCCGAGTGACAACAGCTCCTATCGGCAGTTCAGTGAGAGCAGCCAATGGATGACAGACAGCTCCACCTCCACCCAGAGCTCTCACCCATGGAGAGAAGAGTAAAATGATAGCAATAAAAGCAACCATATAGTTTCTTATAGATTAATATAATTAGACTGAGCACAGGCTCAGCTGTGTATATTATGTATTGCCACAACTTTGAGTGCTAAATAACAAGTTACATATCGCAGGTAAAATGTTTTATTAAAGTGAACCCCAACTATTAAGACTTAGGCTTTATTACGCTGCAGTTGCACCTCCTTGTCTGGTTGTATGCAAAGAGATAAGAGTGTCAGGTGGTCTAAATCATGTAAAAGTGAGGCCTTAACTTATTGTAGGATCTCATCTTTAACAACAAATTAAATCAGACATAGTAGAACATAACCTAATGGAACAAGAGCACGCATGCAAAAACAGAAAGAAGGTCAAACATACATGAAATCATTTTTATACAGCATATTGTTCTGTGTGTCATCGCAGACATTCTACTATTCAGTCGTTGGTAAGGGTTGGCTAAGCTCAAAGCTAAACACATGCCATCCTCACTAGGAATTTGTCAAGTAATGTTACGGATTAGTTAGTGTTTGGCTGTGCCTATTTCTAAATAGTATTTTATGAAAATTGCCCATTTGGTAGGAAATGTTTTGTTTATTTTCAGCTCTGCTGCTGCTGTACAGGAGGGGAGCTCCATATCAAGGTAAGCGTAGGCCCTAAAATGTAGGTTATCGTAAAAACCAAGATGACAAAGCTATGTGGAACTGTACACAGTACAGCACTGTTTCAAGACAAGCGACAGTAAAGGATAGAATGCTCCTTTAGTGTCTTTTGACAAGAAATTACTCATATGAATCAATTATTTAGGTTGTCATGTGTCAGACCACATAAGGTGTGGGCAGTTTTGAGGGAAGATGGTTGATGGTTGGTTGGAAGGGGGGGCGCATGTGAAAGAACAGGTAGCCTAACGTCTTCCTATAAGCATGTCTAACACGACCAGAGGCAGTGTGATATTGATTACTAATTCAGCAGCTTTATGTCGAGGATATGTACTATGCTGTAGCGGTGTCCCTAAATGTTTTTATTGTACTCATCCCAGGTGAAGGATTAAATGTCATATGGAACAGACGTGCAGAAATAATTCTTGGATCACAACAAAACAGGAAGCTCCGTTGCATGGCATGTATGAGAGGGCATGTAGCCTGTTTTACCTTCTGTGAGCTGAAAGACTGCGTCCAATGGTACAGCACGAGCCTGTCTTTCGAGAAGGGCTTGGGCTCTGCAGCTGGTTCTTCGCTTTCCTCCCCGTCTGTAATTTTTCCGTCTTCATCCATGGCTGAGATGGGCCACCAGCTACAGTTGGTGGGGGTAACATTGTTGGAAGACGCCATGACAGAGGCTTTTGTGCGTGTGAAAGAGGACCAGGGAGGGAGAGAGAGATGGAGGGAGGGAGGGACAGATAGAGGGGAAGAGAGCGAAAGAGCGAGAGCGCAAAGGATTTTCAGCACCACGAACAGAGCATCATCGATTCAAAACAGCAGCATCTGTGGTTGGACAGCTCCAGTGCTGAATTCCAATTTCGATTGAAATCACACTAGCTTGCGTTGACAAAAAAAAAAAAAAAATTAGCGCGTAGTTTAAAGCCATACGAAGATAACGTTTTCCTCAAGCATGGGTATACTTTAAATTAAATCAATGTGTAGCCTATTACATCACACGGTACGCATAAACATGCGCCGTGGAACCCCCTCATAGATGCAGGAAGGGGTTTGTATTTCAGTAGAAGGTCAAAGTGCTCCTTGTAAGGACAGTCAAGTGTCATATCTTATCTTGGCTTAACCCTACTTTAAGCTTATTGTGTATTATAAATAAATATAGATGTAATGCTTAAATTGACTACAATGTCACCAAAAACGAAAAAGGAATTACGGATACTTAAGTAAAGTGGAGGGTATTAAAATTATCCATCGGGATTTTGGACAACCATACACATAATGCAATATAAAATAATCCAGGAGGGTCCAAGAAATATTTGTTAGGCTAAAGTGATATTTATACATTGATTATATATTTACATTAGTGGGTACATATTAACAACAAATATTCACCATGTTTTCAAAATATGAAAATGCGTTGATTCATACTTAATTATCGTGTGTGATCCTTAAGGTTACTCTTACGTCTTCTTTGTTGTTTTTTATCCTGTACAAATATTGTAATAATTTACTCTTGCCAGCAGAGGATGCAATCTATGCAGGCTCAGTTGCCGTCATAACGCCTAGTCAATAGCAGGTGCAAAATACATTTACTCTAAACGTATTATGTGCTAACAACATTTCTGTTCATTTATTTGTTTATTCTTTTGTTTATTTATTTGTTTGTTTGTTTGTTTATGCAGCCTATTATTAAGGCTGTGACTGTACAATACAGTAGACTAGTATTTTTTACAATCTGTTAACACAAATAGGTTAAAACTGTAGTGCGTATAAAGAAGGGGCTAGCAAATATATGTTTGATACAGGGCCTATAGGCCTACTATATACAATGCCCCAGTAGACTAGTCCACAAGCGAGGCTATAAGCACGCCCAACCCCAAAGTGGCATAAGATCTGGCATAGCTCCTTACAGCAGAGTAAGGATTGGGTCGTATTTTTGGAACGGTGTGTTGGGGGCTCTGGTCGCCTTGTTAGGTCTGCTAAAACCTTTTCGGACAGCACCAACTGTTTGGAGATAGCAGCGCCTGAGTAAGGGGCGGCAGGGACAGGGGAAAGGGGCTTTCCAATGGCCACCTTGGCTTGACAGCCATGTAAGATCCATGGCTCCTCATAGAAAAACATACAAGACTTTTCGTTGTAGTAGTGGGAAATTAGTTTTGTTTGAAGAATATCTCGCCCTGCAAGAAACCTGTAAACAAAAAGTGTATGACTACTGAAATCGAACGGAAGGTTTGGTGGAGTCACCCAGGAACACAAGAAAGGAATCAAAAATTGCCTGTACGCACGCGTATTTTAAGTTTCTGCAAAGTGAGGAACTTGATGTGCTAATTCGTCACAAAATAGGCAGCACAGGAAACAAGAATACCTTCTCACCTGGGCATTGCAATGGAATTCTAAACGCTTTTAATGTCAAGGGAAGTTTCATTTCGACTGACATCAACTTTATATTTGCGTACCAGTTTAACTTTTATTTGGAAGTGCATTAAGTTGGGGAAGGTATGAGTGGAGGACGCTTTGAATTTGACGACGGTGGAGCGTACTGTGGTGGGTGGGAGGGCGGCAAAGCTCACGGGCATGGGATTTGCACCGGGCCGAAAGGACAGGGCGAGTTCTCCGGCTCCTGGAATTACGGTTTTGAGGTAGTTGGGGTCTACACCTGGCCTAGCGGAAACACCTTTGAGGGATACTGGTCACAGGGGAAGCGCCATGGTCTAGGCGTTGAAATCAAGGGACACTGGCTTTACAAGGGAGAATGGACTCATGGTTTCAAAGGGAGATATGGCACGCGCCTCAGTGTTGGTAGTGGAGCAAAATATGAAGGGACATGGAATAACGGATTGCAAGACGGGTATGGTACAGAAACGTATGCTGATGGAGGTAGGTTTTTTTCTATTCTACTCTATGGTGTTTTTGTAAACCAATAATTTGAAAATCAAATATTTTTTTGCATCTTTATATCCTGCTGTGGTTTACATAAAGGCTTAGGTGGTCAAGGCTATGGCAGACTGTATTTGTGAATTACTCAAGCATGGTACCAACCATGGAGCCCAGCCATCACCATATGGCATATTGGTGCTTTTCCCATGTAAGACCACTTGCAAAAGGAATGTGAAAAGGAAAAGCAAACTGGTGATTTCAACATCCCTGTGGTAATATGAAAGGATAATCATGATTTCACCTTCATATCAACTAAACATTTTAGATAACTAGCCAAAAGTTGATACTCTTGAGGTGTTGAAAGCACTAAACCGGATGGAAAAAACAGGAACATGTCTAGGGAATTTGAATAGATTAAAAGTAGCAAATTGATGCAAATACTGTTTTTCAAGAGCAACACAAAACTGGGAAAATTGAGAAAAAAAGAGCAGCTGGTGATTCATAGAGCCTGATCTTTACATTTTGACAAACTTAATTATTCCGTAATACAATCCTGTCCACAGTTCCCTTTTGTATACATTCGACCAGTAGCCAGATAATATCACCACTCAGTCTCATTGATTGGTGCCTGTTCAACGCCCATGGTGCCCTCAACAGCTGACTCAGCTTCAGCCCCACAGGATTTTTCGGGGAGCAGAGAACATGATATTATAGCGCCCCATGTGTGTCAGGATGTAATTATAGCCCAGCCCCTGCATGTGTGTGTGTGTGTGTGTGTGTGTGTGTGTGTGTGTGTGTGTGTGTGTGTGTGTGTGTGTGTGTGTGTGTGTGTGTGTGTGTGTGTGTGTGTGTGTGTGTGTGTGTGTGTGTGTGTGTGTGTGTGTGTGTGTGTGTGTGTGTGTGTGTGTGTGTGTGTATGTTTGTGTTTGTTTGCGTGCGTGTGTGTGTCATCCTGGGCTGCACAGGTCCAAACGACCCTATGGAATCAAGACACGTGCCTTGATTTAGCATTGCGAGTTGCTAGACCCCATGACGAGTTTGGAGAGGCATAAACAAATGTGTTTTTTTGGACAGTCTTTCATGCCAATGATAATGTGGTGTAGAGTTAGTTATGGCCTTCCAGACAGAGACTGACTGACAGAGGCCATTCTGAGTTTGTGATAACTTGGCAGTATTTTTCTTAGATTGGAATAAAAAAATTTGCACACTACTGACATGTGTGTGTGTGTGTGTGTGTGTGTGTGTGTGTGCGCACGTGTGTGTTTCCTGCTTCCCAAATTTGTTCCCTGTCTCTGACATGAGCCTGATCCTCTACTTATAAATTATGAAGTGCATAAATGAAAAGATTTGAGAAGAAGTACCTGAACGATAATTGCATTAGCATTAGCCTTTTCAGGAATACGTTTGACATGTGTGAAATATTAATGCTGGTTGTATTCACTTTGTCCGTAAGCTGGAAATCAAATGGTATCTTATTGTCAAATAAACATATAACAAAACTCGTCCGTATGTCTGTTTAGGTACTTTCCAGGGCCAGTTCACCGGCGGCATGCGACACGGCTACGGGGTTCGTCAGAGCGTCCCGTACGGCATGGCAGCGGTGGTCCGTTCCCCTCTCCGCACCTCCCTAACCTCACTCCGCAGTGAACACAGCAACGGCCCCCTGCTCCACCAGGACGTCCCCGTCATCACCGCCACCAATGCCGCGGGAGAGGAAGTTCCCGTGGCAACCACCCCTGCCCTGCTGGGTCCTTCCCGCGGCGGCTTCGCCCTCACCCTCCAAGTGGATCCCGACGCCGTCAAACCCAAGAAGAAAGGCCTGTTCCGCCGGGGCTCCCTGCTGGGCAAGCTGAAGAAGTCGGATTCTCGCACGTCGCTGTCCAGCCAGAAGAGCAAAATCAGCTTCCTGAGGACCGAGTCGGCTCTGAGCTCGGCCGCAAGCGACGCCAACTCCACCATCAGTGGTGACGAGAGTCTGGCGGGAGCCGACGACTTCCCGCCCGTGGAGGCTGACATCGACGCCACCACCACCGAAATCTACATGGGCGAGTGGAAGAACGACAAACGCTCGGGTTACGGAATAAGCGAGCGCTCCAGCGGCCTGAAGTACGAGGGCGAGTGGCTCGACAACCAGCGTCACGGTTACGGATGCACCACGTTCGCCGAGGGGGGCAAAGAGGAGGGAAAGTACATGAACAACCTGCTGGTGAAAGCTATGAAGAAGAGGGTGATCCAGCTGAAGGGCACCAAGATCAAACAGAAGGTGGAGCGCAGTTTGGAAGGTGCTCAGAGGGCAGCCGCCATCGCTAAGCAGAAAGCAGAGATTGCAGGATCCAGGTAAAGATCAGAGGGGGCTGGCCTGGCTGGCTATGGTGTCATTACATTGTTATTACATTGTTAGTAAACCGTTTTTACTCATGCGTTTTTATGCTATTAGTAATACTTGTTGACATAAGTTCAGTGTTAGTTGTTGACATGTCTTTCCTTTAAAACAAACAGCATTACATTGTTGTTACATAGTTATAATACAATTTTGGTAAACTGATATAACCATGTAATAACCATATGATAGTGTCAATACTGTAGGCAAAATAAAAATAAAAGATAGAAAATATAGTGACTAATCTAAGTGAAACCCCACTAAACATTTATCATAGCTCGTTTACAGTGAATCAGCAAACTGTCTTATGTTCTCATTCAAGACGCAGTTGATTCTAGGTTGTGAAATAGTCGTTAAAAATATTTAAAGAGTCGTGTCTGCCTACTGACTGCTGCTCCTTTCTTTCAACGATAAATGGGTCTCTCATAATATCCCTGTTAAGGATCACCCATCAACCCTCTCTTCGTGGCCAGAACTTTCTGTGACAAGATGCTAGTTCTGATATGTGTTTAAGACTTTAATCACCAGAGTGGTCAATTCTTTTGACCAGAGTGTCATATTTCTAAATAAGTAGTGCAGTTGGGTATTTGTAGTACCTGACATCCTAGCTAGTTGAAAGCACTTATAAATCCCTAAGTTGCAACAACCATAAATGAAGAGCTGACTTACGAAGGGCAAAGCCAGCTATGTCACGCATACATTACAGTCAGGTTCAATGGGAAAGCTATGCCATGGTATCAGGTTACGGTGTACCCACCATAGCTTGATGACGTCAGCAGGGTTTCTGGAAAGAGAAGGTAGCCTACTAGCTTCAGTTATGCCACTCCCCACCCCCCCAACACACACACACACAAACACACACACACACACACACACACACTTTGCATGATAGTTTGAAATGACAAAAGAGGTCGGAGCATTGTAGTATTTTAGAATAGGGGAATGTGTCTACGCTTCGTGTCAATTTGGATAAGCTTGACAATGCATTTGGAGAGACGTTGGTGCGTTGTATTTGTTTAACAAATGTTTAATCTCGTTTTCCATGGTCCTATTTGCATGTAAGGGACTAGGTTGTCCAGTCTATGCAAGCTTTAAATGTAATCAACTTGTCATTTTCCTGACTCTCACATTATGTAGTTTGTTGGCATTAATGCAATAGAGACTATTACTGTTAAATAAATAGGTAAACTAACCCTAACCTCTTTTTACTGAACTCCATTGAACAAACAGTGCTGCATTCTCTAAAAAGCTTTTAAAATTATTCTGAAGGCTTTATCATGGAGTATTTGCAATGAATAATCACTTCCATGGCTACCCTGAAATGCACACCATGGTGGGAATAGCCATAATCTCAAGGGTGTTGCAGGTGTAGGTGTTGTCTCATCGAACTGCAGATAGCAGATGAAGTCCCCCCCAAAAAATGTTGATTAATTTCCTTAAAAATATATCATTACCACTGTAACAGTCTGACACAAATTTGGCCTTGCCAATTTTTAACAAAAAAAATAAGCGTTTAGTTATTCGTTTTTAGTTATAATTAATTAGTGATCACAATCAATTGTCACATACAGCCAGGTCCCCTTAAGTCTACGCATGTCCATACAAGGAAGCAGCATTTCTGCCTCCTGAAAGCACCTGAACTAAGCCCGTTGTTTACAGCCGCGTGTCTCACACTGACAGAGCACAGATCCTGTCCAGGACCCGATGAAAATCTAAATATTTGACCGTCAAGACAAGCAGTATTTAAGAGAGTAATGGGGCCCGGGCCAGCCTCTCTCGTTTATGATTGTGTCGAGCACGCCTACTGTTCATCAATTCCCTAAAGACAGGCTGCTCCCACCAGAATACTCCATGAATAGGCATTAGAGAGAGTGATTCTGGCACCTCGTTGATGACACAGGGAGGGGTGAGGGAAAAACCTTTGGTGGTCCTCGAGTAAAGCCCTTCCTTCATATGTTTACTTCCAGTTCGATACTGTTTAGGTAGTAGTATAAATATATAAGGTATTCTTGCAATCATCACATGTTCATTGACATTATAAGTAAATCGGGTTTTTGTATTTAAGCTCTTGTGTTCACAACAGTCTGATCGACTGTATAACAACTCCTTCCTCCTGGATTTGACAGTTTGCCATCTTTACATTGAGGCTCTGTGGTATCATCTTGTTGTGGAAAAGGAACGCGGTAAGCAGTAAGGCAGGGTATGGTATCCTAATGAACCAAAGAGATGTGACACATTGCTTCCTGGCAGAGGTTTTTTCTCCAGCCCACTTTGCAGTGCCAACAACATGGATGAAGTCAGTGTGATAAAAATACAATAGGCCAACCTGGCCTTTGAGGTTCAACAGCAGGTCAGGCTTGTTTAAGTGTTACCAACAAATAGTGTTCTCTGGCGCGGGCTGACAGTACGCGTGTCTCGAGATGAAGTCGGGTGTAAATGACGCACACAGACTGTGAGTGTGTGTGTGTGTGTGTGTGTGTGTGTGCACATCAGATAGAAGGCCTGCCTAAATATGGGCAACAGGCACACCACTGATCACGGCATCACAATCCCAGAGGAATGCAACAGCTGATTGTTCCCTGGCGACAAGAACCCCCCCCCCCCCCCAACAACTTTTTCTGCGTAGTCACCGGGTTTGTTTTCTCATGCTGATTGGTGGATGGTGCGTTGTGATTGCTGTTATGGGCACTCTGTGACTGCTGCGTCACTTCTGTTGTACCACTGCATTTAACTTTTCAAAAGACCTGAGACTGCATCAATCTCAACCTTGCCGCCATGTCTGCATTCCAATGCAATATTCTCTGAATGAGAAAAAGTTTGTAGGATGTTTTCATTTTAAAAGGAGCTTCAACAAAGGGTTTGCTAGCACCATGGCTAGCAGACCAGATCATCATAGATACACCGGTCAGCCTTGCGTCAGCCGTGGTGTCCAATGATCCCCTGGATATAAATATGACACGGAGCTCAGTGGAAGGGAGGCTAAGGGGTGAGCGTATACATGTACCACACCTAGCCTCCACAGCCTGTCTAGACTTACATAGGCTACCGCTGACACATGCAGCTTTGAGCTAGTGAGATCAGCCAATCAAAGTATTGATATACAGTAACATGTGTCTTGCTGTCACATGGGGAGAGTGCGAGATGAGTAATTTATTAGCAGTTTTTTTTCTGTATTATTGTGGCTGATTAGAAACAGCAGGAGAATACAAACAGCAACTGTATATATAGTTATGATAAGCATTTGTCTAAATCTATTTCTGAAACCATTTAAAAATAATGCTGCCATTGCAATCAGATTTTTAATAGTTCCTTGCTATTGCATCTTTTTTAATTTTTTTGCATTCACTCCAAGAACACACACAGACACACGTGTGCTCGAACAGTTTTGTTTCTAACAGAGCTGGTGGCAAATGCAATGACAACAGTCTCCTGAGTAATTATAAATACATTTTATAATGAGACAATCTAGCTCACCAACAATAATATACACTGAAAGAGTCTTGAATCTTTTACACAACTCTAAATACATAATAATACAGGTCATACAACTATTTCCTATGAAACCATACCCTTTAGTGGCAACTGCTGGCGTTGAAGACATTTCAGTTTTTTCGTCACAACGACTCTCTCTCTCCATGGCTAGCACTCACAAAGAAGTTATCCATAGGGGAGGCTTAAAAGCATAAAGGTATTCAGGTCACAGTTTTAAATGTCAGACTTTGTTGAACAAGTCTGTTTTGAGATGCTGAAAGAAGGCCACAAAGGGCAGCAGCACAACCTTAAAAAATAGAATTATGTTTTATAAAATATGACATACGTGGCCCTTTAAAGTTAAATTACTAAAACTATATCAAACTAATAACACATTTTATTTTCTGTGTACTTAAGTGAAGCAGAGTATAGCGTGTACAAGAAATGAATTAGCATCATCAGTTAACTAAGTGTATACTACTCTATATGATATAGCAGAGTATACGAATGTGCAAGTGTAAGATTGCGCACAACAATGTATTGTGTACAGTATTGAGGCTTAGTGCTTACGATTGCGGTTCCCAGGAGATACACAATACACCAGAGCTAGGATAGCTTTGTATGTCAAAGCGTTAACTCTAGTTAAACATAGCATCAGCCTGCCACTGAATGTGCCATTGACTATAATATTTGTACGTACTGGATGTCTCCTTACATGCTACTGTACATAGTACACCCACCTCGGACTTTACAACGTTCACAATACCTAAAATTTTGTTCCACGGCTCTTCGGCTCTTACAGTGCTCTGATGGGTGTGAGAGTGACTTGTGGCAGGGCAGGTAGTCTGTGTGTGATGGGGGCCATCTGGTACCAGCCTCTCATCCACCCACTGCCTGGCAAAGACAAACTCTGGACAACTGCCTGCAAGGCGACCATCTCAGATAGTCTTGATGTAATGAACCAAAGTCCTTTACATCCAGCCTTTATACACGTGCCATCTGGGTAGTTGTAAATCTCCATGTCAGAGTCGTCCTTTTAATCTAGAATAAATAGGAAAAAATGGGTAATAGAGTGGCTGCATTACTACCTTATGAATATACGGCTTGTATTGATGCAATACACAATTGTACAATGCAAAATTGTACATATATGTGCAATGGAAGTGTCATTTTAGTGGAACTGTAAACATTATCATTTGTTTACTTTTTAAAGACAGATTTTATTGTTTATGTATGAACGGGTGTTGCATTGTGATTTATTACACCATGCAACATCGACTTGGCTAAAATCATGAATTTAGTTGTTAAATATTACGTTTTGCTTGCCAGAACAGTGGCAGATGGTGATGTCAGCTGTGCAATAACAGTCTTAGCTTTCTGTTTTACCCATAGACTGTTAATCAACCAGTTCCATCGAGATATCAGTCCGAAACCCCACTAGCAACGAGGGAATAGCTACGGAGAAGACCCTAGAAAAGAGTGGGTGTTGATTCTGTGAAGACAGGTGTGAGTCTACTATATCAAGCTGTGAAAGCCTCAAGTGCTTTTAATTGTTCCAATGGGAAGCACCTACCCAACAGAGTCTTCAAGAGGACCAGGGGAAGGGTCTATTTTAAAACCAGTGTAACGTTACAGTATGTCAAGTATTCACAGAGTAATCACAATCAGTAATGCTCCTGGCACTGCAGCGAATATTAGAACTCTTAGTACTACTCCGGTGGGCTACAGTTGGAAAACCCACACTGGGATCAAAACCCATGGGGAGACTATGACTCAATGGGAGGCCATTAGATTATTAATAATAATAGTAATGGGCTGGAACCCAATGCCTATATAGCCTTTATGGCAAAAGGCATATTGCAAACTACATTTAAAGATAATTTATATTATGTTATGTTTCACTTTTGTCCAAAGAAACACCAGTTGCATTTTGTGTTTTGTTCTTTTTTGGTGCACACACATTGCACGCACCCACAAAATTCACAAGCCACCCCTGCAGCCCCTGACCAGGGTTAGTGTGAAAGTGTTAAAATAGTCATTTATTTCTGTTCCAACTCGACCACATAAAAAGTAATCTTATCTAGTGCTAAAAAAAATCATGATGATTATCAGTGTGACCAGACTCTCACATTTGCCAGCCTTGAAAATGGGATGGATTAAATTGCACAAAAAAACGTTCATGGCTGCAGTATTTTGGTCCGTCTGGGTGTCTGGCAATGGGTTGATTATGTTCTTTTCCAGCTTGCGTCGGGTTCTGACGTATGGATAATCTCATTGCTTTTAATAGACGAGACAAATGAAAAATGTATCTTCCAAAAATCTACGGGATGGATTAATGGATGGTTAATGGGACTCTTCAGTGTGCAGTGGCCTCAATAATGTCACTCATACTTCACTCATATGTCACTCACTCGTCACTCAAACGTCACTCACTCATCACTAAAACGTCAAAGGGTGACGTTCTTGTCCTCAGTTTGAATTCAATATCCTTCACATCTCTACTGTACGTGTTCCAGATTATCACTACATTTTAATGAGTTAAAACAGCATATGATTTTTACCATACTTATTTTTTTACGTATTTGTTGTTTTTGCACCTTTTTTCAAGGCTTTGATTTACATTTTTACATTACATCTTTTTTTGTTGCAACGTGGTTTCATGCCGTGTGCAGTCTTGTTAGTGAAAACCTTGTCTTCTAAACGTGCAGGACGACCCATGCCAAGGCCAAAGGAGACGCAGCAGAACAGGCCTCGCAGGCTGCCAACAACGAGTCCAGCATCGCCAGGTCGGTGGCCAAAGAACTGTCCCCGACCTTCTATCAGCCAGGTCAGTGCACATTACATTACTGTCACATCCCTGGCAAAAACATAACACCGACAAACTGACAGAAGTATTATATGAGACCTGCTCTATAAAAAGCACGACATCAGCTAATGCGATTGACTGCAAGGGATCCTAAAAACAAAATAGGATACATTATGTAATGCATTTTTGTGAATACATTATGTAGCTTGATGCTGCAACTGAACTACTGTACTGTACTGTGCGTTCTAACTGGTGGCACTGGTTAAGCCTAAATTGAGGCTTGCCACAAGGGTAGTCACCTTTGAATGTCTAAAAAAGGAACGCCTTACAGAAGTGAAGGGATCATATCAGTTTTCTCTCGCAGGTCAATCCAGCCTCTCTCTCTCTCTCACTCTCTCTCTCTCTCTCTCTCTCTCTCTCTCTCTCTCTCTCTCTCTCTCTCTCTCTCTCTCTCTCTCTCTCTCTCTCTCTCTCTCTATCTCTCTCTCTCAGTTACTCTCAATGTAGCTCTCACTCTCTCTATCTCTTTCTCTCTCTCTCTCTCTCTCTCTCTCTCTCTCTCTCTCTCTCTCTCTCTCTCTCTCTCTCTCTCTCTCTCTCTCGCTCTCTGTCACGCACACACACACATACAGGCACTTCAGAGTCTTGGAGTGTGCCCCCCGCATTCCCTTTCCTCCCATCTCTTTGGCAACCCCCAGAAGATTCAAATAGACACTGATAAAAAGTTGTTGAGTGGCTGTTTTAAATGTCCCTGGCTGATCCTGCATATGGAAGAGGCAACAGCCTAAAGCATTCTGTGTATTCCTCCTGAAAAGACCTCCTCTCAACATTAAGTGATAGATACAAATTTATAGTGTCGTAAATGGAAAAACAACTGAACCGATTTAGGTTAACAACATTGTTGATATGGTTAAAATGCAAAAGCAACACTACACATATTTACTTTTTCTGATATTTATTTTTTATACATTTACACTAAAGCGGACATGAAACCCATTTGATCGCTCGAATTAATCTGCATTTGAAAGCAAAATGTTGACCTGAATGATCCAATATGTGAGTGAGTTAAACAGCAGTTGATGTTTTTTTTCCTCAGCCCCTCAAGTCAGTATGATAAAGGGGCTCAAGGGGAGATGTTACTGGGCGACAAAGATGGGGCCTTGTTCCAGACAGACTGAGTGGCACCAGTACACAAATATAGACTCCAATCCAATACTGTTTGCACTTGCTGTCAACCTCTTGAATGAGTACCCAGAGTAACCATTATTGTAATAGATTGAGAAAATGTGTCTTCTTTGACTGTTAGGGAGAAGGTATAGTTTGGGATAGTTGTATGTTGGATGTAATTGCATTATGGCACTAGTACCACTACTGTCGTCACAATTACAATTTGCAGGGGTCCTATAAATACTTAAGTTAATTAGATGGAAATCATATTATGGCACATTATGACTAATTATAGAGACAGCTGCTGGTTGAGAGAATCGTGTTGTTTCAAAGCCCTTTGCTGGTTCATTGTGACAGTCATCATAAGACTCTTAACAGTCAAAGATAAACTTCAAAACAAAGCATTAGCTCATCAAATCTGTTTGCGTTCCAGGCCCGGAGTACCTGAAGAAGAGAATCCTGCTTGAGGTCGCCGAGACTAGCGAGAACATGGAGCCCGTCATTCACGAGCCCATGCTAGCCGAAGAACCGCCGCCGCCCACGCCCCCTGAAAGCCCTCTCATGTACGAGCTGGACGCCCTCGTGCCCGACTCTGCTCCGGCCCGCACCCCCTCTCCCGGCTCGGGCCGCGGCACCAAGGACAGCGCCTCGAACCTCCTAAGCCCCGGGAACTGGAACGGCGATCGAGTCAGCAAAGGCAGCAGCAGCGGAAGCCGGGGTAATAGCCGACCCAACAGCAGGACTGCCAGTCGCCCAACAACGCCATCCTCCACTGCTGCAGCTCCTGCTGTTCCAGACGGTGCCGGCTCTGGCACTGGTGGCGGCGGCGGCACTGCGCCCAACAGCCGTGTCCCGTCGCGCACTCCCAGCCGTCAGAGCGCAAATGCGGAGCAGTCCTCGGACCTGGAGATCAAACCCCTGCAGAAGTTTGACTCTGAGGTCCAAGCAGTGGACGTGGCATCTGTCCAGGACACTGCTCCTCCTCCCGTGACAAACAGCATTGTCATTTCAGATGTAGAAGAAGAAGATCCAGAACCCGAACGCGTTCTCCCCCCTGACTCCAAAGTGTCCTCCAAGGCAGTCACCCCAGAGCCTAGAGCCGCTGAGCTGAATCAGAGGACAGAGCCTAAAGCCGCAGAGCTGAATCAGAGGACAGAGTCGCTCCACGAACGGGCGCCCTCCATCTCATCAAACAAGCTGGCGCCCAGTGAAGAGAAGAGACCCGCCAGCAGAGCAGATCCCAAACCTCCGCCCAGCCCGACTACCAGAACCCCAACCCAACTTGAACCTAGTAGACCAGTACCGAAGACACCAGAGCCCAAAGCTACTGCTGCTGCTCCTGCTGCTGCCAAAGCAGTGGTCAAGGCGGAGCCCAAAGCGGAGGTGAAGTTGATGAAGGACATGGTGAACCATCAGAGCAGTGTGGCTGAGTGGGGGGAAGTGGATCAGGTGAGGCCTATCAGGCTCTTGCATGTCTCTGCCACATTGTTAAAAAGAAGTTGCTGAACTTGTTCATAAATGTTCAGTTATTAACGGGGGGGGGGGGGGGTTACATCAAATTTGCGGAATGAAATGACAGGCTGAAGAAACGAAGCATGTATTTTGTTTGAGAAAGCATCATACATTTTTTGTTTTAAATAAACGTCAAGTCAATCAAAAGGTCCCCTCCATTGAGTTTCTTTACCTCACTCTCGCTCTGTCTCCCTTTCTCTCTCTCTCTCTCATTTAGGGGCCAAACACCATAATGATCAGCATGGTCATACTTCTGAACATTGGCCTGGCTATCCTATTTGTACACATTCTGTCATGAGACGTTGGTTTTGCAAAAGGTAAGAACATGTTAAACACATGCTACAATACTATAATTTGGCTTTGCACTGCACAGTTAAATACAGCATGTTTTAGCAAAATCATAACAACTCGTTTTTGTTTATTTTTTACATGCAAACTAGGCTCACCTAAATCAGAATCTTTGTGAACAAATATAATTTTTGTCCAGAATGTGTTTGGTTTTTATTCAGGTCACCACATTACCCTGGAGTTCAAGAGAAGTGGCCCTGTCTATTCAGACCAGAGAGATCAAAGAGACTGCCAAGAAGAAATGCAAACCTTTTATGGACGCTAACGTCTCTTGCAAAAGTTCTGTTGACTTTTGCGAGGCTCTTTGAAGCAACTTGCTGATCAAGGGAGACTGGAGCCGAATTGAGGGGCACAGTAAGACTTAAAGAGATTCGGTGAAGCTAAGAATCACAAATGAAGACTGAGGGGAACTGCGAGGATGTGAAATGGGATTGTGAGGATAGAGAAGTATCATATGTTTAGGAATCTGCACTGGGTGAATCTGCAGCATGCTATGCACTCAAGATGTCTCTGCAAAACAAAGATGATTAATCTAAGTTGCAGCATTTCACTGTGTGTGTGATCTTTTTTTAACAACAAGGGTTGTTAACTAAAATATTCTTAATGCCTAAATATGGCCAAGCCTTGCATCACAGAGTCAGGTTAGATTTGTTTTTAAGGCTATGGTTTCTACGTTGTAAGAAGACTATCGTATATTTGAAAGATAGCTGCAGTTTGTCATTAGATAGAAATCTCGGTTTAAAGCTAAACATACACTGAATACATATTTTGTAATTATTTTTTTGGGGGGGGGGGGGGCTTTGAACTTACTGTAGTGTAATTATCGGGGACTGAATCAAAGATTAGGAAAAAAGAGTGAATGTTTTTAGGATCACACATTTTTTTTCTATTAATGACTAAGTCAAACTGACTGAATTTATCTTGAGTGAAAATCATCGCAGCTGTACCACCTGATCACAGTCTGATTATCACGGAGGCTATAGTCTATCAAAACAAATGTCGTCATTGCTCTATACATTCACACTGAAAAAGCAATAATATTGAAGATCATGTATCATACTAAAATTGGGATTCATAGGATAGCAACAGTAAATGCTTGACAGTGAACTGAAAACCTCTTCATGGGAGGAATTATTAACATGACATACTTTTAAGACTATTTACAGAATAGCTTGGAAAGGTCTTCACTATGTTTCTAAAAGGTTTTTCAATGTTGTGGAAAACCTTGTATGCCAAGTGTGAGTGCTGATGAATATAGTGTAGTATTTATGTACTTTGAAAGTATGTTTCTGTAATGTTGACAGATGATATTATAAAGTGCTCTACCAAGCTGTTTAGAAGTAGGGAAATATATAATAGTAAGATGAGGATGGGTAGAAAACATGAATTCAGCAAAACCCTTATTTAGTATCCGTTCATGATTTTGAAGAGGATGTAATATTAGACAAACATGACTATGCAAAGTGGATAATGCCATATCTCTGCAATCACTGTTCCTTGAGTATTGTAAGGCTTTGTGTAAATTGAATACAAAATTGAATACAGAACAGGTTGTGCATCTAAGCCAAAATAATCAGGTTTTTCTCAACTTTTGTATGCATGAGGGCACTTTGTTGTGTTTTATGTGTGTAATTTTGTAAATTTTTGAAGTGCACATATTTCTGTCTATGTAAACTACTGCATTTTGGAAAAAAAAAATTAATATCACAGCCAGTCCACGTAACATTATTTATTTTCCTTTAGAGTCAATGAAATTACCTGAAGATCAAGGTAGAATAGGTTGAGCTATTATTTAAACTCCAGGTCTTACATGAATATAGAACAATCTGTGATTTATTTAAATTTGCAATAACTTTTCCCATGTTATGCTGCTTTTTACATTTAAGGTAACTAAATTATAAAAATAAAATACGAATTTATCAAATTCCATTTTCAAGATGGTTGCCGGTTTAATGACAATGTATGATACATCCATTAATATACATAATGGATTTGGTGACTATGCAGTGCATACATGATATCAATTTGAATCAAATGTGAGAATTCTTCATATAAACCAAACCATTTTCTTGACTATTTATGGCTCGTAAGTGTGTCTCAAAACACATTTGTTTATATACAGTAATATGAGCATTTTATTTCAATTACATTTTTTATTTTAAAGGACATTAGACACAAAACGCATTTTTTGTTTCAGTTTGGATTGTTTTCACCACACGAGCCATTTATTAAACTGATGTTGCTTAATTTAAGATGTGCAAATGTATATCCAATTCTGTTCAGTCCCCCCCCCCCCCCCCCCACACACACACACACACATACACACAAAAATAAAAATAAAAACTATTTTATAACTTCTGGTAAGTGTTGCATTTTTCCTATATACAGACTAGCAAACATAAGTGGGAATTCGTTAGAACAACCATTTCCTAGCAACAAAAAAAAATTATATTTTATAGAATTATATTTCAGAGTTCCTCCTCAATTTTTTTTTATTATTTCTCATTCATTTGCTACCACTCTGATAGTTGAGGGACAAAGACAGTATTTTTAAACCCCACCTGTCTGCCAGGCTGACAGACCCCCTCCCTACCCCTCTGTCCCCCTTTTTACTCCCATGGCAGGGACACGCTATGAATACCAGGCCCTATTTTCGACCAGGACTGGGTAAAGACTCCTCTTAGAACCTAGCTATTGATTGATACACATGGACAGCAACAACAAACCACTGGTTTAGAAAAAAAGTAAATAAGTCACAAATTATTTGAGTGAAGCTATCAATGATGGACTATATATTCCTCAAAGCACATAATAATATATTTGGAAATGTAGATTGTGATGAATTGCAATAAAGATACGTCTGCATGTAAAAAAAATAAAAAAAATAAGGAGCTTTGCAATTTCAGTGGTGTGGGCCTGCAAGAGAAGTCTGACGTTAAGTTTAAATGTTAATACATTACACATTTGTTAGTCCAATAGATTTATGCTTGTTTTAGAAGCTATGAAACTTTTGAGAAAATAATGGGGTTCTCACAGCCCTTAAATCAAGGGGATTTATGCTTTTAGTTCATTAAATATGTCCTAATACAAGTAAAGAAATCAAAACTGTCAGAATTTGTATTATTATTGTTATTATTATTATTATTATTATTATTATTATTATTAATAAATGTCAGACAGTACAATTTGTAAACCATGGAAGAAGCATGAAAATGGCCATAATAATGTGTCTTTAAGCTTTACAACACTGCCCTCTAGCGAGCAATATTCAATCAGAGGTTCTTAGTCAGTATATAGAGTGCAAATTCAAACATTATGTGTTCTTAACATCTTGAACTACAGACTTAAATATTAAAATTAAAATCCCAAACTACATGCATTTGTTAAGTTACGTTGAAGCTCTAATTTTAATAAATCACTATTAATTCACAATATAGCTAAACATATCAATGTTCTTAAGTTGTTAGGTGACAACATTCATTGTCTGAAATCGTTAAGTATGTTACTGCAAAAATGGTGGGAGTGCCAGTGCCCTGCTAAAAATCAAAGAGTTACTCAAATGTCTTGAACTTCATGCTGTTTATCCAGTTAAAAGACGACTTCTGAGTTTCTCAGAATAGTTTTTTATTGAAGGATTCATGATAAGGTGCAGAGCATAAAAACTAGCATTTAAATATTAAGGTTTTGAAACGGGCTAAAAGTGTAATACATGCATAGGATTTCTATAAGATTAACAAAATAAGTCTAAGCGGAATGATAAGAGTTTCTTTCTAATAGTATTCATTAAATAAGTTACCAAACGCTCCCAAAAGCCTGAACATTCTCAGATAATTTTTTTTTAACTGAAAGCACGCAAACAAATGCTTCTGGTTCTCCCCTTTCCTCCTTTGGGTATCTTAAGTGAAGAAACTAGTATTCTCCTTCTTCATCTGCTTCATTGCTATCCGCTCCCACCTCTTCATAATCTTTCTCCAGGGCCGCCATGTCCTCTCTGGCTTCAGCAAACTCTCCCTCCTCCATGCCCTCACCCACATACCAGTGCACAAAGGCACGCTTGGCATACATCAGATCAAACTTGTGGTCGAGACGAGCCCAGGCTTCTGCCACAGCTGTGGTGTTGCTCAGCATGCACACAGCCCTCTGGACCTTGGCCAGATCTCCACCAGGGACTACGGTGGGGGGCTGGTAGTTGATGCCCACCTTGAAACCAGTGGGACACCAGTCCACAAACTGGATGGTGCGTTTGGTTTTGATTGCAGCAATGGCAGCATTTACATCTTTGGGCACCACATCGCCACGGTACAGAAGGCAGCAAGCCATGTACTTGCCGTGGCGAGGGTCACATTTCACCATCTGGTTGGCTGGCTCAAAGCAGGCGTTAGTTATCTCAGAAACAGTTAACTGTTCATGGTAAGCTTTCTCGGCGGAGATGACAGGGGCATAGGTAGCTAGAGGGAAATGGATACGGGGATAGGGCACCAAGTTGGTCTGGAACTCTGTCAGATCAACATTGAGGGCACCATCAAAACGAAGGGAAGCAGTGATAGACGAGACAATTTGACTGATAAGCCTGTTCAGGTTTGTGTAGGTAGGTCGCTCAATATCGAGATTCCTACGGCAGATATCATAGATGGCCTCATTATCTACCATGAAGGCACAGTCAGAGTGCTCTAGGGTGGTGTGTGTGGTGAGAATGGAGTTGTAAGGCTCCACCACAGCAGTGGACACCTGGGGGGCGGGGTAGATGGAGAATTCAAGCTTGGACTTCTTGCCATAATCAACAGATAGGCGCTCCATCAGCAGAGAGGTGAAACCAGAGCCAGTGCCTCCTCCAAAGCTGTGGAAGACCAGGAAGCCCTGAAGACCTGTGCACTGGTCAGCCTGATGGTGAGAAAAAACAAGCAACACGTGAATATCCTAATTTCCTGTATTGAATCAATAAGCTTCATTCAATTATTAATATCTATGGTGCCAACCAGTTTGCGGATCCTGTCCAAAACCAGATCAATGATCTCTTTGCCAATGGTGTAGTGTCCACGGGCATAGTTGTTGGCAGCATCCTCTTTGCCAGTGATGAGCTGTTCTGGGTGGAACAGCTGACGGTAGGTACCAGAACGAACCTCGTCTATTAAGGGTGACCAAAATATTTTTTAAATAGTGGAAAATTGTGGGCAAAAAACAGGACTTATGACTAAAATAAAAGCAAAGAGATGAGCAAGTTTGTGTTCATTTATCAGAACTTAAGGGCCACATTTCTTATCGAGATGCTAACATTTGAGCCTATGATCTTACCTATAACTGTGGGCTCCAGGTCCACAAACACAGCCCTGGGGACATGCTTTCCAGCCCCAGTCTCACTGAAGAAAGTGTTGAAAGAATCGTCTCCTCCTCCTAGAGTCTTGTCACTGGGCATCTGTCCATCCGGCTGGATTCCATGCTCCAGACAATAGAGCTCCCAGCAGGCATTGCCGATCTGGACACCAGCCTGGCCCACGTGAACCGAGATACACTCACGCTAAAAAAGAGGTACACAATTTATTTACTAGCAAACATAGTAGTTAACAACCCCCCCCCCCCCCCCCCCCACCACCACCACCACCAAAAAATCACATTATTTTTGTTGAACATAAAAAAAAGTTATGTTATGCTGTACTGTAACCGTTAGCCTGTTGAAAATAGGAATACAACAAGTGTCCTACATAACGGTAACAGTATATCATTTAAACAACGCAGCCAAGGAGTAGTCTCAGCATCCCTTAAGGGAAGGATATAAGGGGGGGGTGAATAGAAAAAAGCTCTCATTGTACAGACCAAGATACCAGTTTAAACCAGAACATCATGACCACATCACCTGACTATATTATGTGCAAGAAGAAAATCTTCTAATTCAGTATTCAGGCAGACAGAAACTTCAGTGTTTTCAAAGCTTAAAATGTCACACATATGGTGACCAATATCTCATTCCATCCTTGAGGAACCCATCTTCAGAAACAGTGCAGGGTAATCTTATGTTGATTAACAACAAACAAGAATGTCCTACAATGACTAATTTTATCTAGCAGGACATGAAGGCTTGTTTTTCTGTTGTCCACTACAATACCTTATGTAGCTTATTGACCTAGTGTATAATAGTTCTTCTATTGACAGATTTACGGCATTCATTTTTTTTAAATTCAGCAAACATAGGGCTATTGAATGCATCAAACCTTTGATTAAGAAAGCCTGTGTGATCGTTGCAAGCAACCGCAACTTTCATGTTAAGCCAACTTCAAACGGGCTGCAAAGGCACAGCAATTTGTCGTCGTGACAGTACAATGACCTTAGACGTAAGCTTTAAAGTACATGTACAGCAAGGAAAAATCGAATTATAGGTGGCAAATTAACACTATCGCACTAAACATTTCACTAAATCCATAATTAAATAAACTGCATTGATGCATCTAATTTCGTTGGTAGTCAACATCTCACACCGCGGGTCTGTCAAAAAAAAGAAAAGTTAAAATATACTCCAAAATGTTGTGGGCGCAAAGAAACTTATACTCATACTCACCATGTTGTGTAATGAAGAAGTCTCGAGATGCAGCCGAGAAGAAGAAGGAAAATACCTTTTCTTGGTCAACTCTCGCAAGAAGACTTTTATGAGTCTTTAGTAAGAAGTTATTAAAAAATACATTTGCTTGGTAGGGCTATTTATCCTTTCACATGCCCGGTTGCTATAGGGGTGGTTGATTTTGATTGGGGCATTACAACATGCGCCAAGTTGCTATTGGTTAAAGGTATAATTGACGGACTAGAGTATGCAATTTTTTCCCAATTCCCCTAGCTATGATGCATACACACACGGCTTCTGTCTTGTTGGTGGCAGATATCATGAGTCAGACAGAAAAAAAAATGTCAACGGAACTTCAAGCTTAATTCTTCTGATACAATAAAGTAACATTTGAAATTGAATATGCGACACATATATTCTTTTAAAAAATCTTAATATTACTTATACATTATCCTAAAATAGTTGTTTATCGTTCATTTTACTGAGGAATAGCCATTACTGTAACTTACAATGAGTTCCAATGTAGAGCAGAATATTATTTAAAAAACATGTTCAGGCCTTAAGGTAATCTGGTGTAATAATGGCATACAGTAGGCCTGACATCATAGAAACCTGACACGGGTGTAAATCGGAAGAATGCAAGGCCTAGGCCTGCATCAGAACGCACAGACGAGGTCATGTGATCTGCGCTTGATTGTTAAAATGAACACTGCCCCTTGAGACTTTTAAACAATCATTAAAAAGAAATGTTGAAAAATTCAAATTAAGTGTTGTATTGTATCTACTATCTAACTATATCAATCGATTTCTCCTTGAATATACTTATAGGTGATATCCCTACAGTCCAGAAACGAGCAGTAAAATCGTACCTGCGGACCTGACAATCAAATGTCCAGTCTTGTTTAATTGGAACGCCAAAGTGGACAAACATGGACGGATATTAATGTAATCGTTTGATATAAAGATATGGTTGCTATGTATGTTGTGTGTATTGATTGATTAGTAATATAGTTTTCTGATAGAGTTTTGTTTGGTGTCTATGCCTCCTTTAATTACATTGCTATTTCAAACAGTCATGTTGAAAAAGGAAACAAAGAGGACTCACTGAATTACTCACATTATAATCAATTTTAATCTTTAACCATGTTTAACAATTTTCTTGAAATACTTCAAACTATAAAAACATTTTCTTTCTTTATATCAAGAAATATCAACAAGTATTACCAAAAGCCAAATTTGATAAACAAAAACATTTAAAAAAAGAAATGCACTGCCTTTGGTTTGGACATGTTGTGCTTTTGTAAAATACTTATTGTTTTGATCGGAGGATGGCCTTTAGTACTCCTCTCCTTCTTCTTCTCCCTCACCCTCAACAGAATCAACCCCAACCTCTTCATAATCCTTCTCCAGGGCCGCCATGTCCTCTCTGGCCTCAGAGAACTCTCCCTCCTCCATGCCCTCACCCACATACCAGTGCACAAAGGCACGCTTGGCATACATCAGATCAAACTTGTGATCGAGACGAGCCCAGGCCTCAGCAATGGCTGTGGTGTTGCTCAGCATGCACACAGCCCTCTGGACCTTGGCCAGATCTCCACCAGGGACTACGGTGGGGGGCTGGTAGTTGATGCCCACCTTGAAACCAGTGGGGCACCAGTCCACAAACTGGATTGACCTCTTGGTCTTGATGGTGGCAATGGCAGCATTTACATCTTTGGGCACCACATCGCCACGGTACAGAAGGCAGCAAGCCATGTACTTGCCGTGGCGAGGGTCACATTTCACCATCTGATTGGCCGGCTCAAAGCAGGCGTTGGTGATTTCTGACACTGAGAGTTGCTCATGGTAAGCTTTCTCGGCAGAGATGACAGGGGCATAGGTAGCTAGAGGGAAATGGATACGGGGATAGGGCACCAAGTTGGTCTGGAACTCTGTCAGATCAACATTGAGGGCACCATCAAAACGAAGGGAAGCAGTGATAGACGAGACAATTTGACTGATAAGCCTGTTCAGGTTTGTGTAGGATGGACGCTCAATATCGAGGTTCCTACGGCAGATATCATAGATGGCCTCATTATCTACCATGAAGGCACAGTCAGAGTGCTCTAGGGTGGTGTGGGTGGTGAGGATGGCATTGTAAGGCTCTACCACAGCAGTAGACACCTGGGGGGCGGGGTAGATGGAGAACTCCAGCTTGGACTTCTTGCCATAATCAACAGACAGACGCTCCATCAGCAGAGAGGTGAAACCAGAGCCGGTGCCTCCTCCAAAGCTGTGGAAAACCAGGAAGCCCTGAAGGCCTGTGCACTGGTCCGACTGAATAAAAAAGAAAGATTAGGTCATATCGGGAATTCGAGCATCAATAATATTGATGTATTTGTTGATTCTTTTTTACGCACCAGTTTGCGAACCCTGTCCAAAACGAGATCAATGATCTCTTTGCCAATGGTGTAGTGTCCACGGGCGTAGTTGTTGGCAGCATCCTCTTTGCCAGTGATGAGTTGTTCTGGATGGAATAGCTGGCGGTAGGTCCCTGTGCGCACCTCATCTGAGAAGAGTAATTCCAAAAAATGTTTATGAAAGGTTGTATTATTATCTTTTTTTTTTCTCTGAAATATTTCACATCAAAACTAAATTTGATCGCATACCTATGACTGTGGGCTCCAGGTCCACAAACACAGCCCTGGGGACATGCTTTCCAGCCCCAGTCTCACTGAAGAAGGTGTTAAAAGAATCATCCCCTCCTCCGATGGCTTTGTCACTTGGCATCTGTCCATCCGGCTGTATTCCATGCTCCAGACAATAGAGCTCCCAGCAGGCGTTGCCGATCTGGACACCAGCCTGGCCCACGTGGATGGAGATGCATTCGCGCTGTCGTAGCAAAGAGCGATGGTATTTTACTAGGGCTTCATTGTTTAATTTCATGCTCCTGTTTGTCCTGTACTCCTAGTCACATCTAGTCTGAATTCACTTACAATAGAGCAACAATAATAACCCGTTTATAGAGGTGCACAGTTTATCAATAGAGTGTCATATAGTTGTAGTACTGTAGATAAAACAGGTGTTACAATAGAAAGGTAATACAAAGGCAACTGAATAAAGGCGTGCCTTGCAATACATTAACTCAACTAACCAAACATATACACATTTTGCTGGTTGGTATTTCTGTTCTGATTTTGTTCACTATGGTCTTCAGTGGTAGTCTAGACAGTGCCGTTACAGATACTTTGCAAGGTCTTAACACTGCGAATAGTAGGGGAGTGGTATCTAGGTCAGCCGATCGACCGCTGTCTCTTTGAAAAAAAAACGAGACTGCGTGCAGAGCAGATTCCAATTAATTTAAGGAACGCATTTTTTTAGACACTGCGTTTTGTTTATATGAATCAATTTTATATCACTAGCGATTCAGCAAATCAAGGTTATGCCAACAATGAGATTCCGATCAGAAAGCCTGCAGTTCATTTTTTTGCTTTTTTTTTTTTTGGGTAATACAAATGTAGAGTGCAAATTATGAATGATAGCAATTACCATTGTGTTTCCACAAAATGGAGAAATAGGCAGGCATTTATAATTGCATACATTAAACAATGGTTACAGAGAGCAAAAATGGCAGTCAATGGGGAACCAACTGCGTGTAATCTGATTTTAAACGATTATGTGGTCAGAGGATTTTACTCAACAGATTTCGTGTATTTATGTTTTGCAATTTTTAAATAGTTCGCATTGCATCACCGTTGATAAAGATAAGACACAGTTGGACTACATTACAATATAATCGAAATTACATAATTCAGAGCTAGACACAGCAATGCAAACCTCAATCTGATGGGGGGGGGGGGCAATAAAAACATTGTATACATTTTGAAATGGTTCAGAAAAAGAAATCATATGTGTGGCTTACCATAATTGCCTGTCGTTAGTACTTGAAGAGAAGGTTAAGCACTGAGTCAGGTGAGAATTCTACGAAGTGCTTGCTACTGGTGTGCTATGTTCGAGGAGAATAATCCAATGACGCCACTCCCCACTTCTAGGACCAGATTAGCAGGGCGCAGTGCGTAGCTGGATCACGCTTTTTTGTCTGCAGCAGAATACGGCATGGGAATTATAATTTTATTTTTCCTTTTCTCCTAAAGATACTTAATGGCCAATAAAATATGTTTGGATTAAGACCAAAAGATTTTGAGGACAAAGAAGCAATGTTTTTGACGATAAAAGTAAATGATATATTTGATTGACAGCCACATAAAGAATTCAGATACACTGGTCGTTGCACAAGTAAACTGCAAATTAAGTAAATTTCGTCACAGGCAACGGCAAATCAATTGCATAGTGGCCTACACCAGACCAAAATGTATTAGGCCTAATAAAGGTTTAGGTTCTGGGTGATTGCTCTTGGAGCTCTGCTAAGATTTTATTTGGAACTTGATTGGGGTCTCAAATTAGTTGGCCTTTTTTAACAGGAACCAATAACAATTTCATGATAAACGTGATAATCTACAATATCGTAAAATGTGAGAAAATAAAATCAAGCTGCTGATTTATTTTAAAAAAAAATGAATTAGCATAAAATGTGGCAGCTATGAAACAAATTATTTTTAAACCACAAGCGGATGTTTTTATATATAATATTATATGTAAAATGTAACTGCATCAACCTACAGTAGCTTGAGAAATGTTTCTGCAGTCTCTTCTAAACATCATTTAACATATTACAGTTCTAATTTAAGGTTTGACATTCCATTTTAGATGGAAAAATGTATCCAAGAGCTGTCATGTGATTGTTTCTTATCCAACATAGAAACCCACTTAATTAATTCAATTATATTTACTAAAAGTGTTTAGGAGAGCAAGAGCAAGACAAAACACAGAAGTGCACACACATTTGTAAGACAGGAATAATTTTATTGTCTTTATATGGATACCTTTGGTATATACTGACAGTCTAATGGGAATGCATTTTTTAAACATTCAGAACCAATTCTATTTCCTGTTTGTTTCCCATTTAGTACTCCTCTCCCTCCTCCTCTCCCTCACCCTCGATGGAGTCAACTCCAACCTCTTCATAATCCTTCTCCAGGGCCGCCATGTCCTCTCTGGCCTCAGAGAACTCTCCCTCCTCCATGCCCTCACCCACATACCAGTGCACAAAGGCACGCTTGGCATACATCAGATCAAACTTGTGGTCGAGACGAGCCCAGGCCTCAGCAATGGCTGTGGTGTTGCTCAGCATGCACACAGCCCTCTGGACCTTGGCCAGATCTCCACCAGGGACTACGGTGGGGGGCTGGTAGTTGATGCCCACCTTGAAACCAGTGGGGCACCAGTCCACAAACTGGATTGACCTCTTGGTCTTGATGGTGGCAATGGCAGCATTTACATCTTTGGGCACCACATCGCCACGGTACAGAAGGCAGCAAGCCATGTACTTGCCGTGGCGAGGGTCACATTTCACCATCTGGTTGGCTGGCTCAAAGCAGGCGTTGGTGATTTCTGCCACTGAGAGTTGCTCATGATAAGCTTTCTCGGCGGAGATGACAGGGGCATAGGTAGCTAGAGGGAAATGGATACGGGGATAGGGCACCAAATTGGTCTGGAACTCTGTCAGATCAACATTGAGGGCACCATCAAAACGAAGTGAGGCTGTGATGGACGAGACAATTTGGCCAATAAGCCTGTTCAGGTTTGTGTAGGTAGGTCGCTCAATATCGAGGTTCCTACGGCAAATATCATAGATGGCCTCATTATCTACCATGAAGGCACAGTCAGAGTGCTCTAGGGTGGTGTGGGTGGTGAGGATGGCATTGTAAGGCTCCACCACAGCAGTGGACACCTGGGGGGCGGGGTAGATGGAGAATTCCAGCTTGGACTTCTTGCCATAATCAACAGACAGACGCTCCATCAGCAGAGAGGTGAAACCAGAGCCGGTGCCTCCTCCAAAGCTGTGGAAAACCAGGAAGCCCTGAAGGCCTGTGCACTGGTCCGACTGAATAAAAAAGAAAGATTAGGTCATATCGGGAATTCGAGCATCAATAATATTGATATATTTGTTGATTCTGTTACACGCACCAGTTTGCGAACTCTGTCCAAAACGAGATCAATGATCTCTTTGCCAATGGTGTAGTGTCCACGGGCGTAGTTGTTGGCAGCATCCTCTTTGCCAGTGATGAGCTGTTCTGGATGGAATAGCTGGCGGTAGGTCCCTGTGCGCACCTCATCTGAAAAGATGAATATTTAGAAAAGTTAATAAAATCGTCTTTATTTAGTCTTTACTGGATATTAAATACTACTATGATCTTACCTATGACTGTGGGCTCCAGGTCCACAAACACAGCCCTGGGGACGTGCTTTCCAGCCCCAGTCTCACTAAAGAAGGTGTTAAAAGAATCATCCCCTCCTCCTAGAGTCTTGTCACTGGGCATCTGTCCATCTGGCTGGATTCCATGTTCCAGACAGTAGAGCTCCCAGCAGGCATTGCCGATCTGGACACCAGCCTGACCCACGTGAACCGAGATACACTCACGCTATAGGGGAAAAAAAGGATACAGACATTTTTTTATTATAAATGCACAGAAATAAGGGGGGGAAATAACATATTCGTATATATATATATATATATGTATTGATTTAAATTTAATTTTACAGACATGTTTAATTTTATTTGGTTAGTACACAAGTAGTGCGATGAAGGCAAATGTTTTACAGGGTGCCTGTATAGGTTAATGATATAATGTATGCGACCATTATTTTTTGTAATATCACTGCACTGCATAAAATTATGTTTTAAGATCCAGAGGTTTGTACTTTTAAATGACATATCATTACATTGTAATGATTTAAAGGAAATTTCCATTGCTATCAGGCAATGGCCTTAGCCTTATTGACAGCTTGTCCTAAATGTAACCGATTCGCTAATTATGCAAAGCGATCAATTTATAATGGCTACAATAGGCCATGCTGAAGTTTTGTTTTAGTCATTTTCAGGATAGGGAGGGCTTCGTTGGGCGTAGGCCACATAATGAAGCAAAAATAACTGCATATGCGCATCCACTGACTGCCACTGAGAGGAGGATACCGGCAGGGAGGACCAGTGGGAAAAAATACTGCAACACATTGCGCAGACCCCGTTGTAGAACAGCCTAAAAAGGCAGGCTGCATTATTTATTCCGGTCACCTGTCATTCGTTAAAACCTCTTTTGTCTAGTGATCAGCGCGCGCACGCAGGCCTACACATCCAATTTAGGCGCGCCGATTCATATACAGGCACAACAGCTTATGTTAATGTTTACATTTACAGTAGGCTATAGGCAGACCTGAACCTGGCTATTCTGTCTGTTTCTCTGTAAGAAAGTATCCTTCAGATACCCATAATGTTCTTTCAGGTATTGAACCATGGGCCTACGTTGTAAAAAAAAAAAAAAAAAACTATAGGATCTTGCTGATTCTTTTTTTTAAAGCCTAAATAATTTCAACATTCCGAAAAAGTTTATATAAATAAAGGCGTGCTATTTTGAATAGTGGAGTATCAGTCTTACCATATTGTATGTTTTAGCCGCACTTCACCGTTGCAGAGGCTCCTCGAAGGGGCGTCTTACAGTTCGACAGTAATGAGGTCGATGTAAGGGGGTAATGCCGCACATGGAACGAACCTCTCATTTTATAAAGTGCGTTATCCGGCTGAATGCGTCTGCTTAGTTGTCATTGGACAAGTCTCGGTCAATCTACTGACTTCAGAGGTCCTTACTGTTTTCTATTGGACAAATAAGAACATAACCATGATGTAAGAGCCAACTTCCCTCTCAGCCACACCCGGCTTGATGTTATTGTGTTGAATTTATATACTTTTATAAAGTGTTTTCGTCCTTTTATTTTTGACAGTGCATTACATTATAATTTTCGCGTTTCAAAATAATGCCAACGTGCAACCTCTACAAGTAATGTATGAATTTGAGTAAATTAAAGTCTATACATTATTTGTGTTTGTGCTACTCTATTCTCACAATAGAACATCACGTCATTCGCTTACTCATTCCTTTCTCACTGTAATGTGCTATGTCACTCTATTGATACCGGAAACATTCGAAAGAAATCCATAAATCAAACACGTGAGCCTTCCATCCACCATTCCTACACTTATTTCAATGTGAAATTAAGCATCATTATTAGTTCCTTATTAGTCTGTTGATAAGGTCATTATAAGGCATGTGTATACCGGAAAACTTGTTTCTGACTAGTTTATTATTATTTTATCATTTTTGAAGGCATTGTCCTCACAATCGAATTAACTTTCTCCTTTGATTTCTAAATGTGCCTAACAAATATTTACGCTGTGCACAATGTATTTTAAAAAATCCAATATTTACAGTTTTATACCTGAACTTATTATAATCAAAGCTTTTCTGGCCTTTTCTTTGGATAATGGGGTCAAAAAACCACGAGATGAGGCAAATATATAGGACAGAGAGCCAGACACCCAACCCCCATGCCCTCACCCTAAGAACCCACTGTTGCTAGGAGATGAATAACGCAGTTGCTGGGATACAGTCCAGTATCCCATATGAACTGGGTTTTTTTTTCCCAGTTAGTCACATGACCAAGGTTGAATAGCAATACAAATGGGCAGGGCTCAGATGCCCTGGTGGGGGTTTGGAGTCTCAATCCATTGTGACATTTACCCCCCCCCCCTGTCTTGAGTACATGGAAAAGAGTCTGAGGTCCCAATTTAACCCTGTCTGTCATAAACAGTTGTACAACTGTTTGTAGAAAAAGTGAAATAAAATAATAAAATACAATTTAAAAAAACTATATAGGCTCGCTCTGGTAGGCATTATAGTCTGCTACACATCATTTGTGCATATTCTTGTAAATTCAGTTGTGGATTTCCTGGAGGCTTTTAAAGATTACATTTGTATTGATACTCATCTGTAACATCCTTTCTGGCCGTTAGTTAGAATCGTGAGTGCTTCAAAAAAAATTCTCCAGACCCACTGCTGCCCAAATGAAAGGCCTTGGTTGCTAACAACACAGGATTCTCTATGACAACAGACAACCTCACATTTGGTCAGGGGGCTGAATATGATACCCCAATCTGTTGTACTGTAGTCCATAGATGAATAGGTTATATTTTTAGATATAATTCATTTGTGTTTTAGAAACACTGCCGCATTGTATTTGTTCTAGTCTTTAAAGGAGAATATAAGAACAACCGTCATTTGCGACAGATTAGTTCTCAATTGAATGACAAATAAAATGGCTGACTGCATAGCAAGCTGGTAAAAATTACATCATATTGCATCTTTTACAATCAGGTTTTATTTTTAGGAGTGTTTTTATATATATTGTTTAAAGACACTTTGATTTGTCACTTCATAAGGTATTATTTGGTCTTCATGCAGGATGGCGTCAGTACGATTCTTTCATTCCTTCGACCACTCCCATCTAAAGCTCTCCCATTCTCCCTCTCGTCTTGGTCTGCAGCTGTTCAGACTCCTCCCTCTAGTCTCAGCTGCTGGAAAGGGGAGTGGAAGATGGAGGAAAGGAATTAGGGAAGGGAGAGGGGGGCGCTGCCAGGCTCAGGTCCGCTCGGCATGGTGCCATGTCTGTTTCCTCCTCATACCCTTACTGCGGTTCATATTAAGTGCAATCCCCCAACAAATGGGCCATTGTGAGTCACATTGCCTTGATAAATGCTGAGTTATGCTGGAAAGGCTGTGGTAGCCTGTGTTGGGACTTTTCAAGACAGGCAGTATGTGCTGAAGGTTTTCCTGAGCATGAGTTTGTTAAAAAGAAGCTTTGAGACTTCAGGACCAAGATTGGATAGGCAAGCCAGCTTAGCATCTTCACAAATTGTTCTCCGTTTTTTCAGCATTCATGAGAGTCAGAGAACAGAGTAGGCTATTGAAGATTATAAAGTTGTAACTCTAGATGACAGACTGAGAGTGAGAATGCATATTAAAGGACTCTGCCTGAGTCTGTAAACCTTTGTTGTCACAAAATGCATGACATTATTATGCCCACCGCATGTGATGGGTATTTTATAGCTGTGTTTCGGTTCAACAGGGCACAGCTGGAAAAAAACTAGTCTCAATTGGTGATCCCGGTGTAAATAAGTAATCTGAAAATCTGTTCTTTAAAAATCATCCACAGATTTACAGACAGCCCACGTGATCACACCATTGGATGACATCATTGCAGAGAATCTAGGACAAAGAGGGTGGAGAGTTGGCAGACATTCAAAACATGGACGCCTGGATGATAGTAGCACATACAGCATCCTATGCTGCAGAGGCACTTGCAGCCATTTTGGTGACTAAATAAATAAATATTGAAACACGATCTCTGCCTAAGTTATGGAATGAGGGTCAGACATTCTATTGGGAGAATTGAAATAAGTTTAATATTTTGTTGGTCCACATGAGGTTGCCACCCAATCTCGTTTTATTACAAAAGGCATCCTCCGTTCTAAAATGTCGAACTGAAATGTGCCTAAATCATAGGGCGGGGATTATAGGCAGCCTCCACCAAAATTTGTGTGGATTTCCACACAAAAAAAAACAAATACAGTATCATCTTACCTTTTTCGGGCCAATAAATTATAGCCATTGCAAAAAAATATATACATTGCAAAAACAAATTTTAAGAGTCACTGTGCTACATTCATTCGTTACCGTGACCATTTTGAGCTGAAAGAAAACCCTGCTCTGCATATTTTGTAGGACCGCCCTCGTATTCCGTTCTCGCATCGACCCTGTCTGCAGGCAGATCTGAGCTCACTTGTCTAAAGACGCAAATAATACCGGACCTGCCTTCGAATTCTCTAGTTTTACCGTTATTGTCCGACCCTCTTCGGAAAAATGGTAAGTTGTGTGGTTCTTACCGGATTTAAAGTCCTCTATTATGACAAGCAAAATAAAACGGTCGATGTAGCACGCGATTTCTAATAAAAGGAGAGATTTACGGTTCAGACTTCAAAAAAATTCATGGTTCATACTGCTTAATTAAGACAAATGTCTATTTAGTTTAGTCACAGATGACTTGTGAATTGCGTACAATTGGATTTATATCTTAATTTTGCATACCATTGGCCAATCATTTGTCTTGCTTGCCATGCAAAGATTAGCCTGTGTGGAGATTAGAACAATAAACCATCCCTTCCAAATATCAACTCAGATTGGGGTTTTAATCGAGGAAAAAGATTGTCCGGTTTTGGCACATTTTATAAAAATAGAAAATACTTTTTTATATATTTTTTAATACATGGACATCCGAACACCTTGCGCACGAAGGGAGGGGCAGCCGGCAGAGGCAACGGTTCAAATCCTATCGTACGTTTCTCTCATCATGACCAGTCTTTTTTTCAGAAAAATAACAACATGCCTTTCAATTAACACCGTTATATTTTTAATATGACATCCATTTCATTTTAATACGCTCAATCGTTTTTCCCAAAGTTCATTAGGCCTACCCAGTCGGTTAGCATTGGCCACAATGTTAAGTAGACATAGAGGACAATTTAACGCATTCTCTTCCTCGAAGCGCCTGCAAGAACGTTCTAGAAGGATATGTGCGCGTGTGTGTTTGCGCGTGAGAATAAGTGTGTGCGTATGTGCCGGTTTTTTGTGTCACTCTCGCGGTCGCCCTGCCAATGAAAGAAATATGCATACAACTAGGAAACACAGTAAAGTCAATGGAGTCTTCCATTTGACGAGACTGTCTTGCATTTCAGCAGGGTATTGGCTTTTGTAATACATGCAGTACTGTTTATTCTCAGACACAGGGAGCAGATGATTTCCTAACTGAGCCAATTAGCGGCCTACTCCACTCGTCTCGATTGCATTTCTATATAACAATATGTGGGTGTATATATATATATATATATATATATATATATATATATATATATATATATATATATATATATATATACGAATGTTATTTTCCCCCCTATTTCTGTGCATTTATAATAAACACATTTCTGTATGATTTCATATGTATAATAAGGTATCCTTTTTTTTCACCAATAGCGTGAGTGTATCTCGGTTCACGTGGGTCAGGCTGGTGTCCAGATTGGCAATGCCTGCTGGGAGCTCTACTGTCTGGAACATGGAATCCAGCCGGACGGACAGATGCCCAGTGACAAGACTCTAGGAGGAGGAGACGATTCTTTCAACACCTTCTTCAGTGAGACTGGGGCTGGAAAGCACGTCCCCAGGGCTGTGTTTGTGGACCTGGAGCCCACAGTTATAGGTAAGCTCATAATTTCAGTTTTTGTCCGATTTTAAGAGAAAATATCTTTGAAAAAAAAGGATTTTGAACTTTTTTTAATTTCTCAGATGAGGTGCGCACAGGAACATACCGTCAGCTGTTCCACCCAGAACAGCTCATCACTGGCAAAGAGGATGCTGCCAACAACTATGCCCGTGGACACTACACCATTGGCAAAGAGATCATTGACCTGGTTCTGGACAGGATCCGCAAACTGGTTGGTACTATAGATATTAATAATTGAATGAAGCTTATTGATTCAAGACAGGAAATTAGGATATTCACATGTTTGTTTTTTCTCACCATCAGGCTGACCAGTGCACAGGCCTTCAGGGCTTCCTGGTCTTCCACAGCTTTGGAGGAGGCACCGGCTCTGGTTTCACCTCTCTGCTGATGGAGCGCCTGTCTGTTGATTATGGCAAGAAGTCCAAGCTGGAGTTCTCCATCTACCCTGCCCCCCAGGTGTCCACTGCTGTGGTGGAGCCTTACAATGCCATCCTCACCACCCACACCACCCTAGAGCACTCTGACTGTGCCTTCATGGTAGATAATGAGGCCATCTATGATATTTGCCGTAGGAACCTCGATATTGAGCGACCTACCTACACAAACCTGAACAGGCTTATTAGTCAAATTGTCTCGTCCATCACAGCTTCCCTTCGTTTTGATGGTGCCCTCAATGTTGATCTGACAGAGTTCCAGACCAACTTGGTGCCCTATCCCCGTATCCATTTCCCTCTAGCTACCTATGCCCCTGTCATCTCCGCCGAAAAAGCTTACCATGAGCAACTCTCAGTGTCAGAAATCACCAATGCCTGCTTTGAGCCAGCCAACCAGATGGTGAAATGTGACCCTCGCCACGGCAAGTACATGGCTTGCTGCCTTTTGTTCCGTGGTGATGTGGTGCCCAAAGATGTAAATGCTGCCATTGCCACCATCAAGACCAAGAGGTCAATCCAGTTTGTGGACTGGTGTCCCACTGGTTTCAAGGTGGGCATCAACTACCAGCCCCCAACCGTAGTCCCTGGTGGAGATCTGGCCAAGGTCCAGAGGGCTGTGTGCATGCTGAGCAACACCACAGCCATTGCTGAGGCTTGGGCTCGTCTCGACCACAAGTTTGATCTGATGTATGCCAAGCGTGCCTTTGTGCACTGGTATGTGGGTGAGGGAATGGAGGAGGGAGAGTTCTCTGAGGCCAGAGAGGACATGGCGGCCCTGGAGAAGGATTATGAAGAGGTTGGAGTTGACTCCATCGAGGGTGAGGGAGAGGAGGAGGGAGAGGAGTATTAAAAAGGATTTGTAAACAAACCTTTGTCAAACCATGTTGCATGCTCTAATGATGATAATTGATACCTAATATCCAATAAACATCAATTGGCATTTTGCTTACTGGTTGTGTTTATCATGTGTCTTTTTCTCAGTTAATGCGGTTCTATCAGAAATAGCCTGTATGATACATTACTTCTATAGAAGCTGAGACTTTCAAGCAAATTTATTCTGGGTGCTTACAGAATCCCCCACCCCCAGTACAGATTAGTTTGGGGGAAGGGGAATGTTATTTGGTGTAATCCCTTGAGGAGCTCCTCATCCCGAAGACTAGTGGCTTTGTTGTTGTTTTGGAAACTGTCAAATATTTCAGTTTCTTTCCCAATTTGATAAGCTTCCCTATCAATTTTTTTTTATAATAAATGGAAGATGTGAAGATGTGAACACAAGAGACACGCTTCTCCAGTCGGGTGTAATATTGTAGCATCAATCCATGTAAGACATGTTTTGAGTCAAATTTATTTGGAAAAAAAGCGTTGATTCTTTTCACGCATTTCTTTCTCTGAAGATGCCATAGGTTGAAATAAGGCCTTGCTGCCTCATCTTTTCTTGAGTATTTGTAAAATGTTAACTTTTTTTTTTATTTCAGGTTTGCGCTAAGGAAATCATAACTTGATGTGAAATTGAAATTAGAAACAAACCAAATCATGAAATTTTGTGTTATGAAAAACAAACATATATATATATAAAATTTTTTATAAAAAACATTTCAGATAACTGCGGAGACAATGTTTCTTGATGTATTGGTTAGTACTGAGGGCTGAGCAGTTTACACCCGGCCATCTTGGAGGAGAGGGCAGCTGTCCACAGCTCCCTTTCTGTTCAGCAGTTTCCAGAGCATTCCTGTTCCGGGGCAGGTGTGGCTAGCCTGGGGAACTGCTGCGGCAAGATCCTCCTTTAGTGGGTGATACGTCTTAAAACTCCTGTGAAGGTGCAATGTGAAACTTGGCTGATACCTTACTCGTTATGATAATAATAATAATAATAATAATAATAATAGTACATTAGAGTTCTAAGCGCCTTTCTAATAACTCAAGGACACTGTGCAAAGGCAATAAATTATGGAAATTGTTTCAATATAATATATTAAAACTTATTGATAGGAGTTGAAATTATTTATTTTTGGTTGGATGAATTTTTACTTGTATGAATAGGCCACGGTCCCAACTGCTAGAGCAGCAACCAACACACCAAGAACCATGGCTATAGTGCCGGATGAAGACGGATTGGGACCTGCAAAAAAATAAATTTTAAAATAAGTCATGGAAATATGGTACTTTGCAGTAACTGTTGGTTATTGTCGGTCAGTTGAATGTTGTCTGTCACTATACTGTTTTGTTGTTTGTCAGTATACTGCCTTATTTACTGTCAGTATGCTTCTGTTTGTTAGTATACTGACTGGTTGCCTGACAGTGTACTGTCCGTTGTATTTTGGGATATTGTCTTGTTGTCTGCCAGTGAACCGTTTTTCGGTCGTTCGGTACCGTCTTTCTGTCTGTCTGTACCATCTGTGGTCTGTAATAATGGTTTAAGAGAGGCAACTCTTTCCGACCTAGAATTGTGTATAAAACAAAGGCAGGTGATAGGATGTGCCTTGCTGTGATTTGCGTAAAACTTCTTTTGCGCAACTTACCCATGCTGACGTTAACTTTGGCACTAGCGACCGCCAGGCTGACCTCGTTGGCCATGGACACATTGATGCAGTAGACACCTGAGTCGTTGAAGAAGTGCCGCATGACCAGCTGGCATTCCAATGACGGCTCCACCATGTTACACACGGTGTGAATGGGTTTCATGCATTCTGCGTCCAGAATCACACTGCACACCTCTTTGGGGCGGCTTAATGAAGGAGAGATAAGCAGTTTTGTGGCCAATATAATGATACTAGTACTAGTGAAAGAAAATGATAATAATATAGTAGTCCTTACCTTCCCTGGCAGGTGATGGTGAGATCCACCACATTTCCATCAGCCTTAGATGTTGACACAATAGCATTCTCCATTTGTACAATATTCACACGTTCAATACCCTCTGTACAAAAAAAGCAAAAACATAAAAGAAGGTGTGGAGGCTTAGTGTTGTTATCTCAATATCACATGGCGGATAACATTACTGTGGTACTATTGGACAATGTCTTCAATTTATTGATTAAATTACAACTCACCAACTACTTCAATGCCAGTACAGTAGGAGCCATAGCGATAAATCACACAGTCGTCATCCGGCGGCTTGTCACCTGAATCTCGTTTTTTCACAACCACAGTAGCATGGCCTGTTAGTATTACTGTCCCACCTAAAACATTCAACAAGGATCAAACAGACTTAAATACTTACACCACAACCTCTTGGTAAATATAAATTCGTATTTAGTTTACAGAAATGCATATTATCTTGAGTGTATAAACAATACGTTAGTGTCATAAAAATACATTAAACAAAAAGAAATTTGAAAAAGGGAACCTTAAAATAATACTCACAAATAACAGCTTAACCCAAATAATACATTTTTAATTTCTTAAATGTTGTTCACTTCCAATAGGCCTACGCATCTCCTCACCATTATTTGCCTTCTGGATCACAGCCTCTGGCACCATGGAAACCACAGGTACTGTTGCCATGTCACTGTTGACGGGGGAGGGTGTCTTGGTCAGTGAACTGGAGTCCGGGGTGGCCTGAGTGGAGGCTTCCTCCTCGGTGGGGTCCTCTTCACTGTCCGACAGCCCCACGTTGACGCTGACGGACGCCAACTTTGTGGATAGCACCACCGGAGCAAAAGAGACAGCTGCGGGACCTCTTACTGGACAAAACAGGACCCACAATCAGAGTGGATCTTTCTATCTATCTATCTATCTATCTATCTATCTATCTATTAAAATATACACAATATAGACCCTTGCATATGAATATTCCATAGACAAATAGCAAGGAATATCGTGGATGGGCTACTTGACATCACCACCTCATACAAATAAAGCTCATCCTTCCATCTAAAGAGAAAAATTAACATACCTAATAATAAAATCTTAACATTACCAATTCCCACTCCCCAGCTCATAACCTACCTGTAGTGCCGTGATCAGAAGGTGGGCCTGGAGGCTGGGTTGGGGTGTTGACCGGAGGGTCACAGGCTTTGTCTGGGATGACAGCTTGGATGACCACCTGGGGCTTAAAGGAGCCAGAGGAAATGTAGGTGTGGGTGACAGTGACCTCCCGGGAAATGAGAGCTCCACTATCGTCTCCAAAGTCCCAGTTGAAGGTGGTGTCAGCGTTGCTGAGATACTCGCTGGGGTCGTGGAGGGTGATGCTGAAACCAATGGCGCGATTCTGGACGAAACGCAAGTCTGCCTCGTCCAGGTCGTTCACTTGCTTCATGGACACAGCAAAGGGGATTTGATCTGTTGGGACAGAAAGGGTCAAAGAAATATCTTGACTGTCTGCATCTATTTCAGGATTTTCAATTACTTTAAGCTTTGCAATGTTTTATGTATATATAATGCTATAATATTCATTAATATATTTTCTTTTAATATATATATAAAAGTTAAAAAAAAATTCTTTAAAAGTTAAAGAGCGCAACCAGTAAAAGGACACAGGACTATACAGTATAAAGTTGAGAAACTGTACATGGTGTATACGCAGATCAAATCTACATATGATAGTGACGCTCACCAGTGATGGAGAACTGTGTGGAGGCATAGCCCAGGGGGATGAACTTCTCCTTGCTGCGGTAATGGTAGATGACAATGTCCACAGTGTAGGAGCCGAGTGGGACGTCGTCGGTGCCAATGGTCAGTGAGGAGGAGGGGCCATCCGACACCTGCCAGTACTTACCTGTGGTAATGCATCAATCGCAGTAGACACAAGTCAATCCTATTTATTAAATATTTCAAACCCCTATGACAACCCAAACCCCTTTCTAAACAATGCTTTGTGAAGTACTTGCTTTTTGGATTATGATATGAATGTTTGTACATTAAAACACCATATCCTGTGTATTTTGAATTGTGTGTTACAAATTTAATAACTTTTTCTTTTGGTTAAGGTTTCTTTGTGGAAGTCTTTGTAGGTCACATACACTTTACAGAATACACAGTCAGATGAGGCGATTAGGTAGTGATCTCTGATTATCGTTCAATTTCTTACCCCACGCCTTCCATACGAACACATAACTGGGCGGCTTGTCCTTCTTGAAGGGTGAACCATCAGGGAAAACTCCATCCACCTCTATATTCTGTGATGGATACACTGGCTCGGATTCTGTGTACTTTGTTCCTAAAAATAATGTAAATCAAAAGATAATTTCCAAAATTAAGAAGCTCCTGTTGATGCAATTTACTCTTATTTTTCATCCAAAATTACCATATGGAATTTCTAATCCTTTTTAGGTAAAACTAGTAAAAACAAATCTCACCATTTATTATGCAGTTCTCAGCCCATACCACGTCCCCATTGGGGAAAACCTTCTGGTTGTGAGGGAACACCAGGTCAATAGTAAAGGTAACTTTGGCTCCAGTCAGGGTTGGTGCGTCATTTCCCACCTTGAAAGTCGGTTTCCCACCTGTTGAACAATATTAATAAACGTAAGATTTATTTACTAAATATATATTATTTTCACATGAATATGATACTATTAAAACCTGAATTGTGTAGCACTTTTCTAAACACATTCACAGACTGCTTAAACAACAGTAAAAGTTGATTATTGAAAAAAATATGTTTGTTCAGTGCATTGATTCAACATTGTGGTGAATTCTGACTGCCCACTAACCTTTCCAGGAGTCTTGATAACGAGGGTCTCCATCCTTCCAGATTGGGTACATTCTAGTGTTCCATGATGGATACCGTGTGAAGCGATTTTTGGGCTCTGGAAAGTAGACATAGAATGTGATGATTAGCAATCAGTTATCACGCTTATACCAATCCTAAAATACTATCTTTCATAAAAGGAAGGGATATCTGTTTAAAAGACTAATAAATGTGCTTGTTGTTCTTTTCAGTTTCACAAACTCCACAGAAGTAACTGGGAGAAACATCACACACATAATTCATCGATTGGAGGAAAAGGCACAACATGCCAGGATCTGTATTCATGATGATTTGGAGCTTGGGTCACTATTGGCACTGACCAAAAGAGGCTACTCCAGTAATCTCCAATCCCCCTAAATCCTCCCCATGTGACGGTCAGCTGAGTGAGTTTGTGTGCGTGTGTGCGTATGCGTGTGTGTGTGTGTGTGTGTGTGTGTGTGTGTGTATCTGCACGGAAGTTAAAGGTGGTGGTAGTATGGAGGTGTGTTGTGGGTGTTAATGGACTTAATTATTGACTAAGAACTAGGTTTTAAATTAAATGTCTGACATCCTCCCCCTCTTGCACAGATAATTGATTCCCATGTGTTCAGGTGACAGATCTTTAAAAAAAAAGGCAGAGGAAGAGAATCCCAGGTTTCGAAATGTAATTCAAAACTGGTAAGGCAATTGGCAAATTAAAAGGGCAAAGTTTGGGTGTAGGAAGTCCACAATGGGTCAGGTGGTTTAAGAGATTCAGCTAGCCATTCATGTTTAGAAGATCATGATGTTTCACATGCTGTATTGGTAAAGTGCCAGCATCCATGGTATAATAATAATAAAATTAGTTGCCTTAGGCAAATCTGGATATTTAATACAAATTGTATCGTAAGATCTAGTGTTCAAAAATAGGGATTTATCATTAATTTGGATAATTATGTAAAAATTAAGTATGCAACAATGGTGTGGTTTCTGCATAAAACTTTGAGTGTATTAATTTATAATTTTAAAGCTGCATTATCATGTTGTTGTTCCAAAGCATCTAGGTGACCCCATGATGAAAACATGTAAATCATATGATGAAGATACTTTACACTTTGTGATTCCAAGGGCACATTCTTTGCATGCCTTTACGGGCTCACATCTCTCCCTGGTTGAATAGTCAGGATTAAGCTTTGAAGCTGCACTGATGAAACACTGGTGATTAACCAATTAGTGTATGTTACACAAACCCCCCTGCAAGGCAGAGCTGTACTCTATTAAAATGGCCGTTAATTTGAACCTACCAACAAAAAAAAAATAGATGGATATATTCCATAGTTGATGGATTTAATGGTCCTATTAATTTAATTACTAGTACCATATGAATTACCCAGAATGTTTTGGGGTTGTTGTTACTTTTAATAACTATAATGACCTGTCAATTGTGGGCAAAATATCAGATAAAAAGTGTTCTTTACTTACTTGCCACAGCAGAAGAAGAAACTACTGCCAGGACCAACAACACAATATCTGTCCTCATTTTTCAATTTTCTTCCTGTTCATGAAATATTCCTTTTCTCAGCAGCAAGACCGGATGCAAATCCCAAACCCAGAGTCGTTATTCTTGGCTTTATAAATTCTATCATCTCTGACCTCACTCCCATTGGTAGACATAACCCCTCCTCTGCTTTTGAAAGTGCTGGTACCTCCCCTCGTGATTAATTGTACATGAAAAGTTTATATCAGGAATTACTGTTTATGAGTCGCATAAAGGCATTACAAACTCTACAGTTATGTTTGTATAAAAATGCGTAAGAATATTGCTTGAGATAAATAATATTTAGCTTCACTGGTAATGCAAACACTTCGACTGTTACCTTTGCTGCTAGCAAATTCCAATCTGTAAATGTATTTGTGTTTTTTATAAATTAATCTAACGTAAAATGTAATTACTCCTCTCCCCTTCCACCTCCTCATGTGGGCTACAATCATTATACTGTGAGTTACAGTGCATAACTTTGATGAACAGATACTGACTTATGAGACGGACAAGACCCATCTACAGTATGTACTCATTTAATGTGTATGAAAGTTTAGAGGGTTTGAAGGTTGCCACATCCTTACAATATGCCATTATAGATACACTAATATAAAAAGCTAAATGTAGACAACACTGCAATGTCCTCAGCACTTTAATGGTCATGTTGGTAGAATATAACGAGCCAATAGAAAATAACACATTTGTAGATCATCAGATTTACAGGATAATACAGGTGTCTGGAATGCAGATCAATGCAAAATCCAGCGGAATTGGCTCTTTACCAATACTACATGTGAAAACTCATGTGCTTCTAAACATGAATAGCTACCTAAATCTCTGAAACCTGCTGACCCATTTTATGACTATTTCTACCAATTAGCCCTAATTATTTGGGGATTTACACTGATATTTATGCAGCTAACTGCAAGTTATGCTCCAATGATTGATTCAACTATATGTAAAACTCTAAGATAATGTTTGCAGGGAGAACAATAGTTTCAATTAAAAGTGTACATCCCGTATAAAGACACAGGTCAATTGATGATGGTCACAGACTATGTCTGTTCCAATAGAACAATAGGTCATAGTATAGTGGTAAGAGACTACTTACTGAGGAAATGGGGGGGGGGGGGTTGCACCATTAATAAGGCTTACTAGGGCACTTGTGACTCCTTAAATGTATCCAGCTTTGTTCCAATACTCAGAACTATAAAGTCCCTGTTCAAAGTTTTTCTAAATATTTTATGCCGAACTGTTACACTGTTCTAAGTTCCTTTTAACAATATCTGCATTCAGAACAAATCCTATTACCATGCCGTTTCGTGTTTTCATCATAAATGTAAGATCATGTTTAAGATAAGCCCTGTAATTTCCAACCGAACCATTCACCACCACAAACGTACCAACACAAATAGTAAACAATATATATTTTTCTTGAAAACAATAACTGACACAAATGATTGGTAAATATAAGCGGGCATCTCAGCAGACTTTTGTTTTTGCAGCAGACTGACAGACGGTGTTGCACCGATTTCCTGAGCAACCCAAAAAGCATCTCTTCTGAACCAGGGGGGTTTTAATCTGCGGCATGCAGTCAGCAGCCTATCTGTTCCGTTTTTAAGTCCATCTTGCAGTGTGGCTCCTTCGTTGGCTGAACTCACACTGGACTCATTATTCACATTCGAGAAAAGACTCACGTCTCCCATGGGGTCAGCGTGCTGTGGTCATGGGGTAACGGCAGTGATGAGTATGAGTGTTTCTATAAACAGTTTAAAATGTCACCACTTCTGCAGGGATCTCCATCAATTTATAAGAATGACAGACAATGTTTACTGATTAGCTTTATTAGTCTCTATATGGGGCCACTACCAAGGATAACTAGGCTATAAGGCTGACTACAACCACTCTGGCCGGAATCTATTGTACTTCCATTGATTTGTCTGACTTGCAGACTATCTGACCCCTTGTACTACAACCCAGGTAGTCACGTGAACATAAGTATAGGCCTACCCCTATCTTGTATGTATGTAGGCTATCAAGAAGCCTAGATAGCATACATTTGATCTCCATAACGTTCTACACTGCACATAAACGACAACTTCCTTCGATAATGCAGACGTTTTCAAAGTTTCCAATCCTGTTTGGGCCAAAAAAAGTTTAATTTGAAAGGAATAGGTCCGGGGTAAAATCCTAAAAGCCATTAAGCCAGGGAAAATGTCCGGAATAATTACAACCCTGCAATTACACAGTGTTTTCCTGGAGAATAAAACTGTTCAATGTTGCTTCATCAAGTTAAATGGGAAAGCCTCGAGTAAAATACAAAAAAACAGATCTTATCATGTTAAACGACAGGGGGCAACATGGAAAGACTAGTTTTCAGGAAGTTGAAGAAGATACCAGTTTTGATTGGACGACATAATTGAATCAACAAAAAAAGATGGCTGAAGTAGCAGAGCTCCAGAAACTAAAGGTTGATTTTGTTTAAAATGGTTATTTTAGGTTAAGCAGGACAGTTTATTAATTTACTCAAAATTGCATTCTACTAATTGTTTTAGGAAGAAATCAGGGTTTCAAAAGGGAATGTTGAACTAAACATATTTTCCCGGCTAGATACGACTCGAAACTGCTTAGCTGTGTGCGTGTTCACGTATTGATGCACAAAACAACCGTTAGCTTAGTGGCTAACAAGGCTATCAAAACCTTTCATGATTTTATAATAAAGTGAAGTTAGCTAGGTGCATGGGAAACCATGGTGGTTAAATCAGCAGAGAAGTTTCCATCAGTGTATGGTTTTGTAGTCTCCCACAAATCCGTCTCAGACTTTTGACTTTGGTATAAAAAAGCTTAGCATTCAAGCTAATGTTAGCAGCTATCGTAATAGTTGTGGCCGATCAAAATGCAATGAATGTCTACATTTAACCCTCATTTCTTTATTTAGCTTGCCGAACTGAGGCAGGAGTGCGAAGCCAGAGGACTGGACATTAAAGGAAATAAAGGGGAACTAATTGCCAGGCTTCAAGCTTACCTGGAAGAGCATGGTAAGGCCTGTCTGATTTGTCTTGTTTTCTGCTAAACCTGATTGAATGTTTGGACTGGACTGGGTTACTTGCAACAACAACAAAAATTTGTGATTTTATATGATTAACTGACGCTCAGACGTTTTACAGAGGAAGACTTGGATGTGAACGATGATGATGTTTTGGGGGAAGACACAGAGGTAAACCATGTGCTGATAAAGTTAAATAACTTTTAACACTCCTCGGTCTATGCATACCGATTTGAGAATAATTCAAATCGAAAATGCGTAACTCATCACTGCGCGAAACACCAATGTAATTTGATGATTGCAATATTGGTTGTTAGAGCTATGTGTTAGTTATTTTATTTTTGGTTTGGCAACGCAATAGAAGGAGAAAACAACAGCATATATTGTTGTGAAAGCTTGCCCAATACACAATATCTATGAATTATGAGCAATATATATAAAAAAAGAATTACACTTTGTGCTATTTTTCAGTTGTGAGAGCAAGGAAGTGAGCTGTATCTTGTGGCAAAATGTGGACATCCTAACAGATGTTCAAGTCTTAGCTGTTCTTTAGATGTGATGTAAGGGTTAGAGTGAAGGCCAGGTCACCAAAGAGATAACATGTGCCTCTCTAAAGCACTGAAGGCTAGTTTTGTGTGTTCTTAGCCATAGCATAATATGAGTAGCTGTACCTTGTCATACAGTGGGATGAAACACGTGTTCCCCTTGACCAATGGAATAATTTACGTAGTTTAGACCGATATACTTGGTTCCACCTTGTCAAAAAATCTGAACTTAATAATAAGGTGAACAGTAGTTACAAATTACGTTTAAAATGATGTCTATTTCAACGCCTCAGTCGGGCAGATACTAGCGCAGTTTCATGTATTGTATTACATGTTTGTTGCACAGAACTGTCAATGTCAGTTACAATTAAGGTAATTACCACACCCAAAGGTTTCATGCAATTGGGCAGGCATCACAGATGAGTGTTGATTACAGGCGTTTCACTGATCATTTATAGGGAACTTTGATCGTTTAAAATGTGGGAAAAGATGCTTGCTCACATATACGTCAAATTTTTAGTTGATTGTGATTTATAAAGGGTATCTGGTGTGGGATGTGTGTGCGTACTGTGTTATAAATCAATATGTTTTTGTGTGGACCCACTTTCTGTGTTTCATTCGTATGCAACCTTTTGGTGTGAATCCTACAGTTTTATAAATGAGAACCCTGCTCTCTTTATTCTTTCATAAAATTGTACTGGACCATTGCTCATTGTCTCCCTTTTGTTCAATTGGTTACTTCCTGTGGTTCAGTGAAAATATCCATGACAACCTCAAAGATGGCTCCTTACCTGAACCCTCGGTAGCATATGCATAACACGTTTTCTTTTACCTATAGGATTTTTCTAAAGTTGAGGTTGCTGAGTTGAAAAAGATTTTGGAGCCTCAACAGCCTGATACGTGAGTTTCTAATCATTTTAACAATCTGCGATTTTAGTGTTCAGAGAACAATGAAAATAATCCAGTCTGTTGTGATTTTTCTCAGACTGGCTGAAAAGAAAGTGGTGAAGGTGACTCCTCCCGCCACTGTGGATGAGGTAACATACAGTTGTTCCATTTATGCTGCCCTTATGTTTTTTAACATTTTCTGGTGAGCATCAGAAGCAACGAGACCACAAATTTAAGCTTTACTGTGTTGCATTTGCAGAGGTTGCAGAAAAGAGCAGAACGCTTTAATGTGCCGGCATCAGCTGAAAGCAAGAAGGCCATACGTGCTGCAAGGTCAATTCTCTTCACATAGAGATCCTGTGGTTCTTATGTTGTTGTTGTTGCCACTAGAGCCTAAAAAAAATCCTCAGAAATTCAGGGGTAGTATCAAATTTGGCCTGAGCATTTATATTGACGTTTTTTGCATGAAATACAATTTTGCTTTCCTCCTACTTATGTTGACATGTCAAATGCTGACCCTTTTTACAAAGTAGTAAAAACGTATTTGTTGAAATAAATGTTGTTAAATGTTAATTCATCATATACTTCCTATAATGTGAACACGTGAAGGTAAAGATAGAAGCCACTAGTGCCTATATAGTCTTTTTGTTTTCATTGACTGATTCCATTATCACTGACGAAGTTTTTACTGTGCTAAATTAATCTATTTTGTATATCAAGGTTTGGTTTACCTGTGGAGGCCAAAAGCCCCTCTCCAGGTCAGTGGATCTCATTTAACATTTTCTATACCCACTACTCGTTTGTGGCATTGCAAACCAGCCACTATGGTATTAACAAAAAATAAATGTTATTTCTGTCCCTAACAGGTCTTTCTGCAAACACGAAACCTGCCGTAAGTATTTAAAATATTTTATGTAGAAGCTGCTGGTAGAACTATGTAAATGTCACAAATTAGTGATTCAAAATGTGATATGTGTTTTCCTCTATGCAGGTGAACGTTGAACAGCTGAAGAAAAGAGCGGAGAGATTTGGCGGGAATGTGTCCTCTATCTCCCAGAAGGTGACTTTTAAAGATATAAATAATAATAATAATTAAAAAAAAATATATATATATACATACGTACGTACATACATACATACATACATACATACATACATACATACATATTGTTCAATCGATTACATGCGTCTTTTATTCAAATGTCAAGGTTGAGGAGGATGAAAAGCTGAAGAAGAGGAAGGAGAGGTTTGGAATCCTCACAGCTGCAGCTGCTGTCGGTGCCGACGACGTAGAGGTTTGTTTTCCTACATGATTCATGAGTATCACCCATGGTACTGTAACTAGTCGATCAAACTACAAGTTTATTTAGAAAAGTGTCTTGGTCTCAAAAAAAACATGTTTGGTTGGAAAACTGTATTATTCACACAAAATTTACAGCAGTTGAGAGAAATGAAAAAATCGTACTGTCATTGTGAACTTTTTTTTTGCGCAGATTGTGTCATTCTCTACATAAAGGAGTATGTCATTCATTGTGTTTATTTTTATTTTGACAGGCCAAGAAACAGAAACGATCTGAACGATTTGGAAAAGTGTAAATAAATTGGAATGATATATATTATCTTTTTTTTTTTTTAAAGCTTTGTATTTGGATCACTGCTTCTTTCCCTGTTCCATCATTTTTGTAACGTTTTGTGATTAAAGTTGTGTTAACATTTTCGATATCAGCTCTGATTCTTCGAATTGTTAAACTACTTTGCTTATTGGCTATACCAACTGTGGTTGATGAAACAACTTGGTAGCCACTGTTGACTGATAGCTATTGACACATGGTGATGCTACTTGTCCTAGTTGCCTTTGTAACGTTGGAGGTATTTAGATTGGGTATAATACCATAATCCTACTTCATGTCCGGTGATTGGATCGATACATTCATGCCATTGAAATAGGATAGTTGTAAATTGTGTAAAACAGTTCCCACTTGATACATACTATTATTTTATATTTTTTTATTATAAAATTATTTATCTACAATAAGCAAAGTTCTAGATTTACAGTACACTTGCTATTATCGCAGTCTTTGTGTGCTCTGATAATTCTATGTGGTATATAAGTCTTATTTTATAGTGAGATATATATATTTATATATAACATGAGATTTTTTTAGTGAATACGTGTCCTTAAAATGTTCATTTGTATCGGTATAATAATTTAAAACATTACTGTGGATGTTACGCTCGTGTAAACGTAAGCTTTTGGACATAAAAATTAAAGACCAAAATAAAAATAATAAAAATAATGCCGGGTTAAGGTTTTCAGAAAAGTGAAAGTGCTAGCGTTGTATTTCAGGCAAGTTAAGTAAGTGTTAAGATACATTTACAAAAGTGGCCCTAAAAATAACACTGATAAGTTAAATTCGACCCTCTTAGAACAACAATTTCCCTTTTCTTTCATTACTTTTTTTTTGCCTAATCGTGACCTCTGCTGGTGTCAGTGGTGACATTGCAGCAACACAACTGAGACATTTTGAAATTCTTACCATCATCGACGTAGTTTCCTGTGACGCACCAGCATTTTTAAAATATCGTCCTTCTTAGTAATGGCGGCGTCGTTCCCTTCTCCTTCTGCAACTAACAACAACAAATGGTACTACACACGGGAACAGATCGAGAATAGCCCGTCTCGTCGTGCCGGGCTAGATCCTGACAAAGAATTGTCTTACAGACAACAAGCTGCTAACCTGCTTCAGGACATGGGACAACGTCTCAATGTGTATCCTTTTGGTGGGACGTCTCAGAACGGCTGGTGGTAGCTAGCTGTATTAGCTTGCTAGCTAGCAATACCTACAATATGTTGTTGATGCCGGTCAGACTTCAGTGATGTAATTAGGTGATTTATTTGAATTGTAGTGGTTTGTTACGTTATATAACTGTCTAAATGAGCGTTTATTTCAATCCGATATTTGCAAGGGCATGTGATCTTGTTATTTAGTACACGTTACTTTCTTCGTGCTTGGCAAAAATATAGCGGCGACAAGCGGCCTAGACTGGCCAACGCGTTACTAGAGAGCATTGGCTAGCGGTAGTTAGCATAGCAAGGCCTCTGGCGGCCTTCATCGCTTTCGTTTCCTGAGCGCAACAGAAGGTTAAAAGAAAAGTCTGGGAACATTTCTTGGTTTTGTTGCATTTGATGTGTCTCTAAGATCATATCATTTTAACTACCTAGCTATTTATTGTCACGTGAAAGATCAGAAGGCATTAGCCTGTCGCGCTGCTTCCCTCCACCACTTTGTTTTGGCTCGTCCAGTATCAGATTTTTTACTTACTAGTTTTTAGACGTAGGTTACGGTTTCCACTTTTTATCATGTATTATCTGGAGGTATTGGTGTTATAGTACGGAACTTCTTTCCCACAGTTTCTAATATTGGTCTTACTTCTTACTTGAAATGATAGTGAGTTTCGCTGTGATTTAAACGTTACAACGCTGGACTATTCTACTTCGTTGCAATTAATGCTGTAAATGTTAACAAGCTGTTAATTAAACAGGTGTTTAGCTAATATCACTACAGAATAGTTGTTTAACATTTTACAGTAGTGTCGGATATTTTAGAAGTGTTGGTGTTGGTGATTCATATCACCCTGTGATCCTTAACCATTGTTCATCAGGTCCCAGCTTACAATTAACACTGCCATTGTGTACATGCACCGATTTTACATGGTCCAGTCATTCACACGATTTCACAGAAATGTAAGTATATAATTGTTTGTTGAAATTTGTTGTCGGATTAATACCTAGATTTTGTTTCTGTTTACCCCCAAAAGGTTATCAGTAATGTTTGGATTTTAAGTCTCCCGTTTGTTCTGACATCCCTAGGTCATTGCTCCTGCAACTCTTTTCCTTGCTGCAAAGGTGGAAGAACAGCCTCGTAAGCTGGAACATGTTATCAAAGTGACCCATGCATGTCTAAACCCTCAGGACCCATCTCCAGATGTACGCAGTGATGTAAGTATTGTTGTGCCTGTGTGAAACACCTACCCAGTATGTGTTCTGTTTGCATGGGTATGTTGATTTCAAAGTTGACCAGAATTGAACATTTACCCCCCCCACTCCCACTTCCAACAATTTTTCCCCCTAGGTGTTTGACTTTCTGATTGTATGAATGTATTTTTTTCTCTAAGCAACAACATTGGTCCTACTGATTGTGCTTCTTAAAATGTAAATTTGAAACTAATTTAATGTTTGTGAACTCGCAAATTCTTTGCCTTGAAATGGGTGCTTTGTAAAATGCTTTGTTCATCCTCACTCATCAGAATGTTATTGTAAGCCTGCTATGCACTTAAAGACTTCATCCTATTTCTTTATGTCATTTGGGTGGTCTTACTTGCTGGAAATGTATAACGATGATTTCAGTAAGTCATCAGTGAGCTGAGTCAATTGCACTTTACAACGTAATGCTGGTTTAATGAGAAGTAGAATGAAACATGAAAATTGGGGTGAGAGAAAGAGAGCGAGAGAGAGATTGCCGCTCAGTGAGTAACCTCCTATCCTCTCAACCCCAGGCTTACCTGCAACAAGCCCAAGACCTGGTCATTCTTGAGAGCATTATACTCCAGACCCTGGGTAAGTTGGGGGTGAAGAGTGGGGTCTCTGTTTCCCCAGAACTAGAGATATATGTTTACAGATGCGCTATTAACCAGCTCTGCACTTGTTCACAGAGAAGCCACGAGATGTAAGCAGCATCAAACAATGGCTTCCAAGTTGTCCACGCTCACACAAACAATTTCACACTCACTTCCTTTTGTTTGACCTTTTTGACCTCCCCAAAGTGCAGCCATTTCTGTTTTTATAATTTGTCTGTTCTAGATTTTCTTTTGAAAGCAACTCAAGGAAATGTTCAGGCCAGTTGCAATAATTTAATGGATGGATGGAAACGTTTCTACCAACTACAATTAATTTATTAAATACATTTGGAATAGAATCATTAAACCCTATTAATGTAATGCAACAAATGGTTTAAAATGTTTCATGCCAAACCTTTTCCTTTTTGTCCTTCATTCACAACCTGATTTTTTTTTATTCAGGGCATAATCAGAAGAGCTAAGGCGGTGCATTTATTCCTTGGCACCCGTTTTCTAATAATTTTGCAGTACTTGTTTCCTAAAGATCAAGATACATTTTTATATTTTCCAGGAAATGATAAAGGCAGGGCATAGAGAAGAGAACTTTGTTGCCATGGAAGACTTTTTTCAAATTCCGGAGATAAAGTGTCTACATCTGTTCTTTGCTGTGTTCTATTTCTCATGTTTTTTTTTCTTTTTCTGTCTCCCTTCTCCCCACCTTCATTGCAGCCTTTGAAATCACCATTGACCATCCACATACTCATGTTGTCAAGTGCACTCAGCTTGTCAGAGGTAAGCATCAACAAGCACTACTTATGTTCTGCCCTGTGTACTCTTTGTGAAGCGTCGTAGTTGTGACTGTCACATGTACATGATATATGCATCACAACGGTCGTGACGTAGCAGGTTTTAATCGTATTTTTCTTTCCGTTTTTTGTTGTCCCAGCGAGTAAGGACTTGGCCCAAACATCATATTTCATGGCCACAAACAGGTATGTTCATGCTTTTTGTGAAAACTGACCATTTTGCTTAAATAGTCTTTTGAATCTGTCTCTGGTATCTTACATGTCCCTTGTGAGGGTTCTCTGAAACTGAATACGTGTCTTTCCTCCCCTCATCTCCTTCATATCCATGTATCTTGGCGGCAACCTGGGACCCACCCTGCTGTGTAGTCTACACTTGACCACATTCTGCCTGCAGTACAGCCCGCCTATTGTGGCCTGTGTCTGCATCCATCTGGCCTGCAAGTGGTCCAACTGGGAAATCCCTGTTTCCACAGACAGCAAGCATTGGTGGGAGTATGTAGACCCCACAGTCACCCTTGAGCTGTTGGATGGTATGTGTGCACTCGACATCTTTTCATAGTGCTTACTGTTAAAATATATATATATATCTGGATTAAAACCAGGCTGTTCCTTCTGCTAACCAATCGTCTAATTTAGTATGTGATCTCCCCTACCAGAGCTCACGCATGAGTTCCTGCAAATCTTGGAGAAGACTCCAAGTCGATTAAAACGCATCCGAAACTGGAAGGTAAACCCCACTTTCCGAAATTTTCAGTTCAACATCATTATCTCAACCATTAACAACAAAACTGAAACTGTCCATCATGTATGAACGAGTAATAGTCTTTTTAAGGTCTCTTGATCTTTCTGTTTTCTGCAAAGTAGCTGAAAGTAAAGTGGAATTTCAAACATTATTTGATGGGATAGGGCTTGTTTGAGGAAAATCAAAAACCAAGCACAATCCCTTATCTTATCATTACAGAATTTTGGATTGTATTGTCTTGTTTTTTCTGGGAGGCTGGAAAGCCACTTTATTTATGTATTAACGATGCCTTTTAATTGTCTTATGATCCATATATTGTCCCCTGTATTCCAGGCCGCCGGCCAGACAGCGAAAGGCTCCAAGTCCAAGGTCCAGGATGACGCTGACCAGACAGACGCCATGATGAGCATGATCTCCATGTCCGCGTCCGAGAGCACGCTGGCCGGCCTCATGAACCTCTCGACCCCTTCCTCCTCCACTGACGACAAGGAGCACGGCTCCCAGCCCTGGCAGCCAGGGGGCAAGTCTCACGGTGTCTCCGACCAGCAACAGTTGCAGACCAATCACGAGCTGCAGGCGCCTCCCGCCAAGGTGTCGCTGAGCGAGTACCGTGCCAAGCATGCCGACAGCCTGGCAGCCCAGAAGAGGAAGCTGGAGAACATGGAGGCCAGCGTGAAGCGTGAGTACGCCACAGCCGCGCAGGCTCTCATCGGTCAGCAGCAGCAGAAGAAGGAGAAGCAGCAGCACCATCACCACCATCACCACCAGCAGCAGCAGCAACAGCAGCAGCAGCAGTCCGGCTCCCAGTCAGATATAAACAACCCCTCGCCCATCATCCTTAAAATCCCTCTGGAGAAAGAAAGGCACGACCGTAGCTCCTTGAAAATGCGCCTCCCTCTTGGGGCCAGCGGAGGAGGAGGAGCAGCAGCAGCAGCAGGAGGAGGAGGAGGCGGTAGTAGTAGTGGTGGGCACAGCGGAGGCAGTCGATCGGGAGACCAAGACATTAAGGTCCGAATCCGGGTGCCTGAGAAGCAACGAGGGAGCTCCGGAGAGGAGGGCAAGAGCAGGGACAAGCACCGAGAGCGCTCTAACCACCACCATCACTACCACCACCATCATCACCACCACCACTCTTCCTCCGGTTCTGCTTCGCTGTCCTCCTCGCACAAACACTCGTCCAGCGGAGCTGTAGCAGGAAGTGGGAGCAGAAAAGTCCCCAGTGACGCCTCTAAGATGAGCTCGTCCTCTTCCTCCTCCTCCTCTTCAGCTTCTCGAAAAAGGACCCACTCCCAGGACTCACTATCAGGAGGCTCTCACAATTCCTCCAAAGTCAGCAAGTCCTCCAGGAACTCCAACCAGCTGCCGGCTCTCTTGTCCTCGTCGGCGGCCCTAACTCTGGGCCATCCTTCCGACATCCTACCAGGCCTGGGGCTCCCCCACCACCCGGGCGGCTACTCTCACTCCAAAGGGGACAAGGCGGACACTAACGGACACAACGCGGGAAGCGGAGGCCAATCGAACGAGTACCAGGACACGTTTGAGATGTTGAACTCACTACTGAGCGCCCAGGGGGTCCAGCCCTCGCAGCCCACTATGTTTGACTATAGACCGACCCAGTATGGGGAGTTCCGGTTCAGTGGGGGCTCGAGGGGGGGCCGGCCACCGCCGCTTCCTGTTGACCCTCCTCCCTCACTACCCCCTTTACCTAAATAAGCTCCCTTAAAAGGAGAAGCATTACAGACAGTTTAATTGCCATCACAAACATTAACCATGTTACATTTGTTGTTCTCTTGGTCCCGTTTTCTTTTTCTTTATTTTTTTTTTCTTTTGATTATGTGTTTTTGGTTTCAACTTGACAGCAATTAAATGTACTACTTACACATATATCTGAGCGATCTTTTAACTTTACTTTAAGCTATACATCTCTGGGGAAATAATGGGAGGTTTTAAAATCTTGCAAGAATAAGAAGGAAAAGAAATGTATTTATGAAAATTGTATATACTATTTTTGATCCTACTCAGTTTTTTTATCTGATCAACTCATACAGAAATGGGGCAACGGGACCTGGCATTTTCTGCCATCACTGTTTTAATGAAAGACTTATGTTTTGAATGCGTATAGGAAAGTGAAAATGAATTGCATCACAACTTACTTGACAAGTCTTGCTAGTCTTTTTATAATGTTTTGTAAAGTATACTATTTATTATTAATATTGAATGCTGTTGAGGAACAAATTCCTCGTAAAAAAAATAAAAGAAAATATGACTCCCCTTAGGGCTTTGTCCAGTTTGACCAAGGGATAAGTTTAATTCCTGTACAGTAAGCTACAGGCTTGTTTGAGAATGCATGTCTTGAAAGCCATGTTTAAACTTTTTTTTTTTCAAGTTACGTAGTTGAAGCATAGTATTTTTTTTCTTCTTTTGTTGATACTTGTTTTTTTTGTAATTGTATTCATTATTTGGTTAAACTGTTGTAAAAAGATTGTAAAATTACTAAAATGAATAGAAAATATTTTTACATTTTGTTTAAACAAGTCATGTAAATTTAAGAAAGCTTGTTCTTTTGGTTTTAGATTGTATGTGTTGCAGTCATTGTTTTAAATGGTTGTAAAATATGTCAATACTCAATTACACTAATGAACAGGGACGTCTATGCCATCATGGTGTATTTCTATGGTTTATACAACATATCTGCACAGTATTCTCGTCTAAAACCCCAGCAGTATCCTTCATTTAACGATAGAACAGTTTCTCAAGTTGTTAAATGAAATTCATCACATCCTTTACTGTCTTAAATGATAATCTGTCTTCTTTGATACATTTAAAGATAATTTACAATTTTGGTGTTGATCAAACTTTTTATCCTCACTGAAAATGCATAACATCCATGTAAACTGGATTATGGAAAACAATGTATACATTTTAACTCAACAAACTCATATATAGCACAGAGGGTTCCTGTAAAATGAGTTAAGTTTGGATACCCAGGTGTTGGGTTGAATGATAAGAATGTTTTATTAAAGATGACTTGTGTCCAATAAGTTTAGCCATCCGTAATCAGGGATCCGTGGCAAAAGCTTCTATTCACGTAATGATAAGCAAGTTTTATTTTACAGAGACAATAAATGTACCTCAACTGTGTCTACCTTCACTTAGAATAAACATATTTTACTTAAAACATGATATATTTTCTATTCATTTCACTTGAAAACCACCATTTTTGTTTTGGTTTACTATAGCAGAGAAACAAGATGCTACACAAAAATGCAGAGAAAACATTTAAGACTTTTCTGTGGAAAGTGGTTTCTCCTTGGGTCAGTTTTCAGTGTTTTTCTGTATTTTTTCATTGTGGAGTAAACTAGTTACTTTCTGTGAATAGTTATTTTGTGCGTTCTTCTAGGGGTGCTTCCCAGTACAGTTGATTTTAAGGGTGACTAGATTTGACCCCTTCAAATTTAAAATAAGAAAAGGAAAAGTATTTTCATGGGTGTGAAGGATTTGCTAGTCTACTATTAACATGGTACTAAATACAATGTTTTTTCGTGTAATTTAAGTCCACCCTGGTTGTTGTTGCTTTGATATTGTTTGGTACAAAAAAACGGAAAAACATATTGACAACATGCACTGAATCAGTATCTATCCCTTTGTTTCACCATTACATTTAAAGTCTCCTAGGTGCATAAACATTTTACATTCTTGCTCCAGGAATATGTCACAACTGACTATGTCATTACTTCATGACAGTAGGAGGCCATTTAAAAATCCGTGGAAAAATGTCAAAATATGTCAAAATGTGTCTTTTGTTCGCAAATGCGGACATAAATTCTTTGCAAGTCATAAGCAGATTTCATGGATTTCAAATAAAATTAAGACACTCATGCAACCCATCAATGCAAAATACAATGCCATCTCTTTTTTCAATCCAAAGTTGCAAATTTTTTATCTGTACCTATATTTGTGTCATGGTGTTTACGTATTATTTGTTTGTTTTTTGTGTTACCACATGAATTCTCAGGTCTGGAATTTAATAATTTCAGGATATCTTGTAATGTATATGAAATTAAGGTGTGCATTGTTTGTGTGAACGCAGTGCATTTTTAATGTGGTAAAGGAGTTAATAAATATTTGAAAATTGTCACCTCATTTTTGTGTTTTGTGTGTAAGTAAGTGAAAGATACCAAACAAAATATCTACCTGACAAATCAAGTCTCCAGCCCCTACCAGCATTAAAGTAATGTTGAGAGACAGTTCGTGAAACCTGTAATATATTTCTCAGCGGCTGGTCTTAACCAATCAAACGACGAGTTGGGCGGGTTCAGGTGCCCACCCCTGTAGTGCGGGAAATAACGACGCAGTGTGCCTACGGCCCCGCGAGCTAGGCTTGTTTTTACAAGGAAGAGCAAAGGTAAGCAGCTCGGTACTATTTCAGTCAACCACTGTGATATTAGTGATTGTTTTTTTTCTCATCTTTACATTTTTGTTACACTAATGTACTTGACCGTGTATCGTTGTACCGTGTTAAGGTAATTTTGGTCCAATCCTAAAAGGTTTGTTGTTAGCTAACGTTAGCCATTGCTAAACAAAGATGGCTGCTAGCTTTTTAACCAAAGAGCCGAGAAACGCCAAGAGGGCAGTCTCTGCTCTGACGCAGTAAAGAGGCGGACTTGCTTCGAAGGTGGCGCGTGATAAGATTTAGCAAACTCTGTTTCTTTACTGGACTAGCAGTCATATCTAAACTAACGTTACACCAGATGTCTGCTAGTGACAAGCCCGATTAGCCAGCTATCTAGTCATGAACAACAATTGCTTTGTTCTGCTCTTGTACTTTAGCTGTCTTTAGCCAGATTAGACTGCTGCTTTGAACAGATCTGTTTGTGGGATTGCTTTGTTACTAACGTAACAATGGCAGATGCTAGAAAAAATGCCATAATTCTCTTTTAAGGCAAGTTAAATCTAATTTGCGTGAATGTGTCTTTAGCCGGTTAAAATGGACCATTCATTGGTTTGTTGAAGCCAAGTAATTAATGGTTGACGATTATGCGAACGGTAGTGTTTAACACTTCACTCACTACGCTGTAAAATGAATGCCACGTGGCTCTTAGAGCTGGGTGGCAGGTGTCACCAGTCACCACTAGAAGCGTCTCTAGCAGTGATCATTCATTGCGTTTCCTCTATGTTGGGGGTTTTCATAAATTTCCCAGCCGTTATTAAAGATGGGTTCACGCGTGTGTATATATATATATATGTAATATTTTATTTCATTATTGTAACAGAGCTAAGTGTCTCGTTCGTTTTGTATAAAAACTTGTTTTGTCTTCCTCCAGATCCCACTATGAACAGGATACGGATCCATGTTTTGCCTTCCAACCGGGGCCGCGTTACCCAGGCTGCAAGGCCACAGGAGCCCCAAGCCTGCTCTTTTGCCCAGCGGCCCTGCTCCCAGCTCCGGCTTGAGGGCTACGAGTTCTGCATCAAACACATCTTGGAGGACAAGAACGCCCCCTACAAGCAATGCAGCTACGTCTCCACCAAGAATGGCAAGCGGTGCCCCAACGCCGCCCCAAAGGTGGAGAGGAAAGACGGGTGAGTCTGGGGAGTTGAATCACAAAAATGTGTATATTGGTAATATTCCTTATTGAATGTGAGCAAAAATATTTAAAGAGTGATCTCTGGGGGTGGAATTTCCTCAAAATAAATTGGCATGGCCTTCTACAATTCCTGCTGAAATATGGAAATGTTGTGGTTGTTAGAATTCTTTTTCTCCACCAAAGGGTAACGTTCTGTGCTGAGCACGCCCGCCGTAACGCCATGGCCCTCCAGGCTCAGATGCGTAAGGCCTCCTCTGGCCCTTCCCCCGAGGCTCTGCTTTCTCAGCTGAGCGGCTACCGCAGCCGCGCGGAGGCTCATGGCCTGGATACAGGGAGGAGTGAAGCCAGCCGCATTCTAGGTAAACGGGTCTAGCACAGGGTTACCCAAACATATAGTTAAGAGGGGCAAACTATAAACTGACCTTGGCCAAAATGAAAGCAGAAGTTTGGTGATGAACAAAATGGTAGATTATAGCTTCCAAGCTTTTATCAGCAAGATAATTAATATGTACAGTTATAGACAACATAACCTGCAATCTTGTATAAAAGTTATATTTTACTGGATTAAATTTAATTTTGGAGAAGTATGCAGGCCAACCACTAGTCCCTAATAGCCTCACCACTAGTCCACCCAGGTCGAGTTACTGATTAGCTACTGTGAGTCGGTATGCTGTGAAGCCGATGAGAGTGTATGTTTATTCTGACTGTAGACGAGGACAGCTGGAGTGAGGAGGAGCAAACCCCTCTGGTGTTGGACCAAACGTGGCGGGGAGACCCCGACAGCGAGGCCGACAGCATCGACAGTGACCACGAGGACCCGCTCAAGTAAGACGTAGAGCTTTAACAAACAAGTTTTAATGTGCAATGAATACAAATCGTCTTGACTGCTGGATCTCGATGTATTTGTATGCTGAGTGCTTTGTTTTTGCGTCATTTCATGACCTTGTTTTCACAAGCACTAATAGTTTGATGGACTAATTACCTTCACATGAGATCAAAGCAAGTGAGCTAACTGTGTCCGATGTGTGTTTGTCGTCATGCTGGGATTCTAGACTGTTTGTCCTGGCAGGAGATCAGAGCGCCTGAGCTAACCGTGTTTGGTTGTTTGTAGACATGCTGGGGTCTACACTGCGGAGGAAGTGGCGCTGATCACCAGAGAGAAGCTAATTAGGCTCCAGTCCCTCTACATTGACCAGTTCAAACGCCTGCAGCATCTGCTCAAGGAGAAGAAGCGTCGATACCTGCATAGCCGCAAGGTGGAGCATGAAACTCTAGGTGAGGACCAGGGCCCAAAAATTAAATAAAAATAAGGAATTTGTTTGGAATAAAGAAAACTCCTTAGTTTATTTCATAAATCTATAAGAGTAAATCCGTCTGCTTTTATGCAGTGTGTCGGTCATGTGTTGAACTTTGGCCTTGTGACCCTGTGTGTCTGACAGGAAGCAGTCTGCTGACAGGACCAGAGGGTCTCTCCATGAAAGAGCGGGAGAACCTGAAGAAACTGAAGGCCCTGCGGCGCTACCGTCGACGGTACGGCGTGGAGGCCCTTCTTCACAGGCAGCTCCGGGAGAGGAGGCAGGCGGCCACTGAGTCATCCGTTCAGGTGAGGATCGCTGAGCAACGTACTGAATTTAAAAACAAAAACATGTTTGATTCAGAATAACGCACAGTAAATGTGATGTTGTACGACGAGTGTGATTTAGAACTGTGTTTGGCAGGCATTTTAACAAAACCAGTGTTTTCATTGATTTATAAAACATTTTATATATTTTTTGTGGGTGCGCCAAGTTACTAAAGTTTGTGTTTCCGTCTTCAGCCACATTCGTCGAGAATCAGCCAGAAATGCATCTCTTTTGTGGAGGGCACTCGGTGCACCAACAACTGTCTGCCCATGACCAGACACTGTGTAAACCGTATCCTTGAACATCTAATTAATTGGATGAATCTGCATGAGCCCCAATGTTCTTACGACAGTGGAAATGTTTGCATCACGCTTCACAATGTATCGATATTGAAATATCTAACTTTGGTAAATCTTATCACCTTTTTCCAGGTTATTGTATTTTTTTTAATTTTGGCGTTCTGGTCATGCCTGTCACGTGTTTTTATAGTTGCAGTTGCTGTTCCAACAAAAAAGGACAGTTGTAACTCTGTTACAGAAAATCCTTCTAGTTTAAACTTCTTTGCTATCAAAGCTATGAGCTTGCAGGAAGGTTATTTTTTTCTTGTTTCATAGCATCGTTGTGACCCTCTAATATGTCAACCTGTAGTTAAAGTCAGGATGTATCCCTTTAAATTAAAATCTCCTTCTCATTACAGTTTCCGTTATATGTAGCAAGGCCCTAATCAAGACGGGCAGCTTGTTGTAGCTGTCGGTTTCAAAAGGAGCCAAAATCTACCTCTTCCGATGGTCTGTTGGTTTTCCCCCAGATTTACAAGGGGATCGTCAATTCAGTTGGAAGAAACAAAAACACTGTCCCCGTTTTAAAATAAACCCTAGATCGTTTTAATCCTTTTAGATTCTAGTTACACTAGACGCAGGCCTTAGAACCTCCACCAGCGTGGTTATTGAGGACTTAGTGGTTTTTCTGACTGAATTTCTATGAATTAAATTAAGATGGCAACTATTATTGTGTCTTGTTAGGTAAAAAAACAAAACGAATAGGCTAGTATACATATACTTTATTTTGCTGAATGAACACGCCACTAATTCTTACAATCTATGCTTAGTGAGAGTACGTGCAGTGCGTTATTGTACTGAACCATTTAAGCCCACCATTTGTACAATCCTGTTTTTCACAACATAACAATACAAACCCTTATGCTGAGCTGCGATTACAGTAGGTCTATTTTTAGCTGAAGGTCATTGTATAAACTCTTAGTCATAATCATTATTTGTGCAGAGCGGAGAATTGATTCTTTCTCTTTGTGTGTGTGTGTGTGTGTGTGTGTGTGTGTAATTGTATAATTCTACATTTCATTTGAATTCCATTGGCGAAGCCTGATCTACAGATCAACATTTTACTGATGGTTGATAATGGAACACCTCTGGAGTTGTGAATCTTGGGTCAATATTATTGAACACTAAAGCAACAGGCTCCTATATATGGTACCCCCATACATAATCCTTGACCATAGCTTCAGATTTGTACCAGGATTCCAACCAGGTGCTGTTCAAACTGTGCCCAGGCCTCAAGGACGTTCCCTGTGACCGGCCAGTCCACATGGGTCAGTCGGAGGAGCCCCGCTGCCCGCTACACTTCACCCTGCCTACCCCCATGTACCAGCCAGAACAGGAGACCTCCCAGCACCAGCAGATTACCATGGCCACCAGGGAGAACATGTACCTGAGCACAGCAGAGCTACAGCCCACAGAGAGCCTGCCTATGGAGTTCAGCGATGTACGTTGCTCGTCTTAAAATTCCTCATTTCCTTTTTGTTTTGGGAGTCGTGAAAAATGTGTTCCTTAAGGAAAAGGTTGTGTGGAGATGTTTATTTTTTATTTTTCGTGGTACTATAATTCACAGAACTTTATTTTTCTTATACTCTTGAAGTTTTTCGCTCTACAAAAAACCAAACCTGTGTACCCTTTACTTATTTAAGTACATCACATGCCCAAATCAAGACGGCCAGCTTGTTGTAGCTGTTTGTTTTAAAAGGAGCTAAAATCAACCTCTTGCGATGGTCTGTTGTTTTCCCCCAAATTTACAAGGGGATTGTCAATTCAGTTGTAAGAAACAAAAACACTGTCCCAGTTTTAAAAGAAACCACAGAACTAAAAGGTCTCGACTGAAATTAGATTATAATGTACACTAGAAACAATGCTAATGGATTCTTGCTGGTATTATTGAGGTGTACCTTAAACATGTTAACTAGACTTCACACCGGTGTATCCTAAACGTTTTTCCTCAACTTCTAACCTGTTTGCTCCTAAACATATTTCCCAATACTACTAACCTTTTTACCCTAAACGTATTCCTCTGTACTTGTAACCTTTTCACCCTAAACACATTTACCTATACTACTGATCTGCATAGCCTAAGCATACTCTCCTGCTGTGTCAGCAGGACCTGGACGTGGAAGGAGACGGCATGCAGTGCCCGCCCTCGCCGCTGCAGTTTGACACGGCACTGGCTCTGGAGGACCACACCATCCGTGCCATCGCTGAGGCCCCCATGGACATCCTGACCGGGGACGACCACGTCGATCTGGACGCCTCGGGACACGAGTTCTCTGACCAGGAGGTGAATGCCATAATGGAGAAGCAGGTATAAATCATAGGGCTTTGATTTGTGTGTGTGTGTGTGTGTGTGTGTGTGTGTGTGTGTGTGTGTGTGTGTGTAAAATATATAGTTTTTTGTTTTGTTTACACTATGTATTATTCTAAACAGATAAATTGGTCTGTGGCCTTGCATGAGGAAATGTTTGTTTGATTTTAACTCTCTGTAACTCTAATAGTTCAACTGTTGTCATCAAGGCTAGAATCAAGACAGGCAGCTGGTTGTAGCTGTCTGTTACTAACCGAACCGAAATTGACCTCTTCCGATGGTTTGTTGGTTTTCCCCCAGATTTACTAAAAGGGGATTGTCAATTCAGTTGGAAGAAACATAATGACCTTGTCTTTTATTTATTCTGCTCTGCGATGGAGTTGTATTGTCTATGTATAGTCTAATATAATATATATATATTGTGTATATATATTCTGTTTTATATATATATATATTATAATTATATATTATTGTTTTATATTCTGGTGCAGATATGTGAGGGAATGCATTTTAAGCTTTTTCTATAGATAGACAGTAGTAATGATCTGTTTCGTGTGTGATTGAACAAGTCAACCATTTGCACAAAGAATTTGTTCAGCACAATGCTAAGACACAACAGGCATGTAAAGATTGTAACCTGTTGTAGACCTGTAATTGTCCTATTCAGTAGATCAGTACACATAGGAACATGAAATGCTTGCATAGTCTACATACTGCGCGGTCTTAAACACATGAAAGGATGATTTGTTGCCAACACACCTGTATGACTGGAGGTCACCTGCACTGCAAACACCTTCATGGTACAGAACAAGTATTCTAAAAATGATTATTGAACACAACTTCCTCTAATAATAGCAGCAGACGGTGCCTCCTCCCACAGTATTGTGGTCATGTGACCAAAAAAAAAATGCTGTCTCCCTTTTCAGATTGTCTCGGAGGTGGTGGGTGGAGAGGAGGATGCCACCACTGAGAATTCACTCCAAGAAATGAACCTTGCAGCTGGAGATGCCCCCAGCTAGGTGCAAGGACCACACCCCCTTTCCTCCGAAGGACTAAGCTGTTAATTCCATAGAAATATGGATTTTGAGTGTTTATGGAATCTGATGTCGGGGTAGATCTACAGTGTAGATCGCAGCCATCCCCAGCTGGAGAGAAAATGTCACCCAGGCCTTTTCACACCAACACCAATAAACTTTGTTTCATCTATTTTTATTTCAGCTGTCATCTCTGTGGTATTTATTGTTGTAATGGCAGTTTTTTTTCTCAATTATTCCAAATACAAAGAAATGTGTTTATTTTCTACAGTTCTTCGATTCTTCATGAATTGCAGGCCAATTTGTTAGGAATAAAAAATATACTGTCATGTTACCACCCTCTAATCGTTTAATGAATTCTCTGTAATAAAAAACTACGTGTCTCATGATAGTACATGCCATGTTGCGGTACGGTATTTTAGAATTCATTTTTAAAATGCAAAAATATAGGTAAGGTTAAACCTTGCTGACATAAGTTGATCACGCGACTACACTTATGTTTGGCATGGTCCGACTCGGCCCCTAGACTGAAATTGGGGCGGGTAAAGCAATTCCATGCAATGACATCACTTTTCCTCAGTCCAAACACGAGAAACGCAGCGGAAGAAAGGCTGCCGGATGACATCGCAACTCAAGAAATGTAAAAGCTACTATTGCACTACTAATACAATCAGATGGGCACAAGTTTCCCCCAAGAAAATTATATAGGTTATTAATGAGGTGAGTGTTGTTTCTTTTGGATTGCCTATTACCAAACCGAAAACCTCAAGATTGATATGGTTGCAAGTGCAGATGGAAAACGCATTAGCGATGTGCACGAACCGGTATGTTTTCTGCATGTAATCTAGTTCATGTTATTTGTCGTATTCATATGTACAGTCTAAATACACCATATAGCGTCTACTTCGTGTGTGTGTGTGTTTAATCCAACGACCGTGTGCCCTTGCCTCTTAAGAATTGTTTTGGCGAATCGACTTCTATGTCAAATCGTACATCCTTGTGCAAAGGAATACATGTTAAAGGGGAAAACATGCTCTTAAGAATAGCATCGGTTGCGTTTTTGGTGAGGTTGGAATGAGTAGTTTTGGACTGCAAGTCTAAATACAGGGCCCCACAGCCTATGGAACTGGCAGTGGGTCAACCAAAATATATCCCATGCCGTTTGTGATATGTATTTCCAAGCTGTGCTGGGATTACATCATGATAAGCATTGCCAGTGACTAATTCAAGTGTAATAGGCAGTATAAGTACTCTGTCACCCCCCTTGCCTCTAATTGTTCACAGATGTACTGCACGCCTTTGTGTTTCACAAAAAAGCTGCAGGCCCATGGGCTGATTCCAAAAAGCCCACTAAAGTCTACTATAGAATTTATTTGACAATGGAAAATGTGGTACTCAGTTAGAATATCGTCAAGTGAATGTTTGCTCTGTATAATATGTTCCAGTGGCAAGCCACGTTACACTAGCCTGCATTTGCATTTTTTCTTAGTCAGATGCTTCAGTTCCTGCTTCACAGCAGACAGACAGGGTTGAGCCCACTACAGACATCCTCTTGTAGCAAAAAAAACATTTTGCATGACCTTCTGAACCATGGTTGTTCCTAAAGAATGTCTTCTCCTGCCCCAAAATAAGCAGACTGGTCTATAATTCAAGTCTTTATATCTTCAAAAGTGGCACATCCAGGTCATAGCCACATGCTGTAACTTGGGTCTATTTTCAGCAACCCTGTGGATTGGCCTGTACCCCTCTCTGTGTGTAAATGCCCACCTCTTTGAAGATATGCTAGACTTGGCTTCTCCTTATCTACTATCAGTTCCCCATTTATTGCCCTGCCATTAGCTGCATGCAGGTAGTTACCATGGATATGGTGTGGTGGGTGAAGGCGCTTCTGGGGCTCACATTAGCATGTAGAAATATTCATCGCATACCCCACGGAGCCGGCAAGATACGAGAGAGCTCACAGCAGGGGTTAGCGGTTTTTGGGGGGGGTAGAGGGGGTTGGGGGTTCTGCCATCTCCCCAAGATATCACCACTGTACCCATACAGACACAGTGAGACATGCTGCAGATCTTTGGATGAAAGGAATTATCTCTCTGCCTGCACTGTTTCCTCCCACAGCCATTTGGGGTTGTGTTTTCTCCACATGGAGAAATCTCTGAACCACTTAATCAAAGCAGTAGATGCTCTTTTTTTGAGTGAGAATGTAATCTGGGGTGTCTGCTGAAAGGGGCATTGTAAAACAGCTTAAACCCACCGCCCTGTCTTTTGTATCTCACCGTGCAAACTGTGACCTTACACCCCTTGGTTTTCACACCCCAAGTGTGTATACTCCAGTGTGCAAATATGGTTGAACGCTCACCTAAAACTAATGGTATGAGGTACCTAGTGTGTAGGACTCATTCAAAATCCACCCTAAAGAGGAATCTGCGGTCAGACAAACATTGGAGTTGGCAAAACACTGCTGGAGCTGCAGCTGTAACAAACATTCAATTCATCGACCCGGCCAGGGAAAATACGCCTTGGAATGTAGCTTTAATCAATTCAAGCAAACAGGCTCACTACCACTTTCCTCTTTGACCAACGAGAGGCTAAATGGACGTAATTTGGTTCACTCTGTAGCCAGCACAGATCCAACAGACTCTGTTGTAAAATTCCTTCAAAGCTTAATCCCTTGGCCTGCTATCCCCATGGAGCAAGATTGGTTAGATATGGAATAGAAGCAAACACTCTGTAAGGCCTATATTTAGGTTCCATAGTATCACCTATTTAAAAAAAAGACAGGGTTCCTTTGTGCACCCCTGTCGTTTATTTTCATTTGTCTTAAAATAAATTGTTATTGAAGCGCAGTGTAGTGCACCGAACACCCCCCTCATCCATTCCGCAAAGCTCCCTCCTCCCTCTAGGTGCCCTGGATTTGCCTTGCTTTGAATGTTTGAAGTTCTTACAGGCTTTCTGTTCCAAATCCTCACCATCAATTTGATCTTTATCCTCTCACAAACATTCGGCTACTCTTTCCCATGGATATTACAGGCTGGCTGTTTACAATTGTTTTGATTGAGAGCAGCTGCGCTTCTGGTCATTTCAGATGAATAAGAAGGGACTATGCTAGACGATATTTAACAAGGTTTCCTGTGACCCTCATATTTTATTATTTATTTTATTTACTGATACCAATATGAGCAATCTTTCATTCTGTGCAAAAAATCAGTTTAACTTTTTGGTTCAAGACTAGGATCTGCAGTGCACCTATGGGTCCAGCTGAGATGATACTGTGGTTGTTGATGGTATGGTTATGGTAATGTCTGAGCCAACCAGGCTGGTGAGCAGATGTCACGCTGCTTTGTCCCTTAACCAAAACATCTGTCAGGCTCACCTTCTTAAACGTGTAGCCTGTTGGCAGTCTGGACACCCATATCTCATTCAACACAGGAATGGGTTCAAATAGTCTGTGAGGTGTCAGTGTTTGGGTCTCAACCTAATAAATAAGCTGGTAAGGGCGTGCTACATAAATATGTCTTCTCTTGCTGGTGTTTATCGAACCTCTCGAATAAGGATTCCTAAGGTTTTTTTCAGTTTAAAATGTCACATCCGTATGAATAACATTATAAAACTGGTTATGCTGAATAATCTTATGCTGAATGGGCGATTTGTCATAGCTGCAATTTATTTAAGTTCTTAAGGATGCTGATCTGCAATCAGTTGTGCCCTTCAGGTCTTGATGAATTGGATGGCTTAGGCTTGGTAGCGGGTTACCATAGATAGATCTTAGATCAGACTTACTGCTCATTGTTCCAAATGTATATCAGCCTAGGCCACACCTTCCTGTTAAGTTTGTTTCAACTGGTGTTGATGTTCTTTTTTGGCAGATTTTGCCTGTATTGTCTCCCTCTGCCCTGAGCAACCAGCAAAGTATTTCATAGCATGTTGGTCAAAAAACATCAGTTGTTTGATTTACCGGCTCATTGATTAGCTATGATTTGAAACATTTGCTGCTGCCTGGCGTGATTCTTTGTGAGCCAAATGATAATATCTCTTTCCATTGTCTTGTTACCCAGCTCTTCGGTTGCCATGGTTACTGAACCTCCTAGCCAAAGAATTTACATCGGTCATGACAAATGGTTTTCATTACTCAGCTTTTATGATATGGAGAAATAAAATAAAAAAGATCTTACTTTAAATCTTTTTCACCTGAGAGGATTTTTTTTTGTAAGTCACTGTTAGGCCGAATGATTACACAAATATCAAGAGATTTTTTTCAAACTTTACTTTCTCTGCTTTTTTAGAATAGTTTGGACCTCTGGCACATGTGTAAGTATTTAATGTTAACTCACTACCAACATACAAAACAGCTAAGATCGGCAATGCTGATCAGATCCAACTTGTAGACAGCGATGATTCTCTGTGTCTCTGGGATACATAACGACAACGTGCAAATGGACCTTGTCTCAGAGGCCCATGCCACTGCCGTTGGACCTTTTTTTTTTACAGCCCCAGCTGTAGACCCACCCTGCCCATCTCCCCACCTAGCAGAGTAACCAGTGTCACATTTCTAATAGGTAGATTAGCCCCCCTTCCAACTCACATGGACCCCTGCACATTACTACCCATTAAACTGTCTGCTTCTCAATGGGGGTTTGTTACCCCGAGACTCTGATTTACACCTCCTAATCACGAGTCCCCCTGACAGATAGATCCCCATTCACACCCAACCTGCCTCTACCAGGAATAAGAATGGTCCCAGACTGACCATCTGCCATTGAACTGTTGCTTTTTTTTTCCTGTAAAATGTGTCGTTTTTAGATTTTTTTTTTTTTTGATTCGGTGTTTCTGCTTTGGCGAGGTAAATAAGGTAGTAGTAGTGCTGTGTTTTTTCTGTCTTGCATTCTTGAGTTTCTTCAGGGAAATGTTGTGTTTACCAACTCATTTGGAAGCTAGTCTCATGACTTCCTTTTTACTACCAGTTCTGTCGCTCCAGGTTAGTTAGTCAAATGACCTTTCTATTGACAAGAAATACTCGTTTTCTATATCGGTTTCTCTTCAACTTGTTTAGTGGAATTTGAGTTTTATCTGCACCCGACTAATAACATTTTCTCTCCCCACCAAATGTTAACATTAACGTTGAGTATACCTCTTAGGCTGTTGAGTAGGGCACAGGATTCTTCACAGAGAAGTGAAAGTGGATCTTCGAGAGGAGGGAGACGAGGGAGAGGACGGGTCACAAAAGGCCTTTTATGTTGGAGACCATGTTCTCATTCTCCTCTGCGTTAGCTTCAGGGGGGTCATGTGACCTGCTCTCGCTCAGGTCATGTCATCCTTTGAACCTCACTGTGGACTACGTTGCTCTCTCAGTGTCCCATTCACCCCATTACAGATGTCAGCATGCGTTACTGTCGTACACGGCCGGAGTTAGCTGTGTGTGTCCACCCCCTTCCCCCTAATCCTTTCATTCTGTCATCTATTGACAGTTTAGATCAGTGATGAAGAGGAGGCCTGTCGTTCATCGTTCTATTTGTTCTCTATTCCAACCACTAGGTGGACTCTGGCTAACTGTCTTACTGGAAGAGGCTAGCCAATGAAATTCATTCGAGAGGGTTTGCACATCCTACAGCTTACGCTTGGCAAATACATTTGGGGATTTGGAGGTATATCTGCCGTTGAAAAAAAGGTTAAGCAGTGGGGGATTTTTTTTTAAACTAGAAGCAACTTTAAAATACCCTCTGGCCTGTCTGGCGTGGTCAAAATCTATGTGGCCTGGGTCTGTAGCTAACTACTGACATTAACCAAGGAGCCCTGAGGCTTTAATTTTGACTAGAGGAAGTCTGGTCTGGAATGAAGTCAATTCAGGTCAGGTCTCTTGTCAAGTCAATTACGGTCAAATGAAAAAAAAGCGGGGGCAACGGTACCCTATATGCTAAATATCAACTTGAGTAGTTAAAGTTACAATTATTGTTAATATTTTGTTTTTTTTCACATCGGAATCCGTTATGTAGATTGTTTTAAATATGAGGTTTTGTGACGCAATTGATTTGTTTACCATTCCTTGTGGCTTTTACCATGTAAGTCCCCAATGCAAATATGTTCTGCCTCCACATAGTTGCACTATTTGTTGTCAGACCAGACATTTGTGTGATTTTATTAAACAGGAAACAAGATGAGTCACTTTAGAGGAACATCTGAAGGGAAACCTGAGAGAGAGAGAGAGAGAGAGAGAGAGAGAGAGAGAGAGAGAGAGAGAGAGAGAGAGAGAGAGAGAGAGAGAGAGAGAGAGAGAGAGAGAGAGAGAGAGAGAGAGAGAGAGAGAGAGAGAGAGAGAGAGAGAGAGAGAGAGAGAGAGAGAGAGAGAGAGAGGGAGGGGGCGTTATAGTTTAGGCTGTCTTGTCACCAGTGCATGAGGAAAACATTGAAAGAGACTCGATGACCCACACTGAGGTGAAGTCACTACTGGCTGATACAATCAAATTCCTTTTAGATTGAGGATCCCACTTAAAACAAGCTCCCCAGCCCCTTGACATCTATTATCATTCAATACCGCTATTCAATCCCCACTCCTGCATGCAAAATATTAGGTCATTGATTTGCCATTCATAGCTCCATATTCAAATCTGTTGAATAGTCAGTCATGTGGGAGAAAGTCTGACACTTATTACCAATGTGAACCAGAATGGAAATCCTCTTATGCCAGAGCTCTGAGCACCGGGCTTTAAGGCGCTGAATGGCTGTGGCGAGTGGAACTCTATTACAGCCAGCCAGTCGGATATCCTCCCTCTGTAATGTCCCTTTGTCCGCTGCCTGCTAGGGTCTCTTTTGAAACCTAACCCCCCTCTCTCTCTCCCTCTCTTCAACTTTACGGCCGGACCAGCAGCTGTAGGGTTAATCTTTAGCAACGGCAGCAGCGACAGAGGCAGCAATCGTAGCAGGGAGGTGAAGGAGGAGGGGAGAAAAGGACAGCAGAAGAGAGCGAGAACGAGCGTGCGAGAGAGAGAGAGAGAGAGAGAGAGAGAGAGAAGAGAGGAGAGGAGGTGGGGGCTGGTGCACAGCTGTTGGAGGAGGCAGGGTCTATTGGGGTAGGAAGCTTGCCTCACTCTCGCCCTGGAACAATGGGAGACATGGCAGCCTCTGCAGAGAGCACAGAAACATACACACAATGCCCAAGGACAGGGCCTCTCTAGCGCCGGTTTGGAGAGGAAATAGAGGCTTCCCCTTTCGCTACTTGGAGTGGGCGTCATAGGACAAGAAGCGTGAAATACTTCAGTCAGAGAACACAAATGTAAGGTTGTTGCTGCTCTTTTTTTTTGTTGTTGTTTTGTTTTTTGTTGCTGGTGCTTTACGTTTTGAAGCGAGGGTCTTTTGGATGCGCTAACTGGATGACACAGCAGTGAGGTGAGAAGACAGTGACTTTTACAGGAAACCGGATTTTATTTTATATTTGAATGTAATGGAAAACACGTAATGTTTATCCATCAATATTGATTTATAGAATTGTATGGTAGCTTTTCCTGTGTGTCGTTTGCGCTCTGTTTCCCTGTGTACCCTATGTCAATATGTAGTGTATGTAGATGGCACAGTGTATTGTAATGGTGGCCGCGAAAGGGACCGAGGGGAGAAGGCATGTTTGGTTTAGTTTTATGGAGTTGCTGAGCAGATGGACGGGGTGGGATATGATGGAGAGAGAGAGAGAGAAAGAAAGATGAGGCTGCAGGGCACGTCCTCTTTACCCTGCGTGTGGCCACGGGATGGTCCTGTCTGCTACACACAGGACACCACTACAATGTTCATTCAATACCAAGACCATCCTTTTTTAAGTCTGAAACGGTGGCAAAACAGTACCAATATTTTTTATCATACGCAGTATCATAAATTGTGAATCGGTCATGGTGGCGATGTGCATGCAAGACATTTGTGGTGGGAGATGCGCCGCTCCTGTCATTACTGCTTGTTTTCCAGTTGAAGGAAATGAAACCCACCCCATTTGGCTGCACCAGGACAGGCAGACCTTCCTGATATAGATCCTGGGTGGAGGGTGGGGTTTGAAGGCTGCCTGGCAGAGGTTTAGACAGCTCTCCCAGAGAGGCCAGCCACCACCACCACCACCACATTTGCTTTGATTACTCTCAGACATGGCGCACACCCAGCCAACCCTCACTGCTCTGTAAGCGAGCTCCTCCTGTACCCATCCCCCCCCACCCGCCCACCACCTCCCAATTCAACCCGAATCCCCTTTTCCCACTCATCCTCCTCCCTCCCACTGATCCAAAATATTGCAGTGTGTACAATTCGTTTCGGTTCCTATTGCCATACATCAGAGAGGAGGCGTAGCGAGGCAGCCAGCCCACTAACCTGATTCTGTCTGCGTCTTAGTCCCCTTGTCTGCGCTTTAATATTTATTCCCCCATGCATCGACGTCTAGATAATTGATGCAGATAATGGCGCAGTATTGGTGTGGGTGGAAATTGTCTTGCCCTAAATAAAATAAATTTTTTGGGGGGGTGGGTGTGTTTCTTCCCTCCCCAAAATCTCCCTTAATTCCTCCTTCCACCGCTGTAAGTCTTCCTGGTTTGCCCGTATTGTTTACGTCTCCCGCCTACACGCTTTGCCTACACGGGGCCCTCAACTTCAATCTGCGCCTTGTTTGAAGCTTGGCAGATGGAAGGCTTGCTGTTTGACATATCCTGCCACCGTTGAGCTTCTGCTGAAAACCCCACAGTGTGTGACTGACATGATTTAAGAGGCTCCGAGCCCCGGCTCTCCTCTCGGCTTTTTGGCAGAGAGGCCCGCTTTCGATTTCACAGTCTTGCCCTCATTCCATGAATATAGGCAGCTCATTTCATGCGGCATCCAAACCAACTCCCGACTGACTGGAGCAGCCCAGACAGGACCTCGGCACACACTCTGAGACGCGATATGTAGTGGCCCAGTCCAGTCCTTCACAAACCAAATTCACATCTGTGGGGAAACGAATTGTAAATCTTCAACGTGTCATTTGATCTATAAATGTGTGTTGTTTGCCCTCGCTAGAAATCACAGATCAGCTTTTTTTCTCGCGGGAGCAGGTGCGCTGACGAGGACACGGTCAGACTTCGCTCAGCACACAAACACCAACACACCTACACACACACACACACACACACACACACCGCAGATTGCATGGGGCAGATGCTAAACACTGCTAATCCCATTTGAGTTGGACAAGATCTAGAGGGGATCAGCTCTGCCTCTCCCTCGCAGACGGCTTTGGAGAGAGGAGTTAACAAGGGGCCGGGGCTGGAGCTGGAGGAGGAGGCCTGCGTCTCTCACAGGAGATCTGGGTTGATGAGCTACGACTGGACCTGCCCTGCTGACTGACTGACTGACTGACCGACTAACTGACTGACTGACTGACTGACTATGTAACCGAAGCCTCTGCCTCTACAGACACATAGAGGGAAGTCCCGTGCTCTCTCCCTGTCTGAGAAAAGAGCCCTGTGGAAACACGGAGGCATTATTACTGGTGGATTCCATTAAATGGGGGACTCCCAGATTAGAAAGTGGAGGACTCGATTCGTAACCCTCCGCGTCGGCGGTCTTGTGTGGCGCGGCGGGAACGTTATCTGCAGCACATTAAAGTGGGCACTGCTTAAACGCTGTGTCTGCTGAATTATTCATCCATCTTTCTTTCATTACACTTTACAATGACTCACAAGATGAAAGGGAAAGATGAGAGGGAAGAGAGTGAGAAATAGAGTGGGAGGTGGAGGGGGGGTGGGGGGGGGTCTGCGGTCTTCTTGGCGAGGCTCGCGTCGTCTGCTCTGTGCTGGTATCTCCCGCGGGCCATGCCGATTCCTCCTCCTCTTCCTCTGCGTTTTCCTGTTCAGATGGAGAGCAGAAGGAGACCATGGCCATCTCTGGCCTCACTACTGTCAGGGACATTGCTTTTAAAAACCTACGAGTAGAACCCCACTTTCTCTCTCATCAGAGGACGTGTTCACGAGGCAGGTGCTTGTGTGAAGTCAGTTCTGTCACAGAGACACATAAATTGATTGTGGTTTTGGTTTCAGCAGACAGTTACTCAAGGAGGGAGGGAACGAAGAAGAGGGGTAAAGATAGAAGGAGAACGGTAGAGGTTAAGGAGGTTAACAACAATGTGTCTTTTTTTCAGCTCCTTGGTTCTGGCGGTGGGAGACAGAGTTGGCTGGCAAGAGCGTGACTCGCCTTTGGGTTTTTTTAGAAGGTGCTGTCATCTCAGGTGAGTGTGTTTCCCCTCTAAATAAAGTCTGCTGTTCTGCTCTCTCAGTCTTTCTCACCACCTGTGCCACAGAAACACACAGTTCAAAATGGGCAGTTCAAAATAGGCCTGCTATTTTCATGGTACCCACCCAGGAAAACTTGATGGGTAGCCCCGTTTTGAAAGATTTCCAGACTTCTTTTCCAGTTCTTTTCTCCCGAATGACACATTAGGTTTTTGTAGTATAATGTTGCAAATGTAATTTGTTCTCGCAGTTTGAATGTATCTTTACGTCCTGAAGCGTACATTTGTCGATAAGCAGGGATCCATTTTTACAGCTATTGTCAGGCCAAACAATAACACAGCACGCTCTCTGGCTCCAAGGTGTGGAGTGGAAATGCATCAGTATGTCCTCGAGCTAAACGTTTTGTTGATACGCAGGTATCTATTTCCCGGCTTTCTGTCAGCCCAAACAAAAAACACGGCGCGCTCCATTGCGCCAAGGTGACATGGGATACGTCTGGTGGTGTTCACCGTTTGTCCCTCAAACTGTGGACGCCGGGTCTCGCTGCACTTTGTTTACGCTTTGTTTTGTGTCTGGGTTTTTGCTTCTGTGTTTAGTTGTGTTTGGTTGGGAAAAAAAACCAAACAAAAACAAATCCTTTCCCCCGGACTGATGTCCTTCAGTTTTAGCTTCTGTTTGTCTTACTCCCTACCTCCCCCTCCTTTTGTTTCATCTATTATTACTCTTTTGTTTTTAATGTGTGGCGCTTCTGTTTTGGTTCATGTGTTATTTATACCTCGCCTCACGTTGGATACCAACGCTGACAGGAGAGTTTTTAGCTCAGCGTTTCTTTTGTCTGTCTATCCTTTCTCGGTTCAGATTGGAAGGTGTCGAAATGGTGTTTTATCTAAATGAGAGTTGTTCCTCTCGAAATGTCTTATCGGTCAGACGTCTCAGTGTTATTGTTCAGCGGTAGGGACTGAAGGCTCTGCTGTCTGTACCTCTTCAAGGTTTCACCATGGCTGGCTCCTCTAATCTGTCCAGTAGCAAGTGAATTACTAAACCTTATTATGTTTTCTTTATCAGAATTGTGTGAGAGAGAGAGAGAGGCAAAGACCTGGGGGGTAGAGAAGGTGAGAGCGACAAAGGAAAATTGGAATGGCAAATAGTACAAAAGGCAGTCCAACGTGACTGTGTTTGATACAGACAGCTGCTCTGAGGAAGGAGCCTGCCGTTTGTAAGAGTCATACATCGTATGCTCTGAGACCTACCCACCTCTGAACATCGCTAGCACCCCTCCACCTTCTACTCACTGGCAATGTCTTAAATTGCTTCAGTGACAAATACAAATGTCCCTCACATATTTCATTATCCCAGAATGCAATGCGAAAGAGGCTTGGCACTCCCGTCTCCACTTGCTCCATGAACTCACTTAGCATTCCCCTTGTGGCCTTTCCCCTGTATCAGGGCAATGTAAGAACTACCAGGAGTGTGTGTGTGTGTGTGTGTGTGTGTGTGTGTGTGTGTGTGTGTGTGTGTGTGTGTGTGTGTGTGTGTGTGTGTGTGTGTGTGTGTGAGTGTGAGTGCGTGCGTGTGTGAGTGCTCGGTGGTAGATGCTCCCTGGTACTGCAGTCCCATGAGACACACTGAGCTTCTCCTCCCTCCCTGTCAAAGGCCCTCTGTGTTGGTGCAGTCTGGCACAGTCACTATCCCTATCCAGTACCAAGTAGCTCTCTCTCTCTCTCTCTCTCTCTGTGTGTGTGTGTGTGTGTGTGTGTGTGTGTGTGTGTGTGTGTGTGTGTGTGTGTGTGTGTGTGTGTGTGTGTGTGTGTGTGTGTGTGTGTGTGTGTGTTAGAGACACGGAGCCTAATTGTTTGTTTTCCCCTGTGGATGTTGTGCAGACGAGAACTAACCAGGGGATTTCGATATGAGCCAGGCGTGTGGGACTTGAATAGGTTCAGGGCTTCTTTTGATTCCCTGAATGTGTCTTTGATTGTCTCTCCTTTACTGGACGCGTGTGTCTTTGCAGAGCTCCATATGAATGCAAAATAGAGGGTTTTCTCTCTCTCTCTCTCTCTCTCTCTCTCTCTCTCTCTCTCTCTCTCTCTCTCTCTCCCCTTCTTTTTTCTCTACATCTCTTTTTCTTCTCTCTCTCTCTTTCTCTCTTTCTTTTTCTATCTCTCTCTATTTCTCTCTTTCTCTCCTCTATATTTTTCCCTCTCTCCCTCTTCACGGCAAATGACTGAAGGCGCTGACGTAAGCTCTGCACGACATAAAAGCTCTGTCAGGCCCCAGCAGCAGTGCATATTCATGTTATATTTAGTTTGTTTTATGCGGTGCACATTGTGTTTTTCATCATTGTGTATTTCATCATGTGAATCTTAAAAAGTCTCTTTCTCTCTTTCTCTCTCTCTCTCTCTCTCTCTCTCTCTCTCTCACGCACACACGCACACACGCACACACGCACACACGGGCATGTTTTCTGCCGGGAGCGGTAATGTGCATTAGCTTGGTGAGAATAGCAGGTATTTATAACCTCTCAGCGGCGCTCCAGTGTCTGAGGGCAAACGTCCAGCAAATCTCTTATCAGCTTCCGTTCCTAGATGACCTGACTGCATTGATCAGCTCCTCTCTCGCTCTCTCTCGCCCTCTGATATTCACTATGTGCACTTTAGTCATGCCCAGTCGATTCCAGCTCAATAATCCATAACAGTATGAGATGAGATGCCACTTACGCTGGTCATGGGGTTTAGCATACATGGGCCAAACGTTATTCAATAATCCCTCCGGTAAAATGCTCTGAAGCCAGTATTAACCACGTAATAAGAATGGTTAATGCTTGTTGGATTTTTTGAGTTTGCCCTCGAAGAGACCTTTGTTTTGCTGTGTGTGCGTGTTCTTTATGCTTGTACGTTTTTCTTGAGAAAAAAAAGAGAGAATGACAAAGAAAGATTTAAGCGAATTTGTGTAAATACATGTCTTGTTTGTGAATGAAAAAGGGGTGTGTGTGTCTGTGGGTGTGTTTGTCTGCACGTCTCCGCTTGCGTGTACACATCCATGCCTATGTGCATGTAATCAGCCGGTCGCTCTAGTTGCGCCTGAGCCAGAGGGGACTGACTGACTGACTTGGCCGCAGTCCAACCGAGGAATTAGAGCCTGCGTCTAATCCTCCTGACCTATACAGTGTGATGTCTCCCCGGTCCACATCATCTCCACACCTGTTTCCCTTTCTGTCCCTACTGTTAGTCCTGCCGTCAGTCAACACACCTGCAGTCCGCCACCTTACCTGCCAGATCCCGTAGGGCCGCAGCACTGGGCTGACCCAGCCTTAATTCTACTCTCGTAGGTCTAGATGCGGGAGTTTTGCTCTTACTATGGGAATTTTAACCTCAATGCAATCGGCGGAGGGAAGATGTGGGCGTGATCTATTTGTGATACTACCGGATCTGCATCAATTAAAGGGACGATGGATTATCACACGGTCACCTTCTCGCAGCAATACTTCTCATGGGTACTAATCACTGACTGGAGCTATGTATTGGATGTTTGTGAATTGGTGTTTGTGTTAAAAATATTATCGGAATTGTAAGTTAGGTTAACAAATGTCTAATGTTTAATCTGTGACTCTAATGCAGGCCTTGGTACTATACATTGTAGCTATTGGTTGTTGTTGGCTATTGTTGTTTATGTGGCCATTGCTTGTGATACAGTAGGAATACTTTGATACTTGAAAGTATTGGTTTAGTTTGGTTGTTGTGTTAGTTGGTTGTTGTGTGGTATTATGCAAATGGTATTATTGGTCGGTGTACGGTGGTATTAGTTGGTAAAGCTTTGTGTTGCTACTGGCTATATTGTGGTAGTAGGAGTTGGTGAAGTTGTTGGTTGCTACAGTTAAGCTTATGGTAGTATCAATATGTCATGATTTTGGTTGCTATAGTTTGTCTCATGGTAGTATTGATATGTCGTGATATTGGTTGCTATTGTTAATCTTATGGTAGGATTGATATGGCATGATATTGGTTGCTATAGTTTGTCTCATGGTAGTATCAGTACGTCACCATTTTTGTTGCGATTGGTAGTGGAGTTTTATGGAGTTTTTAAAGGACGGTTATGACTTGCCTTACAGATGAGAACGATGTCTGACGAAACGGAACGGAGAATGTGTGACGAGGACTTTGAGTCGGACGAAGGTGACGAGGGGGAGGAAGGTGATGTGGAGTCCTACCTGGGGGACGTAGAAGAAGAAGACAACAGCAGTGAGCTAATGGACAGACTCAAAGAGCTGGAGGTACAGTCCCTGATGCACACCTAGTACATTTCACTCATTCTCAACTGGAATCCCGTTCCCCTTTTGCGTATTACTTTGACATTATACACTAATGGGACGTTCATTTTAATTAAGATTACGCTAGAATAATTACTTATTCATATTTTTTTTTCTCAAAGGCGGAAAATTCTGCTTTGTTACTCGCAAATGAAAGTCAAAGAGAGGCCTATGAGAGATGTCTGGATGAGGTGGGTGTTTTCATTTCATTATTCATTTATTTATGCCTTTCTGGCATGTTTAAGAAAAAACAGCTTATTCTATTCTTGTTACAGTACAATGTTGATTTGTAACAAGTTTTATTTTGTGTGTGTTTACGAAACTGCCTATAACAGTATATTTCGTTTTATTTCAGTTTTACTTCTGGTTCTAGTCATTTATCTAGATTTAGTTATTAATACATGTTTAGCTCTGTTAATAATTTTTTCCATGATCCCAAACTACTATATTTTAACTGGGAATCGATTATACATGTCATCACATTATCAGTCATCATCAGTCTAATTTTAAACTTCTAAAATGTACAGGTTTCAGTTTTATTCTGAAAAAACCCCACTGTAATCAAGTTTCAGTAAGTCGTTTTAGCCACAGTTTTTGTTGATTTAACTCACTCTGTAACTGTACTGTCTTACAGGTGGCCAACCATGTCGTCCAAGCCCTACTGAACCAAAAGGTAAAACAAAGTTTACCCTAAATGGTTTTTATTTATGGTTATATTTCTTCTCGACGTCACATGCATACATTCTATACACGGCTTGGAATTTGAGTGCTTCACACTTTTCGTGCGTTTTGCGTGTCCGTTATTCATACATCTGTGTTTGTCTTTGCAGGATCTCCGTGAGGAGTGCATCAAGCTGAAGATGTTGGTGTTTGACCTGGAGAGACAAAACAGAGCACTGTGCGAGCTCTTCCAGCAGAAATTACCCAACCATCCCACTTCCCAGTACCAGGTACACAGATAGACCTAACTCACGCTAAGAAGGTTATGACACACTTATATAAAAATAACTTTAAAATAAGTCCAGTGGAAATATCCTAAGTTGTTCTGATCATGGATTCAATTGTGTGCGTATGGCACTAAGTGAATCAAAGCTTTTGCCTAAACTGTCACACATGCTTGCGTTGAATAAGGAAAGTTACTAACACATTACTGTTAAAAGCAGTCAATGATTGTTTCATCAATAAAATATCCATGGTTCCTGCTTGGTTCCACTATATTTGGGTCCTGGTAATATAGTGCATGCAACCCTCGTCCTAATTGCCGTGCAACTGTGAATCTGCCCTCACAGGTCCAGCCGGGGCCCCTCCCAGACTACAATGCACAGCTGCACAGTGACTCAGCCAAGCAGGTGGAGCCGCAGACAGAAGCACAAGCCAAGGTGAGGAACAAAGCACACTGCCAGCAAACACATTTTTGGGGGAGAGCGTGCAAGAATAGCTCGCCGAGCCAATGATGTCATAAGAGTCTGGCGGAGAGAACAGGACAGTGGGCGAGGCCTTCGGGTGATGATGTGATCACAGATGCGTTGACCTTATTCCCTTATTGTTTATACAACAGCAATTTTTCTCATCGCTTTCAAACTGGTTTTCCCCTTTGTGTCATTCTTTCATGGCCTTATTGGTTATATAGAGCAGGCTGATTAAAAAGAAATTAATATTTCACAACATAAAAGAATGCCTACTTATGCATTTCTTAATGCCCGTTAGAATGACTCACCCTGTTAAAATGGTAGCTCCACATAAAGATCCTCATAGGTCTGCCTTTTCACATTCAAATGAACAGTGTTGTTTTGTTTTTATAGGTGTCTGTAATGACCATATTAACATGTTATATTATTATTATATTATTACTTTTTTATCTCCACTTAAAGGGAAACGGTTACCGCACGCAGCACGCCTCCCCCGGCCCTCGTGGCCCCGCAACCTCCATGGAGGCCCTGTCCCCCTTCTTCAAGAAGAAAGCACACATCCTGGAGGTCCTACGCAAGATGGAGGAGACGGACCCGCTCAAGTTCCACCCGTCCACGGCCGGCCTGTCCTTCTGTGACTACAGCCAGGTGCTGATGTCCACGGAGGCCGTGCTGTCGGCGGGAGAGCTGCAGTGTAAGAAGACCCAGCACACGCACTGCCGCTGCTCCTGCTGCGACGGCGACGCGCACCAGCAGCACGTCAATGGGGACGGAGGTCACGCGTGTAAGAAGAGTCCCGACGGACCGTCCAAGTGCAACCATGTGTGCGGACCCTCCTCCTCCACTTCCACCGTGACCACGGCGACACCGGCCTCCACTGCTGCTATAAGTGATTGTCATGCCAAGAGCACAAGTGCGGAGTCTAGTCTCCCATCCAAACAGAGCCACTACAATGGCCAGCACCACCACCCCCACCAGCAAAAGACATGCCCCGACTCACGACTGTCGGCCAACGACACGGAATCACACCGAGTCAGTCAGCGCACAGGCGACGGGCAGGTTCTGAAGGGGTCAAAGGTCGTGAAGACAGAGCTGGTCGTGGAGAGGGACAGCGTCTCCATCACCGAAGGCGGGAGTTCGCGTTCCTCCCAGCTGCCCATCCCCGTCAAGGACAGCCCCGAGGTAGCTCCCCGTGAGACGGAGACGGCAGCGCCGGAGCACGCCGGACCCGCCCCGTCCGACAACGACGCCGCCGCCATGTTGGACAACATCCCCGAGAAGGACACGACAGAGGACGAGGTGGGCGGCGTGCGAGCGGACGCCAGCGTCAGCCCGGGCCCCGGCGCCTCCTGCCTGAGCGACGTCAAGGTGGCGGCCATTTCCTCGCCCTCCAAGCTGCTCAAGTTCCTGAAGATCCCCTCTGTGGGCGAGAGGAGCCAGGCGGCCACCAGCCCCGTGCGCCTCAGCCCGCAGCTCACCCGCAACTCCCGCATCCCGTGCCGCACCAACAACTACGAGGTGTACCACTCGCCCGTGCCCTCGCGCCGCGCCACAACCGCCGAGAGGTGCCGGCAGCCGCCCCCACCCCCCGCCAGGTCCGAGTCCTACCCGGCAACCCACTCTGCCCCCACCTCGCCGCCCCAGTCCGAGGACGCCACCTCCCCCCCGGCTAAGGAGCTCGGCTACAGCAGCCTCTCCAGCCCCATCTCCAAGGCCTGCACTGGTGGCGTAGCGAAGGCGGCCTCCTCTTCCTCCGCAGCGTCTTCCTCGCCCAGGAGCGCTCGGAGGGTGCCTCACTACGAGAACGTCTCGGAGGTGTCCCCGAGAGAGGAGTCCCACGTGCCGGAGAAACGGACCACGTTGCCCTCTCAAACCAAACCCGGCAGCGGTGGGGAGAGGAAGCTAGTAAAGTCCCTCCCGGAGAGCGTCCTCCGCCCTGCCCCTCCTCAACGACAGCTCTCGTCCCCCTCCGCGTCTTCCTCCTCCTCCTCTTCGTCGTCGTCGGACCAGGAGGACCGAGACTCTGAGAGCCCCGTCTGGACGGACCACCACAGCCTTCCCAGCGTCTCGGCCCTCCACAAGGCTCAGAGCAGAGAGAGACCAGCCCAGGAGACGGAGCTCAGAGACAGCCACCCGGTCTCTGAGGCCCCCCCGGCCACCCAGGCCCCGGCTCCATCCAGGAAGAACGACCCCTCCTCCATCCCCAAGAGGCCTGGTCCTGGTTCGGGGAAGTCTCCCGCAGAGTCCAGCCACCATGCCTTCAAAGAGAGACTAGCAGCTCTGGGGAAACTGAGAGGTTCCGAGGAGGCCGGCAGTCAGCCTGCGGGCTCGGCAGACACACATTGTAGTGAGAGCGGCCCCAAGGACGAGAGGAGCAAGACGGCGGAGAGGACACTGGAGATGCATCCAGATGAGCAGAGACACTCCAGCAAACACTCTGACTCCATGGACAGTAAGCCCAAAGGAAACAGTGGTCTGAAGTATCCGTCTCAGGCTTACGAGGCAGCGGTTAAAGCTCCTCCGTCTGGTCCAGGTTCTTCCAAGCCCGAGTTGTGTGTGACCAAGACGGAAAGCCCCAGGAGTAAGATAGGCCTCCTGTCCCCCAACAGTGACGCACCCCAGGTTCTACGTAACAATGTGAAATGCCCCGGTTCTCTAAACCTCCCTTATAACGGTAAAACCAGTGGGCTTAGCCCGCACGTCAACACAAACAGCCCGAATAAAGTGCCCCCAAAGTCCCCCTCCAAACCCTGCCAGCCCCCCTCCTCCTCTTCCTCCTCTTCCTCCTCTAGCCGGCCTGGGAAACCCTCAGACACCCCGCGCTATGCGTCCAAATCCGAGGAGCGGTCCAAAATCGGCGGGAGCAAGAACAAGAGGAACCCGGCCTACGGGGACAGCCTCCCTCCTCCGCCCCCGCGCCCTCCGACCTCCGACCCGTCGGAAGAGAAGGTCGCCGCCCCCGCCGCCAGCCCGCAGTCCGCCATCGAGCAGAAAGTGATGAAGGGCATTGAGGAGAACATGCTGAAGCTCCAGGAGCAGGACCGGGGCGCCCCGCCCCCTGAGCTCAAACACAAGGCGTCCAACGGCATCGCCAGCTGGTTCGGCCTCAAGAAGAGCAAGCTGCCCGCGCTCAGTCGCAAGGCGGAGGGCTCCAAGGGCAAGGACGAGAAGAAGGAGTGGAAGATCAACATCCCTTCGGTGGGGAAGGACTCCAAGGTGGCGGCCCGCTGTAAGGAAGGCGTGGAGGGCCTGAACATCTCCACGCTGATGGAGAAGGCGGAGGGGCTGCGGCGGGCGCTGGAGGAGGAGAGAGCCTACGTGGAGAGAGCGGGGAGGGGTCACTCGTGCGAGGTGGTGATGGATCCCGCCCAAGGCCAGCTCGCCGTCATGTACAGAGGAGGCCGCTCCGACAACTTCATGCAGCAGCTTCTGAACCGGTTAGTGGAGGAAAGGAACTCCTGCACAAAAACTTAGAATCCGTGTGTGTGTGTGTGTGGGTGTGGGTGTGTGTGTGTGTGTGGGTGTGTGGTTTTAGACGTTTTAGTTAGAGGTTAGAGGTTAACAGCCAGTAAAGATTTTTTCCCCCCATTTAGGGAACCTGTCCAACAAGTTAGAAATGTATGTACTGATCGTGAACAGCAACTACAACTAATTGCTGTTTGTGTGTGTGTGTGTGTGTGTGTAGAGTGGATGGGAAGGAGGTGATCAGCGTGCCCCAGCGGCGCCTCTCGTTCGACTGTAAGAGTTCCAGGCCTGTGTTCAGCCAGCAGAGCGACAGCCTCAGTCACACCTCCAGCCGAGAGGACATGCAGAAAGTAAGGAGATCTTTTAGCCTTTCTGTTTATTTAGTCTTGTCGTTTTTCCACACTTTGCCCCCGTTTTCTCAATTTAAAAGTACGAACAGCCTAATACAGAAACTAAAAGAAAAGAAATCAGTGAATGAAAACGATTTGATATTATAAGGATAATAATTCAAGCTGTTTCCTCTCTTTCTTTTGCCTCAGGGATCCTGTGTGATCAGCAACGTGACATCCGATGAGAACTTAGCCGACCCGGTTCACTCTCAGCACTTTGCAGGTGAGAAATTCACCTGTGGTTAGCTGACAGTTTTAGAGAAGGGATATGTTATGGCACTGCAGTTGCATCCAATTGGCGCTGTCTGTTCTGCACATAAGGCAAGATAAAAAACGTCATTCACAAATTTCTTCTCTCTTCTCCTCTCCTCACTATTCTCCCTATCTTCTCCACTCTTCTATCCCCCCCCCCCCTCCCCCTCTTTCCTCCAGGCTCCGGTGCCTCCACCTACACGCTGGACAGCGGCATCGGGACCTTCCCTCTGCCTGACTACAGCAGCGGTGCGGCGGGGAGAAGCTTGTCCAAGATGAGGGCCGGGGGGGTGGAGCACCACGCCTCTGGCTCCCCGGGGAGGGTTGGCCGCAGGGCACGTACCTTGGACAGGGAGATGGGAGCGCAGGAGGAGAGTTACCAGCCACACCGGCAACTGATCCCCACCATCCAGTATGGCTCGGCGGGCGGGGTCATCCATGAAGGTACGGCCAAGAACGCACAAAAGCGGAGGGAAGCTAATTATTCTGTGCTGGTATGATTGATTGGGTGAATGGATTCATGTAGCATTGCTGTGTTCGAAGTTGTCTACTGTGCATCCTTAACATACTAGATAGTTACACATTTTCCGGCATATTTAGTATGTTAAGGACGCATATTATGAATTTCCGAACACAACGTGTTTTGAAAAAGCACCTTTACTGCAACAATGTGACAAGCTTTGAGAGGTCCGATGTCCTTTTTGTTGGTTAAATATGTTTAAGTTGAAACAGGTTATCTTCTAAATAAAAAATGAACATGCCTCACCGTCTGAGCTTTGCTGAGTTAATGTTTATTATAACATTTGTCAGTGTATGTTTAAATTTGGTCATTTATTTGTCTTGCTAATATAAACCCTGGACATTTTTTATTTTGTGACTCCTGCAGACAAAGAAGCCCATGGACCACAGATGTTCACCCCCCGTTCGAAGACGTGGACCTTCCCAAACCTGAAGACACCAGCAGGAGCCAGTGATCCTGTTTATCTGGCAGTGGAGGAGGAGGAGGAGAATGTACCATATGTGTCTCCTTTTAGAGGGGTGGGTTTAAAGCTCAAAAAACATTTATGTTTTAGGAACATTTATTGGACCGAGTTAATAATTATACATTTATTTGCATAGTACGGTAGCCCTAGAGGCCAACACACAGCAACTTCAGAAAACCCATGCAAATAGACAAAACACAGGGCAAATTAAGAAAACATCTACATCAATTTGACAACACATGCGCAGCATTTAGAAAACATGCTGCAAATTCAAAAACACAGCACATTACAGAAACGCGCTGCAAGTACAGAAAACAACACATTACAGAAAAGCGTTGCAAATACAGAAAACACAACACATTACAGAAATTCGCTGCAAATGCAGACGACTTTTTCATTTGATTTCTTAAGTTGCAGTGCGTTTGGCCTCCCAGGGTCACGTAGTACAGCGCTTTACTTAACAATGTTTCAAAATGCTTTAACAACACAACCGTCATACAAATAAATATGGAATAAACCACAAAAATGAAATTACAACATTAATAAAAAAGTAAGGATAAGAGAGCAGAATAACATAAATGTTTTTTCAAATCAGTCACAGCTACAATTCTGCAGCTTCAAACAAAAGTGACTGATTGGGGTCAGAGCCAAAATGGAGCTTTATAGCATATAGTGTTATTAAAAAAGCCTTTTGAGGAAGTGGGCCTGCATTTTTTAAACACTGCACTCACAATCTCACGTCTCCTTTTAGAAAATGCATTATTTATCACACACGGTACATAAAAATTTCAGCATGGCAGTTTGTAACACCTTTCACCTTAATGTGTGGACTAATCGAAAATGAGCTACGTAAAATATCTCCCTATCCTCCTTCCTTCCTCCCTTCTTTTTTTTACTCTATCGATCCACAGCAGAATGTAAAGCCCGGTGGTCCATCCGTGTCACGGGTGGCCGACCCAGGCAGCCTGCCCGTGCCAGTCCAGACGGGGCTGAGTCGTCGGGGGAAGAGTCGCACTCCCAGCGTCCCCGAGATGAACAGGGAGGCGGGGCTTGAGCTGCTTAGGGAGAGGCCGGAGGAAGCCCTCTCCCCGAGTCGCCCCCAGGTCCTAGAGACCCCCGAGTCGCTCAGTGATTCCCTCTATGACAGCCTGTCATCTTGCGGCAGCCAGGGATGATGGAGGGAGGGCTAGAAAAGGGGGGGGGGGGGGGGGGGTGCGGAGGAAGGAGGGAGAATGTTAAACCTATTCTATCCTAGCAACAAGCTAACAACTCTCTCTCTCTGATGCTGCTGACCCATCTACTATAAAGGAACGTAAAAAATAAATGGAGAGTGATCCACCTTTGATCCCTGAACAGATTAAACAACCAGGTTTATACTCGATTGCCGGCCCTGTTGCAACTGTATTGACTGACTTTCTCCTCAGGATAACCGATAAAACACCAAACCAAAACCCACCTAAACGACATGGGCTATACTATTACAATATTGTATGTTGGCACCACTTTATAGAATAAAAAGGAGACACTCAACAAATTTTCGAAAAAAGCATGGACTATAGTCACATTTCAGACACTCATCATTGCCTCTGACATGTATAGAAAATAAACTGCACACGTTGAACTTTTAGTAGGTATATTAAGCATCCAGTCACTGAACTGCTCATACAGATAGCCATCATACTGTATCAATACGTCCTTTTCTGTTCTACAGGTCACACACCAATGTACTGAAAGGGTTTTCTTCATATTGAGCTCTTTAAAAAAAATAATGAATGTTTGTGTGATTGTCATTGCTTAATTCATGCATCACAGTTTTAATGTGTAAATCATTTGTTGATCATGTTATATGAGATTATTTCTCGATGAATACCTAGAAAGGTTGTCAGCGTTTGTCTGTGTCCTATCATAATACTTTAAAGGTAATATATACCAGCAATAATATCATAGAAAAAGAAATGGCTAAAGTATCCGATGAATATGTATTTCAATTATTTATTTATTTTATATTAATGTAATATGTACATCATTAGCAATTGTCATCATTTCGTAATCTTTCTGTGAAAATTCAGCTTCCTGGTTTAGTAGATTATGTTGATCTCTTGTATGTCGTCTCGTTTCCTTAGCAAATAGAGATACAGTATGTATTTACTGGACCAAATGCCCGTTTTTCAACTTTTTAATTAAAATGTTTTGATTTTCTTTTAGTGTTTTTTAATTATTGACCAGTTTTCTAATTACGAATCAAAGCAAGTCTACAGTCAGTGCAACAAAAACACCCTTAACCATTCAATATGACAACTAACAATAAATAACGCTAGTGATCGCTTTAAACAAATTTATTTGAGCAAATATATCAAATTATTCTATTCTTGAGTACATCAGTAAAATAAGCTCTTCACAGTATAGACTTCAAAAAAGTGAAGATTAATGTCACATCATTTGGCAAGTTTGCTTCTAGAATGAGGATGTTCAAATGTTCTCACGGATGATGGGCTGGTTCCAGGTTGGCTACATTCTAGTTGGCTAGCAGACTTAATAACGTAGAAGTATTTAACATAAAGACTATCTGCATAGCTTGCTTTATTGATCTGTCCAGAGAATTACGTGGCACGCAACGTTGGTTGTTGTATCTAAATGTAATCAACTTGGAACAGCCACAATCTATGTAGACTAGGTTCTATACTAGTAGGGAGAACTAGAGGGTATTATAGAGAATGGATGGGGTGAAGCTGCTTTGCTGGAATTACTTATATTTGAAAATCTGGCTGTTTCTGTGGTAGTAATGACAATGACCGTCTTATATATGATGTAACCCAGGCTCAAATCGAACAGAATTCTAACACATTCTTCAAATTCTTCCGTAGACCAGCCTAGCAGCTAAAGTATACACTAGATTCTGCTCTACAAATTAGCTACAACTTGCTCGATTGAAAAAAATTTATCAACACCATTGGGGGTAAATCAAAGGAGCGGGTGAAAAAAAACACAGGTTTGAATGTCCTGTGACATGCTTCCAAGACATCTGGGGATCAGTATATTTGGGGATTAACTACATAAATTCACAAAAAATCTAAACACATACAAATTGTGTGAAATTATGTTAAATATTAAACAATTAGTCATAAAAGCTAAGATATCCTGCTGAATAATCATACTGTGTACTTAATCTATGGCACAAAACGAAAATCTGAAGGTTTTCTATTTTCAGTGCTACGCGGTTTATAAAAGCCTTAGTAGGGAAACATTCCCCTCTACAGGCCAATCATTGTCCCTGCAGCATTGATCTAGTATCCATTCACTGCATAATTAGCAAACACACTCAATCCTTGTATTTCGAATCAAATTAATTTTTCAAATATAAGACCACATAGAAGTTAATTTATAAAACAAAGACAGAAGGTGAGAGCACCAACAGAGTTGCAGAAAAAACATTGTGCCTTGTCTCACAGATTATTTTTAATCTTTAATCTTTACATGATGTTTTCTACCTACTTCTTCTCTTTCTTCTTGTCCTGAAAAACATGAAATTGTACAATTCAGATTTACATCATGCATCAAGTAAAAGAGAGCTATTGAAGGGATGGTTTGCTCAGTTGCTAAAACAATTTATGATTTTGTTTAAGATAAATTAAGTAAGTAAATGGATCAAGTTCGGGTAGTTGTATCAACGTAAGTGAAATTCCTGTATTTTTTAATGGGCCAAATGTTTAAAAAATGTAAATGGTTCATTCATTCTACACCACAATGCCCATAGCTCATTGGGCAAACCAAAGCAAGAACCAGAAAAGGCCCTCCCCCTGGCCGGAAACGCAATAGAGAGTAATTTTCCCAACTCATGTGACACACTACTTTTTTACTACAAAACGCTACATGACAATACCATGTGTAAAATGCAGCATTGGTATATGATAACAAACATAAAAAAAAAATCGAAAATGGGAAACTTTAAAATATGTTTACACTGCATATTTCAAGATATAATTGTGGATTTTGAGCTGTATAAATTATAACTACCATCAACAAACACAACTAGTTACCTTCTCATTCATGGCGAGAATCACCATCAGCTTTCTGAAAATAGTCACAAAGTCCAGGAAAAGGTCGACAGAGTGCCTTAAGATGGGGTAAAAGACACACACAGAAACAGTTATTTAACTTTCACTTTGAACAAGAATAGTTTTATGTTCATTTTGAATCAAGTGCCTAATCTTCAGTTATCACCAAAAGATGAATTAATGTAGTAACCCTTGACAACGCAAATCCTCACCAGATATAATCCTTATCTCCATTTTCAGCTTTCTCGATGATAAGCTGAGTGTCGAAAAGGACAAACCCACACATGATGGCCAAGCCCAGGTACATGTGTGCCTGCACAGGAGGAGAAAAGAGGCTTGTTACAAAACAAGAAGAATTAAGACTAAAAGCAGGAGCTTTAGACACACAATTTTCCACTGGGGGCAAGCACTTTTCAAAGACGCACTTGCTTTGGTTTCAAAAAACAATTCTGCCTATGGGTAAACTTATTGTTCTTCATTGGTTGAAACGTACAGCAAAATGTTAAGAAAAAGCAGCAAAGAGCTAAAAACATCTTAAAATAAACTTCAAGTTGTTATATCTTGGATCTTCTTAGAAAATGTATTAGCTCAACAACATCCCTGATTCTCACAAATAGCCCCTCTACAATATGACCTCAATTAATGCAAGCAAAAGCCCAAATGTTTTTTGAAAACACCACAGGCTCTAAATTGCTTTACCTTGAAGAGCATGACGGAACCCATGAACATGTTGATGACAGAGACCAGGAATAGGATGGACAGGCCAGACATCAGGGTTCCTGAAGACATTGTTGAAATAATCATATTTTTATATAATGATTTGCATAATTACTGTTTATTGATTGCCATATTAGTTATTGCAGTGACATAATCATCTTTATCATATTCAAGAATATGAATGGCACCACCATGTCTGGTCGGTTGATAAGGGCTGAATGTATGACGTTTCACTGAATTCCTTCATTGCTATGACCTGTTTATACTATTCCAGAAACATGTTGTTGCCTGGATATAAGTATTCTGTGAATGTCCTTGGACAGGACTCATCTTAGGTAGTGGTTGGTATCGGTGGGTCCATTGACAAACAAGTTATATATTTCCTTTGTCAATTTTTGTGTTATGATTAACTTTGAATAAATTCTTACAACCTGCTTACATACTAAAAGAACTTGAAGACTTTTCTTCCACAACATACCATAAACATCACGTTAAAAGCCAACCATAAACACCACATAAACACACATCAAACCAACCACAGTGTAGCATTTTAACTTGGTGGAATCATTATATTGTGATACATATATCACATGAGTTATTATTGTGCTGAGTGACACACAACTTGATGATTTGGAACACCATGCCAACAGGATTTGAAATGAAAGCTATTGACTATATAGTTATATTCCCTCTTGATCAAGAGAAGTAACCTGCATCAGTGATTTCTGTGGAAGAAGTCTGTTGGTGTTGCCATGTGGGTTTGTGGCGGGGCTTAGTGGAGACTATTTTTCAGGAGTGTGTACACAGATATGCCACATTATTCTTCTAAATGGATTGGAAGGTATATGATAGTGTTCGCCTGTTGATACCATGATCAAATAATAAGTCAAAACTTTAACTAACTCTGGCTAACGTTAAGCCACGTAAACATTAAGTTATAAACTTTACTGCACTGCTAATGAAAGAAAGCATCGCGCAGGTGCCGCCTTGACTTTGCAAATTTGCACCACAGCTTGTATTGTGAACTTTACGTTAGTGCTGCTTTGACAGTGCAAAGTAGCCAGAACTAACCTCCGCTCGACTAGGCTAAACACAAAAATTTAAATGAGAAAAACAGCAGAGCTTCTAAGCGCCATTATACAGAAATAGATAATATATATTGAAAAAAATGTTAGGAGACTCCATTTATATTAATATTTTTACTTGTAAAATATAGACCTTTGATGTGGTGTGAACTCTGAAATTAATAGCATGATAATAATGTTGGACAATGTGGAGTACAGGACAGTGTGTGTTATTACTTGCTTGTTCCTTCTCCATTCTAAACAGAGATCAGGGTAACGTCATTGTACTGTACTAGAAGTTAATAGGAAACTGCCGTCTGTAGCTACTGCACCTCCAAAGTAGAGGTGGTATTATTATTATTATTATTATTATTATTATTATTATTATGTAGTTACTGCACCTCCAAGGAAGAGGTAGCTCCTGCGCTTGGCGAAGAGGGCACTGAGGGTGAAGCAGACGAAGATGATGGAGGTGCCGAGGAAGGCTGTCACTATGATGCTAAGCAGGACAACACAAGACAGAGATTATTATTAGGACGCCTCAACACTTGCTTGGAGGTGGTTTTGAACTTTAGCCATCCAACAACCCAGTGATATTAATAAAAGCTACAGGTAATATCCTATGTCTAATAGAAATCATTCTGGTCACAGGAAGGAATCAATGAACTGAACAGGAATGAACAATGACTTTAGACCTTTTCTCAGTTATGATTCAACTACATTCAGCCGAGTTCCTTTCGAAGGTTATTGTTACTGTAATACAATGTCTGTATCTGTCATTTTTATTTTACTTGGAAAATAATTTTATATAATTGTATTAGTTCAGAAAGAGCTATTAAGTTTTGTCTCTACATGAGATGACATGTTAGAATAGTTGACATACATTACAAAAAAGGCAGACCAACAAAGGGACGTAAGCCAATCAGAGTCTGCAAACGTCAACAAGTTCAGCAAATTAATGACCAAAATCTGTTGATAGAGATCATTGAGAAATCGACAAACCACACACATACCTTGGATTAATGGCGATGACAAAGTCCATCGCTGGGCCAAGACCAACACCTAGCAAGGAAGAGAAGAGATGTAAGGAATGTTGATAAATAATTTCCTGTTTTTCGGCTTCGGCTATCGTTCACAAAAGATAAATGTCATCACAATTGGATTGAGATCGCTGACTTGATCAAAAGAAAGGCCAGTTTTACCTGTGAAGAAAGCGAAACCAGCCAGAATAGCCAGTCTCTTCTTCTCTGTCTCAGAGTTGTGTGGCGTCATGGCCAGCCAGAACATCATACCCAGGGAGCCGAGCAGAGACAGTATACCCCCCTGAAACATAATAACAAAAAGAATACACAAATGTAGCGTACATTAAAGAACGCTGACGCTGTTCTGATGCTGAAAGTAACCACTGCTGGAGGAGAGTAAATTTGCCTTGCAAATTACGCACTCGGGAGTTCATCAAACTAACGCATGGTTGCCCGTGACAGTGAGCAACCACAACATTTTAACCATGAAATAACATTGAAGTTTTCTGGTAAACACAAAGTAAAAAAAACATGGCGGTCATCCTGCTATGACAGGGTGCTTCTTACCTGGAACAGGCGAGTGACAACATGGACATAGGATCCGGCAGCAGCCACGAACATGCACACTGCCAAGCTGGAATACACATTTTTCAGGTGCACCTGGGTGGAGTGGGAGCTGGAAAGGCAATGTTGACATGTCAACAACAGAAAGTGTGCAATGCATTCGGGATGTCAGAGAATAACCACAATTGCTGTTCAGGTTACGCACATTTGGGAAAACTTCAGGAGAGCATCAAAGTTGATGTTCCGATCAAACACGTTCATGATGATGCAGAAGAGTAGAAGACCTATACAGATCCTTGACCAGATAACAATCTGAAAAAGAAAATAGAAAAATATTTCCACCGGATATTGTAAGCAGTTATCCCCTTTTAAGGCAACCCCTGGTCACTGACAGAGAAGGCACTAGAACTGCGTAGATGGCTCTTGAACTCAAAACGAGGTGGGCGTTACTGGTAATGATTGCCAGTAACGTTAGCTAGCTAGCTAGCTAACGTAACAACGTTAGCTAAATGACTAGCTTTGTTTTAATGAGTAAGATGTAGCTAGCTAGCATATTACAAGCTAACGTTCACAAACTGACACACGCGCTATATTATTGGCTTGGAAGGTACCATAATATATATATATATATATATATATATATTTGTATATACACACAACATCTGCGTATTAGCTGATAAATAAAACAGCGTCGTTAGCGAGTAGATAATACATTTTAACGTCGTAAACGAGCGCTACCGTAGACTAGCTAACACACAGCTAACATACAGAGTTCGCTAACGCAGACCAGATTAGCCATAAAACTAGGCCTAGGATCCTTTTGTTGATAGAATCCACTCAAAATACATCAGACGAAGAGTATAAGATGCAATATTTGCAATATATGCAATACCTTCGAACTATGAGGCACGATGTATGTTCCCTTCTGTTTGATTGCCCTTCTCTTCCTGCTTCTTGTTAGTTTTTTTTTGTTTGCAAACAGTACGTGTCACTCCACCGTCGTTAGTGATGTCATCACGGCAACACCCTGGTAAGACTCAGCAGTAAGACTCAACATGGTTTTGGCAGAAATACCTAATTTACAGTATAGTTCTGTCTACAGTGTTCAGTGTTAGTTCTGTCTACAGTGCTATGATATTGCCAATTTCGTAATCCGAGTATCATATGGCAAAGATATCTATAATTGTAGAGTATTAGTGCAAATATTAAGGGAAAATCACGCAAACAAAGAAGCATTTATATAATAATTATTTTTATTACAGCACCGTTGACTTGGTTGATTTTTGTTTTGGTCTTGACAGATGCACATTACAAATAATTAAATATATTTTTGATGAATAGCTAACTAACTAACACAATATGAAAAAACACAAATTGTATTATCGGGCACTTTGTAAAACAAACAAATACCGTATTTTAATTGTAGATGTTTGTTTTTACTTTCTCAGCGGTAAACATGCAAAACAAATGGCATCTTTTATCATACATGAATCGTCTTAGTTCAACCTCATTGGTATAATTCAAATATAGGTTTCTTAGCATTATCTTATGGCAACAATGTAAGTAGATGAAATAAACCAAATCAGAAGTAAATCAAACAAAAAACAATGTTGGAAAAAAAAAACAGAATGCAAACCAATCTAACTTTTCAGTAGTGTGATAGACGTAAATCGAGAAACCAATAAATAAACAAACCCTTACATGGTTGTAATATGTATCGAATCAGAACGTAGTTTAAAGTGTTGCACTGTCTGCAAGTACCATAACAACTTTATTTAACATTTGGACATGACAGTATTTTCTCTGAGTTTACTTTTTGAAGGCACATCTCTCGATTTGAACAATGTAATACAAAAGTGCAAGTTTGGTTATTTTAGAATAAAATAATTTATGAGAATTTGTGATAGCCTTTAAAGTGTGAGGTTACCATTTATCAGCCTATTATGATATTAGCCTGTGGTTTCCAGTGTGTCGGCTTTAAGTGATCTTAAAATAATTGAAAGAGGAGAGATTGGTCGCAAATGTTTAATTCTCCTTATTACTTGCTCCTTGACATATGCCTTATCAACCATTTTGATAGCATTGTATTACATAAGTAAACACAATGAGATCAGTGACAGTAATGGTAGGCGGCACGGAAGTGAAAAGGGTTTCGAAGGCGTACAGTAAATAATGCTGATTTCTAGATCTTATGTTAAACCATAACGAGTTCATAATTTTCACATATAATTACTAGAAAACAGAAAAGACAGGAGACATTGCCGTCACAGAAACAGATTGCATAGAGGAACAATGTTTACAATTTCAAAATAGATTTCCTTTTTTAAAACATACTAGAAAAAAGACACGTCAAAAAACTTGTATACAAAAAAAAGAGAGCAGATGTTTTGTTTCTCCAAGGCACAATAATATGACAATGTCCAGAGTCAATTCAGCGCAGACAGGCTTCCGCTTTGGCAAAATGAACCACTTTGCTTCAGTAATATTCATATTAACTGGAGTGATTGTGGTACTACGTTTGACTTTGGCAGTTCCTTTGCTCGGAGCTATCAGACAGACACAAGTGGACAGTACTCTTTGACACTGAGGTTCAGACACAGAGAAACTCTCGACTTGCCCTTGCTGGTTAAATAGACTGCTCTCTCTACGTATGGGGGCTGTTGCCGAACAAAGAGAGAAGAGTTGGGGACAAGTGCTGAACACGGCAAGCAGAACACGGGCCCAGCTCTCAGGGTTTGTGGATCTTCAAGCGATTGCCTTGGCTATGGTCCTCGTAGCTGGTCCAGCCTGGCATAGACGTCGTCCGCCTGACTCAGGTCCTCAAATACAGGCAGAAGGTTAAGCAGCTCGGCATCGTCCACGTCATCGAACCACGACACCACCGGAACCTAAAGGGGAAAAACACAGTTTACTCACTCATAAACGTCTTGTAGGAGCTCTGAATAGATGATAGGTAATATTTTGAAGGACGACTGGCATACTATTCTACAAAACTGTGTTCTACATCTGTAGTGTATTTGTAGAAAGGTATTAGTAGGGTTCATATATCTATCATTGCTTTTGCAGATTTAAAAAGGGAACGCAATTGACAGTTGACATGGAAGGAGGAAAACTCACGGCATTCTCAGGGTGAAAGATGTAGGAGGCAGGAGAGTTGTCCAGGATAAGGGTCTTGTGGAGCTCCCTGCCCAGTCTGCTCAGGTCTTTGACATAGCAACCTTGGTGGAAGACACAGGATTCCCGGAACAACCGTGTCCGGAATACTCCACACTGATCCAGCAGGTCAGTAACCGGATCTGCATACTAACAGAGAAGGTAGGAGGAAGAGGTGGGAAAATGGTATCATGGGTTTAAGCAGTAGAGGAGGAAGCAGGGAGGTGGAGGAAAGGTTTCCAGTGCAGAATTTGCTATGCCCAAATGGTAAACTGTCATTACAGTTTGTGAAGATGAAAAACTATATATTTTTAAAAGGACTACATAAAAGGCAGGCTGACTAAGAGAAAGTTGACTAACAATAATCCAAAGTGGATTTGAACTGCAAGGGACAGCTATTATAGGTAAAACAACAAACAATAGAGGAAAACATTTAACTTTCTTTTAGTTCAACAGAGTGAAAAAGTATAAACATTAAAACCCATTGTATTTGCCAGTATTATCTTTAAAAAAATGCATTAACATTACAAACAAGGTGTTTCATAGTATTATGTTATGTAAAATATATACAAAACCAATTACCTTGGCTAGACTGGCTGTGAACAGCACACATTCAAATAGCTCTCCCATCCTCTGAAGAAACTCATCTACATACGGTCTCTTTAGCACATACACCTGTAAACAAACAGTCATAAACACATCCAGAAGTCAATTCATGCTCATATAAAAATTATAGTAGTCAAAATATAGAATTTCATTTAATATTTCTTTCCATAATTCGGTTTACTTCACATTTACACACAAAGGTTTAAGGTTTGTTATGGGCGTCAGTCCATCCTTGCTGAGGGTGACCACTTCCTGAAACAAGTAATCAAGAATAGGCCGTGCAGACGTTAACCAGCCTATCCTGGATTACTTGAATCAGGCAAAGGCCCATGAAGAAAAGTCCATCACACAGGAAGTCACCCCGTGTTGAGCTGGGGCTACCATTGTTATTAACTTACACAGTTCAATTACTTGGTTAGTAATCTGCAGTGAGATTACAATGCTTGAAAATGTATTCCGACATAATGGGGCTATAAATATAGACGATCGCAGGCTTTTTTTTTTAAATATAACACACGGGAATACTGAGCTCAACTGACTTCCCCCGCTGATAGTCACGTGTTTTAAAGTCAAGTCAACATCTGGCCAGTAGAGGGCATCTGATCACCCACAATAATGAACCATGTTATGTCACAAGACCCATCTCATTTGCCCAGTTCGGCAAACGTTGTGAGCTCACCAATGAACACAAACACCAGGCTGCCCGTGAGGACTAACACACACACACACACACACACACACACACACACACACACACACACACACACACACACACACACACACACACACACACACACACACACACACACACACACACACGCGCGCGCGTTCTGTTTGTGTTGATATTTACCTGGTGTGTGGTCCCCTCTATTTCCACAGGCACAATAAAGTCTGCATTACTAATAGGCTGGAGAGAAATAGAAAGAGAGAGAAGGGGGGGGGGGGGTTGCAGAGATGAAGATGGTTGGTATGCCTCGTTGTACATGAGCGTGTACATTCACATGTTGTTACATAACATAGGCTGGGGAGAACATAAACAGAATCACTCAGCCATCATATCGACAAGCTAACCCACTGTTAAGACCGACTCGTTTAAGGCTTGAGTAGTTTCTCTGTCGTTTATCAAGTGTGCTTAACAAATCAGGACTAATTTACAGGAATTAATCCACGACACTTACACAATTAGACAGTCTCCGATTCCCAAATTATGAATTAGTTATAGATTCCCCTGTATGTGTACCTTGAAGGAGCTGTGTACCAGTGTCTCGTCCAGGTCTATAACAACACATATTTTCCCCTGGTCCTGAGCTGTCATCTCAGGCAACAGACTGGGCTCCGAGTGCTGCTGAAGGCCAGACAGAGACCGCACAAAGAGTCAGTTCAACAAGCAAAAATCGAGCACCAAGACGTCGCTTATCTATTTGAAGTGAATACAGAGTTTAGCTATGTGCCAGAAATGGATTGGACCTTGGTGCTAGAAATTGAACAATGTCCTCCAACATTTTGTTTCGATCAGGAATCTTTAAAATAGAGGTTTGGATTAGGGATGGGCATTTTAGGCCATATTACGATTCGAATATTTGATTAACCTAAATAAAAAGATTACATTTAAGAAATTTAAAGAAAAATGGCTATAGCGCATTAATGTTGCCCGAAGGGCTTCCGCGATCTGGCCTTTGCTAAACAAATGCATTCCTTTTCCAATTTCGGAACATTTGTTATTCTCTCTTACATATTTTGGAGAGTCAGCGCTAGCGCATGTGTTTGTATAGGGTATCCAGCGCACTAGTATAGAGTGCTCTCGTGCCTTTGAGTGTGCGCGCTGCCTGCAAGTTTAAACTACGTGATCCGCAAAGCAGGAAAAACACAATGTATCTAACGTATTGCCATTGTTTTATTTATTTATTTATTTATTGCTTTTTAGTGGCATTGGTATACACGTTTAATAAACAATATGTACTAATGAATGTATGTTATGTACTAATGTACTTAAATTAACTTTAGGCAAAAATATAAATAAATAACTAGGCCTGCAGTCATCCTCGAATACCCACATCATTTCGAATAATCAAATATTCGAATAGCCGTGCCCATCCCTAGTTTGGATTCCTAAGTGTTGTAACACACAATGACCTGCTACAAGTAAATAACCTGTCCTTTGAAATAAGTTCATATGTCCGTATTCTGCATTAAGATCATTATGCATTTACCAATCTACAAGTACTTAATTTCACTTTCAAACCGACTTTTATACAAATAGTTCATAATAATTGAAAATATTATTTTTATATATTCCAAGAAATGTATTTTGTTTTTGAAACTTTTTTTAAGTTGCGAAATTACAAAGAATAGTTTGCAAAGATAATCTAGATAGAAAAGGACAGTTGAACAGAAAATGTAGTTACATGGCACAAACAACATTCTTTGATGATGTAAATTATGATGTCAAAAACACAATACAGGACATCTCCACAGGGCAGACATGTTTTATTCAGATACATTTCAGAGAGGCACAACCAGACAATAGCCAGGCTCCACACAACCAGTTTCCTGTTTACTCATGTTGCTTGAGGACACTCCACAGTGTGAGAAAACATGGTATCTCATTAAAATGCTCCTTACATGGACCTAACTAGCTAGCTATCCCACATTGGCAGATTCACCATGCAGGCAGGCAGCACCTTTAAAGCTTCTCCCTGTATCAGTAAATAGCATAACAAAAAAATGCTTTCTGTTGGCAGTTCTTCTCATTAGAAGTGCTTGAACTGCCTGTCTTGTTTTCATCTTGAAGAGTTCATACAGGGACATCAAAGGTGTCCAAGTTCATATTTACAGAGAGCTGTGGTTGGGTTTTTTATAGCTGCAGTTTCACTACCATGCAGTTTGAACTGAACATCGTTTCATTACTGCATGTGCTCTTTTCCTGGATTGACAATTGCCCCACCCCTCTTTTGTCCTGATAAATATAGAGAAATAAGCTTCCTGAACGTATGCTGATATAGCAGATACCACAAGGAAGTGAACCCTTGCTATTGTTTGGTAGCTAAGCCACATGGTATAATTTGAAAGTTACTAGAGGCAGTTTATCTATAGGAGATGATTATGGCGAACCCTACCGTTTACTAAGTGTAATTATTTCCCCTAACCGATCACTATATATTCCAAGTATGGGTATCTCTTCCGTATTAGTGATGCACTTCCTTGTGCCATATTCGTCACAGTTTCGCGTGAGATCGTGCCCGGTGGTAGACAAAATTTGTGTAAAATATTGAGACTACAAGAGGACTGATCTGAACCGCGATTTTGTCGTTCTCCCATAGACATTACAATGTGCTATCAGAAGAAGTTAATTAATAATCCGTTAATATCAAAAGGTTGCCTACAGTTGCTTTAGGAAACAAACAAAAAAAAAACATGTTTTTTTAAAACTGTTTTAGGCACTAAGATAATGTAGACTCCACAAGAATATCTACCTTGATAAGCACCCCGTTTTCCTGTGACTCCAGCAAAGCATCCTGGGAAGGTGGAAGTTGTTTGGGGCCATCCTGTGCTTGAATGCAACAGAAGAGGGCTTTGAAGATGTTACAGCTCCTAGGCTGCTTCAGGGAAGCCCTGCTCACCTGGACTGTGGAATGAATTGAAACAGAAAAACATCCGTGAGTAAATAACCCTTTAAACCGTCTGTATGCATCGATACACGTAAACAAGCTGATGTAAATAGGCCTAATACAAATAATATATATTAAATACATTAAAGTATAATTTTTTTTTATAATGAACTAATCGAAAACGCTTTTATTCATTTGAGAATGTTTTTGAGAAGGCTGTGGCTGTAGTACATTTCGAATAAGCTTCTCCTTCCTAAATGTATCACTATACTGTATCCGTCAGTCTACGGGGAAGGCAGAGACTGCAAAGAAAATATGTTTCTAACGAGGACACGCTGCTGCTTACCGCTGCTGGATGCGGCTGGTGGTGCATGTTATATAATTCGCAGAGGGCGGGAAAACCAAGGCTTTTCAGCACTAGTAGCTCTACCTTCGACAGAGTACACAGAGCGAAAAACATTCCAACCATTTTCAAACTCCATGATCTCTGGGGGCTTACTTTAGCCAACCTGTGCATTCAGTCAGCCAGCAAGGCAGTCAACCAACCAGGCGGTCACACCTCAGTGCTCTACTCAGGCCTTTGATCAGCGTCTGTAAAGATCGGTGTCCCATACAGCTCTTTGCTCCACCAGAGAACAAAAAAAAATCACTTTATAGAGACCACCATGGAAATGATTATTATCCCTCGGTTTTTTTTTTAATGCAAATGCCGATTTTATCGCAGTGGAATGGTGTTTGCACACACAGTTAATTCAATCTATATGTATTTGGGGGGCGACACTCAACGTGTTTGATCAATCATGTCCCTATAGCGCTCTTTGATTTTATCTTACATAACCCGTCTTATTCATAAGACAAAATACACTGTTTCAGAAAATGCATGGAACACAAATTTGTCTCAGCATTCCCGTTTTAAATTGCCCTATCAGTCTGTCTTGTAACCATTTGCAATACGTTGGTGTATTTTAGACCTTAAGGAATTTCTGCTTGTCAAGTCAAAATGTATGCTCCCATATGAACAGGCCTAGCCATGTAGAAGCCTATGCTGTGACATAACACTTGTGCCTCCCACAGAAGGTAGCCTATAGCCTACCTTTCATGGCAAAGAAGGAGTTTCAGATAAAACGACATAAATCCACTTAATTAACAGCGAAAATGCACTTCATATTATTTACAATATAGGCTACCAGTTCAGGCCAATCTATTAAGAATCCTTATAGGGCCTTTAATAGTTAGGTTAATTACTTTTGCTTATTTTGCTTATTACAAAATACAGTGCACCACGCCTATCTGTGATATTTAACCAAAATATACGACTTCACAAGAAACAGTGGCCTTGACTTAAGCAAGAAAGTTTCAGAGCCAAGCTGACAACAAATCGTTGAAGCCGCGCTACAATGGGCGACGGGAGGGCGTGTGCAAAGGGGTGTGTTTGTGCATTCCACTGTCAATACCGCGGCACCTGGCATTTCAACGGTGGTCCCATTGCTTCTCCACCCCCACTACCGTTTCAGTCTAATCTTCATAATGTCTAAAATCAAAATGTAGCCTGGACACCTTCCTTCAGAGGCTATCCTTTTGTTTATATAATCTATTTATAAATCCGATAGCCTATACGTCGTACAGCCTACCCTATAGGCTATAGCTTTTCAATTTAATGCTCCGATCTAATCCTTTAATCAAAGCCTGTGAACAAAACAAGGCTTGCAAAGTACTGTGCTGAACTAGGGGTTGCTTGTGGTGACAGATGTGATCACACTGCCATAGTTGCACATAGTGGCCCCTACAGAACAGTGCAATCAGGCAAACACAAAAGAACCATGGGTACTATTTCACTATTGAACAAATATGATTGTCATGTACAAATCGATCAATTTGTAATGTACATTATAAATATAACAACTGGCCAACCCGACCAATCATTACTGATGTAAAGATCGAAAACAACATTATAGCCAATGGTGTATGTCTGGTTTTCATCATGGCAAAACGTGATATGCATGTCAGAGTGTGTTCTATTTCTGAAGAAGTCTGTAGGCACAGTTGGCTATGATAATGTATCCATGGTTCAGGCCTTCAAGGTATGGTAAATAGAATTGCAAGCTTTACACTGAAGTATTTTTCAGACTATTCGCAATCAATTGGTTATTCAAATTCCTTCAGGCAGGTGTTACGATTCTTGGAAATAATGTTGCCTATGGGATAATAACCATGTGAATTAATTGCAATATTTTGATCTTTATCAAACCATATTTCAACACAAGAAAATGTATAGAATGCTATATTGTATGACCGATCAAACCGATAAGTGTCAAGAGCAGCGCGCTCCCGATGCTCGCGCACGACCTAACGTCCGCAGCGCTGAACTGTCAAACGAGCACACTAAAACATGTTTTTTTGTTTTGTTTTGTAACACAGTTTAAACATCGTATGGATTTAGTTCGTCAGTTTAAACTGTATTGCATTTTAGAGCTAAGGCAAATATATAAACGTGCCTTTGAGGAAATATATGTAGAATTTATAAAACAAAAAGGAACTGTTCTTACCTGCTTTCGGTGACAATTGAATGTCTTCTTTCTGCACTTGAGTGATAATAGAACTTTCCATCTGACAATCACAGAGCCCTCAAGATCAAATCCTTTCCCCGAAAACTGATAGGCAGCCTTCATTAGGTTTTATTAGAAAGTAACTAAATTATTGCCGAGGTAACTGTCATCCGTTGGGCGCGTTACAATCCGGATGAGAAGAAAATTAATCAAGGCTATAATGTTTCTTTTTTCGTCGCTTCTTCTCGCGTCCACATGGGAGGGGCAAGGCACTTACATATAGGCTATTTTTGAAAGCTATTTGTGAGTCCCTCAGCTGTGCGTCTCGGTTTACTTTATCGCAAAAATATTTCTAAAAAAGCCCCCTCCTGTCGCTGCAAAGACTTCACTTTTGCTCCAACAACATGGAGAATCCAGGCGAAAGAAGGAAAACAACCGAGGAAATGGGGCAAGGGGCGGTTTCAAGTTCCCCTTACTACAGATAAACAACTTCGCCAAATAGGCCATGCACGATCAGAAAAAAAATCGGAAATAGATCAGTTAAATAGTTTTTCAAAATTAAAAGTGATTACAGACACAGTAAGGACTAATTTATTCATTCTATTTTTACGCGATGCTTTGTTTTTCTTCGGCCGAGACTTAAGGGGCGCCTTGAAACAGTCGCATGCTTCGGATTGGTCGTTCAGAAAGTGGGAGTTGCAAAAGCATTCCTCTCTATTCTGCACGCTCCACACAGAAAACATTCCAGCGCTGGTTTTGACACTAGTCGAGTGAAGACCACCATTACGATTTTATTATAACAATTAGCAAGCTTGGTCAATTAAGAAACAACACTTAAAGAATTTAAATACTACCTTAAGAAATATACTATAGCAAGGCAATTCATTATTAGTATATCGGTTTACTTATGCTATGTTACACTAGAGATTATACAAAATTGAGTTACAAATAAACGGTGATACACTACACAAATTATAATCCAACCAGCGACAAATTAAACAAATTACATGATTAACAATAACTGATTTTAAAAAAGCGATTTGTTTTTGTCTACTGATTAGTTAAGCATAACGTGTAGGTTTTAAAGTCCAGTACGAAAAGGTGGAGTATGTTATTGCATTTATATTTCTATAAAATGTACTACTTACTGTATACCTTATTCTTGTCCATTTGTTTTGTGTGTTTTAATTAAAAACAATGTTTGTTTTCTGAAATTGATATGGACATTCATATTAGTCACTGATTCAAAATAATATACAGAATACAGCATTCTAATAGGCCTACATAGCCATAATCAAAATAGCACTTTATAAACCAATATTTAGAAGGGATTTGGGTTGAGGGCAGATATGTCATTGGGGTTCTCTACACATTGCATGGGTGATTCTGAGAGTTCCTGTTTTTCGTTTTGTTTGTTTGTTTTTTGGACTGTTTTCTTTCAAACTGGACTGGCCCCCCTCCATACTGTCTACTAATGGACCAGCAGTTGTCAGTATGTATCTCTATGAAGTGTAATTTTATCCCCCCAAAAATACAATTATTATTATTTAGATCAGATCTCTTTCCTATTAACAATAAGGATTGATTAAATTAAGACAGGGAGTTTTTACAGTCTGAGTCTGTAAACAAATTGAAACATTATGCATTGTTTGGCAGCGTCAATTCATTTCACAAACAACGCGGCAAACGTTTTCTCAACGACACCCCAAATACACTTGTGTATGGTCGAGACCCGCTTGTGTGGATGGTGAGTGAGGTATCCATGTTGATGATACAGGCACATAGCAACCAACTCTAGACTAGAACCCCTCTGACCCTCTCAGTAGACACACATGCACCCATTATACCCCAAATCGTGGCCAGCCCAGCCCTCAGCCACAAAGCGAGGCACAAACAAGAACAGCACAGCTGTGGTGTGGGGCCAAGACGTTTTGAAGCAGCAACCTTGAATGACTGATGAGATGTAATGTGAAATTGAATGTCAAGACAGCATTAGGGGAAAGAATGTGTTACTAAGCTGATTCTGATAAGAAAAATCTAACTTGAAACTTGTTTCTTTGCCCACTTTCTGTTGAATCTTGTACTATTCTACTAGTTATGTTGGGTGCACATTCCTTTTGGTGGGTGGGGGGTGGGATAGAGGTGGAAACACAAATAGAAAGACAAAACCAGACATATAGATACAGTTCATGTAAGTTTTGGCAAGTTATATTTACTTATTGAATTTCACAATTGTTTTAACTATATTCTTGTGTTTCAAAACAGTACAGTGGCACTATTCTTCAAGTGAACTTTTCATACCAATTAGGTATTGAGATTAAGACATACAGAGCTTGGACATGGTCAGCTAATGTTGTGCACTTAGGAGGACGTACCAAACAGAGAAAGTAAAAAACACAACTTATTTATCACAATGAATTATAAAGTGTAGAGATAAAGATAAAGTAGATAAAATAATAATAAAAAAAATCTAAGAATTTCACAAGACTTTAAAAGGTATAGGGTTAGCTTGTTAGTTGTTTCTAAAATTACATCTTACTCAGGTTCTTTAAATATAAAACAGTGAAATTGGTGAGTAAGATTAACCTGAAACCAATCAATACAATTTAATCAGATGGTTGTGTACTTATAAAATAAATCTGATATAATAAGCCACAGCAAGAAATAATCAACTTTTGTGGCAAAGAAACAATTATATTTGTTTGTTAAAACAAATATGTCATGTAAGAAAAATGCTACTAAAGACTATTCATAAGTAAAAACAAAACAAAACACTGTTTTGGACAGCACCGAAATACTATTAGCTGCCTAGCATCTACTAGTAGCATTTTTTTCAGGTTGCATAACACAAGATTGTGTTAAAAAAAACACGAATATTTTTAATCAATAAAATAACACAATAATAAAATAATAAAAACACTGGTGGAAATAAAAGTACATTTCTGAACCACCAAACAGCACACTCTCTCTCTCTCACACACACACACACACACACACACACACACACACACACACACACTAATCAATCAGAAAGAGACTGAATCTTTTCTAAAACCTCCCCATGATCATTTACACACGGCCCGTATGCCCTTTGCCAAAGTGCCATACATTACATACGTCCTTACACAGACGACAAACTAAACACGGCACTTGGCAGCATCAGAATTTATAAGCTGGACTGGGACTGTAGGTCTAGAATCATGTGATTTGCTGTAAGAAGCCCCCCTCCTTTCTCCTTCTCGCTCCCCTTCTCCAGCCCCCCCCCCCCCCCCCCTCCTTTGCCCTCCCTTCCCTTCCCTTCCCTTCCCTTCCCTTCCCCTGCCCTGCCCTGAATGGCTTGTGCTGGGTCTCTCTGTTTCCAGGAAAGGGGCCTACACAGGACAGGCTGTGGGGCCCACGCAGGGAGACATTGGCTCATTGAGAAAAACAAAAACACAGAGAGGAGGTGGGAAGACTCTCCCTGCTTACATAACGCATGCCTCCATGACAGAAAAAAAAAGTTAGTTCCCTGTTACAATGTAAAGAGAAACCTGTTTGTCCACCTTACCTCAGCTCACAGTGGTTCAGAGACTTTAAAGTCTTGCTTCAAAGCAACTCTGAAACCAGCAGGGTTTAATCAAACTTCAGCCAGACAACAGTTAAAAACAGTTGCGCTGACCGTACCGCACAGGCATGTAAAACGTCAACGACGAAGCTCACACATACCTTGGTATGCTAGGTAAACTATGCTTATATGGCAGTCCAGAATAAATAACATTGTTGAAAATTAAACTACATTTAAAACATGGTGTAAACCATGTTATTTTATATTAACTGTTGGTTCTACTTTAGGTTTCTGGCAGGGAGGTAGCGTTAAAACGTAGTAGTATGTATTTTAGTCTGCTAGCGCCTCACTGTGGTGGAAATGTGAAATAGCAGGATCTTTTTCAGCAAAGCCTAGCATTACACCTTCAGGTCAAATACTTTCACATTTTCGTTAAGATGTTAAACCTGTACCTTTTTTTAAGTCACTGGAAACAACAACAACCATTTTTCTCCCAACATATGACATGATTTTTATGACACAGTTATCACTATTATTGTACCTTGAAAGGCATGGTGGCTTTACACCGATACATATAAAATAAAATCAAAACAAACACAAAAACATTATAAATTAATAGATGGCATTGTCAAACATTAACATTAATGTACTTTAAATCTGTTGTAATTGTACTGTAGACGTACTGAATTCTAGATCCAAAAGGAAACCACAAGGCCATTGTGTGTGTGTGTGTGTGTGTGTGTGTGTGTGTGTGTGTGTGTGTGTGTGTGTGTGTGTGTGTGTGTGTGTGTGTGTGTGTGTGTGTGTGTGTGTGTGTGTGCGCGTTCAGGAGTCAAACTCTGGCTGCTCCTGGATAAGAACCCTGGTGTCATTGCCTCTCCTGGAGGAAGGGTCTAGCCAGGACACGCCCAGGGCTATCAGACACAACCATGACTGGGGGGAGGAGGAGAAGAGAAAAGGAGACGTAGAAAGATAGACAGGTAGAGAGAGAGAGAGAGAGAGAAAGAGAAGATAAAAAGGGAAAGAGATAAAGAAAGAAAAATTATTGACTTTTGTTTTTAAAATTAGCAACATTACTCATTAAACACTGTTTTAAGGGATAATTAAAACAATTAGCCTAATTTCTAGCGTTGGTACAAGGTAGATGAAGGAGTAGGTCTTTTCTTACAATGAGGCGTTATGAAGAAAGAAAAATAATGTCCTTTATTTTTGTAACTAGTCACTTTCTCACTCAAAGCTCCAGCTAAACATTGTAGTATTTTGGGTTGTTATTAAGGGCAACAGTTGCTTACACATGACACAAGACAAGCGCAAAAGGAAACGCCCCTTTTTTTATTTTATAAAGCTTATCTAAATGGCGCAATATAAACCAGACAGCTAGGTCTATCTGGGTATTCTGAACCCGATTATAAAGTAAACGATAAAGCAAACGATAAAGCACAGTCGAAAAACAGATACGGTGACTTACCAGATAAACTACAAATCCCAGGTATGCTACGCATAGGAATGCTGCTAACACATAGAGCCACACGCTGTTAAGTGTAGTTACGTAGATGACAACAAAATACATGTTGATGGCACACACCATCAAGACCACGACTCCCCCTGCTATCTTCCAACCTCTTAAAACAACAAGCAGAGAAGAAAATCAGATGGAATAAATATACCTGTTGTAGCATAAAAATTAAATTCAAAGACACCTGTCTCTTGGCCTTGTGGGTTTGAATAGACAGAGGATGAACTCACAGTCCATTGGAAAAGTCATTCATGAGGGTAGGCAAACTGGTGAAGGTGAGGATGGGAAGGAGGGCAAATGGCAGCTGTGAGAGGAGAGCAGAGGACAATACAATCCTCCATTATGATGGTGGATTATTCGGGTGTTGGGAAATTAAACACCTTCTCCCTTCTTGGAAAACAACATACCTTTTTAAAACTCTACTACATTTTACGATCAGAATATGCAGTAAAATAATTGTTTTGGAGGAAACTGTCTTCCAACAAAAGGCAAATAAATGAATAAAGAGAATAGTGAAGGCAAAGAACGTGTTCAAATTAAAAAAGAGTAAAAAAAAGGTAGTGAGAGCTAGATGAGGCACAGCTACGAAGCCCACGAGTCCTTTGAACCCGGATGCCCTCTGACCTGCACACTCTGAAGCACGTTGAGGAAGTCGTTCATGCCGGTCAGATGTTGCACATCCTGAAAGATGGCCACCAGCAGGGTGGGTACGATGGCGATGGAGCGAGTCAGCAGCACCCGAGCGAAACGTGACCAGCGCAGGTTCAGGAAACCCTGAGGGAGTGGGGAAAGAAGTATAGTCAAGTCCATCATCTCCTTACTCAAGATTACATTTAAACGTTTAGTTTTGATAATATTGCTGATTTACTGGGGTCTATCGAGGTGATGAAATAACATTCAGTTTCTCACTCAACTCTTTTCCGTTGGTGCATCAATAAGATAAGGTAAGGAGTGATTTAGGATTCAGACTTGTTTGCTATTGAATTTGGGAACAGGTTTGTTGTTACAGCACTGACCTCCATGACAAACTGTCCGGAGTAGGTCCCGGTCATGGTGGAGCTCTGGCCTGCTGCCAGGATCCCCACGGCCCAGATATAGAGTGCCGCTGGGCCGAAGTAACAGCCCAGCACCACCCCCTACATAACAGGTCAGAGAGGAGGAAGGGAGTGTGGAAGGGAGAGAAAGAGAGAGGGAATGTGAGAAAGAGGGCGAGAAAGAAAAAGAGTGAGGTATTGACAGAGAGAGAGAGAAAGAAAGAAAGAAAGAAAGAAAGAAAGGAAGGGAGACGTAGAGAAAAAGAGATGGCATAAGAGAGATAACAAGAGAGACGGAGAGAGGGGATTCATTACTAGGGAACAAAAAGAGCAGCAGGATAAACCTGAAGAGTGGCATTCAGGAGCACCGCCTAGATATACGTAGGATGGGCCCTGCTCTCACCCCTTTGTAGATGTCCACCTGGAGAGTGTTGTTGTCCATGGGGAACAGGTCGGAATTGGGGATGCCCGATGCATTGCAGACGTCATGCTACCACCAAGGAAGACCAGACATTTACGGAGAGTATCAACAATATCCATATACTATTTTACTATATACAATATTACTATTGTGTATTTTTACATATTATTATTAGTATAATGCATATACTGTATATACAGTATGTGTGTGTATAAATAATCATTGAAATATAATTGGTGGAATACATTTCACGTCGGATAGGTAACGCACATACCACTTCTATATTTGTACGTCCATAGAAAGCCTGTGCAAAAACGGCCACCACAAATACGTTGATGAGGAAAGAAAAGAAAAGTGCGATGGTTGACTCGATAAAGAAGTATTTGTTGGCCTCCTTGACTTCCTTCTTGTTGGAGCGATCCACCTGTCGGGACTAAGACATATTGTTTTCCATTATAATACCTGAAATACCTGAAAGATATGTAATTTACTCAACTCGTTATGTAAAGCTAATTGGTCAAATAGAACCACCTGGTAATTCAACCCCTCAATCGATTCAACCAACTGTCCTAACATCCATCTATCTGCTTCTCCATCCATCCATACATGCATCCACCCCTCCATCCATCCATCTATCCATGCATCCACCTCTCCATCCATCCATCCATCCATCCACCCCTCTGCCAATCCATCCATCCCATACCTTGACGAGAGCTGAGTGCAGATAGATGTTATGGGGCATGATGACTGCGCCCACGATGCCCACAGCCTGTTCCAGCTGGGTGGGCCCGCAGCCCTCGCAGTACGGCAGGAACATCCCCTTTAGCAACTGGCCTTGGTCCGGATGCACCATCACGTACTGGAACCAGGCACACACACGTATGCACACACAAATGCACACGCATTCACGCGGTTCGACTATTAGAATGAATGCACACCAGTACACATCCTGATGTGTGTGTTTCTGCGCCTTGGTTAGGGTTCTGATCATTTGCAGGGTCACCCGGCCATATCAAAGGTTTGCTACTTCAAAAATATGTTGGTTACAGTTTTTACAATCGCTAACAAGCGTTGACCTATACTTAAAATACTTTTTCAAAACTCTTAACACAGCAACACACCCACATCACACAATGAGCCAAATACTACATTTTGTGCTCAAAACCACATTTTGTTAATTAAATACATACTATACATTTCAAAATGCAAAATAACTTTGTCTACATACACTAACTCTGTCAAAACACCACAAACCAGACTCAAAATCAAATACTTTTGTCAAAACACAAGCACATGTTTCCTATCCAAGAGAAACATATAGTCAATCATAACATAATGACTTTCAAAACATTAACATTTGATTGCATTACAAAAACTTCATTACTTTTCATGTTTCAGTTGTACCTGAATACAGTAGACAGTAATTGCAAAGTGTTTTTTATAATTCAGTTTCCTTTTACTGTGAACTGCTTCATATTTTTGAGTGTTGAATGTGTACATTTTTGGCACATACAATCCAACATTGAATGAGTCTTCTTTACTTTATAGAATGTAGACCTACAGTAAAAAAAAATTACAGATTTGCTACTGTAAAACATTATTAGCAATATGAAATTGCTGCCAGTGAGCTATAAAGGTTATTTAGAAGAACAAAAATACACATGTACAATCCACACATGTATTTGCATTCAGACTGGTGGCCTACAGTTACTGTGAGACAAAGCAACAGTACTGCTAGAAGAAATGTGAATTACTTATCTGCAACGTAGATTGTTAAAAACCCTTCATAATGGAAGCCACGGTTAACTGTCTGATATTACAGTAGGCTGGACTCTTTCACTAGCCTCTCTCAGTGATATACCATGGTTTACTGTATTACATGGTCAATGCTGGTGGCTCTTACAGTATTACATCAGGGACAACAGCTCTTACTATCCACTGACACTACCACACATTCGTACTCCTATCCCCTACTTCTCTTTTTCCATTGCCCTGTTCCAACTTATCCTCTGCCTGGTCCAGCTATTCATCTCCCTGGTCACCTCCCTCTTCCCACTATTCCTCTCCCTTGTCCAGACATTATTTTTCCATCACCTCTCCTGTGTGTTGTTCTGTATCCACATTGAACAAAATTTATCCAAAAAGTCCACTTTTAACTGTGTATGTACTGTATGTACTGTATGTATGTCATCGAAATAAATGTAGTAACCTGGCTATGTATTTGATTGACATTTGGAATCAGATCATTTACAGTAAATCAGCTATTTTCCAATGTTTCAATGATAAGTTCATTCCAAAATGCTTATCAGATGTTTCAATATAGCTTTTGAGCTGCTGTTATCACAGAAGTACAGGATTTATACTGTATTTAAGGTTTTGAACATTGTACTTTAATTTTTGGTGTGCTGTGTGAAATCATTTGTAAATAAGTCATGAAAGATCAATCATTTGGATATTTGGTCAACTTGAATGTAAAGAATATTTGAGCATTTTAGAAACGTGTTAAAGGATTGTATATTGTGTGAAAACAACACGTATTGTGCAAATGGTATCTTCCACAAAGGAGGATGTTGTGCTTATTGTGTTTAGAGTTTTGAAAATGTGTCAACAAATTGGACAAAAGTATTTTAAAGATTGTAAAAAACTGTAATGCCTTTATTCTAATATTTTGGTCATTGCATCCCTATGGTATTGAAAGTACTAGTACCTCATATCCAAAGGTGATGGCCATGATGGAAATGAGGATACCAAAAAAGGCCTCCAGCTTTCTCAGACCTACGAAAAAAAAAAAGAGAAACGGTTTTGTTTTAGTGTGTTAAGAGCTCTAATTGGTATGCTCTCCTGAGAAGATTTTGTTTGTTAAATGCTTGTTGATGAGAAACAGATTAAGCTTTGTGTCTGACAAACTGCCAGCTGTTGAGTGATGAGATTTTGTTACAACCACTTATGATGGCGCTTCAAGCCTATAAAGACACACATGGGGGCACTTTAGGGTAAGCAATAACCTACCGTACTTGTCCAGGAAGAGAAAAACAAACGTGTCGATGATGGTAATGAGAACCCCTCCCCATAGAGGAATCCTGCACACACACACACACACACACAGGAAATAATAAAGGCATGAGAACACAATAAAGGGATTCAGATCCCTCATCAGGTGGAACAATCCTCAAACCTAACTGTCATAAAGTCAGCACCTTGGCCAAGTAGTTCTTTTCTTACCCGCCAGAGGAGAGGAGGTTGAAGGCGATGGCACAGCCGATCACTTCCTGCATGTCTGAGCCGATGATGGCTAGCTCCACCATTAACCACAAGATGACACGAGGCACCTGGATGTGTGATATTGATGTGTAATGTTACATAGACGGACCTGTACTGAAGTTAGAAGTTACTGACAGACAGTGATGTTGTAAGTATGTGTTTGGGACTTTGGGTGTGCTTAATTTCATCCTGAAACATGATGCATTCATGTAGAAACACCCATACTGAAGGTAAAAGTTACTGACAGACTATTATGTTATTGTTACAGTTTTTTTTCAATTGCTAACAAGCATTGGTCAAAACTGAAGTCACATTGTCAAAACTCTTCACACAGTCAGCAAAACAGAAGTCTATGTGGAGCAAACTGTGAATCACTTTTCATTGCTTTCACACAAAATGCATTCGGTGACCACAGTTACCAAAATTCATGAACTCATTTCTCATTCAGAGTTCACCAACTACAAAACACCATACTTTTGCAGCACATTTTTCAAATGCTAACACACTTTGTTCAAAACAGTTAAAAACACAATCAAAACAGAATGATGAAGACAAAAAAATTCAACTTCAGCTGCAGCCACATTGAAATCTATAGAAAATAATATCAAAATATTGACAATAAAATGAAATAATAATAATTCCAAACACAGCTGAGTGCAGTTTACAGCTGACAACCTACCCAGGTGACCTTTGTTTGGCCTCATTGCTTATAGCAAGCAGATAAAAAAGGATGGTTTCTTAATGTTTTTTGGGGAAATATGGATCATAGAGGACAGGTTGGTGGAGAGAGAAGAGTGACAGGGAGAGGGAGAAGAGGACGAAGAGGAAGACCAAGAGCTGTGATCTGATGAGATAAGGGCCTGAAGCCTGCCAGGGTTGGTTCAGACATTCTAAAAGATTCTTCCCAAGGTGCATCGCCAAAGAAGACATAAGATGTGATGATGAAAACATGTGGCCAAATGCAGAAGAGGGGGAGCGAATATGTTATATACATGAAGTACTGTAAATCACTATGCAAAGATATAGAAAACACAAATGTAACTGAAGCAAATTGCTGCATTGCTCATTCATTCATGTTACAATATACAATACAATATACAATAATTTAGTACACTAAATAAAGTGCAAAGATCTTATTCTATAATAAAATACTGATTTATCTGGAAAAAAATCATTCATACTTTAAAGATAAAATGTCATTTATGTAATGCTCTTTGATGTTAGTATTTTGTAGTTCAGTGTGCTAAGAGTGACAGTGTTTGCTTCCTGAGTGAGACTTGTTGCCAGTGTTGTGGATGAATGAGCTCATTTTGAGACATGTATGATGTGTTTTGTTGGTGAGAAAGACTTTTGGAGGTGAGATGAACTGTTTAGCTGAGATGCATGTTTGTAATGCAGACTGTGTGAAGTTTTGAAAAAGTAGTTTCAGTATTGACCAATGCTTGTTAGCAATTGAACAAAACTGTAATGTGCAGGGCCGTAAAGTATACACCCGCAGCCCCCGCGAGGCGGGGGGCCCGCAATCCAAACGGGCCCCGCCCCCACCTGCTTCACGTGTTTGTGTTACGGTGCTGTTAATGTGTGTTTAATTTTATACTGAAACATGATTAATTAATGCAGAAACACCTGTACTGAAGTTACAGTAGAAGTTACTGACGAACTATTATTTTATTGTTAGTATGTGTTTGGGGTGTGTTTAATTTCATACTGAAACATGATAAATAAATGTAGAAATACCTATACTGAAGTTAGAAGTTACTGACTGACTGTTATGCTACTGTAAGTGTGTGTGTGTGTGTGTGTATGTGTGTGTGTGTGTGTGTGTGTGTGTGTGTGTGTGTGTGTGTGTGTTTTGGGTGGGTTTAAATCCATACTGAAACATGATTTATGAATGTAGAAAACAGGGCACTCACAGTAGGGTACTGTCTATGGCAGACTTCGGCCAGGTGCATTCCTGTGACCACGCCCAGTCGGGCGGCCAACCTCTGAAGAAGCAGACCAATGATTGTGGCTCCCAATAGAACCCACAGCAGCTGATTGGATGAGAACAGATTTATTATCTGTCTATCATTCTGTTACAAAGCACACACTGACTATTTGTAATCCTCTGTAGTTCCCTCTAAAACTTTGTACATTTAACTCAATGCAAAAGAATTGTGTAATATTGAGTAATCTGATGTTTTTTATTATCCTAACTTTCTATAAGTTATAATTGCAGGTGCACTGACAAAGTTTGAAAGTAGATAACGGAGGTTAATTTAAGTTACCTTAAACCCTGCTTTGGCCCCAGACTGCAGGTCCGATTCGATGTTTCCTGGGTCCAGATACGCTATGCTCATCAAGAAACCAGGTCCAGTAAAGGCCCACAGTTTACGGAAACTAAAGCCCATCTAAGAAAAAAAAAGATCCAATATACCTAAATATTGACGTTGCGATTGCATATGACAAATGTATTTTCATTTGAACTGCTGTGTTTACCTAGCCCTGCAGAGCAGCATACAGACTATAATGACCAAGGATAATGTTTTGTTTTCTTTGGGCCTTGTACACTTCTTCAATATGTTGCATGATTGTTACATGTCAGCCTTAGGCCCATACTGCACACTGGCCATGTTGGGGTGGGCATCTTCGGACGTATGATTAAATTTTTTTGGGATTCAACCATTCCACATAAAAACCATTTAACTGACATAACAAAAATAGTGTAAAAATATTTCATAAATAGCTGACATAGTTAATATACTTCCTATAAAAGACTCCAGTGCACTCCAAATACCTCATTTTCAACCACTGGAATGGCAACTTTCTGGTCAAAATAGGTGCTAGCCTCATCTTGACCCTCCGATATTGAGGCAGGAATGGAGGCATCTTGCTGTGCTTCTTCAGTCTTGCTCGGCACCATGGCTTTCTCCTGTGACGTGTCCCTTGCTATACAAGACGGTAAGAAAGACGGAGAGAAAGGATTCAGACAGGGAGAGAAAAAGAGAGAGACAGGGAGAGAGAAAGAGAGAGACAGGGAGTGAGAAAGAACAGGAAGAGCTTTTATGATAAGGTTTACACATTTGGATCAATTCGGTGTTCTACAGCTTTTATAGCGTATGAATGTCATAAACACTGATTACTATGAACTCAGTCACTCCTGCAATACTGTTGGGACAGTAGTAAGAAAGCTATAAGTATATCACATTTCACGAAGCCCATAGATTTGCCATTACATAGTAATATAGTAATAGCAATTCTGTTTTCTTTAAAATATATTCTAATCATCTTCCAATTGCAAAAGCTCAACATTGTTCTAAAGCATTAAGGTCACAAAAAGATGTTTCTGGTATGTTACAAAATAATATATATATATATTGTATAATATATATTTTTTTTCAATTTTTTTGCTTCTTGTACAGTAAAGTAGTAGTAGTCTTGAATTTACCGTGGCTGCTGTTCCCAGGCTCAGATTCAGCAGGCATGCTGGGAGGTAAGGAGGAGATGTGGATGTTCTCAGGAAGAGGGTTTCTGTCTGGGACTGCACCTACTGGAAAATTATACGTGTGTTTTCGCCTACTATCCACAAAACAAATCTTCTGTAAACATAACAACCTTGGAAACTGGTCATTATTAGACTAAACTTTGAGGAAAATTAGGCAAGACAAAACACATTATTTAAATTAACAAGGTGTTCCAGAGAGGGCAAATGCCACCTACAACCAACTGAATAATAATAACACTAATAACTTTAATTTTTAACAAGCGTGCCTTTCTAAAAACCCAAGGACACTTTACAAATACAGGGAAGCATTGACGAATACATAGAGTAACTTACCTTTGAATTAATTTGCATAACATTAAAGACCGAAACTCAAACAGACCCTAAAAACCTTTTTTTTTATCCGCAATACCTTTCTCTAAGAACTTGCTTGGAGATTACGATATTGGCAGGGTCCAATAGCCAAGCAGGCATAAATAATGTGCTAATCCTGTACAGTCATATCGGCTCAACGCACATTTTAAAAATTTAAAATAAAAAACTCTCACCTGGGCTTAGAAAAGAGAACATTGAAGACATGGGGCTACTAAACCGCTTAATATTCATACTTTTTTTTTAAAAAGGACTACTTAGGTTAAATTAAAAGCCATTGTATCGCGAGGTTTAAGTAAAGTAGTCCATCGATAAAAGTTTCCTTGTCCCTTCTCTGCTCTTGTGCCGCTTTTTTCGTTCATTCAACTGATATACCTACTCGAGCTTCTCTTTTAGAATGGAATAAAACAGGTGAATATCAATTAGGCCACACACACCGGTGAACGAAGATCCGTAAGGTGAGCAGAGAAGTGGGGAACCAAGTCGCATTCCATTACATGGTAACGTCAGATAGGAACATGCTATTTTTTTTTTGTCATGTGACCTCTACTTCTAGTACTGGCTTTGACCAGAAGAGCGTTCGACCTATGTTATTAAATGGAAGTAGGCCGCTTTCTCCAGTAGCTTGTATTTATACGTTCGGAAGCATACATTATTACAGTGCATTGCGATTTGGCAGTAGCAAATATATAAAATGTAGTTGTCATACCACTTTTCGGGCTAAGCTACAAAGATGATTATTAATGTTCTGAACCACATACTTAAATACTATCAGTGAGTTGCCTACAATGAGTGAATACTGAACTAAAATCTAGTAGGCCTATACCACTTATATTTTACAAAGTTTCGCACAAATTGTTAATACTCAACTGGAACATGTGACCACAACCCCGGCACTTGCGTGCATTGCATTTTGGGGCGTGAAGCATCGCATTGCAAGATCTCTCGAGTACTCAACATTTTCCCCAATATCCGAGAACTTTTTCCTTTATCAGATTTCACATACTATGTACCTTTGGAATACTGCATACACATTTTTGGTCATACTTATGTTAAAGATGCATAGTAGGCGATTCCAAACACAGCCAATGAGACATAGCAAATGCCTGTGTGTTTGCACGCCATCTAGCAGTCGAAGACAGTAGCAACAATACAACCGCATTTGTATGGTCTTGAAGGTCTCTAGATGGCGACAAATTCTTCGACTGCAATATTTGACTCCACCCTAGATGATATTACCGTAATAGTAATTACAACGTGTTATGTTTTTAATGATGGCACCTTTTGGTTAGTTTTTTTTTTGTTGCTCGCTAGCTTTTTTTCCCCCCTCATCTGCCTTGATGTTATTTGACACATTAATTTACATGTAAACGTTTTGGCTTAGTGCTATATTGAATGTAATTAGTTTGTTATTTTTAGGATACACATTTAATTTAAAAAAGAGACAGTGAGACAGTGATAGCAAGAGATCATTTGATCCCTATCTTTAATCCAATAGTTTACTTGTTATCAAATCTGAATCAGCACACAGCAGCATCAATCTGTATTTTAGCTGAAATAGCCGTAACACACTGCTATTTGTCATATCGACAAAGAGTTGGTGCAATGAAATCAGATGTATATAAGTGTTTATTTTGGCAAGCACCATTCTGAATAGAGAAAATGTTGTTATGTGCTTATGTTATGTGATGAGGCATAAAATCATATACCCATGCAAAATTCCCTGTGAAATGTACAGTTATCTTTATTGCAGAGAATATAGGTGTTGTTAGTTCCTATTGAATCCATGATTATTTTGCTTGTTGTCCCTTATTGATTGCAGTCATGACTGCTTTTCTATCATGTTTATTCTCAGAGTTGTTTTCAGTTTTCGGTCGATGGTCAGCATTAGCTTGTAGAAATCGTGAGATCGTTTGGCTATACATAGTTGACTTAAAATGCTTAACATGTATGGTGTTACATGACCTTTTCACAAATCATACTTTGGTACAAAATCAAAATGAGTAAAAAAAAAAAAAAAAGATTAGAAAACAATATCCCCAAAGAGGATAAACTCAAAACCAAAAAAATGTCTTTGAGCATCCTATAATTGGACTGGAAAAAACGTCTCTTATCACCTTGGATTAAGTTATAAAGCCTGCTTGACAATTTTTTTTCGCATTTCAAGAAGTCCGTTATATTATAGTCTGTTCATATTTTTTAACATCAGTTCTTCAATTATTGAAAGGTCACTCTGCTTCCTCAGTTTAGAAGAATCAAGAGCAGTGAATCTCAGGTGATCTGTCTATTCTGTTCACCCTCAGGTCATCTCCCAAAAAATCCTTTCAGGCATTCGTTGCCTTTCACAAGTCTGTATTATCGCACAATGTATTGTACACAAGGTCCCACGAACTCACCAACTACATGAGGCCACACACTTAACACTCCCTACATTACAAAATGTCTGCCCTTCTGCACATGCTCAGTCAGTCTCATACGGTGGTGACCCTCATGACAACCTCGCGGTTGGCTGCGGCGCTGATCCGCGGGTCGTTGGGCCGCAGTTGGCTCAGGATGTGCAGGATGGTGTAGCCACAGTGGTGGTTCAGAATAGTCCTTAGCCTCCTGCTTCTCCGGCCTCCACCACTGCTGCCCAGGCCGTGAGAGTTGCTGCGGGAGCCACGCCCTCCAGGCTTGCTGGAGCTCAAAGGGTCCCCTAAATCCTTGGACTTCTCATAGTTCAGTACTTTCCATTGCTGATTGACCGCTTGCCATCGTTTAAAAATTCGGTAGACTGACGAGCCTTCGTGGATTATGAGGCCTGGGTTTGGGGGGTGAGAGGAGAGGATGGAAGAATGGGAAACAGAGGGGGGAAGGCAGGGAGTGAGGAAAGATTAGAAGTGATCAGATAAATCCATAATGTTTTTAAAGGCCTTGTAGGAACTGGCTCTCATGGTTGTTAGATAATAGAGCAGCTCGTATTAAAGTAACTCAGCACAGTACTTGTGGACAAACTACCACTGGCAAAAAAATAAAAGTGTAAATATCGAGTGCCATCTGTTCTGAGTCTGTACTTAGACACAAACACACACACACACACACACACACACACACACACACACAACAACAACAACAACAACAACAACAACAACAACAGTGAGCCAATGCGCCATTCCACAAAAATAAGCAGGATTTTGTGTGCTGTATGATAACCGCAGTTTGATAATGAAAGAATAATTTGTTAATTTTTATTTCTCCCATCTTCCAAAGTAGCGGTAACCATCATTGTTCTCTGTTTTAAACATATTCACACAGTCTGGCTCACTACAATAGAACTAATCAGGTTTAAAGGACTACGTATGTGTTTTCTATTATTGTCTAGCTCTAGGTAGCATGTCACCAGAGGCATTATTATGTGCTATAATGTTCCATGTTGTGTGTGTTTTTTATCATAGTGTACGGCACTGTTGACTAGTGAAGAGATGTTATACTGTTAACTGTGTTGTACAACAATTGGCTATGATGGTGACTTTTGAGAATGATAATACTAATGTTCTCGACTCATCTTAACCTCTTTATTTATATTTTAAGCCTTTGTTTGTCCTACTAATGTGGAGGATGTCTATAAAACCATTTATGCTGTGTTCTATGTACTTGTTATACCAAGCTTTGTAAGAAACAATCTGAATTACAGCATACATTTATGTAGGCAATTTCTCTTAAGCATTCAATGTGGTATACTATTTACTGTAGGTGTTTATCAAGCTTAGTATGCATTGAGTATGATGACCAATGCAGAAAATGTCCTGGAAGCCATACAGGTGGTGTACTATTTAGGTGTTTGTATGTGTTTAATCCTTTCTGCCATCTCACCTATGCAGACGATGTCCATGAAGCCATACATGCCGTAGCAGATCTGGAAGAGGAGGTCCTGGCGCTGCCACTTTGCCGAAGGGCTGAGCGATGACCAGATGAGCCAGGAAATGCTGGCGATGAGGAACAGCGACCCCAGGATGATGGCAGCGATCTGCACCTTCTCGATCACGGTCAGCGAGATGGCCTGCCACTGGACAGGGTGAGATGCGTTGGTCATGCGTGTGTCGGACAGAAATATATACAAAAAGAAGCGTTTGTACATTTAAAAAGCTTAAATTAAGGCCTGATATAATATGCATTTGCTTACTGAAGATGTTAATGTGAATAAAGAGGGAGAGATACAGAGATGATGACATTGAAACCCGTGTATATAATACACACACACACACACACACACACACACACACACACACACACACACACACACACACACACACACACACACACACACACACACACACACACACACACACACACATACACACCCGTACAGCCATCTGGTTAATTGTTAAAGCAATGGTTTGCCAATGGAGGTGAAACATGTCGATATGTACAGTGCAGTACATTATGTCATATTGGTTATTAGTGCTAATACACATAATGATGAAAAATCCATAAAAGAAAAGAAACATGCACGCGCGCACACACACACACACACACACACACACACACACACACACGCTTGTTTGCCACAGAACAGGAGAGCAGAGGGACTGTGACGCAACAGGGGGGAAATGTGTCAGCCCAATATGGTGTGCACTGTCCTCTCACCAATGTCGCGGGCCAAGATTTGTTCTAGCAAATAAAAAATGACTGTTGACAGAGCCTGGTGGCCCAAAAGCAAATGTCTGCATAGCACATATACACTGATTGTTTCTTTGTGTTAACAAATTGACTGTGTCAGCAGAACGTCTCCAGATGAGATAAGATCAACATTGAGGATGTTGTTGTGAATTTGAAACAGTACAACACTGCACTGCAACAGTACGGTATATTGGACGAGAGTGGCGATTTGCATATTTATGTTTTGGCCATTTAGTGTTTTTTCACCTGCAGTCACCGATTTAGTGGGACTGCTTGTGTTTTGTTGAAATGGGTGGTGGTGTTTGCTGCGGCATAAGCAGTGGAGACTCGTACGGATGCTATATTGTGCAGTAATTTGCTGTGTTTTGCTGAGTTGTATCCAGGGGCAGCAGGCTTATTCTGCACTGTGCTGGGCTTTGCTTTGCTGTGCTGTGTTTTGTTGAAATGTGCTGCACTGTGTGGTTCTATTCCTCGTCTGTGTCGTGCTGCGATCTGCTGTGCTGTTGTCTGGCGAGTCTACTGACTTATGGCCTACCTGCAGTGGGTTCTTGGTGCTGATGGCTAGCACCTGGTACTTGAAGTAGCAGAGCTCACAGCTCCACGACCCCCTCTCGCTGATCCAGCGAATGAGGCAGGGTTGATGGGTGCAACGCACCGAGCCTAAGCATCGGCAGGGGCTCAGCAGCTCCCCCTAGAGGACGCACAGGGAAAACAACAACAACAGATAGGTCAATGAATATACATAAAGTGGTGTTTTTGGTTAAAATTTTTAGTTTGTATATGCTGTTGGAGAAAATCTTTTAGTTTAAAAAAAAACCTATTTTAAATATAGGCCTGATAAGCAAGACGGTCAGTCAACCCTGTATAAATAAATAAAATAATAATATACATGTACAGATGGCACGGCAGATAGCGAACCTTCCAATACTACACCCTGACATACTGCAAAAATACACCGCCAAGAAAAAACGGGCTTTGTTCTAAGCCGTACGCCAGTGTGAGAACTGGAAAACGGCCAAAGTCTGTCTCTCCAGTGGGCAACTAGAGCGCCACCACCACCACCACCACTTTTCAAGCCTGGCACATTCAACACAAGGACGATAAGCCCATACAGGTCGTCACCTTTACTTAAATCACCCCTCTCTCTTTGTTTGAACACGACAATGGTAAATCCTAGCAACTGTATACATTATCGCATAACTTATTTGTCGCATGGCCTGGGTTTATTCAGTGTGTTGCATCACTCTCTAAAACTAAAAGGCTGCTAAAATGTCATTTAAATGTTGAAGTAATGCAATTACTCATCAACGCTGGAGGGAAATTATGCGGGAATCGTTAATAGATCAATGCATGTGCCCTGCTTGACGCTCCGGTACTGTTGGCAGCCAGGGAGCCTATTACCGCACAGTGGACCCAGTGGGGAGCCGGGGGGATTTCAAGGGCACCCAGGTGAAAGGGAGGTGAGGCATTCAAGCTCCCCACTGTTCACACAGACTCACTGTGAACCCGAATCGATACGGTGCTTCTTCTGCACACTAACCCTAACAACAACGACCAAAAATAGCCCATCTGTTGAAACAGCAGAGAAGGCACTTGAAATGGTGGTCGTCTTAAAAAGCTAAATTCTGAAAGGAGGGGGGATGTGTGAGTGTGTATGTGTGTGCGTGCGTGCGTGCGTGCGTGCGTGTTGAGGGGGTCAATTGTGATGTTTGGTTGAAAGTGATATATTACCAAATAAAAGATTGTCAGAAGCATTATGAAAAAGCCATCTAAATGCAAGAATATCGACTAGATTAACTGCTATATGTCAAATCTGTATTGATATTTTTGACTGAAACCTAATTGTGATCCAATAGAAAAACCAATACTACCCAACCATGCTTCAGGTTTAAAAACGTATGCTTGTATTTTATACACTTATGATGGTACATTAGCTGTGAACATTTTGATTTCAAACGTGGTGTTGGAGTGTGTGTGTGGGGGGGCACTTAGTAGGCTACAGGCTGTAAAACGTGTGTGGTGTGTGTGTGTGTGCGGAGGGGGGGGGGGGGGGGGTGTCCGATACTGCCCTCTATAAAAGTGTGTGTGTTTTACCGCCCCACCCCCCCTCCCCCCCCCAAACACACACACACACACACACACACACACACACACACACCGCCCCCTTTGTAAATTATGCCCTTGGCTGTGTATTAAAACCTAATACCAATCAACATAGGAGCAATTAAATCCACATCTCTATTGTTTGCAATTATGGGTACCCTTTCAAAGTTATTTGTTGCGGTTGAGTTGGTGAAAATGGAGCCCCTTTAACCTCACACTCTCTTCTCCTGCGCCAGCAGTTCCAGACACGCTGACAGTGAATATTTTCTATGTTCCTGTGGCTTTCTCTGTTTTTTCCCCCATCTGGTTTATTTAACCTTACAACCCACAAAAAACGATTTTTCAGTTTCCCAATCATCAGTGCCACCACACACGGCTTGGTACGTAAGATGGGGCACATGACAGTCGTAGACATTTGAAAAAAACTCAACTGGCATTGCAACGAGGAGGTAGAGAAGGTCAGAAATATATGAGGATTTGAATAAAAAACGAGTCCAGAGAAAACACTCTAAAATTATCATTCTCTGGTGAAATTAATATTGCTTGTGTTGTGTGTGTGTGTGTGTTGTGTGTGTGTCTGTATGTGTTCGTTTGTGTGAGTGTTTATGCGTATTTAGTATAGATCTACGTCAAGATTGGTGTTGTGTTGTGTGTGTATACGTGCCCATAGACCCCATAGCCTTTTCAGCCAGTACACGGCTATAGCTGGAGCTAGACGGGTGTTAAGTGGAATCAATGGCACACCTAGCGTACCATGGCCCACACAATGTCAAGTATGACAGGCACCTAATAAGGATTCATCTCCAATGCATCCCACAGTGCAAGGTTATCCAGTCTGTAGGTAATTGGCCATCTGACAGCGACATGATGCTGTCCCCCTGTTGCGACCTCCTTGAATAATGAAATAACAATGAGATGACATAAGTCATAACCCCTACCATCCTTCCTTAATTACCTTTTTTTGGTATTAACAATAATCATTTGGAAATTATGTTGTTTGGTTTACTGAGGCACTGCATGGGGATACTTAAATGTCTGTATCGTGTAAATCTATGATTCATTTGGGTGTTCGGTGTGAGACTCTGAAAGTCCTCACAATGTTTTGTTTACCTTGTGGTTTAGATGTGGATGGGAGCTATTTTGTTTTTTAAATAATCTTTGGCCATATACTTAAAAAAAACAAATATCACCGCCCTCTTGTTGCTTCTTGGTCTAGTGGATGTTTGGGTCGCTGCCAAGGCTACTGTCTATCTCTGATATGGACATTTCAGAACCCCAACAGGTCCCTTAAGTATAATCCTCTTTGTATAGTGACTGGTCTTTCTCAAACCGTATCTCACCAACTCGGATTGACTTTTCAGATGCCATGAATTAGCACATACAGCGTAATAACACTACAACACTATCTTAGGATGTGGTAATTTCCATCTGTGCTCCAACAGGATATACAGCATTTCTAATCATCCCAGGCCTGAGTTTTACCTGCGGAGCCAGGCGGTACAGGTTTCTGCACATCTGGTGTGAGACTCACATTTGGCGGAAGACCAAAGATCTGTTCATTGTTTTGTTTTTGCCTAGTGGATTTCTTAGACAATCAGTGATTGATTGCTATTTTGTATTTTTGTGTTGCTGGGTGATTAAAATAAAAAAATATTATTTCCTTTTCTTTAACACTGCAGTTATAAAATGTATTGATTATTATTATAACAATTATTGATTTGCAGTTCATCAATTCTTTCTGATTAATCTTTGATGAATTGACAGAGGGGCCAGGGACGTTTTGTTGGAAAATTGCCTCCCCCATGGCCTTAATTGACTAACTTTCTTTGTTGCTATGCAGGGTAGTGTGGCCCGTAGACTCTCATTCTCAACAACGATAACAACATTGGCTCAGACAAAGAAATGTGATAGGAAAACGTGATAACCCTGAGAAGTTGCTTAACCCGACAAAAATAATTTCACTGGGGCAATAGTAGGTTAGGTGATGAATCTGGGACACGATAGTAGGCAGCCTTTAATAATATCTACCTGCTCTGGGCCTTGGAAGCAGATCCGACATTGGGGCGTGCGCATACTGCTTGTCGTGCTGGCCAAGGAAACTGCGTCCAGGCCCACTTGCAGTTTGGGGTCTTTTTCCTCAAACGCCAAGCTCCTCGGCCGAGGATCGCTGCCGTAGTACTCCTCCTCGTCATCTCTGGAAGAGCAGTCGACAAAGGGAGGCCAGCCGCAGCCGCCCATCCCTAGTCCTCTCATGCTTGTTGACCGTCTATCTACCTCCGTGCCGGACTGTCTCGAATCGGATCGCATAAAAACCAATACCTTCAGTTCGTTGAAAAACATGCGGATCCGATACTTAAACATGTTTGTCTACATAAAGAATCCTTCCGAATACAATAAAACCTTTGTTCAAAAATGTAATAATAATAGTTGTTTTTGTTTTCTTGCTTTTATTTCATTCGTGTGCACCTCTTTTCCATTGATGCATACTACTATTTATGGATTAATGATAACAAAATTCCCATAATTATGACTCTTATTATTATGTTCTGTTTAGGTAATTATCATCTGCTACATGATTAGGTCAGCCTATAGGATGTTTTTGTAATCAAGTCAGTGGCAGTATTTTGGTAGTTATACGATAAGAATTAAAAGAACCTGGGCTTGGTTGTTGCCCCACTGATGGCATGTGTGTCTAAGCCAATGCGGATGAGAGATTTTCCTCTTGAGCTGCCAGAGACACTCTTTCAATATTCATTGTCTTAACAACTCTACAATGCTGTCTAGATTTATCTTCCGTATAAAGCAACTCAGTTGTATACTATCCCGTATCTTTTAATTTCTAGAGTCCATTTCTTTCACTAGCCTATTGATCTAAAATATACATCAGTAGATGCATGGGGTTTGCAGCAAAAAAAATTGCCTACATGTTTTGCTACCCAAAGCAAAAGACTGAGAGAGAAAGGACGAGTGGAGGAGTGAGAAATGTAGAGTCAGAAAATATAAGATGGGATCTAAAAAACAGCGACATTCCATCCACACAGTCACATCTCGGACTCCTGTCAAGAATCATAATCCAAAAAAAGGTGCGGAGAAAGCAATGGAAGTTTGATTTAGACGAGATTATTATGATCCTGTCTTTTGTATTGTCCATTTGCTCTGTAGCATTCCAACCGTCAGATCATGGTTATTTTTTTCTATTTATCCTTTGTAATGTTCCTAGTTGATCCATCAGCCATCCTATCCATTCCCCCCGACAACCACGTCGAGGAGCTCCAGATTGCGATCCTGTGCGTTTGCATTTTCAAAAGCCTAGTTTCAGATATGACCAAAAACATCGAAAGCCTCGGTATCCCATCTTCAGTCGATGTCCATCAGTATTTCATTGCAAGCTAAAGAAAAAAAAATGGCACACCGAGAATGTCAATAAGATACAACACGCAAACAAGAGTCAATGCGATTTTCCTAATCAGAAAGAAAGACGCATTCGCCTGTGTTTGCATCCGAGAGCAATTACAACAGAAATGGCAATGATTATTGGCTCAGATAGATATAGGCTACCGGTGATGATGATATTACTTGCGCTGATTTTCCTCTTCGAAATGGTCGGCTTTCAGAGTGAACCAATGCAGCACCTACTTCCGGAATACTAGGCAAGTATAATGAAAAACCTGACTGTCATCTAATATACATTTTATTTTTCTCTCCAAGTTGCTTGTCTCCATTGATGGCATCATGCCTCCTCTGTTTCCCAGTAGTTGGGGAGGAAAGATTCTGCCCCTTATTGACAGGGCGCGCGCTGTCCGTGGTGCTGATCTCCCTTGTGACGTATGAGGCCACATGAACTGTGCGCCCGGGAAATATAAAAGCTGTATAGCTTAATTGGTTTCAGGATCTGCATTAGGCAAATAAACAGAGTGGTGTGTGTGTGTGTGTGTGTGTGTGTGTGTGTGTGTGTGTGTGTGTGTGTGTGTGTGTGTGTGTGTGTGTGTGTGTGTGCAAGCGCGCCTTTGCCTTTGTTTGCGTATGTGTGCGTGCGTTTGAGTGTAGGTGCGTGCGTGTAAGTGGAAGAGAGACAGCCATATATGCATACATTGACATTGCAAACAGGCTTAAAGAGGGTCTGCTTTGCTCAAAGAATTAAACTTGATATGGATTCTTAGTTTACTTGTACCATGGTAAGCCTTTTCTATCAGTGCATTGTCAACAGTTTGCATTAGGCTATAGTACTGCAGAACCAAAGATTCAAACTGTCTTAAGGTGATGGAGAACAACATCTTTTATGTGGAGGGGAAATTGTTTTAGCGCCGTTTCTCAGAGTAGTGAGACAAGGTAATTAAGACCACAAGCCCAGGTGGTGTTGAGGTCAGTGCAATCTAGAGTTCAAAGATAGTCCGTTATTGGCTCCTATCAGAGGAATGTGAAGCTGCAGCCACACACACACACACACACACACACGCACACACACACACACACACACACCAACTCAGAATTCCAAACCACAGCAGCACAGCCACCAAATCCCCTGTCAGATTGATCGGAATTGGATTTCTTTCACACTGACCCTGATGCAAAATATGGATTCTTTTTTTTTCTTTACTTTTTTCTTTTTTTTACTGGTGTAAGCGAAGCTTTGGTTTGAGATGCAATTCCAGGCGCAGGATATAACGACATGGCCCTAAAGAAGAGACGCTAGCCATAGTAATTCTGATAATAGAACCAGAAGTGACGAGATATAATGTGATATGCGCTTCTCGTGTTCCCACTCCAGTCTTAGTTGTACAGTCCATAGCCCTATTACACACATATCTCCATAGGAACCCTCTTGACACGATAGGAGGTTTTACTGTTTTAATATTCCTTTTATTTTCCATTTTTAATGATGGCAATAAATATGCCATTGTAATATTAACTACATGCAACAACCCCTTAGTAGCTTGTATTAGTCACTATGGAAATACAGTCTAGTACACAGCAACTCATGGGCTCAACTAATGTATCGTTACAGGATGCATACTCTGTGTGGGGGTGGGTTGTTTTAATATAGCATGATGTACTTGTTTTTTGTGCACTGTGTGTGTGTGTGTGTGTGTGTGTGTGTGTGTGTGTGTGTGTGTGTGTGTGTGTGTGTGTGTGTGTGTGTGTGTGTGTGTGTGTGAGTGTGTGTGTGCGTGCGCGCGCACACATTTGTGTGTTAGAATGTGCGCGTGTGGGGGCGAGGTGGTGGTAAATGCCAACGATTTAATTAGTTCAAAAAACACCTCTCTTTCTGTTTCTTTTTTTTTTGTCTCTGTCTCTAGAAAGCAGACTGGGGGCAGGTTAAAATAATCCCAAACAGAAGCATTTATAAATTACATCATTACTTCAATTATGAATAACTAGCCCCTACCTACTACCCCTACTAGGTCCTGTGTACCATGAACTTAATCTCCACCCTTCAACCCCAGGGTCCCCTTGTTCCCTTCCTCCTTTGTCCTTTCACCCTTACCTAAACATACATAATCCTTCAGAGTGAACTCCTCCAGTTGTTGTTATTATAATTTTTTTTTGCGAGATAAAACAATATTACACGTTTGCATTGCCGTTGCCATGGAAAACTGGCCTTTTAAAAGCACTGACAACGTGGCCCCCGCACTCTGTTTCATTATTGATAGGTTCATATTGACCTGTTTGTCTCTTCTCACTGACAAGAATGATTTCCTTTCCTGTTTGTCCTGGCCATGCCGTGGGAAGAATCCAGATTCAGACATCATTAGACTCATTAGAGAAAGCCATGGATTCTCAATCCATTCTGTTGGGAAATCACAATTGTTAAGCTTTGAGGAGATGCTTGTGTCTGGCAGTCAGGTCCAAGATGTCTACTTGGGATGTTGTGACACTGACAGAGAATGGAATCTGTTCAGAAGTCAAATGTCACAACGCAAAGACTATGTGATCGGTTATACTTTTCAAACCTTCTGAGGAGATCGATCGTTTTTCTCATGTTTGGGGTTTTTTGTTACTTCCTTTACACACCATGATGCCTTTTTTTTCTTGCTTGGTCCGGTGGAAAACATGAATCATACTTACATAAACTGAAATTACAGTGACCCACATTTAAAATTTACCACTGTATTAAACCACCGAACGTCTGATGTGTTTCTGCTTTTCGAGAGCCGCCATGCTATATCGGTTAGGGGGACAGATGGTCATCCCTGTTGGTGTGATCCTCCCCAGCCACTCCAAGTTAATACACCCGACATATGGACTCGCATCATAGGGAGAGAACTGGCAACGGGCCCTCAGGAGAGCATGCTGACAGGATGGGGACAGACGAAGACAACGCAAGATTTTTTGGGGCCATCTCATTGGTTTCCGACGAACCGAGACAGAGACAAAGTCCTTACAAGGCACATTTCCATTACACAAATACTCCCTGACCACACCCTACCTTTGAGAGGTTGGGGCGGTGGGGGTGTGGGTGGGGCTGCTGGCACTCACCCACCGCCTTGAATAAAGCGCCAGCGATTTGGTGGGGCTTTTTGTGACCCAGGTTGCGGTGGATGTCGATCTGTCAGGGGAGGAAGACAATGGACAGTTTATTCTCCATTTCAGGTCACCTTGGAGGTTTCGCTTGTCTTGTCCTTTCACAGACGTTTTTCCGCCCAGCGAGGATTTGATGCTCCACACCTCAGTGCTCTCCTTGAATCATGATGGGACGTATCCAAACTCTAAGGATGAATGGCCTTGTTGGGTGTATATTAAAAAGGGGCGTCTATCATAGTGACGGACTGAAGTTAGGCTTTTACTCTGACGTTAAGAGCCATAATATCCACCCTCTAAGCCCGATGCTAGATCAGTCATACAGGATGGATGGCATTGGAAAGATCAAAACCTGGCTCTGGATCTGCAAGGAGTAGCTTTTATCTTTAAATGCATATATGGTGTAAGTCTAGCAATAGTTCACGTTTGAGCTAAACGTTTGAGCTGAATGTTTGAATAAGACCAATGATGTAAAAAACGTGTTATGCATGCAGTTTGCCTTTGCCAGGGACTGCTGCCATCGTGTGGTAAAGATCAGTGCCTGATCTATATCCTCAAGAGACTGTATATGACTGAGGAAACGCCTCTAGTTAAATGCAGTGATTCAGTATAAGTCTATGGAGGGATATTTATACACTTTTGACTAGATAAAATAAATCAAGAAATGCTTTCATCTAGCGATTTTTTTTATTTGGAAAATTAAGTCTCAAATTCAAGTGTGGGAACAGTTCGATAACAAGCACACACTGACTCAAAGTAAGATGTATTTCAGCCAATTAACCCTGTGAATAGGGTGAAACGCTTGTTTACATTTGAATGATCTCCATTCCTACAATACCGTAGCATAATATTATCAACTGGTTCAAGTAAATCGTTTTGTCAAATTTCAGATTATGTTAGTACAGAAAAACAAAATGAAGCCAGAAAAGGCCAAAAATGTCATATTTAGGCAAATTGAAACCTGAAATGATGTACAGTAAATTACTATCCAACCTTCAAACAAAAGTATAAGCAACACCTGCTGTAGATTACCGGCAATTGAATACACAAATGACACAAAACATATTAAGTTTTTCTTTAAAGATCGTAACACTTAAGACTGTAACACAAATAGACAAGATGGTACAAAGGAGAACAAAGCAAGTACAGCAAAACAACATTAAACAAAACCGTTTAGGATTTAACAGAAAAATAAAAAAAAACAAGGTTTATAAGTTATTTTTTATTCAATCCACCACAGCCTAGGATGGTTAGCACGTCATCCTTCCTGAATCCACCTTCTTCCAGTACGTCATTAGACTTAAAAACAGGGTTTTATGACACAAAGGAATCGCTAAACTGCAGGAGAAGTGGATAACTCTAGTCCTCAAAAGCTTCTTAGAGAAAGGGCAATCTACACGCTAAGCCCATCTCTCATGAAATATTAAAAGATTATATACAACGTGACGTGAAGGCTGCAGTCTGTTGGCATTCTAATAAATGAGAATGTTTTAAAGTCAGTTGGCTCAGTTACACAAGTTCATAAATAGTTCTACCTGACTAGCTAACTACTTCACTAAAATCTAGACCCCTAAAATCTACACAGGGCATCAACTCATCTGGAAAAATACCACAACATACACACAGTTCAAAAATAAAAAATAAACTCGACACATCCGATGCATACTTTCCCCACTTTTTCTGTCGCGGCTTCGAGATCAAAACAGACATATCCCACTGCAATCGACATCTACGGGTACATGGTCCTAACACTGAACTGCTAGCACTGTCCTAAAGGACCATACGTCTCTATTGGCAGCACGACAATGGAGACAGAGAGAAGGTTTGAGGAGAAGGTGCATACGAGGTTGGGGCATGACGGGAAAACAAAAAGAGGGCTGTTTTTCCTGTGCAGTTGGGGAGGACGCGTGCAGAAATAAATGTCCATTGTTTTTGGTGACATGATCGGGATGTGGCGAGCCATTATCAAGAATCCGACACTTAACTCGAGGGTGGGCGGCGATACCGTACAAGTTGGGGCTTGTGGTACAAACAATTCATCCTGTCATACATAAGCATCCAGACCCTCCAGATTAAGCTCCTGAGAAATCTGAATTTTGAAATAAGGGACAATTAACAGAACATGTTGCTGCAATATGTGAGAATGATCCAAAGTGGAGGAGTCTTTGTGTGTGTGTGTGTGTGTGTGTGTGTGTGTGTGTGTTTGTGTGTTTGCGTTCTTCCATAGTATGCATAATTGGTGTCCATGTCATAATATACGTGTGCACGGTTTCAAACAATGAGTTTTCACAACTGGGTATCTATGTTATTGTTGTGGAAATGTTCTGTGTGAGTATTTCTGTGTGTACACCCCTCCAAAGTATGCTTACTCCTGTGTCATAATGTGCGTGTGCCTGCTTCTACGTGTGCATGGCGTGTGTGTGTATGTGTGTGTGTGTGTGTGTACGCCCCTCCAAAGTATGCTAGACTGTGGCCTGTGTCATAATGTGCGTGTGTCTGCCTCTACGTGTGCACGGATTCTAGATGTAACTGGAAGTATTTACGACAAGGTATCTACGGCGTTGCAGTATTGCCCTGCGGACATGGTGGGTGGACTATAGGAAAGCACTGGGGTTAGCTCGGGGATCCTTCTGGTTCCTGTAGCGCACAGCCAGCCATACCCCAAGGATCTAGGAGACAAGGAGGAACAAAAGACGGGGATGAATCGAGTGAACAAAAAGTACCGAGAAAATGATAGTGATTGACTGGTTGGTTGGATAAAATTGCAGATGGATGGATAAGTGAATTTATGGATGGATGGATGGATGGATGGATAGGAGAGTATGGGAAAAAATTATATTTTAGGCTATTAAATGAATGGATGGATGGGTGGATGAATGGATGGATGGATGGATGGACGGACGAACAGAGTGCAAAACGGGAGCTCACCTCCGTGAAGCTAAAGAAGAGCCCCACGCCTCCGAGAATCTTCAAGGCTTCTGTAGCGTGCTGCAGCATCTTTTCTCCGCAGGTGTAGCAGTAGGACTTGTCTTTGCAAGGCTGCAAAGAAACATGGAGGTCACGTAACAGTTACAGAATATTGATCATAAGAAGTCAAATGTACACTGTAAGCCTGGATAGCCTTTTTCTATTCCATGCTGGTATAAGTGGATGAAAAAAATACCTTGTATACCTTTGGATAATTCTATAATCCAATTTTTTTTTAATTAGTAATATCAATCAGCACCCAATGTTAAAACATACAGTTACTGTTAATCCAGTTCTGTGAGAAAGGGGGGCATAAATGGATAAAACACCATGTCTACTTACGGCGTGGCAGCTCTGCACGTCTCTGGTAAACTCTGCCTGGCTGATGGAATTGTTGAGCAGCCCACAGCAATCCAGCTGGTTCTCCAGGTTCAACTTAGTCTCATTGCTCATCAGTCCCCAAGAAGAGTTCAGCAGTTTCTCCTAAGAGCGCAAAAAAAATATATATATAACATTTAGCACAGGGGTGTAAGCTAGTATCTAGGATCTTTCTTTTTGTTGCATGGGACAGAAAGGAAGCGAGGTTGCTAACAAAGGGGAGAAAATATTACGTCTATTAAAAAAAAATTATAATAAATTGTTCGAGAGAGAGAGAGATCAGAAAGGAAGAGCACCTGTTGTCCTCGGTTCATTGCCAAACAGGAGCAGGACACACCGAATTGGAAGAGGAATACAATGAAGAGGATGACCATGTACTGAGAGAGCCAGGTTAAGGACAACAGCGTGGATGGACTAACACTCACCTAGATGACGTTGACACTTGAGGGACCAATAGCACAGATAAAACTCCCAAAAGTATTAAATACAAACTGATGCCATAAACATTTAACCCCTGCGCCGCTGAAACGGGCTCCTCCTGCGGTTCGATGGTGTGTTGCAAATGCAAATAAAACGTTAAAAAGGATACGAAGAAGAGCATGACTTGGTGGTGGTGGATGGCTCCGATAAGTCCCACTATAGCGATGAGCAACAGGAAGACGCCCACAGCGATGACACCACCAATGATGTGGATGCTAGAAACAGTGCCAAACTCTTTCCCCCATGCTGCAACTCCTATCAGAAGCAGGCCAACTAGCTGAGAGGAGGAAAAGAGATGTGAGTTAACAAATGGACATCAGATAAGGAAATGAACTGCGCTAGATAAACAGGAAGTATTCAAGTGTGATAATAAAACACCAGGCTAATGAAACGAGCACCAGCTTAGCCTTCTTCTTCTGCGATGGCCCTTTTTTTTTTAAAGCAAAATGTTCATACAATTCTCAAACATATTAATAATGTATAATATTATATATTATCATGATTTTAAAATTAAATACAATAATTATTTATAGAGATATTATTATATTCATACAAAAACTAAATTAGAGCTTGACAAGGTCTGTGAGACTGTCGAGATTTGACACAACTACAGGGGGTCAATATCAGCTGAGGGCATGTGACAAGAGCTGGTAACGGCCTACGTTGCAGGCCTGGCGATGTCAACAAAATATAGACACAGGCATTCAGTTGTAAATGGGAAGGTGTCACAAAACTGGCGTTACTACTGACAACTGAATTGTTAATGACTTTACTAAACTACAAGCATAAATACTATACAACTACGGACAGCCAGTCATGTAGGGTTTAGCAATCGTACTACTGGCTACCACTGCTAAACCTATTACACTTGGCACAGTGGGTCATACTCTTACTTTTCAGACGCGTCCATAATGATGGGTAGATGGAAGGAAACGTGAGTGAATGTGACGTTAATATCATAGCAAGGCTAAAACGTTATCTTTGGGAAAGCTAGCTTATGAGCAAACGTTAGCTAACAATCTCGCGATCTGACCTGACTGATGTTACCTAACGTTAGATACGTTAACTAGGTTAGTAACGTTAACGTTTCCGAGACATGCTGATTATCAACTTGTATAATTACAAACTTGTAGGAAAATACAACGCAAAATTGTCAATCTTAAAACACTAATGACAGGTGCTCACTAACGTTACGTTAGCTTCTTGCCAACTAGCATGAATCATGATCCATTTTGTACTCACCATATAAACCACATTTAAAGAACAAAGCGCATTTTTAGAACAGGTGAATCCGCCGCACACCATATTCGAATATCAGAAATCTATCACGATAATGTAAATATGTGGGCTTAAAAATGCTAGCCAGTGAACAAAACGATACGTCCCTTTGCTAAGCTGAGCTGTTAGCTTCAAGCTAGTAGTAGCTAATGTGGGCTAAGGCTAGCTATGCATCAAAAAATGCTTTTGCTCAGCACATCATCAGCCGTCCACTAAGAAGAGTGCATCGATTGACGTATACAACATATGACGTCAGTTGGCATTTTTTTCTGAGCATTCTTTCAATTTGGAATGACTAACCCATCTAACTAATCTTTTGTAACAACAAAAGCGTAGGACACAATTATAAATGTACACTCACAAAACAAAATGCATCTTATCATTGGATAATATCAGCTTTATGTAATTTATGTGCATTTTCCAGCAGATGGTGCCCTAATGTGTTTGAAACATGATGTAAACAGAGTTAGAATGAATACTATAATGTTTTTTGAAGATCATTGTGCGCATATCCCCAAATATACAGGTCATAATATAGTTTTGCAGGGTGTTCTTTACGACTGTGATACACATCCATACTATGAACCCCACCGTCTACATCTAGTATTTAAACACGATGCGTACCAGCAGTCACTTCCCCACCACAAACCATCACATCAGCAACAGGAAACTGAAGCTCCAAAGCCTTTCAGCGTGTCAGGCCCAATTGCTTGAAACCTCAGCATCATAAGCGCTACTATTGTTAAATCCTTACTGTACATAATATGTTAAGATCAACTCTTGGAGTTGCCCCTTATGGTAGATTGCAAGAATATAGAAAGACAAACAGATTTGAGCCTGTTTTCCGAATGTCTATTGTAAATATATAAATATTTATATTAATATATATTATGAAATATTTAAATGTTTTAATGAGAATCATAACAGAAATAAGTATTTTAGAGGGAACCTGTGACAGGCTGGTCATGATGCCATGTGAAGGGTTAGGCATTAGGATCAGTTCTGAAACCCTGTATTTCCGACGCATAGTATAGAATAAGGAAGTTAATTCTGCCAAACTCAATAGAGGAAGCTGAGACACAGAACGCAATTGGGCCAGGTTTTGGTCGCTGTGGTCTAGAAAGGGAGAAAACTTTTCCGTTTTTAGTGTTCTTCGGTGCATGTTCAACGGTTTATTTTTGATGGGAAGAAACAAACCGTTCTGATGGGATGAAGAAAGGCTCATGTTTTTGAATATCCCACCTATGCACGACAAACATGAACAGTCAGGGTAAATCTGCCACCTCGGCTGCAATAAAAGCTGAGGTGAGGAGGCACGAGACGGTTCAGAAAACCATCAACAGGCTCTCAAAGCAGTTTGAGAGGGTAGAGGATCCACTGCTGCGTTCTGGGCTGAAGGTTTACCTTCACAGCATTCAGGGTGAGTGTGTTTTCAGTTGGGTTTTTTTCCTTCCCAGCAAACGGTGCAGCATCTTTTCAACAACAACGGCCTTCGCTTTGAATTACGGTGTGAGACACTCTGAGTAAAATATACCCTTACAGGATGAGCTGTAAGGTGGAATTGAATGATGTGTGGGAGCCATAGCGTTTTGCAGTTTAATGTTTCACTTGAACAGAAAGGGACAGTCTTGCATTTGTCTCATGCACTGTGTGAATATAGATTTAGGCTTCTTTCAGTCTGAAAAAGTAGGATCTTGACTTTGTGTTGAAACATGTAATAAGATTATAAGCATTTTGATGGTTTATTTGACTGCTTACCTGGCTTATTTTAGAACTTTTTAAACTTCTTGTGGAATACTATATTAACTTAGTGCTTCTTGTGTTTTTACATATAGTAAATAAAGGTATGAGTTAGTTTGTCTTCCAGTTATCCTTCAAAGGGTGCATTTCAGAGGTGAGCTGTGAGGAAACATGTGACTTCA